>CM032451.1:31043905-31233851 GCA_019049505.1 Pachyrhynchus sulphureomaculatus
TGCAACAACACCAGTTGACAATGTCAACTTATTAGCTGAATATTTTGCTTCACATTCTACGGTTGTATCATAAAAAGTATTTAAATGAAGCTAGAGACCAAAAAAGCCTCTGCCGTTGAAGGAATACCTTCTCAAGAAATGCTGGAGCGAACTAATTCCAGTTTTCTATAGACTTACTAATCAATCCTAAGGAAAGGGAATATTTCCTCCCCTGTTGAAAGTGCGCCATAGTTCAGGTGATACCCAAGAAAGATCAAACAACTATTCCCATAATGCAGTCTACTGCTTTCAATAATATAGGAAGTTACGCAAAATTTTATCAATCAGCATCCTCTAAAATATCTTGTAAAATTCAATATTATTAGTGACCATCAATATACCTTTCGTAAGCAAAGATCAACAGGAGATCTTCTAACTTATGTAATACATGTTTAGAACAACGGAATCGAACACTTTGGAGAATGTCGAGCGGTTGTACCTGATATATCCAAAGCATCCGACCATATTTGGCATGATGGATTGTTGCCTAAGTTACACTCTTATGGTATGTCCGAAAAGTTATGTTTATTTCTCTCGCGTTTTCTCAGCTAGTGGCAATCGATGAATTTCTTTCGAGCATCTTCACTATCAACGCCGGTGTACTCCAAGGCTCTATACTGTCTCCTACTCTCTTTCTCATTTACATTAACGATCTGCTGGAAAGGAAGCTGACAGTACGCTTATTTCTTCATTCACTTTGAATTCTCGAACATCGGCTTCTCATGTAAATATCCGCAGACAACAGACAGTCGTTTAAATTAATAAACGATTTCCCTGGGGCACGTGTGCTATGCTCATAGAAAAAAATGTAGCTTAGCATTACTAAAAATTATTATGCAAAAATTCGTTTCTGAAATGTTTATATAAATGATATAAAATGGATAAATCTTCAAGCGGCGTCGGACTCTAAATGCTATTATAATCAGATTTGTAAATAGTATAAGTAAAAGCGTCATGCAAATGCAAATAAAATTAGCTGATATTTTTTGTGTAAATGAATTCAATAAACTATAAAGTAAAGACGGCAGGGATTTTCAAAAAAAAAATTATATCAAAAATTTTTAAAAAGCAAAATATTTTGAAAACTGTATAAATTTCATCAGAGAAAAAAAATGTGGAAATACACACCAATGAGGTTTAAAATTAGATTTGTCCATGACCCAATATTTACTTTAAAATTAGTGCAGAAACACGTATAGCTAACCGATATATTGCTCATATCATAAGTCAGTTTTTATCCCATCATAAAACTTTATGAACTTCTGAGTTTGGTCTATCAGTCTGCTGGCAGGATAACTTTCGAATATAATGAGATATCAGTGTCAAACTTGTCATATATACAGTGTGCCCAAAAAAGTTTTATATAAATGCTGAAAAAGTTTATCTTACATATTACAAAAATTTTTTTATATATATATATATATATATATATATATATATATATATATATATATATATATATATATATATACATATATATATATATATATATATATATATATATATATATATATATATATATATATACATATATACTTTTGATGCTTAATTATGGATTTCCATATTTTTTTGTAATAACTTTTTCTTCATTTGTATAAAATATTTTGAGACACACTGTATGTAATATTTAATGAGAGGATGAAGCCTATAGTTTTTGAGGGCTATCACTTAGGGCGAAGAAGGTGAAAGGGGGGGAAGTTAACATATTTTGTATGGTTTTAACAGTAATATGGTAATTTTTCCTAGTTTTTTTGTTGAGATGATAAACAAATATTTTGCATAAATATTTAAAGTATAATATAAACAGGGTGGGGAAATAGATTAGAGGGGTTATTTCGTGTATATAGCATTATAATATATAATAAAGAGGGTGAAAGAAGTGAGGAGTCGTTAAATATCGTAGAGTTTCAATAATATTTTTGAAACTTTTCCACGTTTTTTTGGTTGATGTAATTGACAAATTTTCAGCATAATATTTATAGTACTCGTAAAATGTATAGGGGCTTAATGGGATAGAGGGTTACAGGTGTTGCTTTATATATATCGGGTTATATGTCCCTTGCAGGGTCCTTGGACTGTGAAAATATTAAAATTAGGTTATTTTTTTGATACTATCAATTTTAATACGAAAAATGGGTGAAAGAAATGGGAGAATCTTGTATAGTAGGCCTTAGGCCTGTTTCTTCCCCAGTTTCAATCTCCCCTGATTTGTAGATTATCGGATCATCTCTTCCTTGGTCGGCCGATGCTTCTTTTTCCTGCAGGTGCTTTGTTCCTTGCGATGCATACCAGTTTCTCGTTCGTCATTCTGTTGATGTGGCTGTTCCACTCTTGTTTCCACTTTATTACCCCCTCATTTATGCTTTCCGTTTTGCACGTTTTTCTTATATTTTCACTTTTTTCTCTGTCTAGTAGCGTTTTTCCTGCTATGTTTCGGAGTATTCTCATTTCTGTGGTCTCCAACAAACGTTTTCTTTTTGCTGTATCGGGTCTCGTCTCTGATGTGTATGTCATGATTGGCCTTACTGTTGCTTTATAAATTCTAGATTTTGTTTCTTGTCTTAGGTGCTTGTTTTTCCAGTTTGTGTTATTAAGGCAGCCTGCTATTTTGCTTGCTTTAGCAAGAAGAGTGACTTTGTATTTACCGTATTAAGGTTTTTTTTCAGGGTTCTGTCAGTCCTGGTATGGAAACATTGCATTTCTTTTTTTTTAGTATTTTTACTGTGAATATAGGAAGACGGTGAAAATGGTAGGGATGATTGTATTATTTTAATAGTAATATTAGAATTTTTCCTGATTCGTGATTGAAATACTGGATATTTATTATAAAATAAATTTTCGTAATATAATAAATACGGGTAAAAGGGATAATGTGAAAGATGATTGCGTATATATAGTAATATACTTCTATTTCAATGTTTTAGTTTACCGTTGTTTCCAATTTTAACAGAAATTGTATATAGAGGACAACTGAGATCTGATTATAAAGTAACCTAAAAAAAGGTTGGCATGAAAATTACCCTTCGAAATTTTTGCTTTTCTTTATGTCTCCCTCTATTCGTATGGTAACTCTCGAACGAGGTGACAATAAAATGCTGGAAATATGGATGAAAACTATATTTCTTACTTGATAGCGTTTCAGGACATGGGATTGAAAGAGATGAGAATTTTCTTTTACCTAAGTACTTATTTTAGAACTACGTGTTTGAAAGGAAATTACTGGGTAAATAACTTTACTGATTTTTTTCAAAGGCAGATACAACTAATCGATAGGTTAATAGTATTGTAAAAAACAGAGCTTTTTATGATGTTGTAATGTTTTGCTGATACCTCGTAAACCATTAAACCATGTCATTTGCACCTTAAAATACATCTTAGACAAAATAGCAATTTATTGGAAAATTAATATGTCCATAGCTCCGCTGACATGAATTACAGAATATAACTGTATATTGGGATAAAAAAAATATGTTTATGCGCATTGTGATTTATATTTTAACTTTGATTTTTTAAGTTATAAAAGAACAATTATCCATTAGAGAATACTGCTGGGACAGGTTGACCAAATTAATAAAATTATAAAAACTGAAACCTAAGCCAGAGATATTTATTCTGTAGAAAATTGTATTCAGAAATTTGTTAGCAAGTCACAAAAGTCACAAATATAGTTTTGGGGCATTTTTACACTAAAACATCATACTGGTAGTGTAAATTGATCTTATAAAGACACCTAGAATGACAAGTTTATTTACTCGTATAGGTATTAGTAAATACACTAAAAGAAGGTTTTATAATTTACTGATAGGTCCTGTCTTCCAATTTAACTCACGACATTATCAAATCTTAATGTTAAAATGTGTCAATAATATTTACTAAAATATCAGATGACCACCATAAAATGAGAAAAATAATTCATCCAAGATTTTTGAAATTTACAGAGGGCGTCCGTCATTCGAAATCTCTAATATTTCATAAGCAGCTCTTAAGGATCAAGTTAGCGAACCATTGACCGATATTACTAAGCAAACTTACAAGTCTGTACTAGGCTAGTATAGCGGGGTTATTTTTGGATCTCTATTTCATGAGTATTTGTAAAATAATGGTTTTATATATTGTGGTCAACACATAGCAGTGGTGACATCGGAGTCAGTTTCTGGCCTTTGGTTGACATATGCTTATCTCGATCAAAAATCCCTTTGTTATAAGTGTTTGATTGATGTTCCATTTTACAGGGCGCCCTATGAGCATCCGTGAGAATTTACAGGATTAGTAAAGTTCTTTATTCACTCCTTCCCTCGCATATAAAATTCTAAAACATGTACTAATTCTGACTTGGAGAAAAAAAAACGATATTAAATGAAAAGCTTATATTTCCATCTTTTAGCACGCAAAAATCTTGTGGAGAAGTTCGTATGAATTTCTAGGTCTGTAATAACCTTTGCAACTTTTTTGCAAATTATATATATATATATATATATATATATATATATATATATATATATATATATATATATATATATATATAGATATTGTTTCTTTTCTCGACCGTAATAAAGATTATGAGGTGAAAAGTATCGGGATAGTGGTCTATTTAGTAAAATTAGACTTTTGTTTGGATTAGTAAAGTTCTTTATTCACTCCTTCCCTTGCATATAAAATTCTAAAACATGTACTAATTCTGACTTGGAGAAAAAAAAAAACGATATTAAATGAAAAGCTTATATTTCCATCTTTTAGCACGCAAAAATCTTGTGGAGAAGTTCGTATGAATTTCTAGGTCTGTAATAACCTTTGCAACTTTTTTGCAAATTATATATATATATGTATATATATATATATATATATATATATATATATATATATATATATATATATATATATATAAATATATATATATATATATATATATATATATATATATATATATATATATATATATATATAAGAGTTATCAATTTCGCGGCTGTGTATTTAAACAAAAATTGTGAGTTTCGCAGGGTTGCAGCCAGATTATAAAGTATTTTCTAGGGCATTCACATAAATTACCATTTATAAAAAAGTATGTTGATGATTTGATATGTGCAATACCACGTAATGGCGAAGAAGAAATACTTAGAGTCTTTAACAATTATAACAAATATATTCAGTTCACAATGGAAACAGAAAACAACAATAGCGTGCCATTTCTAGATACTAAACTTATCAGATGCGAAGAAAACAACAAAATCATTCTAGACTGGTACATTAAACCGAGTAGTTCTGGTAGGTATCTTAATTACTTCTCATACCACCCAGAAAGAATGAAAATAAAATTAATTCTAAGTTTAAAAAACCGAGTGACTTCTATAACCCACCCCACATTAAGAGTCAACAACTTAAGAAGGGTCTATAACTTACTTTTAGACAACTCCTATCCGAAACATCTTTTAAACAAACTTCTTTTCTCTACAAGTGAAAGAGTTATAACTGATAACACTGATCAAAACTGAACAGCCAATTCTAACCCAAGAAAGCATTATGTATCTTTTCCTTATATAAGAGACTTAATCCCAAACTTGCAAATATATTTCAAGGCAAGGACCTGATTGTAGCCAACAAAACATTAAAAACCACGACAACACTTTTTACCCGTTTAAAAAATAAAACAAACAACATTAACAAATCTAACTTGGTGTATCAAATTAGTTGCCATAACTGTGATAAAAAATATATAGGACAGACTTCCAGGTGCTTAAAGGATAGACTGGCATCACATAAAAGTGATATCAGACTGAGACCAGATGCTTGTGCCCTGTCTCATCACACAAATAATACCGGCCACTTGCCTAATTTTGAAAACGTAAAAATAATAGATTTTGAAAAAAAACTACTTTAAAAGAAATTTTCTTGAAATGGTTTACATCAATAACCAAAAAAATTGCATGAACAAAAGATCAGATGTTCAACATTTAAACGTAATTTACTCCAACCTACTTCAGATTAGTAATAAGGAGGAAGTGAGATGCCTTCAGCTACCCCAAACTTAGCATAAAATATATTTCCCCTTTTTTCTTCTTTCCCTTTATTCTTCCCTTTTTTACATTTCCTTTTTTTCTTTTCTTCTTCTTCTCACTGTGTGTGTAATTAATTTCAATCTTCTCATATATGTTTTTCGAAAATAAAAAGATGGACATCTTATTATATAACATAAATTATAATTAGTTTTAAAATAAACCGTATATCCTCTATCTTCTTCTAGAGAGAAATTCCTAAATCTAACAAACATCTTCAAAAAAAGTGCATATTTACCACGACTGGCAGTGCTATACCGCTCTCTGTGCGCCCCGAGTATATACGTGTATAATGGTGATAAATTTTAAAAATTTTAATTAATGACTGTTTTTTCCTTTTGAATGTTCTTATTGTTTACATGTACACTGTGTGGTGAAAGAGACAAAAAAGGGTTTTTTTTTTTGGAGAAAGAGAGAAATGTTGGAAGAGCCTAGTTTATGTTTGTAACCTCACTTACAGTAAGTTTTTTAATAATTTTTGTTTTTTAAAGCTTTTTTTAATGACCACCGTCCCCCTTTTGTAGAGTGACTGAAGAAGGATTGAATATATCCGAAAGCTTTCACTAAGTAAAAAGAGTATTATTTTTTGTGAATGCCCTAGAAAATACTTTATAATCT
This sequence comes from Pachyrhynchus sulphureomaculatus, assembly GCA_019049505.1. Classification (NCBI taxonomy): domain Eukaryota; kingdom Metazoa; phylum Arthropoda; class Insecta; order Coleoptera; family Curculionidae; genus Pachyrhynchus; species Pachyrhynchus sulphureomaculatus. The sequence goes on from CM032451.1 coordinate 31,050,613, forward strand.
GGCTGCAACCCTGCGAAACTCACAATTTTTATATATGTATATATATATATATATATATATATATATATATATATATATATATATATATATATATATATATATATAGATATTGTTTCTTTTCTCAACCGTAATAAAGATTATGAGGTGAAAAGTATCGGGATAGCGGTCTATTTAGTAAAATTAGACTTTTGTTGTTTAAAATTCTATATTTCGCCAATCCTTCTCGGCTTCATCAGGAGTATTACTAAACTTAAAACCGTCATGCACACATAGGTCCCTAAAATAATACAACATGAACTTAGCAACTAGAATAAAATAGATACAAAAGGAACAGAAAACATCACACAACTAGACTAACTAAACACACTTCGATCTAAGGTATTTCTTTAGAACTGATATTGAATATTATTTTAATTCTTTTATTTTTTTATCGGTGTGTGTGTACAGGGGTCAGGTGTAGCGATTAATATAACTATTTAAAATATCAGAGTATATGTTGTTTTAAATTATTAGTTTTCATTTTGTAATTGATATATTTTTATGATATGACACATTTTAAGTCAAATTTGTATATATATATATATATATATATATATATATATATATATATATATATATATATATATATATATATATATATATACAGCAAGGCAATGACCCAATCTGTCATTAACAGTCTGAACAGAGTTTTGCAGAGAATCCGGGGTGACCTGTGCTACTTCATATTGAATTCTTTGTTGTAAATCTTCTACAGTTTCAGGTCGACTTCGGTAAACTTTGGTTTTCAAATGACCCCATAAAAAAAAACGTGTGGCGTAAGGTCGAGACTCCTTGCACACCATTCTACAGCACCTCTTCTGCTTATTCATTGATTAGGAAAAATCGCATCCAAATATCTACGAACAATGATTTCATAGTGAGGAAGTGCTCGGTCCTGTTGATACCACAGATTCCTGTTAGGAGTGTCCAAATTATTTCATCGAGAAAAAGACCTGCACAAGTTAGAATAACTTGCTCTTGGAGTAACTATAAATACCGCTGTCCTCTAAAATTTCCACCGATAAAAAAGGGACCAATGATATGACGTCCACAAATCCCTGCCAACACATTTATCTTTTGTGAAATTTGAGAATGACTGTTGTTTATCCAGCGGGGATTCTCAGTAGACCAGTACCGGCAGTTATGCCTGTTAACTCTTCTGTTAAGACAAAATGTGGCCTTGTCAGAAAAAAACAATATTATGAATTAGGTTAGGATCATTATTGATTCGTTCCATCATGACCTCGTAAAATTTAACGCGTTCATCGCAGATATTTCTTGGAGTAGAATGGGTTTGTATGGATGCAATTTTTCTTCATTCTGTATACGACTTAAGGTACCTTTATTTATGTTGTGGTGTAGGCAAAGCTCACGAGTAGCTTTATGGGGATTTTCTGTAATTTCCAATAAAACATCTACCTTTTTATCATCGCTTGTTTTAACTTTTGGAAGTCCAGATTTAGAACGATCCTTAACATGACCTGATTGCCTAAATCCTTTTAATGTTTTACTAACTAAGGATTGGGTAATAAGTTCTCGATTCGGATATTCTGCGTTAAAAAGATCACACACCTCCTATTATGTTCTCTTACGGTCTCCGTAACCAACCATCATTAACAAAATGATTCTTTCAGTTTTTGTTAAATGTACCGTTATGATATTACGCTCAAATTGCAGTTTCACAAAAAGTAGCAATAAACATTTTCGTCATTAAATCATTTTCTGACGCGTTCAGTCGTTACCTGACAGTAAGTGTTTGACACAAGCCAGGGTAATTTTTTTTTTTTAATTTGGTCTCCTTAATTTCAAATATCAATAATATACAGGATTTTCTACTTAAAAAAAATCAAGATGGCGTAATTTCTTCGAACTGAGAGTTCAAAACATTTTATTGTCATCATGTGTGCCGTATAAGACCCTATAACTTTTATTTAAACATTTTTTTAATACACTGTTTAATAAATGCTGTGGAATCATTATTCCACATATATGGGGAACCCTATATATATATATATATATATATATATATATATATATATATATATATATATATATATATATATATATATATATATATATAGGGTATCCCAAAAACCAACCTATTTCTTTCGAGGGCTGGTAGGCCATAATATAAGCTCACAACTCACCAAAATATGTAAATATGACCTTAGTGACAAACCATTAGATTTCCATATATTGAAACTTTTATGCATTTCGTGAAAATCTACACCTTATATATATATATATATATATATATATATATATATATATATATATATATATATATAGATATTAAGGAAAATAAAGTATATATACATACTCGTGTCTACACAAAACTAAAAAATAAAAATTTTGAGGCAATTTTTTCAATTGCAGTTCTTAAGAGGGTGTTTCTCGTTCCAGGACTAAATAGAGATAACTAAAAATGACATAACATTCTAGGTAGTTAAGTCAAGTAAGATGTGACCGTTCGTATTCTTGAAAAAAATGTGTTCCGAAAACATTTTTTGCTGTCAATATATTCCTTGGTGTGCTAATAATGGCGCAATTACCTTAGTAAGTTGTCCAATCACCTCCTGCATTAATAATTGCCTGGCCTCTTCGACGCATGGTGTCTGCGATATTTTCTGCATACTCTGCAAATTTTTCGAATTTCGTGACACAACTGAGTCTTTCTTCTCAGCTTTCTCTTTACAAGGGACCAAACATTTTTAATAGGGTTGGCGTCTGGCGACTGTGAGAACCACTCTAGTATCTTATCGTGGGCCCAAGCGAGTCGCTTCGCGACGGAATTTTCACCCAGTAAAGGTTTCTTCAACGGACTTTGGAATTTGACATCCTGAGTACGAAGATGTTATCGAATGGTCTTATGAGATACATGCAAACCCGAGGCACGTTTTGGCAAGTCGTCGACATATCTCGTCTAGTTAAAATGATTTGCCCACTTCATCACGAACGATACCGACTTTTTTAGCAGCCACGGAATGTTTCATTTTAGGCCGCTTTGGATGGGAACAAAGAAAGACTGCCTCGAGCCGATGAGCAAAAACAAGTGACTCATTTTGGATTTCACGTGATTTTGACGAAAGTTCGGAATCCACTAAAATGCGTCGTAGACAAAGATTCCCTCTACCAATTTTTTCTTGAATAGCTAGAATCGCATCTACCAACAATGAATTATCACGGACACGACAGACTGTAGTTTCTCTCACCCTCTATTAAATTATTGATATACTTTATTCTCTTCAATGATTAAAAATAATTACACTGGAAAATTATCTTTCCCCCATCTAGAGACGAGGAATAATTCGAATTTTGCTGTCGGGTTTATCGAGAACATTTTGTTAATTACGTTTAGTCCTTTCTATATACTATTTGGAATTAAAAATAATACGATTTTTGACTTTCTTATGCAAAAATTTCAGGAAGTGATTTTTTTCAAAAATACGATTCTTTCCTTAGCGAGAGAATTAAAAATCTGGCTCTTATGGTTTCAATTATAATGTTCTATATTAAGGGCTCTTTAAGGATCCTTCTAAATAATTACGTCTTTCATCGAACTTCTCTTCGGCCGTAGTAACGATCACGTTTTGTTGTTCGTGTAAACCAAAACGCTTCGCCCATATTGAGTGAAATCCCGAAAATATGTATTTACCCCGAAAATTACGAAATCTAAACTTGGGGAATCGTGTCGGCACGTATTAGAACTGTCAGAGAATCAGGGTTTGGTAAATTTGAATTGTAATTATTGCTTATAATTAAAAAAATCTTTTTAGTGTTCCGTACGGAACACTTATGGGATCACTTCGGTGGCCGTCCGTCCGTCTCTTCGTCTATTCATCTGCCTATCTATCTGTCAGTACGTCAGTCCGTCTGTCTGTCACACCCGATTTTCTCCGCATCTATGTGACATAGAAAGTTGAAACTGAAATATAGGAATTGATGGTCCAGTTAGAGCCATGTAGTTTTGAAAGTTAAGTTTTGACTTAAATTTTTTTGGGTGAAATCGGTGGTGAAAAAAAAACTTTTTACCAGGTCATCGAGTGGGATCTCAAATAAAAGCTTGTGAAAACACGAGCGCAAAAAATATATATGATGTAATACGTGCGCACACTTTTCTTTGTATTATTGTTAAAAAAGTGCTAAAAATTGTTGTTAAAAATTTTAAAAAAATTCTGAAATATCCTCCATAAAGTGTTGATTGAGCGAAAATTATCACGAGTGCATTACGTTTGACAGTTTATCTGGTATAAAAAAAATAAACCATGAAAACTATGTTGCTTGCCGATATGGTGGACGTTTTTGTAATATACTTTTCAGTACTTTACTATTACCGAGCGGAGCGTCGTTTCTGCAGAAAAACATAATTTTATTATATTTATTGATAAATAAACAAATATTTGGGTAGTAAATATTGTTTTACATTTTGATTACTAGATTCTAGATTGAGCTAGATTGATTTACTGGCTATTCAGTAGTTAAGATTTTAACTATCATACATTATTGACCAAGACAAAAAGTGGAAAATACACATTGGATCTTAAAATATATACATATTAGAGACCCAATTCACTTAGCCTAGGTAAATAGGTTATTTTATTTTAAAAGCAATCACCATACAGAACACTAATTGCGGAACTCCGAGTTGTTTTTTTTTAATAGGAAAACTTCTGGCTAATAATTCCTCTCTTTTTTTAATGATTATTTATCGTAAAAGATAGATATTAACTTATACTGCTTCTTTGAAAAATAACTACTTTTATTGTAATTACCACTTTTGAATAATCATAAAATTTGTGTATTTCCTTCTCTTCTCTGTATGCCTATTTGATCAAAAATTAACCACTTCGGGTAATTACTATTTTTTCTCTGCGGCCTTCGATGTCCTGTTATAGATATATTACTTACTTACCGGATAATTGATAGGCCTCTATAAATTTGATCGATATGATCTTCCAGGAAAAAAAAGACAAAAATAAATATATATTCTAGATACAGTGTTGGTAATGGACCAGTTGCTTTTCAGGTTTTTAAGTTGAGGTTTCTATAAACGACAGAAATTATTCTCTATTCACTAAGTTCTATAAATGACACAGGCAAATACAAAAAGAGATGACTGACCCCCCCTACCCTACTATATTCTTGGCCGCTGAACAGGATCTCGACGTTGGATTTGCCCAATTACATTGCAGTTTTCTTTTAATCACAAAAAGGGGTCAAAAATAAAAAAAATTCTGTCCGAGATGACTGACCCCTCTACCCCCTGTATGTTTACCTACTAAACACGATTCTCATGTTGGATTTGCCCCATCACAATACAGTTTTTTTCTAACCTCAAAAAGATGTCAAAAATAAAAAAAATTTTGTCCGAAATGACTGACCCCCTACCCCCCTGTATTTTTAATAGCTAAATACGATCTCGATGTTGGATTTGCCCCATCACATCACAGTTTTTTTCTAACCTCAAAAATAGGTTTTTACCTCTCCGAGATGACTGATCCCCCTACCTTCCTGTATGTTCGGCCGCTGAACACGATCCTGATGTTGGATTTGCCCCATTATATCACAGTTTATTCTAACCTCAAAAAGAAGTCAGAAATAAAAAAAAAAATCTGTCCGAGATGACTGGCCCCCCTACTCCCCGTATTTTTGGCCGTTGAACACGATCCCGATATTGGATTTGCTCCATCACATCACAATATTTTTCTAACCTCAAGAAGAGGTAAAAAAAGATTCTGTCCGAGACGACTGACCCCCTGTATGTTTGGTCGCTGAACACGATTCTCATGTTGGATTTGCCCCATCACATCACAGTTTTTTTCTAACCTCAAAAAGAAATCAAAAAGAGGTAAAAAAAAACCCCGTACCCCCCTGTATATTTAGCCGCTGAACACAATCCTGATGTTGGATTTGCCCTATCACATCACAGTTTATTCTAACCTCAAAAAGAAATCAAAAATAAATCTCTCGGAGATGACTGGCTCCCATACCCCCTGTATGTTTGGCCACTGAACACAATCCTGATGCTGGATTTGCCCCATCACATCACAGTTTATTCTAACCTCAAAAAGAAGTCAAAAACAAAAAAAAATCTGTCCGAGATGACTGGCCTCCCTACCCACTGTATTTTTGGCCGTTGAACACGATCCCGATGTTGGATTTGCCCCATCACATCACAATATTTTTATAACCTCAAAAAGAGTTTAAAAAATATTCTGTCCGAGATGACTGACCCCCCCTACCCATCTGTATGTTTAGCCGCTGAACACGATTCTGATGTTGGATTTACCCCATCACATTACACTTTTTTTTCCACCCCAGAGAGAGGTCAAAAATAAAAAATGTTCTGCTAACGAGTTAGCTTCAGCGGCAGCGGCAGCAGCAGCAGCAGCAGCCAGATCACAGTATCGAGTAGCAGCAGCAGCAAAAGCACTTGAAAATGCTAAATGAGATTTTGGCGAAACGTCATGCAAAGTCTTTGTTAGACGAATGGGTTGAAACCCGGAATTTTAATGTATATACCATATATATATATATATATATATATATATATATATATATATATATATATATATATATATATATATATACATATACATTTTTTTAAAAAATCATTTTGTATAAGATACTTACAATTTTACGGTTTTCTTCCACACAATAAAATATCGTGCTATCGCTCAAACGTGCGAGAAAAAGTCCATCAGAATACTAAGTAAAAGGCACAGTTTTTTTTATTTATTTTGAGAGAATCAGAAAAGCAAACGTGTCACATCTTATACTATTGAACTCGTGTTGAAAAGCTCTATTTGCTGAAGTAAAAAATATATGATATTCCATTTAACAAAATCAGAGAAGTAGATCTTAGACTGAAGTAGTGAAGCAAATTTTGATGCGACTTTAAATAGATTTTTCAAGTTTATTTTTTACAAAAATTAGTTATTTAATGCTATTATTCTTTCCTTTAGGATACCCTGTATGCAGAGATATCGGTACTTGAATTAAAGTAATTGGAGTACATTCGGTAGTTCATTTATTTTACTTCAATTACAATCGTTCACATGTAGTCGTTATTGATTTTCCAATAAAACAATCAAGATTGAAATAAAATTAATTTGAGAGCAATTTGATCCAATTATTATGGAAATTATTAAAATACTATAAATGTAGGCGAACTACTATGATTGTCATTAAATTACTATGAAAGTAAGTAACTTCAGAGAGATTGAATTACTATAAATGTTATGGAAAAAAACATACTAATTAAGTAATTTAAAAAAAAGAACCATTTCACTAACCAGCATACATAGAATACAAGAAAAGCACACTTGGGGAATTATACAGGTCTTAAAAGGTAGAATTATACTAATAACATTTTGTAAAGGATCTTTTTAGAACCAAAACCAACTGTGCAAATTACGATGTTGCCTCAATGGTACTCCATTTTTAAATTTATATTTGACGTAACATTTAGTAATGTACAGTGATTTTTAGTCCGCCGCCGGCCATTTTTGGTACTTGATGCTTTTGTTGGCCTGCTGACGAAATCTAGAAGAAGCTACCAATTAGGCCACGAAAGCTTGATTAAGAAAATAAAAAACAGAAACTAGAGCTTAAGTTCTTTGAATGTTTATCTCTATTTCCTCTTAAGGGGGTTTCCCAGAAGTTAAACTTTCGACTGTTTTTTACCAGTACCCTATATATATATATATATATATATATATATATATATATATATATATATATATATATATATATATATATATATATAAAAATGACCTCACAGCTTCCGCCGCATCTCGTATTTCGACCGCCATGTTTTTCTGTCCTTCCATCATTCTCATGGATATCTCTGTGTCCCATTACGTCAATTATCCCGTTGATCCATGTTTGTGCTGGTCTTCCTTTCTTTCATCTATTACCTAGTATCGCGTATTCTTCGCACGTGTCCGTTTCAAATTAACTCTCTGGTGTTTATTCTTTCTGCTGTTGTATGTACTCTTCCTGTCCGTGTCCTAATCTCTTTATTTTAGACATGTTTCTCTTTAGATATTCTACATGATCTCCTTAAACAATCCATTTTCACCTGGTCTATCTTGTGCTTATCTTTTTTGTCATTTGCCAGCATTCTGATCCATACGTCAATATCGGCTCTGCAATGGACCTGCAGATTGTCAATTTGGTTTTGATTTTTATCTGGTTTGACCAAAGTAAAGAGTTTAAAATCCCTATACATTTTTTACCCTGTTGAGTTCTGTTCTTTATGTCTCTCTTTTGTTGAAAATTACGGTTCCCAAATACTTAAACTCCTCACATCTTGTTATTTTCCTTAATTTTAAATCTGGTTCTTCTTCATCATCAAGATACTCTGTCTTCTTCATGTTTATGTTCAAACCTTACGTTTCGTATTCTTCGTTCAGCTTTCTCATCATATAGTCTAGGTTTTCTTCGTAATTTGCTACGAGTACCTGATCGTCTGAGAAGAACAGAGTTGTTAGAAGCTGGTTACCAATCTCTAAAGAAACCAAATTTCTTTAAAGAAATTTGATTATTAAAAAAAAGCAAGGAAATTGACTTTACTTCTTGTATTCTCGGGATAGGTACTGTGTAGAAAACCATTAATTTTATTACATAGTTTTTTAAAATTTTGTCGAAATATTTTCTAGGTTAAAATAACTTGAACTAACTTAAAAAAACTATACATCCCGTATAAGCTGGGAATATTATTATTATTTGTTAGCATACTATTAAATTTGACTTTTTAATATTGGCGTCAAACAGCTTGTGCAAAGAAAAATTTTAACTTAATTTATTCATTACCGTTAGTATTGTTTACAGTTTTTATAAGACTTGTATGGAGGTACAGGAAGCAAAATAACGATATTTGGTGCTAATTTTTAAAAAATAATATCATTTTACCATTTTACACTTTTCAATGCACTTTTTGAAGTAGAAATTTATAAAAATCTTAACTTATAAGTTCACTTTGGTATCTGTCTCTCCGTCTGTCTGCCCATGTGTCTGTCCGTCTCTCATACCTGATTTTTCCCGAAACTCTTTGATGTAGAAAGTTAAAATTTGGCACTAATATAGAAACTGATAGCTCTATCAGCCCCATGTAGTTTTGAAAGTTAAATTTTGACTTAAAGCATTAGTTTTTGGGGGGGGGGGTGAAATCGAAAGTGAAAAAAAAATTTTTCAAGGTCATTAAGTGAGGTGACAAATCAAAGCTTGTGAGAACACGAGTTCAGAAATATATATATAATGTAATACTTGCCCACACTTTTCTTTCTATTATTTTTGAAAAATTGGCCAAAATAGCTATCCTCCCTCTCGAACAGTACTGATCAAAAAATTTTGAAAAAATTCTGGGGTATTCTCCACAGAGTGTAGATTAAACGAAAATTATCAAGAGTGCCTTATCTTTAATAATTTATATGGTATATAAAAAACAAAAAATTTCAAGGTCATCAGTTTTCGACAAAGATTGGGAATAAACATTGTTGAAAACTTATATGAGGTGTATTTTGTGAAGTCATTAATTATTTTTCAACTCCGTAACAAAAAATTTTTATTTTAAATAAATCAACGAACGGAATACTAATTGCGTAAATCCGCTTGCACTTGGCCGGCGTTTTAGTATTGGTATTACTATCCAAGACATCATTGCCAATAATTTTATAGTTGCGTAATTTTCTACATTACAGATCATAATCTACAATAATCATGTATGTATTTAGTAACATGTGTAAAACGTACATGCAGAATGTTAAATTCGTGTTTTTAAAATACTACATTGGGTGAAAAGTCATGAGACTTTCCGAGAGATGGCAGCGCAAACAAAAAATTCATATGATTTTTAGTTCAATGTCTACTCTCAGAAGATTCATATAAAGTTTCCGTGAAATTTTGTCTGTTAATTTGCGAGTTAGAGCCGTTTGATTTTTGCAAAACAATGTATGATTATGAAACCTTGCTTTTTGAAGGGAAAAAACACAGTCAGAACCAAAGAATGACTTCAGAGTATTATGGTATATTTGCTCCCTCGAAAGCAACTATATGTCGATGGTTTAATGAACTTAAATGCAGTCGTAGGGTAGGGTGGTCTAAGAGCGCGCATTTTTTAAACTTGGGTGTATAAGTTAATACACAATGCATTTAGAAAAATCAACTTTATTGTTAAAGAAACTTAACTTAATAGATAAGTAGTAATCAACAACATTAGGAACATTTAACAAGTATTATTTTGTATATAAGCGATGGAATCAACTTTGCCAAATGCTCACTCTTATACGACTGATTGGATAAGAGTGCGCGTTGTAGTAGATAAAAGTGCGTACAGGTATGGGATGTCCTTACTAGCTTTTCTAATCCTCACAAGGGTCACAGTTGACCTTGTTCAGAATAACTGGTACATTTCTCGTGCCACCATAATTTGCATGTGAAACATTCGATCCAATCTTCCACAAGAAGTTCTGAATAGATTTCTTCACAGCCGCCACATTTCCAGGTTATCTTGCTTTTGTGTTTCTCTTTGGAATTTTTGTGTTTTGATGTATTTTCTAATATAATTTTTTTAACTTTTGACTTATTTTTCTCTTCTATTTGCTCCTCACGTTCTTTTTTAAAAGGTGAGCTACTAACTATTTCTGATTTCTTGTGTTTTCTATTTGTGGATCTCACAACTTTCGATTTCGGAAATGGTGACAGATCAAATACTTTCTTGTAAGCTTTATCTTTCGAACAACCTGGGAGTGTATCAGGTATTACTGAAGTTTCGTTTGCGTTGGCATCACGGACCATTTGTTTGGCCAAACCGTGACTGGGAGTATCGGCCGTTATCTTGTTTGGCTAAACAGACTCTTCAGCTGATTTGGTAGTAAATGTGTAGGGCTCATGCTCTAGGTCTGTTCTTTGTTACTGAACAGACTCTTCATTTGGTTCAGTAGTAGATTTGATAGACTCCTCTCATTCAGAGGCATCAACTGACTGACATAATCTTCATTTGATTCGATAGTGGATTCAATGGGACCTAACTCTCGTTCTGCCACAGTACGAGCCAAGAAATCGACGTCTGTAAAAACAGCGGCATCATAGGGATATATACCGGAAATCGTAAAAGTTTCAACAGCTCGTTGTACTGTTGCAGTCCGGTAAAAAGCTGGTGTAAATATCGACACCATTTGATAAACAGTTACAACTTGCCTGGATGATTACGCAACAATTTTTCGCATTCACTTGCATAGAATTTTTTCAGCACTGGGTGAAATCATCTTGTGGCGGCTGTATGGAGGCAAAGTAAGTGCAATTATGTGATTAGCACGATAGAAGTCAACGGCCCCGATAATTGTATACAAAACATGGTTATCCAATATCAGTAAAATTGGGTGTTTCGCAGTTGGCTTTGCATGGTCATGGAGTTGATAAAACTGCTCTCAGAAATCATCCCTATTGATCCCGTTAGAGCTCCATCTAGAAGTTCAGCACGCATCCTCTTTCGGCCAAAAATAATCGCCGGTGGAAGATAGTGACCCGCACCACTGACTGCATTTACGACAGTCACCTTCGTTCCTCTTTCAGCACTAGAAATCTTGTTAACAGAACGTTTTCTTTTTTGGAATCATTGTTGGAACCGTCGATATCCCTGTTTCGTCCATGATTGCGTTTGGAGGGAGGTTGTATTTATCCATAAGTGCACAGAGATTGATAAAAAATCGTTCCATTTGTGGTCTATTAAACCCCGTAGCTCGTGCCAGACTTGTGTTTGTGGGCTTGCACAAAGACAACTCTGGTACCCACGCAGCCATTCTCTTTGCCAGCTATTTTGGTCTCTTGGTTAAATCTATGAGGTATCTTATTTTTTTTTGCATATTCAGAGGCGAGTACACGAAGAGCTTTCGAAGTTAAACCAGAAAATAAATCATCCATCTTTTTCAAGTAATTGGTGAAATAATTTTCAACTTCCGGAGAAAATGTAGTATCAAATCTGCCAAGTTTTGTGGCAGTAAGTGTGCTACGTTAACTCTTCCTAAGGCTGGACTCAGGCATGCCGAGTGAGGATGCCACTAATCGCTTACTTTTTTCAGCTTCTATCCTACAAGCTTCATCAATTTGACCTTGAGAAACATTCTTCCGTGCCGTAGTTCTCTTCCTTCTGGAACTCATTCTAAAAATAATAAGACAAGAAAACATTAAATATCCATTTGTAAACTTGTGGTGGATAAGAGTGCGCGCACACACTTATCCTGCACCACATTGCGCAGTCTTACACACTACCGCATATATAAACTTTCCCAACTACTAACGCCATTTGACAAAAAATCTAAAAACTTTTTCGTGGCACGTTCAAACTTGAAGGAATTAGCCGATCGCTGACTAGTATCAAACTTCTATATTATAATGCCTACAGGCCCTTTCATATTTCTAATTTAAAGAAAAATTAAATCGAAATACTTTAAAAACTTCAAACTTACCTGGCGCGTTCATTAAACACACTTTATAAATAAAAACTTGGGAGCGAGAAAGGTCAGTTCGCTTGTTGAAACACGACTGAATTTAGATTCAAGTTGCATTTAATTTCCGAGTTACGGCGTGTGCGCGCTCTTATCAACCGCGCACTCTTACACCAATCTACCCTACAAGCGTCGATGATGGTCCACGTTCCGGACGTCCAACTGAGACAGTTACTCCAAAAAACAAAAAAAAATCCACCATATTTTTCGGAATTATAGCAAAGTAAAAGTAAGAGAGATAACTGATATCGTGAAGATATTAGCAACACGCGTAAGGCATATTTTGCATAAATATTTATGTATGAAAAAGCTCTATGCCTGATCGATGCCGCAAACTTTCATGATTGATCAAAAACAGCAACCAGTTGAAGATTCAGAACGTTGTTTGGCACTGTTTCCGCGTAATCCAAAGGAGTTTTTGCATCGATTCGTAACAATGGATGAAATGTGGATCCACCACTACAGGCTTGAGTCCACCGGGCAGTCCACAGAGTGGCTAGAACCGCATGAAAGCCGACCGAACATTAGCTGGAAAGGTTCTGGTAAGTATGCCCGATGTTGTCTTCAGACAGCGTATCATAAAGCGTATTTTAATGAAGCTAGACACCAAGAAGGCTTCTGGCGCTGACGGAATACCTGCCATAGTTCTCAAAAACTGTGCAAGGGAACTAACACCAGTTTTCTGTAGACTTTTTAACCTATCCTACAGAAAGGGAATATTTCCGTCCTGCTGGAAATGTGCCACGGTTCAGCCGATACCTAAAAAAGGTAAGAAGACCTTGCCAAATAACTACCGACTAGTTGCACTGCTTTCAATAATATCGAAAGTCATGGAAAAGGTTATCAATGAGCATCTTCTAAAATATCTTGAACGATTCAATATTATTAGCGATCACCAATATGGTTTTCGTAAACATAGATCAACAGGAGATCTTCTGACTTATGTAACACATGTTTGGAACAACGCAATTGAACACTTTGGAGAATCTCGAGCGGTTGCTCTTGACATATCCAAGGCATTCGACCGTGTTTGGCACGATGGACTGTTGGCTAAGTTACGCTCTTATGGTATGTCTGAAAGGTTCTGTTTGTGGCTCTCATGTTTCCTCACAGAGCGTTCTTTAGGAGTGGCGGTCGACGGATTTCTTTCTAACACCCTCACTATCAACGCCGGTGTGCCCCAGGGCTCTATACTGTCTCCTACTCTCTTTCTCATTTACATTAACGATCTGCTGGAAAAGACCGGGAATCCAATCTATAGCTTTGCAGATGACAGTACGCTTGTCTCTTCATTCACCTTGAACGCTCGGACATCGGCTGCTCAGGCGAATATCCGCAGACAGCAGGAGGTCGTTCAACTTAACAAAGACCTGGAAGAAATTCTATCTTGGGGTGACAGTAACCAAGTGGAATTTAACGCTACAAAAACCCAAGCGGCAGTTTTTTCTAAAAAAGTTAACGTTGCTGAACCCGACATAGTTATGTCGGGGCACTCCATTCTTCTAGCATCGTCGCTCAATTTGTTGGGCGTTAGTTTGGGAGCAAATATGTCTTGGCATGAACATGTTGCAGGCATAGCAAGGAGAGCTTCTCAAAAGTTGGGAATATTATTTAGAACCAGAAAGCTTTACACCCCACAGCAACTGTTAATTCTTTACAAAGCCCAAATTCGACCAACTATGGAATACTGCTCCCACGTTTGGGGCTCCGCTCCCAAACATACACTGCATTTGTTGGATTCTGTTCAGAGAAGAGCGGTCCGTCTGATTGGGGACCCGGAATTGACCGGCGGCCTTGATTCGCTGGAACATCGAAGAACGGTTGGCGACTTGAGTCTGTTCTACAAGTATTTTCATGGAAAGTGTTCGAAGGATGTAGCCCGCTTAATTCCTCCCAAAGCGGTGCATGTTAGAAATACACGTCGCGCTGGTGCTTCGCATCCGTATGAGGTTCAGCTTGTTACTCCGCGTACAACGCTTTTCAAGCAATCTTTTATATGGAGAACGTCATCCCTTTGGAATAATTTGCCCAGCGCTGTGTTTCCCACCGAGTACAATTTACAGCGATTCAAGAACAACGTGAATCGCTTTTTCCGCACTCGTGCCGCTCCTGGAGCGCTTTAGGGACTTCCCTGCAGCACGTGTGCTAGACCCAAAAAAAAAAAAAAAATTGAAATAAAAAAAAACGCATTTAGCGAAGAAAAGAGTGTTATTTAAACAAGATAACGCACCAGCTCACAACTCTATAAAATTGATGGTGAAATTGGAATAACTGGGCTAAGAATTGCTTCCTCATTAACATCAAAGCTGATCCTCAGCGATTATTCTCTCTTTTCAAATTTGAAATGTGGCTTCAGAGAAAGAGATTTGGCTCAAATGATGAAAGGGAAACTGAGGCTTATTTTAGAGAGATCCACAAATCGCACTATAGGAAAGGTATCCAAATGTTGGAAAATCGCTAGAATAAGTGTATCACTCTTGATGGAAACTACCTTGAAGAATAAAATCGATTTTTAACAAAAACATTGCTTTCTCTTGAAATGTCTCGGGACTTTTCTTACCATGTAGTATATTTACTCTGAAATTCTAGAAACGTTTCAAAAATACTTATTTTTCAAACACATATTTTCAAAATCTTTCAAAATTTCTCAAAAAAATTCGACCAGATACAATTTTTCATTACTATGTTCCAACTGGATCAATAAAATGACAGCAATTTTAAATATTTTAGGTTTAATTTTATTATTCATTCTACTAAGAAATTGCTATGAAACCAACGAAATGACTTGACTACCGATTAAACAAAAAAGATCATGAATATCAGACAAACTGCTAAAAAATAATACTTAAGAAATACGTGCTGAAATAAGAACCTTCTTTTCTTGATGTTCACGACAAAATAAATCTTTTTTTGGGAAACATTTCACGTGCTATCTTCGTTTTTTATGAAAGCAAACTATTTATTATGGTAATTATACTGTCGGCTGCACGAAAAAGAATTTCATTATATGCAACACAAAAAGAATATTATGTTCAGGTAACAAATAGTATTAGTTGAACTTTTGCCTGCTAATGGTTAAAGTAATCATTACAGTCACCTTATAAATTATATTTTTTACATATCACTGTCTTTATTGATTTCCAAGATAGGCTAGGCCTCTATCTTATAATTGTGAAAGTATAATAATAATTTCAAATACTAAATGTAAACTTCAATCTTAACCTAAGTTCTTACAATAGGAATCCTATACTATGTTAACCTAGAAAATGTGTTTAGTATGTGCATGAGTTTCTTAATGCTAGGTCTTAGAACTAAGACTAAAAATACCTTAGACTAAGACTTACCCTAACTTAAACTAGTACGTAACAATGACTTAAATTAGGACTAATTTAAAATTAACCTAGAATGACAATCTTCTTGTCACGGCGGGCGAGGGGGGTTATCGTCTTCGTCCGAAAGCAGCAACGGGTCCGACAGTCTCGGGAACTGGCGTGGCGGCTGCCTTGAGGTGGGAGTTATTTTTTACATAGTTATAGAAGAGTATACTATAAATTGCTTAATATTAAGTATTATATTATTTCGGATGGTTGTAGCTTCTACTTGATGAAAATTTATTATAAATATATAATAAAAGACTGTTTTTAGTCAATTTCCCCTGGTTCATTTATTATTTTGATGGCGCGTTTCGCTTGTCGATGCAGCTTCATCGGATCTACATTTAATACTGTCGAGTTTAGTTTATTTGAACAACATTGAGTATTTTTAAAATTTACAATTTTATATTATTTATTTATTATATTATTACACCTGTTTAAAATTATATTGATATATATTGGGAAACCCACACAAAAATGATATTATGTAAATAAATTCAATAATGGTGAATTATTTAAATCTACCTGGTCGTTAAGAGGAGTACCTGTAGTCCTTAATCGATTTGTTTCTACTGTTTCTAAAAGGTTTAGTTTTAAACCTTTTTGTTGGATATGTAAAATTTCTAAATTTTTGTTAAAAGAATGGTTATCAGTTAAAAGATGACTTGCATATGTTGAATTAGATTTTTTATGTATGAAACTTTTTCGTGTTCTGTAATTCTTTGTATAAATGTTGGCCCAGTTTGTCCTATGTATATTTTAGAATAAGACCCGCAAGTTAATTGATATACCCTTGATTTATTATCTAAGTTGCGGTTTGTAATTTTTGAGATATTTACCTATAGTATTATTTGTTTGGTAAGGTACGTTGATATTTTTTGGTTTAAAAATTTTCCTAGTTTTTCTGCTGGTTTGACGAAATAGGTTAAGTATTTAAATGGGGTTTTCCTTTCCTTTAAACTTGGATATATTTCTGAGATAGCCTTGTTTCTAAGTTTTTTCTTAACAAAATTTTCTCCAACTTTATTCACTCATAAAATTACACAAACCCGACCAGCCAATTAGGCCAATTGTATCCTATATGTCAGCTCCAGCATATAAGACGTCATCCTTTTTAATAGATTTTGAACCTAAACACAGCGTCAAAAACTCATACGATCTCATAGAAAAAGTTAAATTTGCACCTAAATACAGTGTCAAAAATTCATACGAACTCATAGAAAAAGTTAAGAATATAACAATTGCAGATAACTCTAAATTAGCTTCTTTCTAGGTCAAAAATTTATTTCCAAGTGTTCCTCCAGACGAACCAATAATTTTGGTAGAGAACCTAATAATCAAAAACAAAGTAAAGGAAATTATAGAAACGGACATAATTAATTTATTAAAATCTTGCCTACCACAAAATTATTTTTCACTTAACAATAAAGTCTACAATAGTTAGAAAGGGTTAATTAGGGGAGCCCATTAAGCCTACTACTTGCCCAAATTTTCATGGACAATATTGAAATAAAGATATTTAACGACAGTAATAACAATAGTAATGGTATCTGGTATCGATACGTAGATGATATACTTGTATGCTTTACAGGGACAGTTAGACAATTATCACGCCTTTTACAGTACATTAATTCTTTACACAGAAATATCAGTTTTACAATAGAAGAAGAAGTCGAAGGAAAAATCAGCTTCTTAGACTTAACAGTTAGTAAAACCGGAAAAAAACATGACTTTGCAATATATCACAAACCCTCTCCCACAGATACCACAATTCACAATAATTCTCACCACCCCAACCAACACAGGCTCGCTGCTTCATACCCAGAATAATTAACATTCCCTTATCAAAATACAATTTTACTAAAGAATTAAATTATATAAAACAAGTAGCCGTTAACAACGGTTATTCTGTACACTTAATCGAAAAAATCGTTAAGAAAAAAACCCCATTTAAATGCTTAACCTGTTTCGGCAAACCGACAGAAAAGCTGGGAAAATTTTTAAATCAAAAAAACATCAACTATCTTAAAAATAATACTATAGGGAAATATCTCAAAAACTACAAACCACTAATCAATGAAGATAATAAATCAGGGGTATATCAAATAACATGCGGGTCATGTCCTAAAAGATACATAAGACAAACTGGGCGAACATTTATGAACAGAACACCAAAAAAAGTTTCATGCACAAAAAATCTAATTCAACATATGCAAGTCATCTTTTAATTGATAACCATACTTTTAACAAGAA
Source organism: Pachyrhynchus sulphureomaculatus (assembly GCA_019049505.1). Classification (NCBI taxonomy): domain Eukaryota; kingdom Metazoa; phylum Arthropoda; class Insecta; order Coleoptera; family Curculionidae; genus Pachyrhynchus; species Pachyrhynchus sulphureomaculatus. The sequence continues at coordinate 31,068,788 of CM032451.1, forward strand.
TTTCGAAACTTTACGTACCCAACAAAAAGGTTTAAAACTAAACCTTTTAGAAACAGTGGAAATAAATCGATTAAGGGCTACAGGTATTCTTTTTAACGTCCAGGTAGATTTAAATAATTCACCATTATTGAATTTATTCGCATAATACCATTTCTGTGTGGGTTTCCCAATATATATCAATATAATTTTAAACAGGTGTCTATGTATAAAAAGTAATTAATATAAAATTTTAAACTTTAAAAAATACTCAATGTTGTTCAAAGAAACTAAACTTCACAGTGTTAAATGTAGATCCGACCAAGCTGCATCGACACCGAAACGCGTCATCAAAATCATAAATAAACCAGTTGAAACTGACTCAAAACAGTCTTTCATTCTATTATTAGTTAAAACTTAAAACGCGTAAATTTTTTTTTAATAATATGGCAAGAGCAAATTGCGCTATAGTAGCATAAAAGTGTTTATTTACATTTTACTTCTGAAGGGCACCCAAATATTGTAGATGTTAAAATATTAACAATTAACTTTCATGAACCAACTAAAATAAATTATAATTTTTATATACTCTTTTTAAAAAAATGTATGTAGTATGTTCACTATATGGACTAAAGAATGAAGAAAATCAAAAAGTTTACCCAATATATTTTTTTTCCAGTACATTAGAACTTTTGTTTCTAACATTGTTACCACCATAATCAAGTATCAAAGAACAGCATTGTTACAATCAATCAACAACTTAAATTACAGATGTTTACCTAGTTATCTCAAAAAAATCTAAATAAATAATCCATAATTTAAACGTGTTAATTACAGAAATGTCAGTCACATATTATTTGTGTGCAGATTAATTGACAAATTACCGAGACACAATATATTCTCACTTATAGAGCTGCCTAAAGCAATAATGTGGTGATTCTCTCGAATGTCTGTAATTTACTTAAAATTATTCATTGAAGCCATTAATTAAAATATTATATCTACCTCCATGCCCGTCCTTATGTGAAATTCCCTTTCAAGTGGTCCTCACTCTCAAGTAAAGTGATCATTGGCATAAACCGAGCATCCCTGGACTTGTATGTTATTCTATACCTTTGGCCAATAATAATTATTAAGGGACGTATTTTGAATATATAGGGAAATATAAATTTCTAATATATATATATATATATATATATATATATATATATATATATATATATATATATATATATATATATATATATATATATATATATCACCTTCAACTAGCCATTTTCAGTCCATTTCTGGACATAAGCCTCTCCTTTCTATCTCCAGGTGCTCATGTTATGCTCTTTTGTGCTCTTTCCTTAACCATGATAGACCTATTCCTCGTTTTACGCCGTCAGGCCAACGTACTGGTACTCGTCCTCTAGTTTACTTTCCATTGTATGGGCTCCATTGTAACATTATCCTTGTCCATCGATCATTCTGATATCTAGCCGTGTGACCGGCAAACCCCCATTTCAATTTAGGAACCACCTCATCCTTCATTTTGGTTACGCCTCTAATTTGTTCGTTTTTTTTTTCGGTCTTTCAAAGATATTCCCATCATTTGCTGCTCCATGGCCCTCTTCGGTTTTCCTGAGCATGCTATATATATATATATATATATATATATATATATATATATATATATATATATATATATATATATATATATATATATATATATATATATATATATATATATATATATATATATATAAATTGCCAAAAATAAAGAACAACTAGCACAAATGCTGTTGTTGGAACAGGACGAACAGTCAAATAAGGTAGGACTTCGCCTGAACATACAAAAAACTAAAACAATGTCTAAAGAAAATCCACATATTAGCATCAGAGAGCAACATACAGGAAACGTGTCAAGTTACATATACCTGGGCCATGATGGAAAGGAACAACCAAACAAAAGAAATATACCGACGAAGAAGACTAGCCTGGACTACAAAAATATCCCAATGCCTGTTAGATCTCGCTTGTTTGTGCGTGTCCTCCCAGTTACAACTTATGGAGCTTAAATTCAAATGATGATCAAAAAATCAATGAGCATGCTCAGGAAAACCGAAGAGAGCTATGGAGCAGCAAATGATGGATGGATGGATATATATATATATATATATATATATATATATATATATATATATATATATATATATATATATATATATATTTATATATTTATATATTTATATATATATATATATATATATATATATATATATATATATATATATATATATATATATATATATATAACGGGTGTTATGAAATTCAGAGCATATATTGGAACTGGTGGCTCCTTGTGGCAAGGCCGACTGCAGAAAATTCACCTTAAATAGTGGATCTCAATAATAAAGGAAAAAATCGGACCTAAAGATATAATGAATGAATGTGATATGAATATTTTCTTTGACGCTACCACTGGGGAACCATACATCTCCATCTACAATGTTGTCAGATTTAGCTAGACCTTTCCCAATAAATTTAATAAAAAAATGATCACTTACTAAAAATTTTAGCTCATTTATCCTGGAATGGTTTCTTACTGTAAGAATAATTATTATTACAAAACTAAAATCTGTCTGAGACAAGCCGTAGAAGAACCTAATGCACTAAAATTTCTTATAATTATTCAAGAAACTTAATAAACTTAAAAAACAAATTTAATAAAAAAATTAAAATTGTTACCTTTTAAATTAATTCCTTCGTGACACCAAGAAACTAATTACTCAAGTTTTGGAGAAACACTCTCAAAAATCGAATTTTGTAGAACCATCACTTAAAATATTACAATTTTAACATATGTAATGCAGTAAAATTTAATTTCCTTATGCTTTGTTTGAGTCAATATCTTCTTCTTCTCATGCCTTCTCCTAATAGAGGTTGGCGACCGCTTCTCTAAATTTTTCTCTGTCCCTCCCAGCACGAAACAGCTCCCGTACATTCATGCTGGTCCATTCTCTGATGTTTCTTAGCCAAGACTTTTTCTTTCTTCCGACACCCTTCCTACCGTCAACTCTTCCCTGCATGATAGTTTGCATTAGTGAATATTTGTCGTTTCTGAGTACATGACCTAAGTAGGATGTTTTTCGTACTTTTATTGTCAAGAGTTTTCTGCCTTGGCCTACCCTTCGTAGAACTTCCTCATTAGTGATCTTGGCTGTCCTTGGGATTTTTAATATTCTTCGATAGAGCCACATTATTGCTTCAACGTCCATATCTAAACTCCATACAAAAGTTGGGAGCACAAGTAGCATTCCAGAGAACGTAATCTTAGGTAAGGGATAAGTTTCTCTCGTAAAACATTGTTTAGAATTTTAAAAATTGTTTTCTTTCAACCTCTATTCTGATTATAATTTCAGCATGTTGGTGAATGTCAGATGTGATATAAGTGCCTAAATATTTGTACTTTTCTACATGTTCTATTTGTTTTCCTTCGAGGAATAACTGGCAATTGTTGGTTTGATGTTTAGAAATGACCATAAATTTTGTTTTTTCTGTGTTTATCGTCAGACCCATTTCGACACTTTCTCTATTCACGTTGTCAACCAATGCTTGCAGGTCCTCTAATGTTTCTGCTAAGATTATGGTATCGTCGCAAAACAAATGGTGTTTATCACTTCACTCCTATCCTGATTCCTTCACTTCGTTCCCATAATGCTTTCTTGAAGACGACTTAGGAATATAAGTTAAACAATACAGGTGACATTACGCAACCTTGCCTGACTTGTCGCGGAATCTGTATTTCATCTGTTACTATTTCATTTACTTGTACAGGGTGAATCAATACAATAATTTTAGGGAATATTAAGGTGCACAGTTTAAAATTATTTTTGAGTATACAGGGTACTTCAAAAAAGTGTGGCCTATATAACATATATTTTTTTTAAATAGAACATCCTAATTTCTAATTTATTTTTAAATTATGCGTAAAATTTTATAACTTGTATATTAATAATATTATATATCTAAACCTAGTAGTTTTTCTAATATTTCCATTTTTTAATAAAATACTAGTTTTCAGCTTTGTAAAAAATTGCTAGTAGCGCCATTGTTTCTGAAGGTGGAATACTCATAACTGGTACGAGCGTTCTATAGAGATAAGAAAAAAGATATATGTAAAGAGCGTTCTATAGAGATGAAAAAAAGATATATGTAAAGAAATTTGAGTTAGATGCTACAGAGTGTTCAAAATAAATTTATGCATTTCGACTCTTTTAAATTATATTATTATTTTTTCTGATAGATTTAGATATCTAAATTTTTTGCAAAACGAATTATCCCAGCTTCCTGAAGAAGTTGATAACTCCGAAAGTGAACAAATGTGGATTCAACAAGACGGAGCTCCTGCTCATTACCACCGGGAAGTTCGGGAATTTTTAAACGATTGTTACCCACAAAAATGGATCGGTAGGGATGGATAGTTCCCCCTACAACACCAGTAGATATGGAAAATAGGATACGGGATGCGTGCAGGACAATAACGCCCCTTATGCTAAGGAAAGTGAAGGAAAATATAGTATAAAGACTAAACATGTTTATTCAAGTAGACGGGCATATTTTTGAACATTTACTACGTCATAATAATTAATCATTAGATAAGTTAAACTATGTTAAAATTATTATTAACTATTTGTTTATGTTTTCACAATAGCGTATGTGTATTAAAAACCAGGGTAAAAATTGAAAAACTCAAAATAAATCGAAAACTATTAGAAATAGGTATATGTTATGCTTAATAAAAGTTGAAGGGTTTTGTAAAGTCTATCAGAAACAATAATAATATACAGGGTATGCCATTTAAAAAATTTGAGATTTTTTAGTTTAAGATAGTCGAAATGTATATATATATATATATATATATATATATATATATATATATATATATATATATATATATATAAATGTAAATATTTTGAACACCCTGTAGCATCTAACTCAAATTTCTTTACATATGTATATCTTTTTTTCATCTCTATAGAACGCTCGTACCAGTTATGAATATTCCACCTTCAGAAACAGTGGTGCTACTAGCAAAAATGAAAACTAGTATTTAAAAAAAAAAAATTAAGTATTAGAAAAACTACTAGGTTTAGGTATATAACATTATTAATAAAAAAATTATAAAATTTTAGGCAGAATTTAAATATAAATTAGAAAATAGGATAAAAAAACTTACTACTCAGTTTACTACTCAGTCAGTTAGTAAAAGTAAAGTAATCTTTGATTTGAAATAAAAAACCGGTCAAGTGCAAGTTGAACTTGCACAATTAGTGTTCCGTACGTTGATTGTTTTTAGAATAAAAATTTTTGTTACGGTGGTATAAAATGATCAGTGACTTCACAAAACACACCCCAAATGAGTTTTCAACAAAGTTTGTTTCCAATCTTTACTGAAAACTGGTGACCTTGAAATTTTGTTTTTTTTTATATACCAAATAAATTATTAAAGGTAATGCACTCGTGATAATTTTCGTTCAATCTATACCCCGTGGAGAATATTCCAGAATTTTTTCAAAATTTTTTGATAAGTACTTTTCGAGATAAGGTAGGGGACAGCGATTTTTTTAAAAGTAATACGAAGAAAAGTGTGCGCAAGTATTACATTACATATATATTTTTTACTCGTGTTTTCACAAGCTTTCATTTGACATCATACTCGATAACCTAGTAAAAAAAAATTTTTTTCACTTCCGATTTCACCCCTCAAAATGAACCCCTTAAGTCAAAATTTATGTTACGGTGATATAAAATGATCAGTGACTTCACAAAACACACCCCAAATGAGTTTTCCACAAGGTTTGTTTCCAATCTTTACTGAAATCTGATGACCTTGAAATTATTAAAGGTAATGCACTCATGATAATTTTCGTTCAATCTACACCCCGTGGAGAATATTCCAAAATTTTTTCGAAATTTTTTGATTAGTACTTTTCGAGATAAGACCCGGGACAGCGATTTTTCGCGAATTTTTAAAAATAATACAAAGAAAAGTGCGCGCAAGTATAATATTATATATATATATATATATATATATATATATATATATATATATATATATATATATATTTTACTCGTGTTTTCACAAGCTTTCATTTGACACCACACTCGATGACCTAGTAAAAAAATTTTTTTTTTCACTTCCGACTTCATCCCCCAAAATTAACCCCTTAAGTCAAAATTTAATTCTCAAAACTACATGGCTCTGATGAGGCCATCAATTCCTATATTATTACCAAATTTCACCTTTCTATCTCAAATAGTTTCGGAGAAAATCGGGTGTGACAGACAGACAGACAGACAGACACCGAAGTGATCTTATAAGTGTTCCGTACGGAACACTAAAAACAGGCTATATTAATATAGTTAATACGGTAAAGAAGATATCATGACTCAAATTAGTGTATTTTCATCTAAACAAATTGTAGTTTCCACTGATCGTTTATATAAAGTTTTGTAGAATCCATTTTCTAAAATTGCGTCAGCAGATAATAATAATCACTTTTATTTTTCAAACTGAACGGTGTGACGTCATTCAAATATCAGTAGCTTTGGTCTAGAAAATTCAACTTTACCGATCATCTACGCACGCGCTTTCGACTGCATACAATGCTGCATTGGAACACCTATACATCTTGTAAACCTAATCCAATCCCAGTATGAGGACACAAATGGCAGAATTAAACTGAATAATTCTTTTTCCGAGCCGTCTAACGTAGAAGCCTGTGTCAGATGGGGCTGTATTATATGTCACCCTTACTTTTTAACATATATGGTGAATATATAATGAGGTCTGCTTTGGATGGCTGGAATGGGGGTATGACAATCGATGGAAAAAAGCTAAGTAACCTTAGATATGTCCATAACACAGTTATACTTGCAACGCCAATACAACACCTGCAATCAATTATGAAGCGTCTAGAAATCACTGGCAAAAACTATAGATTGACAATTAAAAAACCAAAGTAATGATTGTTAGTCATAGTGAAGATCTATCACACATAAACAAAATTGCTGGGTTCACTGTTGTAGATTATTTCAACTATTTGGGATCCCTCACAACATAACAATGGTGGCTTATGAAGCGGAAGTTAGAAGACGTTTGGCTACGGCTAGAAACTCGACAATCAAACTCACTAAGGTCTGGAAAGAACCACCTGTCACAAGACAAACAAAGTTAAGATTGCTATCTAGCCTTATATTCCCCATAGCAACTTACGCATCGGAAACATAGACCACTAAACAAGCTGACAAAAGACGAATCGATGCGTTTGAGATGTGGGCATATCGAAGAATCCTCAGAGTATCATAAACCGAACATCGTACTGATGTATCTATTCTTGAAGAGCTTAGTATAAATGACCGGCTTTCAAATATAAATTAATAAACAGTACCTAAAATATTTTGGTCACATTATTAGGAAAGTGGATGCCATGGAAAAGCTTGTAATAACGGGGAAGGCAGAAGGTAGAAGATCAAGGGGACGATCTCCGACAAGATGGTCCAGACCAAGTAAGATTTCTTCTTGATATGAGTATACACGAGTCAAGTCAGGCTGCGCAAGATCGAGAAGCCTGGAGATTAACTGTTGAAGCAGCAACTGCAGTGTCACCGATACTCGTATTGGGCTGAAATGATTGAGAAAGAGACGCAGGTGCTGCTCTTACAATAATTTAGAGATTTAAAAAGAATGAGCTAAAATTAGCTAGCTGACAGACTTTGAATGAAACGAAACATATTTTAATTCACTAAAATAATATTTAATCCCCAAAAAAACTTATTAACTTGTAACAACTTTATCTTGTTTTTGACACTTATATTATCCCATAAAAGCCAAATATTCAAATTATTCCACTTTCGAGCACTGACGTCAAAGGAAATTTGTACGTCATTTATTCCGTGTTTATATTTCCCACATTTAACTGAAAATGTCTCAGGTAATTTATTTTAGGCTCTTTTATTTTCTCGCTTTTTTCGCCCTTCAAGTTGTATTAATCTAAGTTATGGGAATTTTCTGTTTTTTATTGAGCAGAGATTTTCGCATACTACTTTTGTAGATGAAATAATAATTCTAAGTGGCAGGCTTTTTCGAGTTGTTCCTGTAAATGCGATTTTGTAAAAATGACCTAAATAACAGGAGTGAATTCCGTAGTATATATTTTTCTTTAAAACTGCTGCCGTCAAAAAAAATTTTTACTAAGGAATGAAATAAATATTTTTTTATCGCTTACATCTTTGTCCCAAATTTTTTAATATTATGAAGATATTAACTGGGAGATCAAGGTACCCATCAACGTTGTCCAGTGCAGAAGCATACCTTTGTATTTCAAGGCACTTTTTAGACAACGCTGTAGTACTGCTATGAATATAATTGGTTTTATAACGATTATTAAATATGTTACTTAATAACTATTTCAATCCACTGCTAGAGGATCTTCCTATCTCATGCCATTATTATCTGTTCTGTGCTCTTTTCGACTATTGAGTTCCTGCCCGTTTCTTAATTTTATCTCTCCATCTCGTATTTGGTCTCGCTGCACTTCTACGCTCAATTCTACGCCCAAGTCTTGATCGCCACTATAGAATTATTTTCGTCCATCTATCATCTGTTCTTTGGGCCTCATGTCAGACCCACCTCCATTTTACTTCTGCCACTCTAATACATCCACGACTTTAATTTGTTGTCGGATCCATTCATTGAGCTTTCGATCAGTTAATTTAGTGCCCATTATTCTCCGTTCGTGCGCTCGGTGTGCTCTCGGTAGTCGTTTTGTAAGATTCCGTGTCTCAGCTCCGGTGAGTACAAGAAGAATACATTGATCGTACAGGTTTCTTTTTTAGAATGTGATATATATATATATATATATATATATATATATATATATATATATATATATATATATATAAACACGTAGGCTGAAAAATTTTTGGTCTAGCTACTTAAATTTTTTTTTGCAAAATTCGACTTTATTCATCAATATAGACTTCTTCAAGAGCGATACAATCAGTACAACGCTTTTCTAACATTTCTATACTTTTTTTGATGAAAAAGCATTTTTTTCTTGTTCATTTGGGCCGTTTCTTTGTGGTTTCTGCCTTTAAACGAACGAATAATTTTATATAATATTCGCTACTGATGATTTTTCCCTTTTCAGCATAGTCGATGAAAATTATTTCATGCTCATCCCAAAATATAGAGGCCAAAACCTTCCCAGCCGACTGTTGCGCCCTTGGTTGCTTCGGGCGGCTTTCACCGACTTCTGTCGACTTAGCTGACTACCGACCTAATTCTGGTGTGTAGTGTAGAACCATGTTTCATCCATTGTCACATATTGCATAAAAAAATCCTTCTTATTACGCTTAAACAGGTCCAAACAGCGCTCAGAGTCATCAACATGTTGTTATTTTTGGTCCACTGTGAGCAAACGCGGTACCCATTTCAAATAGAGCTTCCTCTTGCCCAAATGTTAATGCAAAATATGACTAACACGTTCTTTTGATATCTTTGGGGTGTCAGCTACCTCACGCAATTTCACTTTACGGCCATCCACAACAGTTCTGTAGATTTTCTTGATGTTTTCCGGTTATTTGAGCGCCCAGGAGTGTTCAGCATCATTTGTATCTGTACGACCGCGTTTAAATTCAGCATACCAGTAAATGATGAGTGATTTTTCAAAGACAGGGTCCCCATAACACTTGTCAAGCCATTGCTTCGCTTGAACGGTATTTTTTCCCATCAAAAAACAATGTTTAATCAACACACGAAATTCGATTTTTTCCATTGTTTTGAAAATAAAAGTAGCGTCACTAAAACCACTGTAACTTGTAAACTAATCGTCGAAATGTCATGAAATTTTGACATGTATCGTTTAAAGGTTGGTACTTCCTTAAAATTATATAGATTTTTTGAAAAGGGCGATATCTATGTGTCAGACCAAAAACTTTCAGCCTACGTGTCTTATGTATAGGAATTAATGGCCTCATCAGAGTCATGTTTTGAAAGCTAAATTCTGACTTAATGGGTTAGTTGTATATATATATATATATATATATATATATATATATATATATATATATATATATATATATGTATATATACATATGTATATATATATATATATATATATATATATATATATATATATATATATATATATATATATATATATATATATATATATATATATATATATATATATATATATATATGTATATATATATATATATATATATATATATATATATATATATATATATATATATATATATATATATATATATATATATATATATATATATATATATATATATATATATATATATATATATATATATATATATATATATATACAATAGACAATTTATTCATCTTTTCAGCTACAAAAGTTGTAGATAAGACATGTCAGCAAAGGGATATATGATCCCATCTTAGGTAATATCAAAAATAATAAATAAACAAAAAAAAAGAAATCTTACTATTAAACACATTAATACACAGTAAATACAAGATATAACAAAAAACATAACATACATATTTATGACAAACAAATTTATAACAAACAAAATACATACTGAAGATGCTTTAATTAAGTAAGGATGTTATAAAGAATAACAATCACACTCCGCCCAGCTGATAACTTTCAAATTCAGTTACAGAATAAAAAGTTTTATTTAATAGTATGGTTTTTATTTGTTTTTTAAAACGTGCCATAGATTCAATCCTTTTTATATTTTCCGGTAGTAAGTTAAATAGTCTGCAACCTAAGTAATGACTAGTTTTTTTATCATATTCATGATTGTGTGTTTCAATATAAAAATTTTCTCTGTTTCGAGTCGGATAACGATGAAAAGATCTATGCGAAATGAAGCTATCTTGATTTTGATAGATATACATTAAGAGTTTATATATATATATATATATATATATATATATATATATATATATATATATATATATATATATATATATATATAAATACTTGTAACTGTTAATATTTTTCTATTCTTAAAGACTTCCCTACAGGATGCGTCATATGGCATACTAAAAATTAGTCTCATGATTCGTTTTTGTATTACCAGCACTCTGTCCAGTTCCTGCGCACTTCCCCAAACCGCCAGACCATACTACATGGCTGGCTACGCATTAGCATAATAGACAGTTATGAGATTGGTAACACTTCATGAGTTTTTTAAAGATTTTACCATAAAAAAACATTTATTTAGTCTTGAGCAAACGTCATCTATGTGCAAACTTCATTCGAGGTTAGAATCTATTATGATTCTTAAAAACTTTGAATTATGGCTAACAGGCAAATTCATATTATTAAATACAATATTTAGGTTTATTGGTTTGCGCATTTTTGTCTTAAATTCCATAGACACGGTCTTTGATAGATTTAATATAAGGTTATTCTTTTTACACCAGTTTGAAAACTCAGTCAATATTGTTTTAATTTTTTTCTCCAAAAGATTCACATCTTTGGCTGAGATGACTATAGTCGTATCGTCAGCGAACATAAAAACGATTCCACATGAAATGTATTCAGGTAAGTCGTTTATGAACAACAAGAAAATTAGAGGGCCTCGGACACTGCCTTGAGGGGTCCCTAAGTCACAGTTTGTCATTTGCGAAAAAATATTACCAATTTTTATTTTAAAGTTTCTACCCTTCAAAAATGAATTAAACCATTTATTTAGTGGTCCTCTAATATCTAGCTTTTCAAAGTTTTTAACAACAAAGTCTGGGTCTATTGTGTCAAATGCCCTTGTTAGATCAAATAGTAGAGCTACTACTTTCTCATTTATATCAAGTTTTTTATATATATTCTTTATAAAGTCGATCGCTGTGGTCTCTGTAGAGTGCTTTTCTCTAAAACCGTGCTGGAGTGAGGTTAGAACTTTGTTGTTATCAAGAAATGGAGTTATCTTATTGTAAATAACTTTTTCGAAAACATTTGAAAAACAGTTAAGTAAAGATATAGGCCTATAATTTTCAATTAAATATACACTCCTGGACAAAATTAACGCGACAATATATATCATACAAATCTCTATAATGAATTAATTTTAATAATTTTTTATGAACATTGGTTACACTAATAGTTAGAAAAAACTTATTCGGATACTTGAAAAGTGAATTAGCTACCAAATTTCTCTATAAGATTCGAATTAAAATTATTTTTAAGACCTAATAACAAAATCGTTGAAATTATGTAACAATGAAAAAAATAAACTGGGACACTAGTAGCAAAATTAATGGTGTAACTGGGATACTAGTAGCCTGTGTTGCCTCCTCTACTTCGGATGACAGCGTTTATGCGCCTAGGCATGCTTCTAATTAAATTTTGGATAAAATCTTGAGGAATTTGCTCCCATTCTGTGATAGCTGCATTTTCAAGTTCCCTCAGGTTTCTAGGTGCAGGTATATGACGTTTCACATTTTTCTTAAGGTGATCACATACATGTTCTATCGGATTTAGATCCGGGATTTTTGGTGGCCATTGCATAATCGGTATATCAACTAGCCACATGAGGTCGAGCGTTGTCTTGCATAAACAGGAAATTGGGCCCCACAAAATGACCGAAAGGCATCACATGTTCTATTACAATATTCTCAGCATTCATGGATCTCGTACGGACAGGAACTAACTCTGTGCGAGCATCAAAGCAGATGCCACCCCAGAACATAACAGAGCCACCGCCGAATGGAATCCTTGCAGAGATATTGCAAGGAGCAAACCTCTCTCCTAGTCTTCGCCATACTCGCTCACGACCATCTGGATGTTTTAGACTAACCGTAGTTTCATCTGTGAAGAAAACTTGTTTCCAATCATCCACAGACCAGTTTTCGTGATTTCGAGCAAAACGTAACCTGGCAACTCTGTTCTCTCTAGTAAGCAAGGGCGCAGTGGCTGATCTCCTACTGTTTAATCCAGCTTCATTTAACCGTCTTCTGACTGTTTTAGAAGAAATTGTGACATTGCGAACAGCTTCGAGTTGTTTCTTATTATAGAACTAGTGACGGTCCTGTTTCTTAAAGCATATTGTCTTATAAAATGTTTGCCTAACAAATTGGCAACATAACTCTGACAATATCCCTCGTCCAATAAAACTGAGGCTCGCACTACCTCGTGTTCAGTTAAATTCCTTGTTCGATTCATTTTTCTAATTCTTCGGGGTTAAAAATAAAACAGTCTACCACAAAAACGTATTACTTTGAAAAATGGAACAATTTATAAGCTTACTTTTAAAGAAAATCTATCGCATTATTACAGAAAATTGTTTATCTTCTAAAAAATTCTTTAAAACTGTAAATCTAAACGAATTGTTTTGATTTCTGTCATGAAAAACGAAACAAAATATGCATAACCTACTATTCAAATACTCGATAAACTTTAAAACTGACATAAGAAAAAGATAAATTAATTTTCAGATTGTTGCGTTAATTTTGTCCAGGAGTTTATATATGTATATATGGTATGTATATATATATATATATATATATATATATATATATATATATATATATATATATATATATATATATATATGTTTATATATAATATAATATAATACTTGCGCATACCTTTTTTTGTATTATTTTTAAAAAATGTCGAAAAATCGCTCTCCCCCCCCTTATCTCGAAAAGTACTGTTCAAAAAACTTCTGGAATATTCTCCACATTAAACGAAAATTATCATCATTTTGTTGATGATTGATACATCTTAGATTATTAAAGGATGGTTTGAAAGAATAAAATTTTTCTCATTTTTATATTTAAAATGAGGGCTCCTCCACGTCCAATTGCGGCTTTTTCGTTTTTTTAAGAAAGCATTTAGAGCGAATAATTTATTAATTTCTAGGAAGTTATATGTAGTAGTATGTCTCCCCTTTGTCTCGTTCGCTTCTACGTTCGCCTATTTTGGCGTTGAAGTCGTCTATTATCATCGTATAACCGCAATGATTTTTACATGTTTTTCCAAGACTATTTCAACATCTTCGTGTTTGTAATCTGGAGTCGAAGCATATACCTGCACTATCTTTATGGTCTTGTCTCTAAATAAAACCAGAGTGATATAAGTTATTCTGCCTGTAATATCTACAAATTGTTTCACTTTATCTGACAATTTTTCGTTCACAGGAGATCCAATAACATTGGTTTTAAGCTATTTCTCACCTTTGTAGTACAGAACGTGTCCTGATTTTAGCTTAATAAGTAATAGTTTTTTTACTTTGCTCAGTCTAATTATATTCCACTTTATATTATTTCCAATTCAATGAGCTTATCATTAGATGAGAGAGCTTTGGCATTATAGGTCGCAATTAAAATAGTCCTTTTTATTGCTTGTTTTGTAATCCTGTGATAGTCTTATTGATCCCAGGGATTTCTAACTTCCCCCGGTCTTCATCTTTTTCCGGTCGCTGCCGTAATCAGTGTATTTGTATTATTCATTTTAGAAGATGAAATAGAAAATATTTAGCCAAACTACACCATGTTGGTCAGACTTATAGGTGTATGGTTAGGAAACAGGATGGGACAAGTTGGTTTTATAGATAGGATTTAAGTTAGAGATATGAATTTAATTCCAGGGTGTGGGTTAGGAAGAAAATTAATGCTCGCGTAAGCAGGATCGCGTCCCTTAAATAGACCTATCGGGATCACAAGGAGTACCTATCAGCTACCTAACTTAATAACTACAGTCTGTTTTTTAACCTAATAAAATGGTAAAATTATTGAATAACTTCTTTCCTCGTAAAAATACGGTACTAAAAAATACCGAATTTGACTTTCTCACATTAACAAATAAATTTATTAAAGCCTTATGCTTTGATAAATGTATATATATATATATATATATATATATATATATATATATATATATATATATATATATATATATATATATATACGGGAAACTGAAAACAATGAAAAAATAAATAAATTTCAGATTTTTTTATTCCAAGAACTCTAAAAAGAATGTTTAACATGATATCTAAGCAGCTTTTACCCCCTTTCCCACCACTTCAACTTTTATGTTTGACTATGATGAATTATACTGAAAACGTTCATATTATCCTAATTAAAAATAACCGGTCAAGTGCAAGTTGAACTTGCGCAATTAGTATTCCGTACGTTGATTGATTTTAAAATTAAAAAATGTTGTAACGGAAGTATAAAATGATCAGTGACTTCACAAAACACACCCCAAATGAGTTTTCAACAAAGTTTGCTTCCAATCTTTACTGAAAATTGATGACCTTGAAATTTCTGTTTTTTTTTTTATATACGAGATAAATTATTAAAGGTAATGCACTCGTGATAATTTTCGTTCAATCTACACCCCGTGGAGAATATTTCAGAATTTTTTCAAAATTTTTTGATAAGTACTCTTCGAGATAAGGCGGGTGGGCAGCGATTTTTCGCGATTTTTTAAAAATAATACAAAGAAAAGTGCGCGCAAGTATTACATTATATATATATTTTTTACTCGCGTTTTCACAAGCTTTCATTTAACACCACACTCGATGACCTAGTAACAAATCTTTTTTTTCACTTTCGATTTCACCTCCCAAAACTAACCCCTTAAGTCAAAATTTAATTTTCAAAACTACATGGCTCTGATGAGGCCATCAATTCCTATATTATTACCAAATTTCAACTTTTTGTGACAAATAGTTTCGGAGAAAATCGGATGTGACAGACAGACAGACGGACAGACACACCGAAGTCCGTACGGAACACTAACTAGGAAAAATTCTCACATACTAATGAAACTATACAAAATTGATCAACTCACTCCCATTTTACCCCCTTGCCTTAAGGAATATCGTCTAAAAATACAGATCTTAGTAGAAATATTATATATTAATAATGAGAGCTCTAATAATAAAAATGGTTATTATAATAAGAAATTGCCTTTAAGGATCTAAAATGAGTTAGAAAACAATAGTATCAACTTGGAGCGGTATCCAACAATGCTCTCTTATACAACCCCCACTTTAAGCAAATAATAAATCTATTGTTTTGAAACTACTTAACAATAAGGCAATTTACTAAATTAGAAATTACAATTCAGTTTTCAGACTAAGATTTTCAAATATTAAATACGAGAGTTGTATGATAAGTACCTGGCTTTGACAAGAAAAAAACATTTTTATGTGTAAAATTTATTTTATTTTTCAACAAAGTCTCCTTTTATTTCATATACTTGGTCCAGCGTTTTTCTATCTTTCGTATCCTATCTAAAATTACGATTTCTCCAATCCTTCAAAATTTGCGTTTGTTGAGCAATCACCTCATCGTTTGAGCCAAATTTTTTTCTGGGGGCTAAATCTGGAGAATATGATGGATGCTGAAACAATTCTTATCCTAACTCATGGAATTTTGCAACGGCGATGACACAAGTGTGCACCTGTGCATTGTCTCCATGAAAGAGAATTTTTTCTTCGCCAAATGCAGATGTTTTTCTTTCACAGCATGGTTGAAACGGTTCAATAAGTTGATATATTACTTATCATTAATCGTTTTACCCTTCTCAAGATAATCGACGTAAATTATCCCACGTGCATCCCAAAACACTGCGGCCGTGACTTTGTTGGCCGATAAAGTCGCCTTGGCCTTCTTTGGCGCCGATTCGCCACGGAAATCCCACTGCTTGGCCTGTTCCTTGATCTCTGGTGTGCTGTGATGAATCCATGTTTCGTTAGCAGTTATGAATTAACGCCAAAAATTATTCCGAAGTTGACACAGGTGCGTGTAAATTGTTAATTGTAAGCAATCGCAGCACCCATTTTGCGGAAACCTTTCTCATATCCTGAGTTGTTAACATGTTATGCTCTCGTTCAATTGAGATACCCACAGTCTCAGCAATCTCACGCACTTTAGCTCTCCGATCATTTATCACTAGAGACCGGATTATATGCATTTGCATATTTTCATATGCATTTGCATATTTAGACTATTCTCACCGATTATTGCATATTTTACCCAAAATCTAGTAAAGATGCATATTTTCCCTATATTTACAATATTTCTCGGCATTACTAGGCAATTGAATTGCTCAGGGAATTGTTAATGTCGCCGTCTGGAACCGATCTTATCGCCGGGACATTACCTGCAATAGTCTAAACATCGATTAGGTTATATTGCCAAGGGAATACCCAAAATTACGACGGTATTTTATTTCTTTGTTTTTTGGTCGGGATATTAAGTGATAAGTAGTTAGTTTCTAAGAATATTTGTTTGAGCGTGGATCAAATAAACAATTTTCTCGAAGACGAATTTTTATTTTAAAACAAGATATCAGTTTTAACATTATTGTTGACGCGCTTGTATCAGTGTAGTCTTTTTGCAATTTTTAACATGTTGTGTTAAAGTTTAAGGTGTACCATGCCACCCGCAAAAAAAAGTGTCTCTTCGTGGGTAGCTGATTATCCTGGAACATTTACATACGACGGAAATGTTTTATATTGTCGAGTTTGCGAGAAAAATGTTTTGTGCACAAAAAAATTTCAAATTGACCTGCATGTCAAGACAAGTCTTCATATCGCAGGATTGCAAAAAAAGGCCCACGACAAGAACTTATAACAGCAGCAAGTAGCACTTCTATAGGTAAACAAAAAAAACTACTTTAGCATAGATTTATGTGAAGCATTGCTTGCAAGTAATATTCCTCTTCACAAACTTACAAATCCTACATTCAAAATTTTCTGCGAAAATATTGCTTGAATCAAAAAATACCAGACCAATCAACACTGCGTAAAAATTACATACCAACAATTTACCAACATGTTCTGGAAGAAATACGTAATGAACTTAAGGATGACATTATTTGGATTTCAGCTGATGAAAGTACCGACAGTTGTGGTCGCTATATTGCGAATTGTGGGTGCATTAAGATTAGAGCCTTCTTCTTCCTATTTGGTGGCCTGCAAAGAACTTGACAAGACAAATTATTCTACGATCGCCAGATTTGTGAATGAGGGTATTAAAGAAATATATCCTGAATCTTCTGCAGATGAAAGAGTGTTTATTTTTCTCTCAGATGCTGCTCCCTATATGATCAAGGCAGCCAAAGTCCTCCAAGTATTTTATCCAAATTTAATTCATGTGACGTGCTTTGCTCACGGAGTCCATCGACTCGCTGAAGAAGTACGATCCACGTTTGGAAATGTAAATAAACTGATTTCATCAGCAAAGAAAGTGTTTCTTAAGGCACCTGCTCGCAATAACGCCTATTAAGAAAAACTGCCAAATGTGCCTTTACCTGCCGAACCAGTGGTAACTCGATAGGGAACATGCATTGAAGCTGTACTATGTTACAATGAACATTTCGAAGTCATCAAAGGTGTAGTAAATGACTTCGATAGTGCCGAGGCTATGGCAGTTCGTCAATCCAAGGAAGCATTTAACGATTCTGATATTAAAAAAAAACATAGCTTTAATTAGCACTCACTTTTCCCACATACCTGCGGGTATTAAAAAGCTTGAAACTCGAGGTTTGGCGTTGACCGAATCAATTCAGTTAATGAATAAAATCCGTCAAATAAACTCCACATTGCCAGATGTATTCCCGCGTAGAGTTAAAGAAAAGTTTGAAAACATTTTGTGCAATAACCCAGGCTTTGAACCTTTGTGTCAAATTGATAGTTTTATTAATGTGACGGGTGAACTTTTGCCAGAAACATTAAGTGCTAACATAGCACCAAAATTCAAATACTGCCCAGTTACCTCAGTGGATGTGGAACGGTCTTTTTCCACTTATAAAAATATTTTAACTGATCGAAGACACAATCTTACTACCCAACATTTGGAACAATACCTTATTGTTTACGTGTACAAGAATACAAATGTTAAATAATTTTGAAAAATATTAAATAATTGATAATTAAATGTAAACATCGTCAATAACTTGTTAATTTTATGCTGATTTTGAGATAAAAAACTAAAAATTACTACTTTTATTATTATTTAATATTACATATTTTGACCCTTTTCATGCATATTTTAAGCATTTTGCATGCATATTTCAAGATTTTTATGTAGCATATAATCCGGTCTCTATTTATCACTATATCGTGGATTTTTTCAATCATTTCTGATGTGGTGGAGCTGGACGTTCTTCACCAAAATTGCTTGTACGGCCGCGTTTGAATTCAGCTGTTCAATATTTTATGGTCGATAACGAAGGTACAGACTTCCCATAAACTTCGCTGAGTTCCGCTTTTATCTCATTATTCGTTTTCTTTTTCAAAAACAGATATTTTATCACTACTTGATATTCAATTTTTTCAATTGTTATAAAATCACAAAAGTTGTTCTATTTAAATGGCTGTCACTCACAAACTAAACCAGGCAGCGACTTGAAAATCTGACAGGATTCTTGTGAAAGGTTGTGTTTACGAGAAATATAATTTTTTAAATAGTAGTACCGCCATCTCTGGTCGAATTCAGCTACTTATCATACAACCCTCGTACATTTTAAGAAGATAATTCAACCTGTTGAGGAAATATTGAGAGTTAGGTCTCTTGGTTGGACAGAGTATCTTTGTATCCGCAATTTAAAAAAGGTAGCAGAAGAAGCCTCTTGACATCAGTTAGAAGTTTAGTAAGATATTGAACGGCATTATAAATAAAAGAGCGCCGAAACTAAGCAGTAGAAGCTAGAAACACTAAACAATCTCCGAAACGTGTATTAAGCGACTGAATATAAGAGCCTCGTATTGGTTTCTGAAAAAGGTAGAAGGACTACAATAAGTTGTAAATTTTATTTTTGAAACAACGAAGTTGAACTTGAAAATATTCTTCTTGGGAAAACTGGCCAAATTGTTGAAAACTGACGTAGGTTTTGAATAGATACAATGCAAGAATTTACACTTTATCCTTTTGCAGTATCACTGGCTAGTAATTCCAATACAGCAAGATAGATGTAGTGCCAATTTAAATTTTCTAGGGGATCAAATATGCCCTGATGGAGGAATAACAGTTTTGTACAGGCTAGAAACATGTTTCTCAAACCTCAGGTTGTGTTATCATTAAAATTAACAAGATTTTTAAACATTAAGAGGCTTTAAGATAACATTATTTAGCTGAATATTTAAAACTGGATTGTTAGAAATGGTATCTTTCTATTCGCCAAGTATCACCACCTGAGTTTTAACGTCAAGCAAATCACGTGCGTCTACTTCACTATTACTAAGAATTCTTAAAACAGCATTCATTTTAGTGAAAGCGTCCATCACATCTAAATAAGGTATATGTGAGTGTAGTCTGCATATTAATGAAAAGAGCATTGTTTATGCATTGTGCAAAAAGTATGTATAAATTAGTAAAAAAATATGTGCACCAAAGGACCCCACACTATCCCTATGGAAAAAGGTTCTCGGTCAAGTTTGTTCAAACTTTGGGAAAATATAGTTTTTGTGAAGTAGAACAAAAGTTCTTGGGGCTCGACGCTTAAAAGTCCATAATTTTTTAGATATCTCATGTATCTATATATATATATATATATATATATATATATATATATATATATATATATATATATATATATATATATGAGATATTTAAAAAATTATGGACTTTTAAGCTTCGTACCCACAAGATCTTTTGTTCTATTAACTATATTTTCCCAAAGTTTGAACAAATTTGACCGAGAATAATTTTTCATAAGGATATTGCGATATCCACTAACATAGATATTTCATTTAACTTTGGTGTTATAGTGATAGTAGACAATTAAATAGGTAGCTTTAGGAAAATTAGAAAATATTTTTTGCGTGATCTTCATATAAAAAAATTTTGGACGAGTAGTGTAATAAATTTTAATAAAAAATTCTGCGAGGCTTGTCAAAATTGACTTCTAATTCTTATAAGTTCAACAATACCATCAAAAATCGGCAACAAATCAAATAACCAGTTGTAATAGATATACATCTAGACGACACGTTCTGGAGGTTTTCATATTCTTGTACTTCAATTTTTCCTCCATGTGAGTAATAATCTTCCTCTTTTTTTTCTTTACATTTTGTTAAATCAGTCTCAGCAATATTCTCTTCGTCTTCAATCTTCTAATACTTTCGTATTCTTCTTACGCTTGTCGATAATGATTACCTCTTATAACTTTAATTAAATTACGGTTTTTCCTAAAGTTTTTGGTGTAATTTCATTATGGACTTTTGTAACTTTTTTTTATTCAATTTACATCTTTAAATAAAACTGGTTGTTTAGTTGTTAGTTTAGTGCCTCTGTAATAATTTTTTTCGGAAATTTTTCGTTTTTCTTCAATATATCGAGTTTTTTTTTTTAATTATTGGTGGTTGTATTTAAGCTGTCCTGATCCACTGGAGTCAAAGTACCAGTTTTTCCTCCCTACAGTAATAATAGTGTCAAAGAACTGGTCATTATCTGTATTTCTGATAAATCTCGACAGTTTACTACCTATGAATATCTTTGTGGTAACTAAGTATGTTATATTATGACCCTCTATCCATCCCGTCTGACTACCTCCTATATTAGCGTTTTCTAGTCCAAGTAGTTCCTCACCATTAACATCAACCTTACCTCTTACTTTTAAATACAGATATTTGTTTTACTACCCATCCGAAAAAAAGGTTTATTTAAAAACATCATAACAATATATAACTATAGGCTTATTACAAGTATTTTTTAAAAGAGATAGGAAGTATAATTTCAGAAATAATTCATTTAAAAAACAGATCCTCCAATAGATGTGAAGTTGATCAGTTGATACCCAGCTATTCTGTAATTTAAGGAATGTCGTTATTATTATAATGCTATTCTCCTTAAAACAGCTGATTATATATTTTACATTTAGGTGTAGATCTTTTATTTTTAATTATTTTGAAAATTCGAAAAAAGACCATCCTTAAGTTGAGGAATATTACAATCTCATAACGTCAATTCATCGTCATCTTTTTATCCTTTAGTTACAAAGTAAAACGTAAGGAAATACATTTTATGGAGAACTTCTCAAATATTTGATATTCTAATATATGTTTTCTTTTTGAAATATTTCTTACTAGGTTCTGGAACAAATATGAACACCAATTAAGTTTTTATTAATCCTTTTCATGAAACTCATATCTCAAATTTACCAATATTTCGAACAGAATCATTGGCACTGACGAGATTACTAAAGGAACTCTCTCTCTCTCTCTCTCTCTCTCTCTCTCTCTCTCTCTCTCTCTCTTCCAGAAACCAGTCAATTCCGAAATTTCGTCGAAATCAAGTAAAATCCAAAATGAATCACTTATTTGTGCGTCAGTTTGAGGCAGTCTTTCTATGTTCCCCTCTAAAAGGACCTAAAATGGCATATTCCGCGGCCGCTAAATATATTAGAAAGTCGGGGTCGTTTGTGAAGAAGTGGGTAAATCATTTTAAAGAGACGAAAACTGTCGACAACTTGCCAAAACGTATCTTGGTAGGCAAAGTCACTCGAAAGTCGGAAAACGAATCTTGTCTTTGTTTTCACGGGACCCGAAATTGACGCTGCGTTAAGAAGCGGCAAAATTCAGAAAATTGGATTTGAGTGTGTACCATGAGACCATTCGACAACACCTTCGTGTTCATAATGTCAAATTTCGAAGCACGTTGCTTTTGCTGGGTGAAAATCACGTTGCGAAGCGACTCGCTTGGGCCCACGATAAGATATTAGTGTGACGCTCACAGTGGCCGGACGCCAACCCTATTGATGATTGATGCAGGAGGCGATTGGACAACTTACTGAGGTAATTGCGCCATTGTTAGCACACCAAAGAATACATTGATGGCAAAAAATGGCCCTGAAATACATTTTTTTCAAGAATACGAGCGGTCGCGTTCTTATTTGACAAACTATAATTACTTTAACTAGCGTACTTTTGTAAGATTTTGTTTATTAAAATAAAAACGTTGTAACCTGCTAAACTGTCCTCAGTTTGAGGCATCTTTTTTTGTACCCTGTGAGAAGTTGTTTGTCCCACGCTTGAGCGCAATTTTGTTGCCTATGAAAAAGTGTTTAATTGCGCCCCACGTACACTGCGTCATTTTGTACCGTTTGAATATTGGACGCCCCAAGCTTGAGCACAATTTTCTTGCAGCCCCGCTTTAATTTCTGATACTGAATTGAGTGAATCCTGATTTTAAAAGAACTAAAGAAATTAAACACACACTAGCTCAGTTTTCCTTGGCAGAGAAATATGGGTAAGAGATAATTGTTTTACGTCTTTTTGGAATTATTTTCTATTTTTAAAAAGCTTTAGCTGTACAAATTTTTTTTGGGCACCATTCATTTTAAAATAGAAAGGATCTAACTTCAGCTAAAAAAATGAAAAAATACTGAAAGAGTGTATTATTGTTAAATAAAAAAATCAGTTTGGTACAGCCGTTCTTATCCTGAAAAGTAAGATAGGTATTCAGTGAGATACTAGCTTTAATCAACAAAAGGAAAATTTATTCATGTTTTTAAAAATAAAAAGTTCTAACCTTTGCAGTTTTACATGATTACAAAAAATTTTAGCCTAACAGGTAGTTATGACATTTAATTTCTAAACTCTGACTACTCCCGAAGACGAAAAATAGTGCTTTTCACTTCACTTTTTAGTCAGTTCAAATTGCTGTTAAGGCACTACTCGGGGATAAGTCTATGGAAGGATGTTTTGGTAACTTACTGTTTTTATTTCGGCTTCGATGGAACACGACCGATTTCACACTTTTCTAGTAAACACTTAGAGAGCCCACTACGGCTTTTCGTTAAAAAACTTGTGCTTTATTTAGCTCTCATGATTGTTGTTATGAGCCTTTACTGCAGCTCAGTCGAAGGAAGCCTACTTGGCGGCTCCGATGAAAATTAGCCTGGCTGCGGCTTGATGGTACTCAGCCTCGGCGGCTAGATGGAAATAAGCCAAGACAGTAGTTCTTCGGACCCTTAAATAAACCGTGCGAACTCTGCCTGTAATATGGCGACGCCGGAACCAAAACTGCGGATACACACATTTCACCAATCGCGGCGTAGCGGTAGATTCGGTCAGAAACCCGCACAGCACTCTTATATACCGAACGGCTTGGAATCTCTGATTAATATACCGTTCGATACAAAAATGAAAATAAGTACAATTTGAAGTGAAAAATCAGTAACATTACATGGTCTTAAAATCTAGGAAAAAATGAATGTTACAACGTTAGAAAAAAATGCATACTGGATAGTAACATTCTTTAGTTACAGTTAATACGTGAAGACTCACTAATCAACCGCCTGCAATAGGGACTGAAAATTCTACGTATAGCCTGTCCCAAAATATAAGATCCTGATTTTTGCCGTTTTAAGGGGGCAATATAAAAATTCTGACCTTTTGTTCACTAATGCAAATAAATAAAATTGTAAGTGTTTTTGGAGATGTTTATTTATAGATGCATGGATAGGAAGTACAAATATATAGTTTGAATGATTGTGGTTTTCTAGAAGGGACATATTGTATATATAAAAATATATTTTAAATTAAGCCTAATTCGGTTTCACTATCACTGTCATCAGCTAGGTAATTATCAGTGGTTTTAATTATTTACTTAAATATATGAATCTTCAACTTTAACAACGTGCTGAATGGAATTCTTCCAGCCTTCATAAGGTATATCATTTATAACTTTTTTTTATTAATTCAACCACTGACACGCTTAAAGTAGGAGAAACATTTTGTGCCCTTATTTTTGATTTAACTTGTGCCAAATATGTTCAATTGGATTGGATTGGAAGCCGCAAAACAGTGTGTCCCATTTTCAAAGCCATACTATCACAAACATATTTCTTTTTCAATTTATATTCTTTCAAAACTTCCAAAAGATCACTTTTTTATAACTAAAGTCAAAATAAATGTCATTTTCTAATATATATTCCTGTATTTCCGATTTGGTGTTGGCTGCATTAGGAACCTTATTTAGTAGGCGACTATGGTAACTTGCATTGTCCATAACACTCTGTTCGGGAACATTTGGCAAAAGGGAATTTTGAAACCAATTTTCAAAAAGTTTTGCCGTCATGTCTTCGTGATAGTCCAAACTAGAATCTTTTATGTTTTTTGCAGATAATAGTAGACAATTTGAAACCCAGCCCTTTTCAGATCCAGTATGCAAAATGGTTATTCGTTTACCTTTATTTGCAGGTGCGTTAGTCTGACATTTTGTACTGTCAAGACACCCTTTTTGCACAGTGTCATGGGTATCGAATCATGTTTCGTCAAGGTAAATTGTTGGCCAATTCTCTGATCGATATTTTTTAACTCCTTGTAAATAAGTATGTCGCAAGATTCGTAATCTTTGTGACTCCATCACTACTTGCTTTTGTTGATTTTTCGAAACGTGAATCCCATTCTTAAGAGAATTCTGTGAAGGGTTGATCGGTCACAATGTATATTGGTCCCGTCTTGCACCAGTCTTAATTTTATTTTCTCTAGTGTCGGCACCAACTGGTCTTCATACATAGAATATAATTTTCTCCTGATGACGTCTTTTTCAAAATCGTCTACATGATGCACTTGAAAATCTTTCCTTTTTTTCCTGTTCCTGAGTGATGGTTTTCCTACAATACCCTTAATCGTAGAAATTGGGGTTTTTTTTTAGTTTACAGTTTTCTTGCAAAGCACTTTGATTATTCACCAACCCGTCGTAAGCATTTTTCACTATTTGTTTAGCGTCAAGTGATAAATGTTTTCTCTTGCGATAGTCACTATTGCAATTTTCCCACGGACGCCACATAATTAAAATAGAACCGTTACGTTGTAAGTTATAAGTAAAACTAAAAATAAAAATAATAAAAAGTATCTTTCGAATCTTAATGGGGTCCTGTGGTCATTAGGCCGATATTACCAAACACTTAAAGGGCTCCAAACCGGGTTGCCAGGTAGTAAATATATAGGTAAAAATAGATCCAATATGATTGCAGGTGCAAGTGAGGGCGGTAAACAAAGCAGGTAAAATAAAAATACATTTATCGTAATACCTGGCAACTATGCACAAAACCTTAATAGGGTCGTTTATTGCCCCGCCCGTTTATTGAAAAAGCAAAAAGGCAGGATCTTATATCTTGGGATTTACTTTACTTAGTAGTTTTTTTTTACTAAAGGGAAGTAGTTATTTCCCTAAAAAAATCACCCTCTGAGATTTAGCTTTACTTGTTTTTTTATTTTTATTTATCCAGTATTAAATAAATATTTTTTCTGTGGTTATATTGCATGCAGTCTATAATCTTACTCGCATGTAGTTAATACGAGTATATAACCAGTAATTATTAAAAAAGATTTGTTAACAATATGACAAAAAAAATTAAATACTAGAATTTAACAACCATGCACAACAAAGAACTAAACCCATGATTTAGTTCTTTGTTACGCATGATATTAAATTATAGCTTTATGATTTTACTGTAAAAATTTCTTTAATGATACTCTTTTCTGATATCGCAAATAATCCTTCAAATAAGAAAATTTACCATAAAATCTGGACTAACCTTTCTTTATATTCTTATTTCTCAAATATGAACGTAGGATTTTTTAACCGCCGACTTCCTAAATTCAAAGGTTCACTTAGAATTTTTTTACTTAAAAATAAACTTACTTCTTTGAAGAAATATCCCACATATTTTCCAACCTTTTGGATTTTTAGTATAAAAGAAGTCAACGATAAAAAAATTTCCAGTAGAATAAGAATAGACCAACGAATTACGTCTATCAGTTATGTACAGGGTAGTGGCGTAGCCAGGTTCAAGGGGCATGGATGATGTGGTTATACAAGGCGATTCATTATGGAAAAAAGAGAACACTAAATCCTCAATTACCTATAGGGGGGGGGGGGGGGGGGGGGGGGGGGATGACCGCCAGATGGCAATGAGGGGTAACACCCCTTGATGAAAAAAGAAGTCTCTTGCACTTAAACTCTAAAAAACTCTCGAAACTCTCCCAACACAGTAGTGTGGGAAAGATTTTTCAAAAAAAAAAAACGTTACCTACATTATAACTCTAAAAACTTACACTCAATTTAAAAATCGATTACCTTGAAAAGGGAGATTTTTTACAAAAAAGAACACCTACCTACAGTGGAGCTTTAATAACTTCAGTCTAGTTGAAGAACTGATGACTGGGGACCTTGCACAAAGAAAAGGAACAGTCCCTACAGTGCACCTAAAAACTTAACAATAAATTTAAAAATCGATCATAAAGTACTGAACAACTGAAAAGAATCACCATAAAAAAAGTTTTGTTTCTAAGGAGCGTAATTTCTACATCCATAGGAGCCATACGCCTCTACTCCCTCGTCCCTCCCGGCTACATCACAGGTACAGCGCTATTGATTGTAAATGAACCACCGCTCTAACTCGTTTATTTAAGGTATTTCTTACGAGAGGACAGAGAAAGCATTATGTTAGAGAAAGACGCGAAATAATCTGGTTTTCAAAGTATACTCATTGTGTAACTTCCGGTCGACAGTTCGTGGCACGCGGACGCGTTCTCCCAGTTGGGGCTTCTGAAGGCGAAGTACGAGCGTTTTGGGGCTTCGGTGGATCGGTGGTCCACAAATTGCTTGGTAGGGGTTCTAATCGCAGAGGGTCGCTAAGCGCTGTGAGGGGTGATTCCTATAACGTCGGTTGAGGTTAGGTGATTTTAGCAGTAGGTGAACATGTGAGGCCGTGTTTTTTTGTGTCAATCACGTAATCAGACGGGCGGTCTGACAGAAAAGGTTATACCCAAAACCAGTAGCAATTCCCGAGGAGATCCTTTATCAGTGCCATAAAAGAAATTAGGTTATAAAGACAAATAAATATTTTTTTGGGGAGCAATATCGCCTAGAGCGTTGCTCTCCACCTGTAAAACGAATCCAAACTCGAGAATGTGTAACGCATCACCGAAAGGTTGCCGGTGCTCTGCCTAAGCACGAGACGGATTCCAAGCTGAGTAAATTATCCAAAGAAGGATAGAGCTCAATAAAAGAGAAAGAAAGAAATAATAATTGTGGCAACGTAGCTTCTCGCTTGCTTCCCGCCGCACGCAATCACGTGTTGTTGCATTGTATATATTAGTCCGGGAGCTGAGTACCAAAATGCCTCATCGAAGAGTGTCAGAAAATGTCACTTTGTTAATTATGCCCTCCTTAGTCTCTCCAGGTAGTTTAAAGCCTTAACTCTGGTTCCTGTTCCTGGAAATACGCAACTTTAAACTGCAAGAAAAAGTTGGAGGACGAACCCAACGCTGAGTGGCAGATATTTTGGGTATAGCTTCATTTCTATGAAATATGACTGAAAAATGAATGTCTGTCATGGATATTGGGTCAATCCAAAGTTATAACGGTGGAAATTTGCAGAAAAATGGACCCACCTGAACCCATAGAGGAGTGAATGTAATTTGTTTTAATATGTTCGTTGAGGTTTGTAGATACTAAAAATAACATTATCTGTCATAGAGTCTGGTTTTTTATTAAAATGCGCGCACCTGTCCTACAACGCGCGCGCCCCGTTCTTTAATTTGTTTTTCTCTCAAATACTATACACATGCGCCAGTGTCTCGAGAGACGCTCAAATCACCATTGAAACAGTTATAAGCATATTAATATTTTTATTTTATATTTAACCTTCAAATTTTGTTTATATGTATTATTTAAAATTTATATTCAAAAGCCCCAAAACCCCTTTTAATATGTAATTACGAAAATTAAAAAAAAAATTTTTGGTAGCTGTATTGAATAGTATATATGAAATTTTTGTTTTTAATATGACAGACAATAAGAGTGATCCAAAAAACCTCAAGAATTAAAATTTTAAATATTTAAAACATACAATAATTTTTGCCGCATTCGGTTAATGCCAATACAACAATGACTGAATACTTCATCAGCCACCCGGGGTTTCACTGTGTTCTTTTTAAACTTTGAGCGTTGCGGCTCCACTCTAGTGTACGTTATGTGTTTTTGGGGCGGAGATCTGCAATTAGTTTTTTGAAAAAATGACCTATTAATTGTTATTAACAATTCTTGAAGCAATTATCTAAAAAAAAGTAATTTGATATAATTTATTATTATAATAGCGAAATCTAAGTTTAATAAGCGCTTCATCCAAATTTTTTTAGACGTATTTCGACTCACTGAATCTATTTTTGCGAAAACTTAACCTTTTTATTGTTATGAATAATTTATTATAAAAAATTATGCTAATAAACATAATTTCATGGAATTTATCTCTATAACAGCAGAATCTAAGCTTTTTACGAGCTCTACCCAAGTTTTTTAGATGAATTTTGTCCTGCTGTCTGAATTTCTGATCCATTTTTCCATTTTAATTAATTAAAAATTAAGAGCTAATAAGTTTATTTATATCCAATTAAATAAAAATCTTTTTGTTAAATTCCCAAAGAAAAATTACTATAATTCTAACCAATTGTCAGTAATAAAAAAATAATTTAGTTTTTGAAAAAATGAACAGAGAATTTAAAGTTAGCGAGTTAAATAATATTACATTAAGTCATTATAGAAAAAATGATTTATTTGTAACAAAAATTAATAAACTTTTAGGAAAAATGGATTAGAAATTCGATTTTAACGTGTCAAAAAATATATTAAATTCAAGCATCACAGCTAAGTAATAATGCGAATAGAGAAAATCTGTTTGTTTATGACTTAAGCTGTGTATTAAAAATACAGAAATTCTGCTGATAAAAGCACAGACTGGACTTCATGGCACATATTTGGGATTTCACCTCGTATTATAATATTCGAACACTGGTTCATTTATCTGCCGCTCTGAGTTCAGGTGGGTCCAAAAACTATACAGGTTCAAAATTTCATAGAAATCAAAGAACCAGGATCTATAGCAAATAATATTTTTTCATTTATGGTATTTTTGAGTCCCAAACTAACTCTATCTCGAATATTTACCACTCAGCGATGAGTTCATTTTTTGAGCCTATTTTTTTCAAGAAGAAAAAAATTTACTCCAGCAGGTACCGGTCTCCGTGGCAGATATTAAAGTTATAGTATCCTCATAACATATCAAACTGCTACTCTGCGATGCCTTCAATTTTTTGCAACTTTTTCCGTCCATAACCACGGTAGGAACCGGAATTTGGATCTATAAGTTGTATTTTTTGGTTCAGTTTGTCACATTTAATAAGTGATATATTTATCTGCCGCTCTTCGATAAGTCCCAAATCTTGGTTATGAGCCCCCGGACTATATATGATTTAAAATTTGAAAGAACGCCCGCATCCGCGCGAGCTGTCTTTTTTTTTGAAGCTACGTTGGCACAGCGAAAATTTGCTCCATTATATTCTATAAAAAGTAATATTTATCTAATATTTTTGCAACAATTAGGTAGTAAACTGCCTTCATATTTTAACAAACGATAGCACAGTACTTTTTTTTATGTATATATAATTTTTTGTGACTTTTTATTTTTTAATGCACATACGACAACAGACATCGTAAAAAATGCATGATTTTGATCGAAGAAAAAGTATGGATTCCTATCTTGTACGTATTAAACATCTGAAACTATTACAATTAATTATGGCAAAACGGCGTGGTAAACCATCTTTATATTGAAGCAGTGAATGCATGATGCTAAAATCTGTTATTTCTCAAAATTTCAAGCAAAACTACTTTTAACAGTTACTCATAAGAAATACTTTAAAGAGTTAGGCAAGAATTTTAAATACATCGTTTTTAAAGATTTTTGATTCAATTAAATCATAAAGGGTCAGAAATTGCGCTTTTTAGATTTATCACCCAAAACAATTTTTTTCAGTTTTATCGAAACGCTAATATATATTTTTAAAGTGCTAGTGTAAAAAATATGAAAGACAAAAAATAATGTTTCTAGCATTACGGAACTTAGCTACGTACGTTTGATGATAAGGCAAATTCATAATTGCCCTTAATTACGGTAATAGTAGCAAGTTAGTGTGAAACTGTAACCAAGTATTGTTAAAATGTTTTCTTCGAAAAGTGGAAAACAGGATATGTTTAAATATTTATTAAAAATGATTATAACAGAGGTAACCATAACGAAAGTATTCAAGCCTTATGGAAGGCAAAGAAAAAATCCTTAGCTTAAATTCATTTTTATAGATGCGCAATCATATTCTAACTGAAAAAAACGAAAGAAAAGCACTGCGTAAAGAGGAAAAAACTTAGAAAATGAAGCATTTGAAATTATTTTGCATTTTCAAGGTAATTTACTATTGTAAAAACTACAAGAAAACCAATATTTACTATTTTTTGATTTTAGAAAATCCATATACTTCTGAAAATTTTGGCAACATATATTACTGTTTTCGCCTGGAAAAAACATCAAGAATAAGATTAGCAACTGTTTAATAAAATTATTTTGGCAAATAAGACAGTTTTCTTAATATCTAAATAAATGTTTACTTGAATGAATATTCATACAATCAAACACTCTGATCATCAATCTGTTCGGATTTGATGGTGTACATTAAGCAATAAAGTAATAGCAATAATATTTTTTAATAGAAAGTTTATGTTAAGATGTGGTTATGTATTCTTACAAAGTTATGTATTTAAGCTGGATTTTCTTCTTTGCCTTTCATGAAGTTTTGTAAATTTCCATTTTGCTTGCCTGTTCTAATAGTTTTTAATAAATATTTCATATATATCCCATTTCAAACTTACTTAAATTTATACACTAATTGACTACGGTCAGAATTATTAACATTAATAAATACCGCAATTTGATTTTTGTCAAGTGTATATAGTCAACATCGGTAAAGTTTAAAAAGCGTTTCTTCCATGTTATTTTGTACAATAACCCCATAAACATATGGCGACTCTACTGGTCAATCAATAAGTTTTAAAAGAGGAAATGAAACCAGATGAATTAATGAGTGGAAATACATTTCACATACATTCTTCAGTATAATCTCCCTTAAGCTCAATAGATTTTTCCAGCGATTTTCCAATTCATTTACCCCACTTCTGAAGTGATTTTCCGGAAGACCTTCAAAATACTCATCTACGAATGCTATGGCGTCATCATTTGTTGAAAGAGGTTTCTCACGTAGAAATCGTTTGAGGTTGGAAACAGACTGGAAGTCAGACGAAGCCATATCTGGCGAATAGGGTAACTGTTCCAACAACCGACTAGTTATGCAGTTGCCAGAGCACCTTTGTGAGCAGGTGTATTGTCATGATGGAAGATGATTTTTTTCCTTCTGCAAACGGGGCTTTTCTCACGAATATTCTCATCCAGCTGGTGCAAAGGGTTGCAATCTTACTCTTCTGAGATTGCTTTACCGGTTTGAAGGTAATCAATTAACAAAATTCCTTTTGCATCTCAGAAAATGATGCCATAATTTATTGGACGACTTTGATCACTTTGGCTGCTTTGGAGCTGAACAACCGCGCTCAGTTTACTGTGCAGTTTATTGTCACAGTTCATATTGATAAACCCAAGTCCATAGTCAACAACTCACAAAATCAGTTCTACTCTTTGTGAAACGAGCCAAATGTTGTTTAAATAGTTTTTCTCGAGTGCGTTTTTGTTTCGATGTTAGCAAATGCGGCACCCATCTTGTGAATAGCTTTTTTATGTCCTAAATATTGGTTAAGATCTCATGTACTGATCCACGTGTAATGCCTATAGCCTCAGCTAAATCATCCACTATTAGTCGACGGTCTTCCATTACCATATCTTATACTCGTACTTGCATAACAATTTCTTCAATTGTCTTTGAACGTCCTGAACGTCGATCATCATTGACGCTTGTACGACCACATTTAAACCCTATAGTTCATTTATGAATAGTTAAAAATCAAGGAGCAGACTCCTTTAATACCGTCACTACCTTTGCATGGATTTCTGTGGCCGATAAATCTTTCAAAACAAAGAATTTTATCACTGCACGATATTCAATTTGTTCCATGAAAAATAGTCAAACACGTCTACTTTAACCAGCTGTTGAACAATGAATGACTTAACAGATCGTCTTGAAATTTAGGGTGTGTTCATATGACAGATGAGGCCTCAAAATAGTATTCAATATTTGGATCAAAGTGATGCTCCATAGGTGTAGCATTCAAAATTTATTGACTGACCTGATAGAATGAAGAGTTCTATGAAACAAGAAAGTATACAAATAAAATATATAATATGTTATATGTAAAAAACGTGATGCGCTAATGTTTTTGTTTTAATTAAGTAAACAAATCTTTAAAAACACTACACCTGCATTTATCATTTTGTCATAGCTCTTCAAATAAACGGGATTTTGGATTATATTCTCCAGCAGTAAATTATTTTTGAAATAAAACATATAAAGTATGTTTTAACGACATCTTTAAAGTTGAAAATTTCTACAAAGTAAAAATCCTATATCGGCAACGAAAATCTTCTTTTCGTCGAAGAGTTAGTAGATTACATGAGTTGGATCCACATGCTCAGCTCTTAATACTAATCAAAATTAAATTATAATCTCAAGACTGATTTCAAATATTCTCGAAGAATCTTAACTATGAACGTAGAAAAACTATATTTCTCCAATAGTTGTAATAAAGTAGCTACGATTTACTTTGTTTTTCCTTAGTAGTTTGGAACATGATACTTATGAATTATGACTGCCAGCTTAAATTGTAATTAGAAAAATTAAATCAGGCGTGTACTTTAATACACTATTTTCTTTAAACACTAGGTATGTTTGTTTTAAGATGCGTTATTATTATTAAATGCAATCGCAAACGATATTTTAGTCTGTAGTTTAAATTTAAACCGTAGCCTAAATTCTCTTATTTACTTTAAAATGTTTAGAAGTGAACCTGTTTGTGTGTCAGATATTCGAGTATGTTTTTGGTATTCTTCTCCTGGGGTGGTAAATTCCACTTACTGAAGCGTAATATTTCACCATTAAGCAAAATTATGTCCAGTGAATTATTTTGCTGGTGAATTTCAAATTCTGGTATTCAAAAAAATCTGCTAGAAATACTGTAAGCCTTAACCATACATATTTTATTTGAAAATCTTGTGAATTCACAGAGTCCTTTATTTAACATCATAAAATTCCGTGATGTATTTGTTTCCAGATTAAAATTTTACTATCCTTGATGTATTATTATGCGAACCATCGCATCTACGAGCTCAACTACCACAATGTATTACGGCATCCAAAAACAAAACAAAAATTTGAATTTTTTGGACTTTTAACCTTCAGTGTGAATGAATTGTGTCTAAATATACATTCAAGAGTTACACGCAAATATTCAGACACTAAGCCAGTGGTTCTTAAACTTTGTCTATTCTTGACTCCCTTTTTGAAGTTCTAACAAGGCACCTTTTATCTGTTTGTATATGGATTCTATCAAATACACTTTATGAAGTATCGATTTTATTTTAAATAAAATGTTAGATAGATATAGAGATAGATTCGAAGCTAATAAGGCCTATGAACATATACTTAAATCAATACACTCAGCAGCACAGGAAGCCCTAGGAAAGCAACAAACCAATACACCACAAAATACTCAGCTTGCCTGGACCGATGAGATGGAAAACCAAAAACAGAAGAAACAATAAATGGATGAACACAAAGAACGAAAATGACAGAGATATGGTATATACTGACTAGAATCGCGAGAATTTAAGAAAATGGTTACCCAAAACAAAAATGAAACCTGGGAGAGAAAATGCAAAGAAATAGATACATACCTGGGAGGAACAAGATCATCAGAAGCATGGAAATTTATTAAATCAGTACGAACAGAAAATGCAAATAAGATAAATATAAATCCCATATAACTAAAGTAATGGCAACAACACTACTCTCGGGAGCAGCTAAAAACTGAGAAATATACAACACACAATCACCCACCAAAATACAAGTGACAGAAAAAATGGTATGGAAAGCAGTCAAATCCATGAAGAACTGGACCAGAGGGAATTCTGACAGAATTACTGAAAAACAGTACAGAAAAGTTAATAAAAATGCAAACACTTTTTAGGAAAATATGTAAATGGAGAAATAATTCCCCTGATCTGGAAAGAAGCATGGATAACGCCAATCCACAAGAAGGGAAGCAGAACTACTGCCATAACTATAGATGTATATCTGTCACAAGTACCTTCAGTAGAGTATATGGCAAAGTACTCAGAAATATTATTGAAGATGAGTATGGGCCGTGAGAAATAGAAGAACAGTCGGGGTTTAGAGCTGGTAGGTCATGTCTGGATAATATATTTGCCCTTACCCAACTAAATGAGAAAAAGATCTCAACTAATAGAGAGAATTATTTATTGTTCGTGGATTTGACGAAAGCGTATGATACGGTCCCAATAAAAATACTATGGCAAGTATCTCCAATTAACAGTACAGCAATTACCGCAATAAAACAACTTTACAGTCGATGAGGATTATCCCTTGCGAATCCCAAAAGACAGTCGCCATAACCTTTCCGGCCGAAGGAACGGTCTTCGCTTTTTTTGGTGCAGATTCCTCCTTGGTAACCCATTGTTTAGATTGTTGTTTGGTCTCAGGAGTATAGTAATGTATCCATGTTTCATCCACAGTGACGAAACGACGCTTAAAGTCCTCCGGATTCTTCTGGAACAGGTGCAAACCATCCTTGCAACACTTCACACGATTCCGTTTTTGGTCAAGCGTGAGCAATCGCGGCACCCATCTTGCGGATAGCTTTCTCATGTCCAAATGTTTATGCAAAATATTATGTACCCGTTCAGTCGAGATGCCCACAGCACTAGCAATCTCACGCACCCTAACTCTTCTGTCATCCATCACCATATTATGGATTTGATCAATGATTTCTGGAGTCGTAACCTCCACAGGCCGTCCAGAACGTTCAGCGTCACTTGTGCCCATATGGCAGGTCCGAAAATTTTGAAACCACTTATAAACTGTTCTAATCGAAGGTGCAGAGTCACCATAATGTTTATCAAGCTTCTCTTTAGTCTCCTGAGGCGTTTTGCCTTTCATGAAGTAATGTTTAATCACCACACGAAATTCTTTTTCGTCCATTTCTTGAAAATCACTCGACTTCCTTGATTCACACGAATGCCAAACACAAAGAAATAGACCAATATGGCTGAAACTTGGTGTGCGTTCATTCAAGAGATGCTACTAACTAAACATGACCTCGATACGCGCCGGTGGTGCCATCTCTCGGACTTTGCACGGACTTTTCAAACCAGCCTCGTATATATATATATATATATATATATATATATATATATATATATATATATATATACTATATACATGTGTATATATATATATATATATATATATATATATATATATATATATATAGATAAAAATAAATAAAACACTCATTTCAAAACACCAAAAAAAATGTTATTGAAAAAATTTTATCAAGGATAGGTTGTGGTAATACTAATGGTAATTAGTAAGAAGAACAAAAACTTCTTCTTGGATATTGACTATAGTCACCGAATCTATACGCCCAACTAATACGAGTATAATTTAATTTTAAAATAGTATGAGTCACCATCAAGACGTATGCCTCTCTTTTAACGATTTTGGGATTTACTTGTAGCGCCTCTAATATGCCCGTAGGAAAAATATGTAAGAATTAAAGCGTTTTGGAAAATGAAATCTTAAGAAATAGAGTTTGTAATTGACTGGAAAGTTCGGATAGCTGTATCCATTAAAATAATTAGAATATAGCAGATATTTTAGAGTTACCATAGCAAATTTCCAAGAAGATCCCATACTGTCAAAAAATCTATTTCGCAAGGGGTAAATTGTATTTCTGATAATGATTTATATTTTTTGATTAAAAAACTTTGTATCTGAAACTGGCCTAAACTTTTTTTTCACAAAATCTCATTTATCTAAATTTTCTTGTGTATAGGTTATAAAAGTATAACAAAAAGTTAACTAAGAATATCGAATAAAATAACAGAAAAACTTTTGATGGAAACCTTAGAAGTTTAATTAAATTATACAGAGTGTTTATTTAGTGTGTATAAATTGAATATTTGGTTAAATAAAATACTATTAAATATTTAAAATATGAAATATTTTGCTTCCAGCGACGTAGTAAAAGTAAAGTACCTTGTATAGTTTTAGGTGTTAGGCTTGAACATATACATTTAGCAATTAGTGATTGTATATTTGATAGTATCGTAAAAGAACGACAAATTTTAACAATCAAGTTATCACTCCTCTGCATCGGCATAATTACTCATATTGCTTAAGATTCACGATACGATAGAATCAGTTTAGAATACTTTGTTGTCTTCGTTGATTGTTACCGTGTGGAAAGAGCGTGAGATTACGTTACTGTCAGCAAAAGTAGGAGTTGCGATGCCTCGCAACCGACGCACGCATTGTGCAAATAAATAACAGTATTTTTTTTGCTCGGGTATTAAAAGGAAGGTTTAAAATATTCTGGTAAAATTTATTACTAACTAGTGTTAATTAAATGAGTACAGAGTAGCGAATTATAGAAACGATTACTGTTTGAAATTATAATTCAAACATTTGCTTTAACAATCAAATGATAATTATTATTTCAATAGTTCCCCTTTGGTGTGTCAGTCTAGTGACTCCAATATTAAGCTTTAAAATGAACCATCTGCATATTAATCAATCGGTCATATGTTATGTCCAGTACTTCCTTCACAAAACACGCAGTTCTGAAATCAGTACTAAATTTGACTTTCTCACACTAAAGAATAGCTTAATTCGAGCTTGACTTCCCTATATTTTAAACAATAGGAGATTTATGTTAAAACGTTAGTTACAAAAAATCAGTAAACTTATTTACCCAGAACGTCCATTATTAGTAGAGGTTACGCTGAACCCACCTTCGCGAGAGCGCAGCGAGAGCACGAACGGAGAATGTTGGATATTAAATTAACTGAGCGAAACCTCAATAAATGCATCCGTCAACAAGCCAAAGTCGTGGACGTATTAGAAAGGATGGCTGCATTAAAATGGAGGTGGACCGAACATATGACCCGTAGAATAGATGACAGGTGGACGAAAATTATTTTGGCGTAGAGTCTAAGGCTTGGGCGTAGAAGTGTAGGGGACCCAATACCAGATTGTGGGACGAGGTCAAGAAAAGGAAAGGAACTTAGTGGATGATAAAAGTACAGAACAGATGACATGAGAAGGGAAAGGCCTACATCCAGCAGTGAATTGAAATAGGCTGATCATGATCGTGCTCGTGATCTAGTTATTAAGTAGCAATGCTTGTAGGTACCTATCATATTTAATAGTCGTTATAAAATCCAATTACGTCCGTAACAGTACTACCGCGTTATCTGAAAAGTGCTTAAAATACAAACATATGTTTTGGGCATCTTGACAATGTTGACGGGTACCTTGACATCCACAATAATATCTCCATAATATCTAAAATTTATTCCTATTGAAGCGAAGAGGTGGACGATAAAAAAGTATTTATTCCATATCTTGGTAAAATTTTTTTTGACGAGAGCATTGTTACCAAACTGTACCAAATTTGAAATTAGCTTTGAAGAATTATAGTGCCACATATACACAGACAGCTATATCGATAGACAAACATAATTATAATCAGATACATAGACAAGCTTACTCATGGACAGAAATTGGAAACTATGTTTTTCGTCTTCTGAGAGCTTAAACTGTGAAGAAATTTAAAAACCTGAGAAGGAATTTGTCACTGATACATTACACAAGGATAACTAGCAGAGGAAGTTTCATAGATATTTTTAACTGAGACATGACATTTTCCTTTATATTCTATTTTTCACAAAATGGAAATAACGAAAGAATAACATAGTTCTTAGATTACTCGACTGCAAGAACTCTGGAAAAACCGTATAACACGATATAGTTTAAGTTAACTTCTTACCTTTCCCTTACACCTTTAAACCCTCATACATTTCACTATAAAGAAGTCACTAGGAAAAACAAGAGTTATTTCAAATAGCTAAAATACTAACAGTAGTAGAAATCGGTGACTAACACATAGGCTGAAAAGCTTTTAATTTGACACATAGATGTTGTTGTTTTCAAAAAGTCCATATGATTGTTAGGAAATATCAACTTTAAAACGATACGTGTCAAAATTTCGGGACATTTTGACTATTAGTTTACAAGCTACAGTGGTTTTAGTGACGCTACTTTTGATAAGTTCAAAACAGTGGAAAAATTGAATTTTGTGTGTTGATTAAACACTGTTAAAAAATACCATTAAAACAAAGCAATGGCTTGGTAAGTGTTACGGGGACTTTGCCCATTGAAAATTACTCATTATTTACTGGTATGCTGAATTTAAATGCTGTCGTATAGATACAAATGATGTAGAAACGCTCTGGACGCCCGAATGAGATGATTACACCGAAAAACATCAAAACAATTGACAAAATTGTTTTGGATGACCGTAAAGTGACATTGTCTCAGATAGCTGACACCCTAAAGATATGAAAAGTACGTGTTGGTCGTATTTTGGGTATGAGAAAAGACTGTTCGGAATGGGTAACAAGTTTGCCAAGAGTGGACCAAAAACAACAACATGTTGATGATTCTGAGCGCTGTTTGAAGCTATTTAAACGCAATAAAAAGGATTTGCCATGCCATATGTGACAATGGATGAAACATGAATCAACCACTACACAACGGAATCAAATCGGCAGTCAGCTGAGTGGACAGCAGCCGGTGAAAGCCGCTCGAAGCGACCAAAGACACAACAGTCGGCCGGGAAGGTTTTGGTCATTGTATTTTGGGATGCGCATGGAGTAATTTTCATCGGCTATGCTGAGAAGGGAAAAACCGTCAATTGGGAATATTATATAAAGTTATTGGTGCATTTGAAAGAAATCGCAAAGAGACGGCCCTAAATGAACAAGAAAAAAGTGTTCTTTCATCAAGTCAATGGTTACGATAGCAAAATTGCATGAATTGAAGTTAGAATTGCTTCCTCATCCATCGTATTCTCCAGATTTGTCCCCCAGCGACCATTATCTATTAGCAACTTCAAAAAAAATGCTCTCGGGATAGAGATTTGGCTCCAATAAAGAAGTTTTCTCCGAAACTGAGGGCTATTTTGAAGGCAAAGACAAATTCTTCTACAAGAAAGGTATAAGAATGTTAGAAAAGTATTGGACTGATTGTATCGCTCTTGAAGGAGACTATGTTGATGAATAAATTCGAATTTTGCGAAAAAAAAATGTGTTTATAGTAGCTAACCACCAAAAACTTTTTACCCTACGTGTTAGCTGGTGTAGCTAATCTCCTCGACTCGTATTAATACTTAAAAAATTGAAGTAAATAACATTTTTTAAAATTTTACCACAGTAAATATAAAATACAGTAACGACGCTCAAGGAAATTTTTAGGTCCTGTTTTCTATTACGCATGCGTCCCCTATTATATCAACAACAAGGCTGCCAGTGTGGTCGCGGGTTTTTTTATATCTGGATTTCAAGAAGAATCCGTTTATAACGTGCACCAAAATTCATTATTAATAATTTTCCAATAAGTAAATGACTCTTTTGACGTTATAACTGAAAATAATTATAAAAAACCGGTCAAGTGCCAGTTGAACTTGCACAATTAGTGTTCCGTACGTTGATTGTTTTTAAAATAAAAAAAATTGTTAGGGTGGTATAAAATGATCAGTGACTTCACAAAACACACCTCAAAGGAGTTTTCAACAAAGGTTGTTTCCAATCTTTACTGAAAACTGGTGACCTTGAAATTTTGTTTTTTTTTTATAGACCAAATAAATTATTAAAGGTAATGCACTCGTGATAATTTTCGTTCAATCTATACCCCGTGGAGAATATTCCAGAATTTTTTCAAAATTTTTTGATCAGTACTTTTCGAGATAAGGTAGGGGACAGCGATTTTTTAAAAGTAATACGAAGAAAAGTGTGCGCAAGTATTACATTATATACGAGTATATATATATATATATATATATATATATATATATATATATATATATATATATATATATATATATATATATATATATATATATATATATATATATATATATATATATATATATATATATATATATATATATATATATATATATATATATATATATATATATATATATATATATATATATATATATATATACTTATATATATATATATATATATATATATATATATATATATATATATATATATATATATATATATATATATATATATATATATATATATATATATATATATATATATATATATATATATATATATATATATATATATATATATATATATATATATATATATATATATATATATATATATATATATATATATATATATATGTATATTTATATATATATATATATATATATATATATATATATATATATATATATATATATATATACTCGTGTTTTCACAAGCTTTCATTGGACATCACACTCGATGACCTAGTAAAAAAAAATTTTTTTCACTTCCGATTTCACCCCTCAAAACGAACCCCTTAAGTCAAAATTTATGTTACGGTGGTATAAAATGATCAGTCACTTCACAAAACACACCCCAAATACGTTTTTAACAAAGTTTGTTTCCAATCTTTACTGAAATCTGATGACCTTGAAATTTTTGTTTTTTTTTATATACCATATAAATTATTAAAGGTAATGCACTCGTGATAATTTTCGTTCAATCTATAACCCGTGGAGAATATTCCAGAATTTTTTCGAAATTTTTTGATAAGTACTTTTCAAGATAAGGCCCGGGAGAGCGATTTTTCGCGAATTTTTAAAAATAATACAAAGAAAAGTGCGCGCAAGTATAATATTATATATATATTTTTTACTCGTGTTTTCACAAGCTTTCATTTGACACCACACTCGATGACCTAGTAAAAAAAATTTTTTTTTCGCTTCCGACTTCACCCCCCAAAACTAACCCCTTAAGTCAAAATTTAATTCTCAAAACTACATGGCTCTGATGAGGCCATGAATTCCTATATTATTACCAAATTTCACCTTTCTATGGCAAATAGTTTCGGAGAAAATCGGGTGTGACAGACAGACAGACAGACAGACAGACAGACAGACAGACAGACACCGAAGTGATCTTATAAGTGTTCCGTACGGAACACTAAAAAGATGTCAAGAGGAAGTTTTTGTTGTGCGGTTAGTGTTTGTAAAATTATATGTGGTATCTTCAAGGGAGTTAGTTTTTTTAGATTTTTCAACGACTCTAAAAGGTAATTTATTCATAATTCTTTACTTCTATTATGCAATATATTAAATAAAGATTATCTTTCATATTAAAGTTGTTTGCTATAGTTAAGTTATATTATCTGCTAAAATTCGCTAACCAAACTTTCAAAACTTAATCTAGACATGCAAAAGTAGTAATTTTCTAGTAAGAACGAGTTTGAATAAATCAATGCATGGAATTATTTTTTTATATATATAAGTAATAGGTATATAGGCACGAAAAGTCCTTAGTTGTATAAAAATTATTATATTAGAGTTAATTAATGAGAAAATGGAGCAAAAACCGTGTTCACTTCATTTTGAAGGAAGAAAGACGATCTCATCTTAAAACGATAATCATAATTATTTTCGATCTCTGCAGATCGCTTGGATTCGTTTAAATATAAGGAGCATGTTTGTTGACATTAAACGAGCGAAGCTGATGGTGGGCAGAAATATATTCTCAAAATGAAAGTTTTTTTCCGCCCGGGACAATATTTCTAATAATTAAGAAATATATATTCAATAATGAGATTTTTAAATAAATATCGTGCAAAAAGCGTTGAAGCCAAATAAATTTTTTCCTTGTATTTTTTGCCTTTTTCCCTGTTTTTTTTTTTTTTTTTTTATATCTGTTTTAATAAAAACTTGATAAAGAAATGTTTCTAAGAAAACTTTTTTCGTTTTTTTATTCCTTTCAATCAGCAAAAATCAGTTTTATTCTACTGAACAGAATTTTTCTTGAAAGAAGAAATTTGAACATTTCAAAAGCTCGCGGGCATCATCTATACCTATAAAATAGTACCGTGACTGACTGACAGACAAGGCACAGCCTAAACCGGTGAACCTAGAGATTTGAAATTTGGTGGAAATATTCTTTGAATCCCCTAGGGGTGCACTAAGGAGCGATTTTTTGAAATTCCATTCCTAAAGGTGTAAAGTTTGTATGAAGAAAATTTTTTTTTTTTAAGTTACGATGATGACACGCTGTAAATATACTCTTTAAAAGAAATAAAATAACACGTGTTTCATTATCTGGGAAAATTCATTTCCTAAGGGGGTGAACGGGGGTGGCAAAGTTTGTATGGTGAAACATTAATCACTTTTTCAAGTTACAATTTTGAAACTTTTTTATATACTATTCGAAAATACGTTTTGACTGATTTAAGGGTTGATTTATCAAAATGTATCTAATTTTCACGGATCTACCTGAAAAAAATACGAAACACGCATAGAAACTGACGGAGTTTGTATGTATAGAAATAATTATGTTGAAACTTTGAATAAATATTCTTATTCCAAAAATAATTAGCTTGTTTTCTTTTAAAAAAAAAAGCAACCTCCTAAAGGTTAAAATTAAGTTGCAAAGTTTATATATCTACAGGGTGCAAATTTGAAGCTATCGGTGGGGGGGGGGAAGTACTTGAAATATTGAGCAAATTTTATGCGAAAGAAACATTTCATTATTTTTAAACATCACTAAAAATGCATTTTTAATAAAACCGCTTGCTGGAGCAGGGAATCGAAATAAGTGACCCTGCCTTTTATGGTACTAATGGATAAACACAATAATGAGGATCAAATACTTTTGAGAAATATTATGCCTTTAATTAGAGGAAATTCACATTCCATGATTTTTCTTCTAATTTAAGAAAAATATTTCTGAGAAGCATTTTTGTCAATGTTTGATTCATGTATTTCACATTTATGACGGTTTAATTCTCGGCTCAGAGAAGCAGCTTTTCAAAAATATTGGTATCTTATTCAATTTCCACCCTGTATAGTATTTTTCTTAACTTACAACTTTGTATAATACTGTTAAATAAAAATAATTAGATACTTTTTCATATTTATTCTAATATCACTTCCCTGAAGTTACAATCGTCCGTACCCCATCAACGTTAAAACGCAAAAGCCCAAGCATAGTGTTGCTATCCATAATGAGTCATCCCTACCACTCCGTCGCACCGAGCTTACCTTTAACATTTCTTGATTAGGTTTATTTGCATAATTCCAGTTTTAGTAGTAGCTGGCGTACATTTGCGTGAAGATTGTTTCTCCCACTACCAATTTTATATGGCTTGCTCGCGTACCAGGCTGGTTATTTTGTTACCGCCACATAAACAAACCAAAAATGTAGTTTATAAGGAAATTTTACAATAAGC
Organism: Pachyrhynchus sulphureomaculatus; assembly: GCA_019049505.1. Lineage (NCBI taxonomy): Eukaryota > Metazoa > Arthropoda > Insecta > Coleoptera > Curculionidae > Pachyrhynchus > Pachyrhynchus sulphureomaculatus. The sequence continues at coordinate 31,113,173 of CM032451.1, forward strand.
AACATCACACTGTTTCCATCCAATCTAGTTGTCCCTTTTACAAAAAAATACTGCAACGTTACCCTCTTCCAATAAAAATCAGTAGTTATATTACCTCAACATCTACGCATGCGAAGTCGCAGGTAAAAGCTAAACCGGCAATATAATGACAGGTCATGTGATCATTACAAACTCGAACCCTTTGAGATCAAAGGTGACGAGTCGGACTGTCGCTACTGTGCTTTATCTTTCCTGTGGTTTTATGGTGTAGTTTAAAAAAAAAACCGGTCAAGTGCAAGTTGAACTTGCACAATTAGTGTTCCGTACGTTGATTGTTTTTAAAATAAAAAATCTTGTTAGGGTGGTATAAAATGATCAGTGACTTCACAAAACACACCCCAAATGAGTTTTCAACAAAGTTTGTTTCCAATCTTTACTGAAAACTGGTGACCTTGAAATTTTGGTTTTTTTAAATTATTAAAGGTAATGATAATTTTCGTTCAATCTATACCTCGTGGAGAATATTCCAGGATTTTTTCAAAATTTTTTGATCAGTACTTTTCGAGATAAGGTAGGGGACAGCGCTTTTTCACGATTTTTTAAAAAGTAATACGAAGAAAAGTGTGCGCAAGTATCACATTATATATATATTTTTTACTCGTGTTTTTTTACAAGCTTTCATTTGACACCAACCTCGATGACTTGTAAAAAAATTTTTTTTTCACTTCCGATTTCACCCCTCAAAACGAATCCCTTAAGTCAAAATTTATGTTACGGTGATATAAAATGATCAGTGACTTTACAAAACACACCCCAAATAAGTTTTAACAAAGTTTATTTCCAAACTTTACTGAAAATTGATGATCTTGAAATTTCTGTTTTTTATATACCAGATAAATTATTACAGGTAATGCACTCGTAATAATTTTCGTTCAATCTACACCCCGTGGAGAATATTCCAGAATTTTTTCAGAATTTTTTGATAAGTACTTTCCGAGATAATACAAAATAATACAAAGAAAAGTACGCGCTAGTATTACATTATATATATATTTTTTACTCATGTTTTCACAAGCTTTCATTTGACACCACACTCGATTACCTAGTAAAAAATTTTTTTTTTCACTTCGATTTCACCCCCCAAAACTAACCCCTTAAGTCAAAATTTAACTTTCAAAACTACATGGCTCTGATGAGGCCATCAATTCCTATATTACTACCAAATTTCAACTTTCTATGACAAATAGTTTCGGAGAAAATCGGGTGTGACAGACGGACAGACAGACGGACAGACGGACAGACACCGAAGTGATCTTATAAGTGTTCCGGTCGGAACACTAAAAAGGCAGATAAAATAAAAATTGCTTCGATAGCAACAAATTGGAGTAAAATAAACTAATTTAAAACAAAAATTATTATACTTGGTAAATACGTATTAACGTAAAAATGCAATGAAACTCAATATAATTTTTTTTAAATGCCGGAGCTAAAAATAAAATTATTTATTTGAAAATAATACAAAGCCACTCTTATTTTAAAAAGGGAGATGAATAAAAAAAGCAGGCTTAATATTTGAAATGTATCCAGGATTTTCCCTAATATCAACCGTTACTTTAATATAAAAAATAAAAATTAAATATCTTAAAATACTAGTAGGATAGAATTTTCCAGCATACGTATGTAGTTAAAATTTTAATATTTTCGGAGAGCTAACTGATTTACCAATGAATTTTACACAGTTAAACAAAAACTTATTTATATATTCTTGGTATTTTAAATTTGACATGAAATTCAATATTAAATCCAGAATTTTTATTTGAAGATTATGAAAAGCATATGAAATTCTTTAGTTAAAAAAATATAATTAATATATTAAATTTATGTATTAGAAATTGTATTAATGGATTACCTCAGCTTCGAATTTTCAAAAATTCAGTTTTTTTTTACGGATTTTTATTTTCTGTACTGCTAAGAATTATTCAAAAGTTTTTGAGAAAATTCCATTCCAGTACAAAGTTATAAATTAAATGTGACCTGGCGTCGGATTGGGACCGCTACCTATTTTCAGACACTGCCTGCCATATTATGCAGTCAATTTTTAATATATATTTTTTTAAAACAATAATAATTATTTTTTCTACAAAACGTCGAGAGTTTTTTTACTTTTTCTGAAAGACAATTTTTTATAAATAATTAAATATAATTTTTTGAGTCGAAAATTGCATACTAACGTTTGAAACACCGTAAATTTTTTTATTTTTGAAAAAAAAACCTAGAATTTTTAACTACCACGTTATTTTAAAAAATTTAATTTTTATTTTTGCAGACTGGATTACTTTTTGTGGAGTTATCCTACAGACAAGGAGTCATCATACTTTTCATCAGTGCTACATTTAGCCCAATTGAAAATAATGTTAACATTTAAAATGAAACTACTCAGTATATATAAACACCAAACACTTTATTTTTGCACTCGACGCGCGTTTCGCTAACCATTTAGCTTCATCAGGAGCGATACATGGTTAGCGAAACGCGCGTGAGTGCAAAAATAAAGTGTTTGGTGTAGTGGTGATATATACGAGTAGTAGTATTGTGCCAAAGATTCCACATTCCCAACTTAATTTAAAATGAATATTAAAAAAAAATTATAATTTAAAGTACACGGTGGGTCATTTTCGTTATCGGGGAATGACGAAAAAATGTTAAATACAACAGTTTTAGGGAATGCTAAGGTGCACACTTTAAAATTATTTTTGAGTATACAGTGTACTTCAAAAAAATGTGGCCGATATAATATATGTTTTTTAAAATGGAACATCCTATTTTATAATTTATTTTTAAATTCTGCCTAAAATTTTATAACTTTTTTTTATTAATAATGTTATATACCTAGTAGTTTTTCTAATATTTTAATTTTTTTTAAAAAATACTTTTCAGTTTTGTAAAAAACTGCCAGTAGCTCCATTGTTTCTGAAGGTGGAATACTTATAATTGGTACAAGGATTATATAGAGATGAAAAAAGGTATATGTAAAGAAATTTGAGTTAGATGCTACAGGGTGTTCAAAATAAATTTATGCATTTCGACTATTTTAAATTGAAAAATTTCAAATTATTTAAAAGGCGCACCCTGTATATTATTATTTTTTCTGATAGATTTTATATATCCCTCCAACTTTTATTAACTATGTCATATACCTATTTCTAATAGTTTTGGATTTATTTTGAATTTTTCAATTTTTACCCTTGTTTTTAATACACTTACGATATAACATCATATTTGCCAAGACAAAACAAAAATGTAGGCATTGTCAAATTTTAACATGTCTATTAAGCAAGTAAAAATAGTTTAATTTGATGTAGTAAGTGATGTATAAAGGTAATAGTTAAGAATGAATTAATTGATATGGTTTATATACTGGGCGAGGCGGGAAAAAATTGTCTTGGCAGTAAGGCTTTATGGAGCGAAGTACCCTAATAGACGTATACCATCCAGAAAATCTTTTTAGTGCTTAATGGAACGGTTTGATGGTAGTGGTAGCGTTTACGAAACGGAAAGTAGTAAACCAAAATGCTAGCGATGAGGAAAAAGAAATGGAGATTTTACTTCATGTTGAAGATAATCCCATGTCAGCACATCCCAATCTATGGCTAATCGCACCATGAGGAAATACAAGTATCATCCCTTTCATATGGAACTACACCAAGAACTTCAAGACCTTGATTTTGAACGACGAGTAAACTTTTGTATCACCACGAATGGAGCAATAGAGGCCGATTAAAATTTTTTAGCCAAAATAATGTTTTCTGATGAAGCCACTTTTCGCAGTAATGTACCAGTTAACAGCCATAACATGCATTATTATTCAACAGTTAATCCATTTTGGGTCAGGAAAATTCAAAACCAAAATCATTTGTCGCTTAATGTATGGTGTGGAATATTAAATTTTTGAATTATTGATCCATAATTTTTCTGCTAACCATTTAACGCGCCTAGATATCTAATTTTTTTGCAAAACGAATTACCCCAGCTTCTTGAACAAGTTAATAACTTTGAAAGGAAACAAATGTGGATTCAACAAGATGGAGCTCTAGCTCATTACCACCTGGAAGTTCGGGAATTTTTAAATCATCGTTACCCACAAAAATGGATCGGTAGGGATGGATTCATTCAGTGGCCCCCTTGATCATGTGACTTAATACCTTTAGACTTCTTTTTGTGGGGCTACATTAAAGATCGTGTTTATGTGAATACCCCACAACACTAGTAGACAGGATACGGGAAGCGTGCAGGACAATAACGCCCTTTATGCTAAGGAAAGTTAAGGAAAATCTAGTAAAACGACTAAACATGTGTCTTCAATTAGACGGGGATATTTTTGAACATTTATTACGTCATAATTATTAATCATTAGATAAGTTAAACTATATTAAAATTATTATTAACTATTTGTTTATGTTTTCATAATAGCGTAAGTGTATTAAAAACAAGGGTAAAAATTGGAAAATTCAAAATAAATCGAAAACTATTAGAAATAGGTATATGACCTACTTGTAGCATTTAACTCAAATTTCTTTACATATGTCTTTTTTTCATCTCTATAGAATGCTCGTACTAATTATGAGTATTCCACCTTCAGAAACAATGGCGCTACTGGCAATTTTTTACAAACTGAAAATTAGTATTTTTTTTAAAAAAATTGAAATATTAAAAAAACTACTAGGTTTAGGTATATAACACTATTAATTTTACGCAGAATTTCAAAATAAATTAGAAAATAGGATGTTCCATTTAAAAAAACATATGTTAAATCGGCCACACTTTTTTAAAGTACCCCGTATACTCAAAAATAATTTTAAACTGTGCACCCTAACATTCCCTAAAACTATTGTATTTAACATTTTTTTCGTCATTCCCGAAACAAATGAGATAATGAACTTACTCGTTGACTCACCCTGTACAATAAAAATATATAATCGCCTTTTTTTGTATTATTCGCTTAATAACCTTTAAAATATTTTTTAAATATACACACTTTTGCAGATTCCAGGTGTATGTAACCCATATAGGTACCATATATCAATTTCTAAAGTCAGTAGTCGATCACCATCCATTGCTGGTTTATTTTGTGTTGGTGCTTTGATTGATTATGAAATATTCGGCTATTTATAAAAGTAAGTCTTTTGGTATTGAAAAACGTTTATACATAAAGAAAATTATGTGTTTTTTCATGGGTCAACATTAATGAAAAAACTTTCTATTTTAATTAACGTAAGGCATATTTTCTCAGTGATTATAGCTGTAATCTTAAAATTAAAAATTTACGTGTAAATTTATAAAAAAAAAAACAAGAATAGTTTTAAAACCCGCTCAAAAATTATTTAATATATTTTTCAATGCCAAAGATAAAACTAATAAATACAATAAATCAGGAGTTTATAAACTTAATTGTCAAGAGTGCAATAGCTGTTACGTAGGCCAAACGGGAAGGAATTTCAAAACAAGATTTGCAGAAGACAATGCCTCTTATAGGCTAAAAAATGAAAAATCACACTTTGTTAAACATTTCTTAGATACAGGTCATACTTTTCCCAATATCAATTGTTTACAAATACTCCATATGGCACCTAAAGAGTCAAAACTCAATTTTTTAGAATCCATAGAAATTTACAGACATTCAAAGGACCATAATATAAATTTACTAAATAGTCAATTAGACGTACCAAATTCTGATCTGTTCCAACTATTTTAACATATAATAGACCCACATCTGTTCAACATATAAACATAAAAATACCAAAAATCTGTTTGGTACTTCGAAATCGCGATAACGCAATTGTAAAATCTTTACAAATATATTTAGTGACAGTTAACAAAGTAATTAAGTAGTTTTATTGATTTTTAGTAATTGAAACACCACTCAATAATTAATTCTGTACAAATATTGCTGAATACCTCGTAGATATTTTTCATCGAGTTTCTCGTTGTTATGTTACGATTTTTTTTTCTATCCTTGGTTCGCCTTAAGTTAAAAAAAAAATCTTCCAATAAGATAAATGTATAAATAAGAGAAACTTGCATATAATCGATAAGTTTTCTACTCGGTAAAATTACATTTTTGGTGCACTTTTGATATTGCGTGCAAGAATACTTTTGACATTTGGTTCACCAGATCCATTACCCTCTGTGTTGAGCTTCACGAGTAGAAAGAATTGTATAAGGGATGAGTAGCGTAGGGAGAGTTACGGAGGCAGATGCTCTATGCGGATGTAGAAAATGGCGTCCTTTTAGGTTTTTAAAGATTAGTTGTATATGGTCCTTTTTTATGATAAATTTCTCCCCAGGCACGGATTTTTAATGTTCCGTATAGAACACTTATAAGATGACTTCGGTGTCTGTCCGTCTGACTGTCTGTCCGTCTGACTGTCTGTCCGTCACACCTGATTTTCTCCGAAACTATTTGTCATAGAAAGTTGAAATTTGGTAATAATATAGGAACTGATGGCCTCATCAAAGCCTTGTAGTTTTGAAAGTCAAATTTTGACTTAAGGGGTTAGTTTTGGGAGGTGAAATCTGAAGTGAAAAAATTTTCTTTGTATTATTTTTAAAAAATCGCGAAAAATCGCTGTCCCCCCACCTTATCTCGAAAAGTACTGATCAAAAAATTTTGAAAAAATTCTGGAATATTCTCCATTATCAAGAGTGCATTACCTTTAATAATTTATCTGGTATATAAAAAAAAAACAAAAATTTCAAGGTCATCAATTTTCAGTAAAGATTGGAAACAAACTTTGTTGAAAACTCATTTAGGGTGTGTTTTGTGAAGTCACTGATCATTTTATACCACCATAACAACATTTTTTATTTTAAAAGCAATCAATGTACGGAACACTAATTGTGCAAATTCAACTTGCACTTGACCGGTTATTAAACTGTCAGTTTTGAAAGTTTGAATGGTTCTTTTTTGTAAAGAATCTCTTCCCCTGGTCATCGATTATAAATGTGTCGTGTTGAAATCATAGGTTTGAGCTTTTTGGACTTCCAGGGTGAGAGGGTTTTTTCTTCAAAAAGTTTCGCCCCGGTTGTCGACTAACATCATTCCCTCCATAAGCAACTTCGATTTTATTATTTTATTTGTTTCCTTAAAGAAACTTCGTTTGTATCCACATCTGCTCGCTGAATCTGATTACACCACTGCCTTTATAATGACGGTTCTAGTAAATGGAGCACGATAAAATAAAATTGACGTGTCCAAGCATTTTTCATAAAAACTCTTGTTTAAATATTTTCATTATTGCCCACGTTATCAGCACTCTGTAGGATTGTAGTCAAGATTAAAATTTTATAATATCTGAATGGTATTTGAAGATTCTCTTTTACATGAATTTTATTACATGTACATGTTCCTTGTATTTAAGTGTTCTGTTTCTGATGTGTTCGGGTTGGTGACAGGCGCTAATAGAATTTAGTTTACGTGGAGCTCGGTTAGTAATTAGAAGAGAGACTACATGGAGAGTTGAATTTTAATGTTAACACAGACGGTTATACGAAGGTGGTTGTAGAAATACAATGACATCCATAGTGGAATTACCGAATTTTCGACGACATGCCCTGATATAGAATTTTAACGTTAACAAATAACTTTATACTTCTGTAGATAGTTTGTTGATATGGAAATAGCTAACTCAGCTTTATTGAGGTTGATAGGTCAACGATAAAAAACTGTATCAGTATTATTTTTTTAGATGAATGCTTTCAAAAAATGTAGTTTGTACGTAATAGTTGTAATTGTGGCCTTATCTTCAGTATCATTAAAGAACTTAAAGGGTTCATTTTTCAGGAAATAATGAAACTCAACAAGAAACCCTTCTTCCCTCGCAAATACATCGAGCGCCATCTCTTAAAGAAAAGAAGTTAACCCCACCACCACCATTAAAAACAGACAGTGTAGAAATGGAAAATATAATGGTAAGCATAGCTTAACTCTTAGATTTAAAATTAAAATAGTGATAATAGTAATAATAATGACCATAAAGTATAACAAAAATGTCCATCTTAATGCCGTTCAGTTTCATTATTATTATTGGCGTTTCGCGGATCAGAGCAGACAAAATTTATTTTAAACCATTATATAAGAACGTATACACAAATTACATAACTATATATATGTATACATATATATATATAATAATATATATATATATATATATATATATATATATATATATATATATATATAATATATATATATATACGTATATACATATACATATTTATATATATATATATATATATATATATATATATATATATATATATATATATATATATATATATATATATATATATAATATATATATATATATATACAGGGTGACACAGCGAACATGTAACACCCCGTAATTTTTTTATTACATATTTGCATTTTTAGATACCAGAATGCGACATTATTAGGCTTTTTTATCACTTAAGAAATATTTCTAACTACTTCCGGTTTGACCGGAAGTGATTGTAGCTTTCTTATTTTTAATGGAACCATGTATATTTTTTATCAATTTCAATTCGCTTTAAAATTCTCTTTCCAACGACGTATCACAAATTGACATTTGTTGGACAGGTGACAGCCAAAAACTGATTTAAACTCTTAGACTCAGGCGGCCATGGCGGATATATGTACTAGCAATAATTGTTTTTGTTCGTTTTATCTCACTTTGGAAAGAATTTAAGACTATCCATTAATCGTGCCATTTTCGCGAGTCTAAGTGGCTCCTACACAATTTTATGCTTTACATTCAGTTACAGAATTTTCTCTTTAAATAATGATCAATATCACCGAAATTAAGATATGAACACATATTTTTTATTTAAACAAGTTACACATTACAGGTTTTTTGCCAACATATACTTCTAACAGAACTATCTAACGCCATCTGGATTTATTATTATTTTTTCAGAAAATAAGAAACCTATTTATTAAGTAAATATTTAAATACAAATAATAAAACCAAAACTATTAAATATAATAAGAACATATATATATATATATATATATATATATATATATATATATATATATATATATATATATATATATATATATATATATATATATATATATACGGGTGTGAAATATAATGGTTTTTTTCGGGTATCCCGTGTTAGCTTGAAGTCCCTTGATATATATATATATGCTGTGCTGCCGCAGTCCTGACACGGAATTTCATATACGCCTTGGTCTTCTAAGGCTATAATGTCTTTTGGTGTAGGTAGAATATCTTTAATTTTTTGGTTGGTTGTGTAAATGGTCTCAATTTGGTGGTTTTCTTAGAAGTCTTCCTATTTTGTCTGTGATGCCTTTTACATATGGGAGAAATGCTTTTGTAGTATATGTCTTTCTTTCCTGTTTGTGTTGTTTATTTAGGGCCCGCCGGATCGTGTTTTGACTATATCAGGGAAATCTCTAAGACGCTACAGGAGCAACACGTGTGCAGAAAGAGCGATTTACGTTGGTCTTGAATCGCTGTAAATTGTACTCGGTCGGAAACACAGTCCAGGGCAAAATTATTCCCAAGGAATGTGGTTCTCCATAAAAAAGATTGCTCTCTTCTCTTATGTTATTCATACTCTTTTTAGTGTTCCGTACGAAACACTTATAAGATCACTTCGGTGTATGTTCGTCTGTCTGTCCGTTTGCCACACTCGATTCTCGCCTATTTGACATAGAAAGTTGAAATTTGGCACTAATTTAGGAATTGATAGCCTCATCAGAGCCATGGTGGAGAGTTGAATAAATGTTATTAAATTTTTTATTGGCGTGTTCTTTTTTCTAATTGTTTCGTTGTTTATTTATGTCTGTCACATCCTATTTTCTCTGAAACTGTTTGAGATAGAAAGTTGAAATTTGGATATAGGAATTAATAACCCAATCAGAGCCCTGTAGTTTTGAAAGTTAAATTTTCACTTAAATGTGTTTGGGGGGTTAAATTGGAAGTGATTACCAAATCACCGAGTGGGGTGTCAAATGAAAGCTTGTAAAACACTAGTTCAAAAATATATAACACTTAGGCTGAAAAGTTTTTGGTCTGACACGTAGATGTCGTCCTTTCCAAAAAATCTACATAATTTTTAGGAAGTGCCAACCTTCAAACGATACGTGTCAAAATTTCATGACATTTCGACGATTAGTTTACAAGTTACAGTGGTTCTAGTGATGCTACTTTTGATATTTTCAAGACAATGGAAAAAATCGAATTTGGTGTGTTGATTAAACACTGTTTTTTGATGGGAAAGAATACCGCTTAAACAAAGCAATGGCTTGAGAGGTATGCTGAATTTAAACGTGGTCGTACAGACACAAATGATGCTGAACGCTCTGGAAGCCCAAATGAGGTTTTTATAACGGAAAACATCAAAAAATCCTCAAAATTGTTTTGGATGACCTTAAAGTGAAATTGCTTGAGATAGCTGACCCCCTAAAGATATAAAAAGAACGTGTTGGCCATATTTTACATGAACATTTGGGCATGAAAAAGCCCTGTTCAAAATGGGTACCGCATTTGCTCACAGTGGACCAAAAACAACAACGTGTTGATGATTCTGAGTGCTGTTTGGACCTGTTTAAGCGCAATAAAAAGGATTTTTTTCATGCGATATATGACAATGGATGAAACATGAATCCACCGGTACATACGGGAATGAAATCGGCAGTCACCTGAGCAGCCGGTGAAAACGACCCGAAGCGACCAAAGATACAACAGTCGGCTGGGAAGGTTTTAGCCTATGTATTTTGGGATGTGCATAGAATAATTTTTATCGACTATGCTAAGAAGGGAAAAACTATCAATAGCGAATATTATATAAAGTTATTGGTGCATTGGAAAGCAGAAACGGCCCCAAATGAAAAGGAAAACGTGCTCATTCATCAAGACAAAGCACCGTGTCACAAGTCAATGGTTACGATAGAAAAATGGCATGAATTGAAGTTCGAATTCTTCCTCATCCACCTCTTCTCCAGATTTGGCCCCCAGCAACTATTCGCAGACCTCGAAAAATTTTTTTAAAAAAATGCGAAAAAACGCTGTGCCCACCCTTATCTCGAAAAGTACTGATTAAAAAATTTTGAAAAAACTCTGGAATATTCTCTACAGGGTGTAGATTCAACGAAAATTATCAAGAGTACATTACCTTTAATAATTTATCTGCTATACAAAAAAAAAACAAAAATTTCAAGGTCTTCAGTTTTCAGTAAAGATCAAAAAAAACTTCTTTGAAAACCCATTGATCATTTTATATCTCCGTAACAAATTTTTGATTTTAAAAGCAATCAACATACGGAACACTAATTGCGCAAGACCGACTTCTGCTTGGCCGGTAAGTTTTCGAGACCTTCGTTATGCTCTACTTTTTTCATGAATACATAAGTATTTATGAATCACTCCATTGTTTGAAATATCAAGTAGTAATACTTAGATTCAATTCTTCATTATTTTCCTTTTCCTTTCATTTTTGCCTTTCTTTACGTCTGAAAGTCCCTGTCTGTCTATCTGTCTTTTAGTCGGTCTGTTGTTGCGACACTCTTAAATGAGGTGAGATCACTTCGTTTGAGATTCGAAATATTTATTCTTCAGGTTGGTTATGATTAAAAAATCTGAAAATTGTATCATTTTTTCATTATCTTTAATCATAATGGAAATTGTATGTAATGGGATGTGATTATAGAATGACCCAAAAAAAATATATTAACTTCCTTGTTTTTCCTTCAATGTGAAAAAGACAGATTTAGTATTTTTATTATTTCTGGGCAAAAAAACTTTTTAAACTTTCCTATACGGACCATTAAAATTAAAGTTTTTCTTTAAACTACTATAATAGCAGACAAAGAAATATACAATATATTTGGAGATAAAAATACTGGTGATGAATAGGTTGCATCAAAAGTAAATTTTTTCAGCTCCTTGCTTAGAAAAATATCAGCAAGATAGCCCTTAATTTAAGTGGTCTAGTGTTCGCCAATATTAAACTTCTGGTCAATATCAACAGAGCTACGCCAAACTTAAAGTATTTTAAATTGACCCTGCTGCCTAACAGAGCAGGCCAATGTAAAAAAATAGCTTGGAAAAAAAGAATAATCACTAATAAATCGAATTCTGGTAAAATTTAGTTATTTAATTACAACTGAGAAACAAATTTCTGATGAGAAATCAATACCTTCAGTTTAAGTTTAATACTCGTACCTCCAGGTGTATAATTAATATAATGTAAACTCATCTGGATCTGTAAACACTGGTTTAATAACCTAACGTCTATGTTTTATACAATTACGGTTACTTCCGTTTATGTTTGCCAAAATTTGAGAGAAATTAATTAACTTAAGCTTTAGTTTCTTATTAAAATTTTAATCGTTTTAAATCTTAATTCTTAAAGAACTTCGTAATTTTGAAAACAAAAGAATTTTGTTTTAAAATTAAAAGAGAGATACTATTTATTCATCCTTGATGGTGATCGTCTGTCACAATAGAAGGTAACTACACAAAAGGCATCTATGAAAATAAATGAAATCTTATAAACAATGTAGCGTCCGTCTGTTAGCCAATGGCGCATTAAATAAAAAGAAAGTCTGTTTTCATCTGTAAATATTTATGCTTGCTTGCGTTTTACACTCCACAACAACTGTTAATTCTTTACAAAGCTCAAATTCGACTATGGAATACTGCTCCCATGTTTGGGGCTCCGCTCCCAAACATACATTGCATTTGTTGGATTCTGTTCAGAGAAGAGCTGTTCGTCTGATTAGAGACTCGGAACTGACCTGCGGCCTTGATTCGCTGGAACATCGAAGAACGGTTGGCGACTTGAGTCTGCTCTACAAGTATTTTCATGGAAAGTGTTCGAAGGATGTAGCCCGCTTAATTCCTCCCAAAGCAGTGCATGTTAGAAATACACGTCGCGCTGATGCTTCACATTCGTATGAGGTTCAGCTTGTTACTCCGCGTACAACGCTTTTCAAGCAGTCTTTTATATGGAGAACATCATCACTTTGGAACAATTTGCCCTGCGCTGTGTTTCCCACCGAGTACAATTTACAGGGATTCAAGAAAAACGTGAATCGCTTTTTCCGCACACATGCCACTTCTGGAGCGCTTTAGGGCCTTCCCTCCAGCACTTGTGCTAGACCCATAAAAAAAATGAAATTTAAAGAATTCAAAAATAATACGAGGCTGGTTTGAAAAGTCCGTGCAAAAATAAAAACTACTTATGTGTTTGGGGTAAACCTTTTATATTTTTCGACATAGTCTCCTTTTAGGCTTATACACTTCGTCCAACGATGTTCTAGTTTGTTGATCCCTTCCGAATAATAGGATTTGTCCAAGTCTGCAAAATATCCATTAGTGTCTGCAATCACCTCCTCGTTTGAATAAAATCTTTGTCCCGCCAGCCATTTCTTCAAATTGGGGAACAATTAGTAGTCCGAGGGAGCCAAGTCTGGAGAATAGGGGGGATGTGAAACGAGTTGGAATCCTATTTCCATTAATTTTGCGACCACAACTGCTGAGGTGTGTGCTGGTGCGTTGTCGTGATGGAAAAGGACTTTCTTGTGGGCCAATCGCGGGCGTTTTTCTTGCAGCTCGGTTTTCAAACGGTCCAATAACGATGAATAATATTCACCTGTAATAGTTTTACCCTTTTCCAGATAGTCGATGAGGATTATCCCTTGCGAATCCCAAAAGACAGTCGCCATAACCTTTCCGGCCGAAGGAACGGTCTTCGCCTTTTTTGGTGCAGTTTCCCCCTTGGTAACCCATTGTTTATATTGTTGTTTGGTCTCAGGAGTAGCATGTTTCATCCACAGTGACGAAACGACGCTTAAAGTCCTCCGGATTCTTCTGGAACAGCTGCAAACCATCCTTGCAATACTTCACACGATTCCGTTTTTGGTCAAGCGTGAGCAATCGCGGCACCCATCTTGCGGATAGCTTTCTCATGTCCAAATGTTTATGCAAAATATTATGTACCCGTTCAGTCGAGATGCCCACAGCACTAGCAATCTCACGCACCTTAACTCCTCTGTCATCCATCACCATATCATAGATTTGATCAATGATTTCTGGAGTCGTAACCTTCACAGGCCGTCCAGAACGTTCAGCGTCACTTGTGCCCATATGGCCAGTCCGAAAATTTTGAAACCACTTATAAACTGTTCTAATCGAAGGTGTAGAGTCACCGTAATGTTTATCAAGCTTCTCTTTAGTCTCCTGAGGCGTTTTGCCTTTTATAAAGTAATGTTTAATCACCACACGAAATTCTTTTTCGTCCATTTCTTGAAAATCACTCGACTTCCTTGATTCACACGAATGCCAAACACAAAGAAATAGACCAATATGGCTGAAACTTGGTGTGCGTTCATTCAAGAGATGCTACTAACTAAATATGACCTCGATACGCGCCGGTGGTGCCATCTCTCGGAGTTTGCACGGACTTTTCAAACCAGCCTCGTAATGAGTGATATTTGTGTAAATGTGTTTGCCTAAGATCCACTACATAAACAGTATTTATAAAGGTAAGAAAACTTGTAAGAACTTAATTTCCATAAGCCCTTAGTTTCTAAATATGAAGAAAAAGTCAGATGAAACTGCATTCCGAAATTGTAAAATGTTGAAAATATAATACTAGAAATAATAGGAAGTATTTTGGACCACTATTTATACTGAGAAATTTACTAGAAAAAGATATGATTTATTATATATAAGTATTCCAACTTTTTTGATCACATCTGGTAGACGATATATTAAAAGTATAGAAATAAATTTTTTGCACAAAAGGACGATTAGTTAAAATTGTAGTTTTCAAATTTACTAACCCCCAATATCATAAAAATAGGATTATCTTGATCCTAGACCTGAAAATAACCTATTTTCCGCTACGTAGTGCTTCACATATTCATTCAACAATACGAGGGTGGATCAAATATAAACGAGACTTTCTATACTGAGCGCTTATTATCATTCCGAGCTTGCTACCACTTCTAGCAACGTTGGTTGAGTTTATTAGGAGTGGGGAGAACGATCAGTTGGCCCCGCCAGGTGCATTCAGCAGTACAGTTCACGATGTCGGAGCGAGACGTGCATCTTTCGATTGCGCAACGCGTCATTATTAAATTTCTCACTCGTGAAGGCGTTAAACCGACCGAAATTCTGCGGAGATTGACGGCACAGTTCGGGGATTAAACACTGTCAAGGCCTCGTGTATTCGCCTGGCATAAGGAGTTCATGCGAGGCCATGAAAAATGAGAGCCATAATCGTCGTCCACAGACGAGCATTACCGAGAAGAACGTTCGAACTATTCGTGACCTTATTGAGTGCGACCGACATTTGACGGCTTACGAAATGTCTGGAGTCGGAATAAGTTATGGGAGCACTCAAGCCATAATCACAAAGGACCTAAGATTCCGTAAAGTGTCTGCCGGCGCTCGACCCCACACTGCAACTCTCAGTAGCGGAATATTGGAGAAAATTAGTTGGACAACACTTGATCACCCTCGCTACAGCTTTGACTTATCGCCCTGCAATTTTCATCTCTTTGGGCCACTCAAAGAAGCGCTGGGAGGCCAACGATTTGATGACGACAACGCGGTGGAGGGCTTCCTGCGCAATTTGTTATTGACACAGCCTTCTTCATTTTACGACGACGGTATCATGAAGCTTCCAATATGCTAGGAAAAGTGCATTTCCGAAAGCGAAAGAAGATGTTGAAAAATGATATATACTTGGTTTATTTGTTAAAGTAATAAAAAAATTTAAAACAATAAATCTCGTTTATATTTGAATCCACTTAATATTATTTGATACCAAGTTGAAAGGTAAAATATCTTATATTATTATAGGTAAAAGGAATCCAACGTAAAATAAAGTTTTATCTACATACCTATTAGTGCATTTCATCCAAGAGACCATAGACACAACAGGAATCTGAAGGAAAGCTATCTAAATACTCTCATATTTTTTTTTTATGGGTCTAGCACACGTACTATAGGGAAGTCCCTAAAGCGCTACAGGAGCGACACGTGTGCGAAGGAAAGCGATTCACGCTGTTCTTGAATCGCTGCAAATTGAACTCGGTGGGAAACACAGTCCTGGGCAAATTATTCCAAAGGGATGATGTTCTCCATATAAAAGACCGCTTGAAAAAAGCGTTGTACGAGGAGTAACAAGCTGAACCTCATACGGATGTGAAGCATTAGCGCGACGTGTACTTCTAACATGCACGGCTCTGGGAGGAATTAAGCGGGCCACATCCTTCGAACACTTTCCATGAAAATACTTGTAGAATAGGCTCAAGTCGCCAACCGTTCTTCGATGTCCCAGCGAATCAAGGCCGCCGGTCAATTCCGCGTCTGCAACAGCTCTTCTCTGAATAGAATCCAACAAATGCAGTGTATGTTTGGGAGCGGAGCTCCAAACAATGGAGCAGTATTCCATAGTTGGTCGAATTTGAGCTTTGTAAAGAATTAACAGTTGTTGTGGAGTGTAAAGGTTTCTGGTTCGAAATAATATTCCCAACTTTTGAGAAGCTCTCATTGCTATGCCTGCAACATGTTCATGCCAGGACATATTTGCTCCCAAATTAATGCCCAACAAATTAAGTGACGATGTTAGAGGACTGGAGTGCTCCGACATAACTATGTTCAACAACGTTAACTTTTTTAGAAAAAACTCCCGCCTGGGTTTTTGTAGCGCTAAATTCCACTTGGTTACTGTCACCCCAAGATAGAATTTCTTCCAGGTCTTTGTTAAGTTGAATGACTTCCTGCTGTCTGCGGATATTCGTCTGAGTAGCCGATGTCCGAGCGTTCACAGGGAATGAAGAGATAAGTGTACTGTCATCTGCAAAGCTGTAGATTGGATTCTCGGTTTTTCCAGCAGATCGTTAATATAAATGAGAAAGAGAGTAGGAGACAGTATGGAGCCTTGGGGTACACTGGCGTTGATAGTGAAGATGTTAGAAAGAAATCCGTCGACTGCCACTCGTAAAGAACGCTCTCTGAGGAAACATGAGAGCCACAAACAGAACTTTTCAGACATACCATGAGAGCGTAACTTAGCCAATAGCCCATCATGCCAAACACGGTCAAATGCCTTGGATATGTCAAGAGCAATCGCTCGAGATTCTCCAAAGTGTTTAATTGCGTTGTTCCAAACATGTGTTACATAAGTCAGAAGATCTCCTGTTGATGTATTATTACGAAAGCCATATTGGTGATTGCTAATAATGTTGAATCCTTCAAGATATTTTAGAAGATGCTGATTGTTAGCCTTTTTCATGACATTCGATATTATTGGAAGCAGTGCGATTGATCGGTAGTTATTTGGCAAGGTCTTCTTGCCTTTTTTAGGTATCGGCTGAACTGTGGCACGTTTCCAGCAGGAAGGAAATTTTCCCTTTCTGTAGGATAGGTCTGATGTTAGTTCCCTCGCACAGTTTTTGAGAACTATGACAGGTATTCCGTCAGCACCAGAAGCCTTTTTGGTGTCTAGCTTCATCAAAATACGTTTTATGATACGCTGTCTGAAGGCAATATCGGGCATTCTTGGCTGCACTATGGGAATAGTAGGTGGTGTTTTTCCTTGGAAATCGACAGTAGAATGTGTAGCAAAAAGTTCAGCCAACAAGTTCGCTTTCTTAACAGGTGTCGTTGCAATAGAATTATCTGGCCGTGTGAGTGGTGGTATGGTGGATTTGGTGAAATTTTGACTAACTGCCTTAGCGACTGACCAAACGGACC
Source organism: Pachyrhynchus sulphureomaculatus (assembly GCA_019049505.1). Classification (NCBI taxonomy): domain Eukaryota; kingdom Metazoa; phylum Arthropoda; class Insecta; order Coleoptera; family Curculionidae; genus Pachyrhynchus; species Pachyrhynchus sulphureomaculatus. Next base: position 31,130,932 of record CM032451.1, read on the forward strand.
TGGAATTGTTGGAACAAGCGAGAAGTTTGTTTCTAATCCGTTGATTGTGTGCTTCCTTGGTTTCATCGATAATTTCTTTGCATCTGTTCCTGGCACGAATAAAGGTGTTACGATTTATGGACTTTCACGCCATTGTCGGTATGCAAGATGTTTAGAAGCAGCAGCTTCTTTGCATTTTCGGTCAAACCAAGGCTTGCCGTTGGAAGGGCATTTCTTCGAAAAAGGGATATAAGCCTCTATACCGGCCAAAATAACATATACTGGTATTAAGCTTCTTTATTGTTTACAGTATTTAGAAAGAAAAAGTTAGACAAACTCTAGAAGTGGAATAAATTGTTTTTTTTTTTTATGGGCATAGCATACGTGCTGCAAGGAAATTCCTAAAGCCCTGCAGTAGCGATACGTGTACGAAATTAACTTTTTTTTGGCATACACGATTCACATTGGTAAATTGTATTCGGTGAGAAATACAATCCTGATTAAATCATTCCAAAGTGATGAGGTTCTCCATATAAAAAACTGCTTCAAGAAGGTGGTACGAGAACTGATATGCTGAACCTCATGCGAATGTGGTGTATTAGTATGTAACTTGTATTTTTAGCATGCACTGTTTTGGAAGGAATAAAGTGAGATATATGGTATCTATGGAACAATTTCCATGAACGTACCTATAGAACAGATTCAATTCGCTAACCGTTCTTCGATATTCCAAAGAATCAAGATTGGTGGGGAGTTCTGGGCCTCTAATCAGGCAAACAGCTCTCTTCTGAATACAATTCAACAAATGCAGTGTAGGTCCTCCATCTTGTTGGAAGAACATTTTCATTCTTTCTTCTAAACTAAAATCTTCCAGTTGATTGGAAAGTTCGTTGTTTAGAAACTGTAAGTGCCTCGCGGCTGTAAGATTTTCTCTAAAAAATAAAAATGGGCCAATAATTCTGTTATTAAAAATACCTCATCAAACATTAGTTTTAAAGGAATAATTTTAAAGTATCTATTGTAAAATTTGGATTGCTAACCGCCCACCATCTACAATTTTGCGACGAGATAACACCATTAGAATTAAAAGTACATTCATCACTGAACAAAATATACTTTGTAAATGACGGGTCTTCTTCAGTTTTACTTTGTAGCCAAAAAGCAAAATACATGCGCCTATCATAATCCTGTTCTTTGAGAGTGTGGACAAACTTTGGTTTATAAGGTTTCAACCTATTTTTCTTAAGCACTCTTTGAACTGAATTATAAGATAAACCTACATTGTGCGATATTTTGGCAATTGAAGTTCTAGGCGTTTCAATCACACTCTGCATAACTGCAAACTCAGCATCCTCATTAGTAACCCAATGTTCATGTTGACGTTTAAAATTATTTTCCACACATCCAGTATTTTAAAAGTTGGTAAGAATTCTTCCTACTGTTTGAGTTTTGTAGTTATCACCCACGATCAAAACTATTTCTATTTTATCTTGTTTAGTCAATTTTATTAAAGGAGAAAATTTAGAAAACTGTTATTATTGCATCAATAATAGTGAAGAAACTAACGTCAGTTTGATGTTTTATGTGATAAAGGAGAAAACATGAAATCCATGACAACTGCGACAAAGATACGTGAAAGTCTATCATATTATAATTTTATTGACTTAACAGCAAAACTTGAATGTATATTCTTTCCACCAATATCGCGTTGCAAAACGTTGTAACAATTTTTAAAAATCTTGTTTTTGACCTTTTGAAAATATGTTGAAACATTTAGAATAAACTATCCCCAGAAAGAGCGTCTCGCGAATGTTCGCCATATAATTTATAAAAGAACTATTTTGTGCATTGAAGAAGGAATTAAGAAACTTAAAAAAACTACACATTTGCTCAAATTTATTACATAGCATTAATATTTAATACATTAGCATTAGTTGAGCTGACATAAAAATTATGCAGCTTTGCTCCAAGATTACATTGTTAAACTATGACTTTTTGACAGAACTCGTTTTTCAGATTAATTTTAAAGCCTAATTATTTTTTTTCTTAACATTTAGTGAAACATGAACTAATAAATAAGTATATAAGATAATTTATGTGGAAAAAAAACAGTTGTTTGTCATTTTAGGGGAAAATAATTGAAAAAAGTCAATTTCATCAAATCTTGTCGAACATTGGTACATAAATGTAAAACTGCAATACAATTATTTATATATATATATATATATATAAATAATTGTATGTGTAATATATATATATTGATGACATCTTTATAGTTTGGCCCCATGGACCAAATGAATTAGATACCTTCCTGACCTATTTAAACAGAATCCCCCACCGGACACAGTTCACTTTTAAAGTAGAAGAAGAAAAAAAAGCTTCCCTTTTCTTGATGTACTCATAACTCGGAAAAAACAACGGGCAACTTCAATACTCATTCTACCTAAAGCCCACCCACATCAATCATCTATCATCATCTATTAATCATATATACATATATATTTATATAGGCCTCAGTTTCATATATATATATATATATATATATATATATATATATATATATATATATATATATATATATATATATATATATATATATATATATAAAATATATATATATATATATATATATATATATATATATATATATATATATATATGTTTGGGACAAGAGCCTCAAATATGGAAGCAATATTCTGTCGTCGATCGAATTTGAGCTTTGTATAGAACTATTAGTTGTTGAATAAAAGATGAATTACAAGATATGCTGATGAAATTAAATAACAAGTCTCGAGAAAGAGGTCTACTTCATCAAAACCAAATATTTGAACAATGAAAGTGAAAATAACAGCCAGGAACTATTAATAGAAGGTGACACAATGAGAAAGGTACAAACATTCATATATTTAGGACAAGAAATCAAAATATCAAAAAATAATTTAAAGGCGTGGATAGAAGAGTGTAGTTGGTTTGGTTTGTGTTTGGAAGGTTATAATCTACATTTAAATTGGACCTCGCAAACACAATAAAAGCGAGAGTGTTTGATCAATATGTAGTGCCGTTATTGACATTGACATGTGACACTGAAACGTGGGCTTTAAATAAAAGTATAATAAATAAACCCCAGCTAACCCAAGGAGCAATGGAGAGGAGAATGCCCCTACGTAACTAAGTCCGATTCCGTAAAGTTAATTTTTTTAGAAGAAACTGCCGCCTGTGTTTTAGCAGCGTTAAATATTACTTGGAACTGTCACCTCATGATAGAATTTCTTCGAAGTCTTTGTTATGTTAAACAATTTCCTGCTGTATGTGGATATTTGTATTAGAAGACAATGTTCGAGTTTCCAAAGTGAATGCAGAAAAAAGGGTACTGTTATCTGCAAAGCTGTAGATTGGATTCCTCTCTGAGGAAACATGAGAGCCACAAATAAAACTTTTCAGGTACCACTATAAGAGCGAAACTTAGCCAACAATCCGTCTTGCTAAACACGGTCGAATGCCTTGAATATATCAAGTCTAGCCGCTCAAGATTTTTCACAATATTCAATTGCGTTGTTTTAAATAAGTGTGATGTAAGTTAGTCGATCTCTTGTTAATCTTTGCGTACGAAAGATATATTGCTGGTAGCTAATAATATTGACTCCTGCTAGATATTCTAGATGATGATGATTGATAGCCTTTTCCAGAACTTTCGATATTATTGAAAACAGTAGCTGTTTGACAAGGTTTTCTTATCTTTTTTGGGTCTTTACTCAACTGTAGCGCATTTTCAGCAGAAAGGAAATATTCTCTTTCTGTAGGACAGGTTGAAAAGTCTACAGCGAGGTGGTGTTAGTTTCCTAGCGCATTCTTCGAGTACTATTGCAGGTACTCCAACAGCTGCTATGGTGTTCAGCTTCATTAAAATACGTTTGTTTGAAAACAGTACTGGGCATCTTTGACTGCACAGTGGAAATAGCGGGTGGTGTTTTTCCTTGGAAAACAACAGAATGTGAAGCAAAGAGTTCAGTTAACAAGTTGGCTTTCTCATCAGGTGTTGTTGCAGTAGTATTCTGTAGTATCTGGCGGTGTAAGCGATGATATAATGAATTTTTATTGAAAGTTTCACTAATGGTCCTAAGGACTGACAAGAGAACTTGGAATTATTGAGGCAGGCAAGAACTTTGTTTTTAGTTCTTTAATTGCGCTTCCGTTGTTTAGTCGACAATTTCTTTATATCTGTTCCGAGGACAAACCAAGATGTTACGATTTATGGCATTAGGATTCTCACGACTTGTAGATATATAAAATGTTTAGAAGTAACAGCTTCTTTACTTTTTCTGTCAAACTAAGACTTGCCGCTGCAAAAGCATTTCTTTAAAAAAAGAATGTACGCTTCCATGCTAGCCAAAATGACATCTGAAACCTTCTGAGCGTAGTCAGATGGGTCGTAGGATCTAAAATACACTATTCAAGGGAAATTTTTTTGGCAGATTTCTAATACCAAATCTTGCGCGGTTTGGACACTCCTCTGTCACTGATTGATAGGATACACAATGTCGAAAGTAGTCTATAACTGGAAGAACCTAAAGATGGATTTACGGTGATGGTGTAAATCTCTGGATTAGTGGCTAAAAACAGGCCAAGAAGACTGGTGAACTCTCCGTCTCGATCAAGGATCCTTGTTGGCTTGTCAATAAGCTGAGTTAAGCCACACCTGACTGAGAATGATTCAGCTTCACAAATTTGTTCGTCGGTAGTATTTGAATACTTAAGTCAGTTGATGTTGTGGACATTATATTCGCCCAGGATCGATGATAACTGCAAGTGAAGCAAAAAGTGTTCTAAAGTAAGTATCACTTGGTGATAGACAGAGGGAGCAGATAAACCTTGTTGAGTTGTTATTTTTAATCAAAAGCGCCAATAAGAGGAGGCTCCAGAGCCTTCTCTTATTGGCAAGACAGATCGCTTCTGGCAAAAAGATTCCAAAGTTACCCCTAAACCGAAAATAGGAGTGGTACCCAGGACAGACAAAGTTGACTGTGCTGGTTGACGAACTGATTAGTAAAGAGCGAGTATTTGAGGCTAATTTCATTGCAGAGGTTGGTACACTGAATTTATGTTGGAGTTTAATCCTAGTATATTGCAAAAATCTATTTTAAAATTGCGATATCGTCATGTTAAGCCCCCACTTGGAGATTCGAATGGGGAGCTATTTTACCTCCGGAATATTTTGATCCTGACAGCCATCTTTTCCCATGGCGAAGTCCGGGAATATTGGCAGCAGTCTTGGAGTATCAAGCAAATTCACGCGGCCTAAACCGATGAGACGGTTTCACACTGGAAGATGCCTGGTGTGCTTTGGGCATCCACCATCTTGTGGTGATGTGGTGGCTTGTTCTTTTAGTCGCTACGACAGGCAAAAGGTGTAGCGGGTGGTGTCTGATACACCAAAAGTAAATACGTTATCTAAGTTTAATTTGAGTTATTTTAGTTGCAGTAAAATCCTTTATTGTAGAAAAACTAGAAAGGCTATCTAAGGTTAAATTTTATAATATAGTAGAGCGAACTTGATATTCTGTACCGGTGAATTGAGACAATTCGCAGACATACGTCAGTTAGACTGATAGGTCCCCTAACAGGATATATTCACGGCTTCTTGGTTAAAAAAAACTCCAAGTAAAATTTGACTATCCATTTATGGATAGGCCACTTAAAATTTATTTAGTATTGGCGTTGACGTAGCGTAAAATAAAAACCCTAAGAATACAGGGCTCTACACAATATTCTTTCGCAAGTTATAATTAATCAGCGTAATAAAGCGTATTTTAGTCATAAAGCGTATTTTAATGAAGCTATACACCAAGAAGGCTTCTGGCGCTGACGGAATACCTGCTATAGTTCTCAAAAACTGTGCAAGGGAACTAACACAAGTTTTCTGTCTTGCTGCAAATGTGCCACGGTTCAGCCGATACCTAAAAAAGGTAAGAAGACCTTGCCAAATAACTACCGACCAGTCGCACTGCTTTCAATAATATTGAAAGTCATGGAAAAGGTTATCAATGAGTACCTTCTAAAATATCTTGAACGATTCAATATTATTAGCGATCACCAATATGGTTTTCGTAAACATAGATCAACAGGAGGTCTTCTGACTTATGTAACACATGTTTGGAACAACGCAATTTAACACTTTGGAGAATCTCGAGCGGTTGCTCTTGACATATCCAAGGCATTCGACCGTATTTGGCACGATGGGCTGTTGGCTAAGCTACCCTCTTATGGTAGGTCTGAAAAGTTCTGTTTGTGGCTCTCATGTTTCCTCAGAGAGCGCTCTTTACAAGTGGCGGTCGACGGATTTCTTTCTAACACCTTCACTATCAATGCCGGTGTGCCCCTAGGGCTCCATACTGTCTCCTACTCTCTTTCTCATTTACATTAACGATCTGCTGGAAAAGACCGGGAATCCAATCTACAGCTTTGCAGATGACAGTACGTTTGTCTCCTCATTCAGGAGGTCGTTCAACTTAACAAATACCTGGAAGAAATTCTATCTTGGGGCGACAGTAACCAAGTGGAATTTAATGCTACAAAAACCCAGACGGCAGTTAATGTTGCTGAACCCGACATAGTTATGTCGGGGCACTCCATTCCCCTAGCATCGTCGCTCAATTTGTTGGGCGTTAGTTTGGGAGCAAATATGTCCTGGCATGAACATGTTGCAGGCGTAGCAAGGAGAGCTTCTCAAAAGTTGGGAATATTATTTCGAACCAGAAAGCTTTACACCCCACAACAACTGTTAATTCTTTACAAAGCTCAAATTCGACCAACTATGGAATACTGCTCCCACGTTTGGGGTTCCGCTCCCAAACACACACTGCATTTGTTGGACTCTGTTCAGAGAAGAGCGGTCCGTCTGATTGAGGACCCGGAATTGACCGGCTTGATTCGTTGGAACATCGAAGAACGGTTGGCGACTTGAGTCTGTTCTACAAGTATTTTCATGGAAAGTGTTCGAAGGATGTAGCCCGCTTAATTCCTCCCAAAGCGGTGCATGTTAGAAATACACGTCGCGCTGGTGCTTCACATCCGTATGAGGTTCAGCTTGTGACTCCGCGTACAACGCTTTTCAAGCAATCTTTTATATGGAAAACGTCATCCCTTTGGAATAATTTGCCCAGCGCTGTGTTTCCCACCGAGTGCAATTTACAGCGATTCAAGAACAACGTGAATCGCTTTCTCGGCACACATGCTGCTCCTGGAGCGCTTTAGGGACTTCCCTGCAGCACGTCTGCTAGACCCATAAAAAAAAACAATCTATGAATTGACTTACAAGAAACTATGCCAACAGCTCTCAAGGATATAACCTTGACTGAGCGAAAAAATATATAATGGCTATATTCCTCGAGCTTTGAAATATCGACTTCGATGTACTCACTCTGCGCGAGGAGAAAGTTCTGTCACCATAATCGGCAGCTAGGATTATTTATAAAATTAGTTTAAAAAAATCACAAACCCAGAAGTTCAGTTTATTCACTCTTACTGCCACTTTCAAAAACAATTCAACCAAAACGATCCATTCTCACAGATCGATGTTTGCTCAAAGGGAAATATTGACATTTGGTAAAAAGTAATATAAGAACTATATTACTTTTTACCAAAATATATAAAAAATTAATTACTAAAAAAATATGAAAGTCAATAGGTTAAAATGCACTATATTCACCAACACTATATTTTTTTTATAACCTTACGGTCTGTCAGGTAAGAATGTGTCCGCGATAATTCATTTTTGGTAGATGCGATTCTACCGATTTAACAAAAAATGGGTATGGGGAACCTTTGCCTACGACGCATTTTAATAAAAGTATTAATCGATTCCGAACTTTCGTCGAAATCACGTAAAATCCAAAATTAGTCACATGCTTGCGCGTTGGTTCGAGAACGTCTCTCTTTGTTTCCATCCAAAGAGGCCTTAAATGAAACATTTCGCCGCCGCTAAATACATTAAAAAGCCGGTATCGTTTGTGAGAAAGTAGGTAAATCATTTTAACGAGACGAAAAATGTCGACCACTTGCCAAAACCTGGTTCGGTAGGCAATGAGACCATTCCACAACATCTTCGTGCTCATGATGTCAAATGCCGAAGCACGTTGAAGAAACTTTTGCTGGGAAAAATCACGTCGCGAAGCGGCTCGCTTGGGCCCACGATAAGATACTAGAGTGACCCTCATAATCACCGGACGCCAACCCTATTAAAATCATTTGGTCTCTTGTAAAGAGAAAGCTCAGAGGAAAGACTCTGAGGATTTTGACTCAGTTGTCTCGCGAGATTCGAAAAAATTTGCAGAGTATGCAGAAAATCTCATCGATAGCAAGCCTCGAGGATGCCGGGAGATTATTGATACAGGAAGCGACTCGACAACTTACATGAATGGAAAAAAATACTCTCGATACACATTTTATCAAGAATACGAGCGGTCACGTTCTTACTCAACAGACTACTAAACCAAACAATAATCTGGAACATTCCAACTTATTCCAGGTTATCCGAGGCTATGTTTAGCCACAATACCCCACCTGTTGCATACGTTTTTCAGTGCAAAACGAAAAAAATGAGGTCTAAAATATATAAGACAACCTTCGTCCACAGAGGCGTATTAATAAAAAACTTAAAATAACACAACTTAAGAAAAATTACAGGAGAAGGAATAACATGTGATTTTTTTTTTTTCTGCAAGTCAATTAAATTGAAAATTTTAGGGAAAACTAAATTTTATTTACTTATAAATGCTTACTAAGCACTAAGCAGATTTAAAAAAAAAATCCGTATGTAGATTATGTTATTTCAACAAACAAAGTTTTTTAAACTTTAATAATAAGTAATAATTTTACAACTAACTCTAAAATGTACGTGTTATGAAATTAAAAGCATAAGAACTCAAAATAAACCTATTAAATTATGGCATTATGAGTACCACCAAAAAGTTTATATCTTTAAATTTCCATTCATTTTAAACAGTTTCAGTTTAGCGATTTCTGGAAGGTAAAAATTAAAATTTTTTGTGTATTATGTGGCACCAGATCTATAAGTTTTATGTTCAGTTTTATAGCGTCACGTACAAGTTTTAAAGTTTTTTACTTGATTCTGCGGGAAACTGCAGTTTATTATTATTACACTAAAAATTTTACGTTTAAACTAGAGTTTAAAAGACTTAAAATAAGTAATTCAATTAGCCTATAATGCATTACAAGAGTCTTACTAGAGTTTGAAATCAGTTTATCCAAAGGTTTTTTCATCAGAAAAAAAAACGTAACCAGTTTTAAAGTTTTATTTTACCCTATTAAGTATTGTCCATGGAATATTTCTCAAATGGTCTTCATAATTACACTGGCCTACACACATTTTGGTGCCACTTGATATATCCCAGGCATTCGACCTTGTTTGGCACGATGGGTTATTATCTTAACTCTGCTTTTATAGTAAGTATTTTGTTTAGTGCTTTCGTATTTTCTCAAAAAGCGACGCAGTCGACGGATTTATTTCTAACGCCTTCACTATCAACTCCGGTGTGCCCCAAAACTCCATACTATGACCTTCTGGAAAGGACTAGGAATCCAATCTAAAGTTGTGCAGATGATGGTACCCTTATATCTTTATTCACCTTGAACGTTTCAAACATTGGCTAAGCATGCATACTTCTCATCCGTATGAGGTTCATCTTGTCATTCGTCGTACAACCATGTTCAAGCAGTCTTTTATATGGAGAATCTCATCCGTTTGGAATGATTTGCCCAGAATTGTGTTTCACATCTAGTACAATCTACGCGATTCAAGACCTACGGAAATCGATTTCTTCGTATATGTGTCGCTCCTGTAGAGATTTAGAGATTTCTCTGCAGCACGTGTGGTAGGCCCATGAAGAAAAACGTAATTCCAGCTGTCCGATACCCAAGTAAAGTCAAAGCCGATAGTTATTTTAGAACTACGTATTTGCAAGAAAGTACTGGTAAATCACTTCATCAATTTTTAGTGTTCCGTACGGAACACTTATAAGATCACTTCGGTGTCTATCTGCCTGTCCGTCTGTCTGTCACATCCGATTTTCTCCGAAACTGATGTAGAAAGTTGAAATTTGGTACTAATATAGAAATTGATGGCCTCATCAGAGCCGTGTAGTTTTGAAAGTTAAATTTTGACTAAGAGGTTAGTTCTGCGCGGTGACATCGGAAGTGAAAAAAAAAATTGTTTACTAGGTCATCGGGTGTCAAATGAAAGCTTGTAAAACACGACTTTAAAAATATATATAGTGTCTTACATGCGCATAATTTTCTTTGTATTATTTTTAAAAAATCGCGAATAATCGCTGTCACCCCCCTCTATCTCGAAAAGTACTAATCCAAAAATTTTGAAAAAATTCTGGATTATTCTCCACGGGGTGTAAATTGAACGAAAATTATCACGAGTGCATTACCTTTAATAATTTATCTGGTACATAAAAAACAAAAATTCTTGAATATTCTCCACAAAAATTATCAAGAGAGCTTTAATAATTTATCTGGTATAAAAAAAAAAAATTCAAGGTCATCAGTGTTCAGTAAAGATCGGAAACAAATTTTGTTGAAAACTCATTTGAGGTGTGTTTTGTGAAGTCACTGATCATTTTATACCTCCGTAACAAAAATTTTTATTTCGGAAGAAATCAACGTACGGAACACTAATTGCGCAAGTTCAATTTGCACTTGACCGGTTATTTTATGAGCACAGCACACACGCTGCATGTAAATTTTAAATCGGTATAAGACAGACGCTTGCCTAGAAGTAGTGGTTTACATGAATCTCTTGGTTGTACTTTGTGATAAACTCAATTTTAAATAGTGTATTTCAATAGCATATTAAGGATTCTGAAACATTTTACTACGAAATAATATTCTCAAATTTTAAGAACTTCTCTATGCTATAATACGGTCCTGCCATGTTGGGAATGTAGAATCTTTGGTATAATGACACTACTCAGTATATATCACCACTACACCAAACACTTTATTTTTGCCTTCATCAGGAGCGGTGATGGACTAAAGCTAAATTACAAATCTACCCTATTTATACTTAGCCCAACACCTAAATCTAGATCTAGTTCTTAACGAAGGTGGAATCTTAATTTCTTTTGATGTCAGTTCTTTGTTTCCAAGTGTGCCAATACCACAAACTTTATAATATCTGGAAGAATTACATATTTATTAGGATTACAGTAACAGTCAATTTTGTGTTTAAAAAGAAGTAACAGATATGGGTAATTGCTTATCACTTTTCATAGCCAATTTATTTCTGAGTAAGTTTGAAACCAGTCAAGAATTCGAGTATTTCTCAAGGGTATGGTATAGGTATGTGGATATTGTTTTCGCGATTTTTGATGCAAAGAATGCAAATATAGATGATTTTGTTTCCAAATTAAATACCAGATATGATTCCATTAAATTCACTGACGAAATTGAGAACAAAGGACAACTGCCTTTTCTAGATATTTTAATTATAAAAAAAATTTTTAGGTTAGAATTTGATATCTATTGAAAAGACACAGTAACAGATAGATATATTCCTAATAATTCATTTCATTGCAAATAACACAAATTAGCCGAATTATATTTATTAGTTCATCGTTTGTTCACTTTTCCCCTGAATAGAGTAAAAAATGAATCGTATTAGAAATACAATTAGAGTTAATGGTTATGACGACGACGTAAATAAGTTAATAAATAGACATAAGTTCAGGTTAAATGTTCAGAATTCCACCCTTTTTACACACGAAAAAAATAAGACCAAGTCTGTCTCCATACCATATAATTCGAAATATAGCAGGGGCCTCAGTAAGGTATTTAATAAGGTAGGCCTCACCTTAGTCTATAAGTCATCAGACATTTTGAGAAATATCTTAAGAAATCCCAAAGATAAGATTCCTAATTGTGAAAAAAGTGGAATTTATGAAATTAGTTGTAATGATTGCGACAAAAAGTATGTTGGGCAAACAAAAAGTCAATCAAAACACGAATTAAAGAAGATTCAGCACATTTAAAATACAGCTGAACAGAAAAGTCTAGCATTGCCGAACATGCCTTTGAAGCTGATCATACTGTAACATTAGATAATCTAAGATTAATTAAAAATGTATCTGATAGGTTGAACGCATACGAAAGTATGCAAATTATAAAATGGAAAAGTAGTTTAAATAAAGACAGAGGGTCTATTCCTTATAGTCCCCTCTACTGGTTACTTGACCAGAACTGATGGCCTCGCCTATGCCATTAGTTCTGCCTGAGTAATTCATGGGTAGGCTAAGTATAAATAGGGTAGATTTGTAGTTTAGCCTCAGTCAATCATCGCTCCCGATGAAGCTTACATAGTTAGCGAAACGAAGGTCGAGTTTAAAAAAAAAGTGATAAAAATCAACGTATAATTGTTTTTTCTTCATCTGTAGTAGCTACTATGTTAAAGCTTTGTCCTATAAAACACATTTTACATAAATTTGAAAAAAAAAAATGGGTAGAATGATTTATCTAATATTTTTTTTTGTAAACATGCAGTTTCAGAATAAATACCAAATTCAAATTGAAGGTTTTCCATTAAAATTGGAAATAATAAAAATAATAATAAATAACCGGTTAAGTGCAAGTTGAACTTGCACAATTAGTGTTCCGTACGTTGATGGTTTTTAAAACAAAAAATTTTGTTAGGGTGGTATAAAATGATCAGTGACTTCACAAAACACACCCCAAATGAGTTTTCAACAAAGTTTGTTTCCAATCTTTACTGAAAACTGGTGACCTTGAAATTTTGTTTTTTTTTTTCTATACCAGATAACTTATTAAAGGTAATGATAATTTTCGTTCAATCTATACCCCGTGGAGAATATTCCAGGATTTTTTCAAAATTTTTTGGTCAGTACTTTTCGAGATAAGATAGGGGACAGCGATTTTTCACGATTTTTTAAAAGTAATACGAAGAAAAGTGTGCGCAAGTATTACATTATATATATTTTTTACTCGTGTTTTCACAAGCTTTCATTTGACACCACACTCGATGACCTAGTAAAAAAATTTTTTTTTCACTTCCGATTTCACCCCTCAAAATGAATCCCTTATGTCAAAATTTATGTTACGGTAATATAAAGTGATCAGTGACTTCACAAAACACACCCCAAATAAGTTTTCAACAAAGTTTATTTCCAATCTTTACTGAAAACTGGTGACCTTGAAATTTTGGTTTTTTTCTATACCAGATAAATTATTAAAGGTAATGATAATTTTCGTTCAATCTATACCCCGTGGAGAATATTCCAGGATTTTTCAAAATTTTTTTGATCAGTACTTTTCGAGATAAGGTAGGGGACAGCGATTTTTCACGATTTTTTAAATGTAATACGAAGAAAATATGCGCAAGTATTACATTATATATATATATATATATATATATATATATATATATATATATATATATATATATATATATATATATATATATATTTTACTCGTGTTTTCACAAGCTTTCATTTGACACCATACTTGATCATCTAGTAAAAAAATGTTTTTTTTTCACTTCCGATTTCACCCCTCAAAACGAATTCCTTAAGTCAAAATTTATGTTACGGTGATATAAAATGATCAGTGATTTCACAAAACACACCCCAAATAAGTTTTCAACAAAGTTTATTTCCAATCTTTACTGAAAACTTGTGACCTTGAAATTTTGTTTTTTTTTCTATACCAGATAAATTATTAAAGGTAATGATAATTTTCGTTCAATCTATACGCCGTGGAGAATATTCCAGGATTTTTTCAAAATTTTTTGATCAGTACTTTTCGAGATAAGGTAGGGGACAGCGATTTTTCACGATTTTTTAAAAGTAATACGAAGAAAAGTGTGCGCAAGTATTACATTATATATATATATATATATGTTTTACTCGTGTTTTCACAAGCTTTTATTTGACACCATACTCGATGATCTAGTAAAAAAATTTTTTTACACTTCCGATTTCACCCCACAAAACGAATCCCTTAAGTCAAAATTTATGTTACGGTGATATAAAATGATCAGTGACTTCACAAAATACACCCCAAATAAGTTTCAACAAAGTTTATTTCCAATCTTTACTGAAAATTGATGACCTTGAAATTTCTGTTTTTTTCATATACCAGATAAATTGTTACAGGTAATGCACTCGTGATAATTTTCGTTCAATCTACACCCCTTGGAGAATATTCCAGAATTTTTTCAAAATTTTTTGATAAGTACTTTCCGAGATAAGGCGGGTGGACAGCGATTTTTCGCGATTTTTTAAAAATAATACAAAGAAAAGTGCGCGTAAGTATTACATTATATATATATATTTTTTACTCGTGTTTTCGCAAGCTTTCATTTGACATCACACTCGATTACCTAGTAAATTTTTTTTTTTTTCACTTCCGATTTCACCCCCCAAAAACTAACCCCTTAAGTTAAAATTTAACTTTCAAAACTACACGGCTCTGATGAGGCCATCAATTCCTATATTACTACCAAAGTTCAACTTTCTAGAACAAATAGTTTCGGAGAAAATCGGGTGTGACAGACGGACAGACGGACAGACAGACGGACAGACACCGAAGTGATCTTATAAGTGTTCCGTACGGAACACTAAAAAAGACAATTTTCCAATTCCTCCACTCAAAGAACCCTGGAAATGATATTATCAACACTATCGAACCACTTTTATCACACCTTTAACAATTTTATATCTTTGGCTATAAGGAAATATGCATTAAATTGGACCATTATTGCGACTAAAAATAAGAAAAAAATCTTATAATATCAAGGGAAGTAAGACGCTGAAAATTGTTAATAGTTAAAAAGGTTTTCCATGACGAGCGGCTTCCAGTATTATTTTGTTTATTCAGCGATAGATACTTTTTTTAATTTTATATTTTGTAATAATCATAGGGCCCCGGTTCACTAAAAAAATTTTCAAAGCTAGTCACACATCATCATCTAAAATCATAATGCTGTGCATATAAGACTAGATAATTCGTTTTCGTTTATGATTAATCCCATAAAAATAAAAAATATTTTTAAACTCTGAAAACTATTTATTTCAAAGTTTTATTATCTCATTTATTTTTTAAAATTTGTCTGAAAAAGTTTCTTTGGTGGCATTTGTGATATAAAATGTAACAGTATCAAAAGCAATAGCTAGAAATTGAATAGATAAATATATTTTTGCTCAATTTTATTTTCAGGTACCCAATATGGGGGTTCAGTATGATTCAAGTTTAGAAGTTGTAAAACTAAATTTAATTAGTGAAGAGGATCCTCCACCTTATAACGAGACTAAGAAAACTACGCCTATTTCGGAGTGATCGATTTTAGGTAAGATCTTGTTATTAATTAAAGATTCATTTTTTAAACAAATTAATGTAATATAAGTAATGTAAAAACATTAAATAATAAAACAAATAATTTAAAAACAGGCTCCGGTGATTTTGAAATTACACCATAGTTTAACTGTTACGATAATAGTTGTCTGTAGATTGATAAGTCTGGTACATTTTTACGAAATGGCAGAAAATTTTATTAAGCGGCATGACTATTGGTAAGCGTGATTCTTGAAACGGATGGGTTCAAAATTTCTACCAGTTGAAACGCGCAGTTGTTTGTTGGCAGCTATCTTAAACTTCGTAAACATGTATAGAGCTGAGCATCGTGTAGTGGTAAAGTAATTTTATTTAAAAATGTGGTACTGCGGTACAGATAGAAATTGTACTGATGGAAGTTCATGGGGGCTCTGCACTAACATTCAAGACAATTTATTACTGGATTTAAACATGGCCTTATAAGCACTGCAGATCCTGTACGTTCAGGACGTCCAATTGAAGTCTCTTCTAAATAAATGAGCCATGAAAGTCAGGGTGTCGTGATGGCAAATCGTGTCATTATGAAAAATCGTGTCATTAAGATTCGTGAGATTTCTGAGATGGTAGTCATCTCATCTGAATGGGTACATAATATCCTGCATGAAGTTTTAAAAATGAAAAAGCTCTAGGCCAAAAACATACGAGGAAGGATATGGAAAATTTGCAGCGTAATTGAAAGTACTTCTGACAGCGTTTTGTGACTGTAGAAGAACGTGCATCCATCACTATTTCCCGCAGATAAAACAGCAATCAAAATAGGGAGCTGGCGGAGTATGGTAGAAGGTGCACCTACAAAAGCAAAAACAGTTTTGTCGGCAGGATAAGTGATGGTAACTGTTTTTTGGGACTCACAGAGTATCATGATGATTAACTATTTGAAAAAGGATAAAATACTGACTGGCTCTTATTCATTTTATTAAACCGATTGCATAAGAATCGACCAAGATTGGGGCCCAAAAAGTTCTCTTTTACTAGAACAATGCACCTGCTTACACACCAGCCATTGCAATGGCAAAAGTGCGCTAGCTGGGCCTCGAAATAGTTGTTCTTCACCAACCTGTTCCCCAGATTTGTCTGCAAGTGGCTTTTTTTGTTTACTAACCTAAAAAATTTCTTTGGGAGGGAAGAAATTTGTGTCGAATAAATAGGTTATTTATGTTGTAAAAAGAAAAGCATCCTCAGTTGAAAATATTTTTGTTTTCTATGGAATGAAAAAATTAGAATCTCCCTGGATCAAAGTACTCCGAAAGCCGAACAGAGATTATGCTTAGAAATAAATTTTATTTAGCTTATTTTTCATAAGACTTTTTAATGCTCCTTCTTATATAAATACATAAAATCTGTCTCAATAGCAGAATGACGGCCCAATTGTCACTGTAATTTCAGAGGGGCCTGGTAAACTTTTGTAGATGGCTTATACTTTTTAGTGTTCCGTATGGAACACTTATGAGATCACTTCGGTGTCCGCCTGTCTGTCTGTCATACCCGGAATTGATGGTCTCATCGGAGCCGTGTAGTTTTCAAAGATAAATTTCGACTTACAGGGTTAGTTTTTTGGGATGAAATCGGAAGTAAAAATTTTTTTTTTTACGAGGTCATCGAGTGGAATGTTAAATGGAAGCTTGCAAAAATATATATAATGTAATACTTGCACACAATTCTCTTTGTATTATTTTTAAAAAAGTGCGAAAAAATCGCTGTACCCCACCTTAAAATTTGGCACTAATATAGAAAATGATGGCCTCATCAAAGCCGTGTAGTTTTGAATGTTAAATTTTGACTTAAGTGGTTACCTTTGGGGGGTGAAATCGGAAGTGAAAAGATTTTTTTTACCAGGTCATCGAGTGGGGTGTCAAACGAAAGCTTGTAAAAACGCGAGTTCAAAAATATATATAATATATTACTTGCGCACACTTTTCTTTTTGTTATTTTTAAAAAAGTGCAAAAAATCGCTGTCCCCCCACCTTATCTCGAAAAGTATTGATCAAAAAATTTTGAAAAAATTCTGAAATATTCTCTACAGCGTGTAGATTGAACGAAAATTATCACGAGTGCATTACCTTTAATAATTTATCTGGTATATCAAAAAAACAAAAATTTCAAGGTCATCAGTTTTCACTAAAGATCGGAAAAAAACTTTGTTGAAAACTCATTTGGGATGTTTTGGGAAGTCACTGATCAATTAAAGTACGGAATACTAATTGCGCAAGTACAACTTGCACTTGACCGGTTATTCTTTTCATGTACATACCTTAATTTGAACCCTACGGCAAATGAAAGTAATAATCGTAATGTACATCTTGGAGAAATAAATCATTAAAATTACATTACATTTGGAGAGTAAAGATCGTCATCGATTATCCACGTTTACATTTATTTTATGATACTTAACAATAAATGATGATATATGACAAAATTATTAATTATTATCTAAAAATCATAATTATCACTAATTTGTTTCATGATACTATATTTCAAGGTTTATGATTTACTTAACTTAAACATAGATTATAACTGACATTAAATAATCTTTCCAGAAACTATATATCCGTCCTGTGTTCCATAATTTAACTCCTTTATGTAGAAATATGAAATCCGTATAGTGCATAATTTTAGAAGACTCTCATTAGGGAGGAAGAACCACCTGTAATTTCATCGTATATTAATATATTGACATTTCACCTAACATATTTTATATCAGATCTAAATAGATACTACGATACAGCCAACAAGAAAATGTTACATGTTTGGTTTTTAAAAGCAGACTTAGTCATGTGTCATTTCTATTAGATGTGCAATAAGGTAAGGGGCCCAGTTTCAGACGTTTTAAGAGTAACAGTTGATGTTACATTAAAATAAATATTATAAGATTTAACTTAAAGAAAAGTTTATTAATTTTATAACCAGTTTAGGATTTTCTGAAGAAGATCGTATGCGTGGTATAATTATTAGAACTAAATTAATAATTTTAATTAGTTTTTTAAAAATTTTCATGTTGTGGTTTCTGACCTTCACAGTGGCCCAGTTACTGACCGTCATATTTAAAAAAAGATATATTATTTTTGACGTTATTTATTATTACGTTTAAATTAATCAAAAACATTAATTTAATAAAAATTAAATATTTATTATAAAAAAAACATTTTCTTCTAATTTTAAAACATAAATAATACAAATCATGATATAAAATATTAATATAAACAAAAAATTTCGTTTAATTTTTATAATTATTTTTGTTTACTTTTTTTTACTTTTAGCAACATCTTTTTCTTTTTTTCTTTAACTTTTTCTTTTTTGATTTTCATTTCTGCTTCTTTAAATGATTTATTTCTCAACCTATCAGCTTTCTTTAATTCTTTTTCATCTTCTATTTTTTATATTTTTTGCTTCTTTTCTCTTATAATATTCCTGCCACGTATCCGAGGTATAAACGGTTGGTAATTTTCCTTTAGCCTTTCTTTTTTTAAGAGATTTATCATTCGAAGGCCAAAACAAAGCTTTCTTAAACGGAGACCGTACATTAGGAGATGTTATTATCGTATCGGACGGTGGAGATTCATTTAAAGTATTAGGATCACTAGATGAGATTTTGTCTTGTGAGTTTGCTGGTTCATCAACTAGCTCCTCATCTACAACATCCATACAATCATCAATAACAGGTACTAAGACTCCATGTTTAAATTCTTTTTATATCATTATTTTATTGCTCAAAATATTTTTTTTTAAATGGCAAATATAACTTTTTATTTATTAAATTAAATATTTAATGTTAATTTATTACTGCAACAATAAAAAATTGTCAAAAATAATAAATAATTATAATAAATATTTTACATGTTGTTATTTTATCGATATGTCAATAAACAGATAACCTTGTTTGTAATAGGTTAAAATTTGATGATCAACAACTACAACGTACCTGCAAAATTGGGCCTAGTTATTGACCCCCAAATTTTAACAATACAATTTTTTAATAAGTTTTATAAAAATTTTAAACTAAACTATAATCAATTATTGACCTATCCATATATTTTTTATACCATTTTCATACTTACTTGATAAAATATCAGCCGATTCAATCGTCGTACACTTTTACACAAACTGCTTAGACTATAACTAAAAAATGGCTTCCATAGTCACTTCAATCTTTAAGATTTTTTTTTATTTACTTACTATTATTGATATATTTTGTAATTCTCATTAACTAGGCGCAGAATAAATTACTTTATGTTTTAATAAAATTTATTTAATTATGGTTTTTAATTCAGAATAAAGCTGAAAAGGTCAGAAACTGGGCCACGGTCAATAAATGGGTCTTTTACCTTAGTTACTTCTATTGAAAATGGCCCAATTTCGAAGGAATCGGCCCTTCTCCTCTAGCTATCATCACTAAATATACTGGATTTTTGTATGCTGATTTAAAAAAAAAAAACTTTCCTTGTTTTTTAGTACAACTTAAGCATATTTGTACAATTTTTATGTGGCTATAATGAGATATGGGGCAGTTCCGTAGGGAGCATTTATAAGATCATTTCGATGTCTGTCTATCCGTCTATGTGTCAGTCTGTCACACTCGATTTTCTCCGAAACTACTTAACACAGAAAGTTAAAATTTGAAACTAACATAGGAATTGATGGCCTCATCACAGCTGTGTAGTTTTAAAAGTTAAATTTTGACTTAGTTAGTTTTGAGGGGTAAAATCGGAAGTAAAAAAAAAATTACCAGGTCATCGAGTGGGGTGTCAAATGAAAGCTTGTAAAAACATGAGTTTAAAAATACATATAATGTAATACTTGTACACACTTTATTTGTATTATCTTTAAAAAATTTCTAAAAATCGCTGTCCCGTCCCCCTTTCTCGAAAAGTACTGACCAAAAAACTTTTGAAAAATTCTGGAATATTCTCCACAGGGTGTAGATTGAAAAACAATTATCACGTATGCATTACCTTTAATAATTTATCTTGTATATAAAATGGTCAGTAAAAATCTGAAAAAAACTTTGTTGAAAATCATTTATGGCGTGTTTTGTATGTTATACCTCCGTAACAAAAATTATTATTTTAAGGGATTACATACACCTGGGCGCTGCCAAAGGTATGCATATTTAAAAAAAATTATTTTATAGGTTATTAAGTGAATGATACAAAAGAATAGCGATCATATATTTTCATTTTACTTTAAATTATAAGAATTTTTTTTAAAAATATGTTTTAAATGTTAACATTATTTTTTATCGGGTTAAATGAACCACTGATGAAAACTGTGGCGCCTCTGTAGAATAACTTCACAAAAAATAATCCAATCTGCGAAAATAAAATCTAATCTTGTAAAATAATGTAGTAGTTAAAAATTATCGAAGGGTTTTTTTCACAAATAAAAAATTTATTATGTTTCGAACTTTAGTTTGCAATTTTCGACCAAGAAATTTATGTTTAGTTATTTATAAAAAATTGTCTATTAGAAAAATAAAAAACCTACCTACATTTTGTAGAAAAAGCAATTATTAGAATTAAAAAAAAAGTTCAACGATATTAAAAATTGACTGAGTAATATTGCAGTCAGTGCATTGAGACAGGTAGCTGTCCCAATCCAACGCCAAGCCACATTTAATGCTATGACTTTCTAATGGAATAGAATTTTCTTAAAAAAAAAAAAATTTGAATAATTCTTTGAAGTATAGAGAATAAAAAACCGTAAAAGAAGTCGCATTTTTGAAAATTCCAGGTGTATGTAACCCCTTAAAAGCAATCAACGTACGGAACACTAATTGAGCAAGTTTGACTTGCACTCGGCCGGTTGTTTATAAGAATTAAATGACCACAGAAAGTACCTTTTTCAAGATATTTAGAATTTTCGATCGATGTGTATAATGCCTTTGAGTATTAATTCTACAAATTTAGGTTGTCGAAGCAGACTAAAAGTATCTTTCATGTTTCCATTTTTCTACATTCATAATAATTGTGGAACCGAAAGAAACAATATAAGAGATTTATCACAGATATAAAGGAAACAGGACACAGATATGTCAGAAGGTGAAATATAATTATTGAGCATAGTGAAGACTCCAAAGGTATTTACAACTGAAAACTGATGTGTCTCTAAGTCATGGGATTCAAAAGTCCTCGGACTAAGGCTATATATCAGGAACGTGAAATGGTATCGAGCCGCCACTAGATGGCGGTAGGTACATCACTTACGTGACAAGTTTTAACCTAACATGTTATTTTAGTTTGCTTTGTATACACATACACGACTTTTGCATAAAGGTTTCATGATGTCATTTTACAATTCTTACAATGCATACGAAAAAAGAGCAGCGCGTATTTGTGAAATTTTATTTGAAACTCGGGGAAAGTACAACTAACATGATTCAAAATGTATTTGGGGCGATGCTCTGGGCCGTGTGCAAATTTTTGAGTAGTTTTTGTAACTTAATACCTGATTCGCGTTTTAAAACTTGAACTTCGGTGGATGACGACGGGTATTCCGGAAGAACTTCGACAACAACCATGCCTTAAATTATCGCCAAAGTACAACGTGGGGAAATTTTAAGCTTCTGGGATGACCTTTCTATTTCTTGGAAAACGGCCGAGGAGCAAGAAGAGGCTCCTCTTGCATCATGATAATGCACCGACCTGCAGTTCGATCTGTATATCTCAGTTTTGGGCGAGATATTCCATGACTATCATTCTTCATCCCCCTTATTTGCCTAATTTAGCATTCAGTAACTTTGGATTATCTATAATATATATAAAATGCAACGTCTCTCTGCCTGCCTGTCTGTCTGTTAGTGCGCTTATCACTGGAGAACCACTTATCCGATTTACGTCCTTTTTTTTTTTTTAAACATACATATGTTCTCTGGCCAGGTTATAGGCTATATTTTATTACGATATGTAGCATAAAGAATAAGCAGTGACGATAATAGTGAATGAAGTCGGAAAAAAAGCCTAAACCATTAAATATGGACCAATATTATGTGGCAGAGAATATCTATAATCTATAATCTATAATATATATATGAAATGCTATGTCCCTCTGTCTGTTTGTCTGTCTGTCTGTCTATTAGTGCCTTTATCACGCGAGAACAACTTATCCAATTTACGTGTCTTTTTTTAAATTCATACATATATTCTTTGGCCAGCTTATATATTAATAATAAGAATCTATATCTAGAATATATATATAAAATGCAACGTCTCTCTGTCTGTATGTCTGTCTGTCCGTTTTGAACAAGAAATTCCATGACTATCATCCCCCTTATTTGCCTAATTTAGCATTCAGTAACTCTGGATTATCTATAATACATATAAAATGCAACGTCTCTCTGTCTGTCTGTCTGTCTGCCCCGTTAGTGCGCTTATCACTGGAGAACAACTTATCCGATTTACGTGCTTTTTTTTAAAACATACATATGTTCTATGGCCAGGTTGTAGGCTATATTTTATAACGTTTGGTAACAAGAGGAATAAGCAGTGACGATAATAGTGAATCAAATCGGAAAAAAGTTTTCCGCTAGCGCGTTCTCTTGCAATACACTGCCTAAACCACTAAATATGGAACAATATCATGTAGCAAAGGATATCTATAATATATCAAATGCAACGTCTCTCTGTCTGTTTTTTCCGTTTGTGCGCTTATCACTGGAGAACCACTTATCCGATTTACGTGCTTTTTTAAAAACATACATATGTTCTCTGGCCAGGTTATAGGTTATATTTTATTACGTTAGGTGACATAAGGAATAAGCAGTGACGATAATAGTGAATCAAGTCGGAGAAATGTTTGCCGCTAGCGCGTTCTCTTGCAATACACTACCTAAAGCATTAAACATGGAACAATATCATGTAGCAAAGAATATAATATATAAAATGCAACGTCTCTCTGTCTGTCTGTCCGTTAGCGCGCTTATCACTAGAGAACCACTTATCCGACTTACGTGTTTTTATAAAATTTATACATATGTTCTATATAATTCGATATAAGCCTAGATAATGGGAGATAAGGTAAGATAATAGGAGATAAGTATAAATAATGGGAGATAAGGAGAAATAATGGGAGATAAGCAGAGATAAGTCTTGATGATGGGAGTTATTTTTTATCCAAAATAATGTCTTCTGATGAAGCTACTTTTCGCAGTAATGGAGCAGTTAACAGCCATAACATGCATTATTATTCAACAGTTAATCCATTTTGGGACCAGTAAGTACAAAACCATAACCATTGGTCGCTTAATGTATGGTGTGGAATATTAAATTTTCGAATTATTAGTCCATGTTTTTTCCGTGAACCGCTTAACGGGCCTGGATATCTAAATTTTTTGCAAACGAATTACCCCAGCTTCTTGAAGAAGTTGATAACTTTGAAAAGGAACAAATGTGGATTCAACAAGACGGAGCTCCTGCTCATTATTACCGGGAAGTTCGGGAATTTTTAAACGATCGTTACTCACAAAAGTGGATCGATAGAGATGGATTCATTCAGTGACCCTCTCGATCATGTGACTTAACACCTTTAGACTTCTTTTTATGGGGCTACATTAAAGATTGTGTTTATGTGAATCACCCTACAATACCAATAGATATGGAAAATAAGATACGGGTTGCGTGCAGGACAATAACGCCTTTTATGCTAAGGAAAGTGAAGGAAAATATAGTAAAACGACTAAACATGTGTATTCAAGTAGACAGGCATATTTTTGAACATTTATTACGTCATAAGAATTAATCATTAGAAAAGTTAAACTATATTAAAATTGTTATTAACTATTTGTTTATGTCTTCACAATAGCGTAAGTGTATTAAAAACAAGGGTAAAAATTGAAAAATTCAAAATAAATCGAAAACTATTAGAAATAGGTATATAACATACTTAATAAAAATTGGAGGGTTCTGTAAAATCTATCAGAAAAAATAATAATATACTGGGTATGCCATTTAAAAAATATGAGATTTTTCAATTTAAAATAGTCGAAATGTATAAATTTACTTTGAACACCCTGTAGCATCTAACTCAAATTTCTTTACATATATCTTTTTTTCAACTCTATAAAACGCTCATACCAATTATGAACATTCCACCTTCAGAAACAATGGCGTTACTGGCAATTTTTTACGAAACTGAAAACTAATATTTAAAAAAAAAAATATTAGTAAAACTACTAGGTTTAGGTATATAAACATTATTAATAAAAAGTAATAAAATTTTACGCAGAATTTAAAAATAAATTAGAAAATAGGATGTTCCATTTAAAAAACCATATGTTATATCGGCCACACTTTTTTGAAGTACCCTGTATACTCAAAAATAATTTTAAACTGTACACCTTAATATTCCCTAAAACTATTGTATTTAACATTTTTTTTCGTCATTCCCGAAAGAAATGAGATAATGAATTTTACTCTATCGTTGACTCACCCTGTACAGGTCAACTAAGTGAACTTTGCTTGCTTGAAACTTTCAGAAAATATGCCTTTTGTTACAGCAAATATACCCTGAAATTTTGGTACAAAAATATTGAACCCAGTGGGCACAATTGAATTTTTTATTTAAAATTTGAATTGCCCGCCATTTTATACTGTTTGATCCAAAATGGATCTTTTTTTTGAAAACTTAGATCTCGACGCTAGCTTTCCAATGCTATTAATTTATTTTTTTTTTTTTTGAAGTCAACTTAGCCATTTTTTACATTTGTTTATTAATCAAATAACAACAAATGCGTTGTACAATATTAAAAGATAACGCTAATTTGACAGAAAGTAAAATAAGGTAAAATTTGTTATTTTTCATTTTTCTGCAGAAAATAATTTACTATCATTGTCTCCTCCGTCAGTATACAATCTAACGGACTGGTTGTGGGAAAATTCCAGAATACATGATGATTCTTGGTAGTATGTAGCATAGCCTGATATTATACGCAGTATGTAAATTTCTTATGACTTGTTTACTGAGTGATCTTTCGATGAGTCTCGCAAGTATGAAGAAATGGTGAGGCGCTCAGCAAATACTTTCTAGTTCTTCGTCTGGAAAACATTCTTTTGGGATCACTTCAGTGTCTGTCTGTCTGTCACACCCGATTTTCTTCAAAACTATTTGACACGAAAAATTGAAATTTTGCACAAATACAGGAATTGATGACAAATCAGAATCGTGTAGTTCTGAAAGTTAAATTTTGACGTAAGGTGTTAGTTTTGGGGAGGGTGAAATCCGAAGCAAAAAAAATATCAGGGCATCAAATGAATACTTGTGAAAACACGAGTTCAAAAATATATATGTTGTAGTACTTGCGCACACTTTCTTTAAATTATTTTTAAAAAATTGCTCAAAATCGGTATCGTCCCTCCTTATCTCAAAAAGTACTGACCAAAAGTTTTGAAAAAATTCTGGAGTTTTCTCCAAATAGTGTAAATTGAGCGAAAATTTCGTTTGATAATTTATATGGTATAGAAAAAAGCTATGAAAACTATGTTTCCTGACATATGGTGGTGGTTTTTGTAATATATTTTTAAGTGCATTACTGTACTGAGTCGCGAGTCGCTCTTGTACCGAGATATAAATTTATTTTATTTGCTTATAATAAAACAAATATTTAGGTAGTAAATATTTGTTTTACACTCTTATTAATAGATTTTAAATTATCCTAAATTGGGCTATTAGGTAGCTAAGATGCTATAACTATTATTCATTATTGACTACTACATATTGGATCTTAACATATATACATGTCAAGGACCTAATTAACTTAGCTTTGGTAAAGATTTTATTTTAAAAGCAATCACCGTACTGAACACTAATTGCGCAACTCCAACTTGCACTTGACCGGTTTTTTTCTTTTAAATAAACAAAATGTATTTCTTGTGAACACTGAAAAACAATATTGGACTACAAATAAATGAGTGGGAATTGATTAAAAAAAATCAATAAAAGCCTAATGTCTAAATTATGCTATTTTAGACTGAATAGCATTTAATCACGAATCATTCAACACACTTCTAATATTAAGTATCAATTTATAAGTTTTTTACTATATGTTTTTTAAAATTAAAAATCAACGGTCAAGCCCATAATCAAAATTTAAATTTAAAACTAAACTGTGGCATACGTAGGTTTGATTTATAGATAAGGGAAATTAGATTGGAATTTGCTGTATACTTTTTATAACTAATTTGAAATCACCTCGTGCATTCTAATTAAGATAGTTCCTAATTTTGTTTTAGTATCTTCACTTTTTATACGTTTTTAATAAAGCCAATTAAGTACAACATAACTAGAGAATGAAGTGGATGGGCCTGGCTCATATTAGAGAATTCTTATCTTTTTGAGAAAATTTAAATTTCATCTAAATTGATAATTTTAAAATTCAGCTGCTAATTAAAATATATAAAACACAGAACGAAAGATTCAGATACTCAGAGTAAAAGCTCAACTCCAGCTTAGCCCACCTCAGATAAGCTGGTCAGATAATTGGAGTTAAGGAGAAATAATGGGAGATAAGGAGAAATATTGCGAGATAAGTCGAGATAAGCCTAGATAATGGGAGATAAGGTGAGATAATGGGAGATAAAGGGAAATAATGGGAGATAAGGAGAAATAATGGGATATGAGCAGAAATAAGCCTAGGTAATGGAAATTATGTAGAGATAATGGGAGATAAGGAGAAATAATGGGAGGTAAGGGGACATAATGGCAGATATTTTATTACGTTAGCTAACATAAGGAATAAGCAGTGACGATAGTAGTGAATCAAGTCCATGCGAGCGGAGCCGCGGGCACTGCTAGTTTCTTTATATAAACATAAATTTAAAGAGTCGCCGCTTCGAGAGGATAGATATGATACAATGCAAATAGCAGGCAGGCAGTGCTGGAGAAAGTGATAGCATTAACTTTCTAAAAAACGTTTAACAAGTAAAAAAACCCCCAACTGGTACATGTGGGTGCATGGGGACTACTTCAAAGGTGACTAAAGCCACGAAACCTAAAAGTAACGACTTCCGATTTTATAGCGTTAGTCCAGGAGCTTTATACGCTTTTATTTTCAGTTTTTAGTGTTTCGTTCAGAACACTTATAAGATCACTTCGGTGTCCTCTGTCTGTCTGTCACACCCGATTTTCTCCGAAACTATTAGACATAAAAAGTTGAAATTTGGCCCTAATATTGGAATTGATGGCCTCATCAGAGCCGTGTAGTTTTGAAAGTTAAATTTTGATTTAGTTTTGGTAGGTGAAATCGGAAGTAAAAAAAGAAATTTACCAGGTCATTGAGTGGAGTGTCAAATGAAAGCTTGTAAAAAGGCGAGTTCAAATATATATATAATGTAATACTTGCATACAATTCTCCTTGTATCGCTGTCCCTTCTCCTTATCTCGAAAAGTACTAATCAAAAAATTTTGAAAAAATTCTGGAATATTCTCTACAGGATGTAGATTTTTTTTATGTGTCTAGCGCACGTGCTACAGGGAAGTCCCTAAAGCGCTACAGGAACGACACGTGTGTGGAGAAAGCGATTCACGTTGTTCTTGAATCGATGTAAATTGTACTCAGTGGGAAACACAGTCTTGGGCAAATTATTCCAAAGGGATGATGTTCTCCATATAAAAGACTGCTTGAAAAGCGTTGTACGAGGAGTAACGAGCTGAACCCTCATACGGATGTGAAGTATTAGCACGACGTGTACTTCTAACATGCACGGCTCTGGGAGGAATTAAGCGAGCCACATCCTTCGAACACTTTCCATGAAAATACTTGTAGAATAGGCTCAAGTCGCCAACCGTTCTTCGATGTTCCAGCGAATCAAGGCCGCCGGTCAGTTCCGGGTCTCCAATCAGACAAACAGCTCTTCTCTGAATAGAATCCAACAAACGCAATGTATGTTTAGGAGCGGAGCTTCAAACATGGGAGCAGTATTCCAGAGTTGGTCGAATTTGAGCTTTGTAAAGAATTAACAGTTGTGGAGTGTAAAGCTTTCTGGTTCGAAATAATATTCCCAACTTTTGAGAAGCTCTCCTTGCTATGCCTGCAAGATGGCTATGCCAGGACATATTTGCTCCCAAATTAACGCTCAACAAATTGGGTGACGATGTTAGAGGAATGGAGTGCCCCGACATAACTATGTCGGGTTCAGCAACGTTAACTTTTTTAGAAAAAACTTTTGTAGCGTTAAATTCCACCTGGTGACTGTCACCCCAAGATAGAATTTCTTCCAGGTCTTTCTTAAGTTGAATGACTTCCTGCTGTATGCGGATATTCGTCTGAGTAGCCGATGTCCGAGCGTTCAAAGTGAATGAAGAGATAAGTTTACTGTCATCTGAAAAACAAGAATTTCAAGGTCATCAGTTTTCACTAAAGATGGAAAAAAAAACTTTGTTGAAAACTCATTTTGGATGTGTTTTGTGGAGGCACTGATCATTTTATACTTCCGTAACAAAATTTTTTATTTTAAAATCAGTCAACGTACGCAACATTAATTGCGCAAGTCGAAGTTGCACTTGACCGGTTATTTAATATTTTAAACACAGTTCCAGTAACTGGACATTGTGTCTTTTGTGACATGCCAAAAATTGCAACAACATATAAGGATGATTTTTTTACCAATGTTCCCTAGTTACGGTACAAGTTGGAAAAATTATGAAATTTTAAATTCCTCTACATTAAGAACCCTGAACATTTTTATGACCCAAGCGATATTTTCTTAAATATTTTTATTACATTTACAAAATAAACTTCCCGTTTAAACTTTCAAACAACTTTCTACAACTTGCTTTTAATAAGAACAAAATTACGGTTAAATAGATTATTCAGTGAAACTTCGCAGTTAACTCATTTGAAATTTTAAGTTAAAATAATAACGAGTTATATTGCCATAGAATTTACAAACCATTACATAAAATTAACTAAGTTAGCTTGGTGGGACTGAAAAGTTTATAGAACACAATAATGTCCTTATAACTGCTGGAAGATATTAAAACAAATTGGATTATTACTCCACGTACGTACTACAAAGGCTTTTGTAAGCTCTTGAAAATATTAAGACGATTACAGTCCAATAGCAAAGACATTCATATTAAGGAGAATCTGTACGTGAATCGAACTGCAGAAATTTTCGTTGATATTAACAATACCTCACCAATAAGTATCCATAAAGGCCTTCGCCAAGCGTGAATTTTTTCCTCGCTCTTATTCAACCAATATTTTTTTTTGGATTTTAAGGAATACGTAGAGCCATGTGTAAAAATCAACAGTGTTTTAGGGAATAGCTTCTTATGAATGATGACATACATAGCTAATCGTAACACCATAAATCGTAATACCTTTGTTCGTGCCCGGAACAGATGCAAAGAAATTATCGACGAAACCAAGAAGGCACACAATCAGCGAATTAGAAACAAACTTCTCGCTTGTCCCAACAATTCCAAGTCCTTTTGGTCAGTCGCCAAGAAAATCCACTATACCATCACTTACACGGCCAGATATTGCAACGACACCTGTTGAAAAAGCGAACTTGTTGGCTGAACTCTTTGCTTCACATTCTACTGTCGATTTCCAAGGAAAAACACTACCTACTATTCCCATGGTGCAGTCAAGGATGCCTGATGTTGCCTTCAGACAGCATATCATAAAACGTATTTTAATCAAGATAGATACCAAAAAAGCTTCTGGCGCTGACGGAATACCTGCCATATTTCTCAAAAACTGTGCGAGGGAACTGACACCAGTTTTCTGGAGACTTTTCAACCTATCCTACAGAAAGAGAATATTCCTTCCTGCTGGAAATGTGCCACAGTTCAGCCGACACCTAAAAAAGGCAAGAAGACCTTGCACTGCTTTCAATAATATCGAAAGTCATGGAAAAGGCTATCAATCAACATCTTCTAAAATATCTTGAAGAATTCAACATTATTAGCGATCACCAATATGGCTTTCGTAAACATAGATCAACAGGAGATCTTCTGACTTATGTAACACATGTTTGGAACAACGCAATTGGACACTTTGGAGAATCTCGAGCGGTTGCTCTTGACATATCCAAGGCATTCGACCGCGTTTGGCACGATGGGCTGTTGGCTAAGCTACGTTCTTGTGGTATGTTTGAAAAGTTCTGTTTGTGGCTTTCATGTTTCCTCAGAGAGCGTTCTTTACGAGTGGCGGTCGACGGATTTCTTTCTAACACCTTCACTATCAACGCCGGTGTGCCCCAAGGCTCCATACTATCTCCTACTCTCTTTCTCATCTACGTTAACGATCTGCTGAAAAGACCGGAACTCCAATCTACAGCTTTGCAGATGACAGTACGCTTATCTCTTCATTTACTTTAAACGCTCGGTCATCGGCTGCTCAGGCAAGTGTCCGCAGACAGCGGAAAGTTGTTCAACTTAACAAAGACCTAGAAGAAATTCTATCTTGAGGTGACAATAACCAAGTGGAATTTAACGCTACAAAAACCCAGGCGGCAGTTTTTTCTAAAAAAGTTAACGTTGCTGAACCCGACATAGTTATGGCGGGGCACTCCATTCCTCTAACATCGCCACTCAATTTGTTGGGCGTTAATTTGGGAGCAAATATGTCCTGGCATGAGCATGTTGCAGGCATAGCAAGGAGAGCTTCTCAAAAGTTGGGAATATTATTTCGAACCAGAAAGCTTTACACTCCACAACAACTGTTAATCCTTTACAAAGCTCAAATTCGACCAACTATGGAATTCTGCTCCCATGTTTGGGGCTCCGCTCCCAAACATACATTTGTTGGATTATATTCAGAGAAGAGCTGTTCGTCTGATTGGAGACCCGAAAATGACCGGCGGCCTTGAATCGCTGGAACATCGAAGAACAGTTGGCGACTTGAGCCTATTCTACAAGTATTTTCATGGAAAGTGTTCGGAGGATGTGGCCCGTTTAATTCCTCCCAGAGCGGTGCATGTTAGAAATACACGTCGAGCTGATACTTCACATCCTTATGAGATTCAGCTTGTTACTTCTCGTACAACGCTTTTCAAGCAGTCTTTTATATGGAGAACATCATTCCTTTGGAATAATTTGCCCACGACTGTGTTTCCCACCAAGTACAATTTACAGCGATTCAAGAACAACGTGAATCGCTTTTTCCGCACACGTGTCGCTCCTGTAGCGCTTTAGGGACCTCTCTGCTGCACGTGTGCTAGACACATAAAAAAAAATAGCTTTACGAAAGCATCGACGGTCTTCTACGGATTTTAGACCGAATCTATCCCATAGTATAATGAAATTAAATATAAATCTGGCGAAGTCCTATCTGAAGACCCTTAATTGAGGACTTAGAATTAAAATATTATCATACAGGCCAATTTATTGAAAGTGTGAATAAGTCCAAATACTCGGGACGTGCAATTACGACAAACCTGGATCCTAAAACTGCAATCAAATGCCATAAAGAACATGCTAAGCATAACTCTATTCGTTTGTAAAACGCCCTAAATTTAAAAATATGGTAAATGATGGTTCAGAATCACATTTGGTCTGTTTTACTGTGCAGATTAGATACAAAGGCTTTAAAAATTAATTTGCGTAACCGACTGGACACTTTGGAAACGTAGGTTCATCGTCAGATGCTTAGGATACCTTCGACAGTCCGCAATTCCAATACCGTATTCAAACACAAAACCGCAACTAATAGAACATATAAAACTCCTAAGAATTGGATATTTCTGGAACGTTTCGTGTATAGCAAAATACTATTTTCTCTAGCTAACTATAAAAAGAGAGGATAGAATAAAGACAAAAGTCAGACGGAAAATAAATATCCTAACTAAGGAACAAACATACACTTGATGGCTACACAAAATGCAGAAGAAGGTACGTTCGCGATGGTTGTAGGCTTAAATACTCGTAATTGTGTAATAGCTTTTTACCTTCTCAAAGTATATCTCGAAGGGCGCTATTTAGTTGTATTTTAGGAACTAATTATTACAAATATGAAACTAATCAAAAAATTGAACAACGACAACATCTATAGATCAGATTTTTTCAAGACGCCCTATTTTATGGAGGTACAAAATGATCAATGACTTCACAAAATACACCACAAATGAGTTTCCAACAAAGATTGTTTCATATTTTTGTTGAAAATTTATGACCTTAAAATTTTTATTTTTTCTTATATACCAGATAAATTATTAATGGTAATGGTAAGAATTTTCATTCAACCTACGCCCTGTGTAGAACATTCTAGAGTTTTTTAAAAATTTTTAGATCAGTACTTTTCTAGATAAAGGGGGACAGCGATATTTGGCAATTTTTTTAAAATAATGCAAAGTAAAGTGTGCGCAAGTATCACATTATATATATTCTTGAACTCGTGTTTTCAAGCTTTCATTTGACACCCCATTCGATAACCTATTAAACATTTTTTTTTTCTCTTCCACCCACTTAAAGTCAAAATTTATCTTTCCAAACTACCCGGCTCTAATGGGGCCATCAATTCCTATATTAGAGCCAAATTTCAACTTACTGTGTCAAATAATTTCGGTGAAAATCGGGTATGACAGACGGACGAACAGACAGACGGACGACACCTAAGTGATCTTATAATTTTTCCGTACGGAACACTAAAAAGAGTTTAATTGAAATATATAAAAACTCGTATTTAACATAACAATAAATGTAATTGAACCAGTTCAACTAATTATATGTTAATTAGTGGAGTATAGTCTAGTTACAAATGGAAATATATCTCCCTAAGTTTTATAACTCAATATTCATCTTTTACTGATATGTAATTTCGCGTAGTAAAATTTTGTTTTCGACGTATTGTGTCTAGACAAATGATATTTATTCATTAAATTGATTTTAAAACCATGCAAATTTGTCATAGTTGATAATATTTGAAAATTGTGAGAATGGTAAATTGTGATAAGTAAGGAAACCCAAATATGCAAGTGAAAAACTTTAAAATATGCGCATAAATATGCAAATAATTTTCTTAAAATATACACATACATGTTGTAAATATGAAGTAAAAAAAAATCGAAATTGACTTGAAAAATGTAAATTTATTGTTTCACATTACATGATACGAGTACCATACAAATGTAGCAATAAAAAACCCATTTTAAATTTTCCACATACAGGGCGAATGAACTAAATCTAAATATAATATTATACAAAGTAAAAAATAAATATAAATAATAATGTATTTTATTACTTTACTTAAAGATGAACATATAATAATAATAATAATAATGTAGGTACGTATTATAAAAATTTATATACGTAGTAAACAGCATAATAAAACATACATTTTAAATTTGATACATACAGGGCGATGCAACTAAGTAAGCGGAAATATGCAAATATTGCAAAAGACAGGGTCGCCGTTAGTTATAAAAACAATAAACTACTATAACTATTCTTAGTTCTTTGTATGGTTTAATCCACACTGACACACTACTGGCTTTGGGCATTTCACTGTAATAAAATACGACTCACAATATAAAAAGCACAAATCGACGTAACCACTTTAAAAGCACAACCAAAAATGAAATCTAATAAATTAATAATACAAGTATGCTCTGATGGCCGTCTGGGATTTACTGACTGGTTTTTACTGACCATTAAATAATAAAATTTATTTGGGGAAAACCACCGGCGCGGCGGCGGTGGCATAAACATTGTACCTTATTCCGAAAAATGAATGCCTGCCAAAGACCTACGTTATTATAAATTCCTTCAAATATGCACATATATGCTATTTTTAAAGCATTTATGCAAATATTTAGAAAAATGCATATAATATGCAAAATATGCAATATATGCGCTTTGCATATTTGGGTGTCCTTAGTGATAAGTGTTCTTCAAAAATGGATTTCATGCCTCACCAGAAATAATTTCGTTGAAGATTAATTACTGTTCCAGGAAGGATTTGTTTCCTTTATTCAGTTTACTTTTTCATAGTTTTACTTTCGTTATAAACGCTGAAACTCAATTAAATTTAAAATAAGCACATAAGTTGTAAAAAAAAAATCTTCATGTAAAAAATTTTTTCGTATATTTGTATAGACAAGAAGCTTTTGAATTGTAGATTATATATCTGTGGTGTGTGCACACACAGAACAAATGTCAAGTAAATTTCAGTTTCCCAAAGAAACAATTTCGCCGAAAATTCGGTTTCTTTGATTTTTATTTTCCATAGTTTTATTTTTTTCAAGAATGCTAAAATTCCCATATTTGAATTTAAAATTAGCCTATTGCTTTCCCACGTCCTTTTAAAATAGAGGAAGAATGCTAATTTTACCAAGAAATCTTTATTTACAAAATTTTTGATATATTCGTGATTTTGTTTTTTGAAAAATATGTAAATATCCTCACACAGTTCAAACGTATGAGAAAAAATATTAGCACGAGACGAGACAGACATCATGCTGTACTGTCTTACAATAAATATGTGTGCTAGGATCTTGTATCCTCATACAGCTTTTTGAAAAATCTTGTCTTCAATGGCTCGGTCATTACTACGTACGATATTAACTAAGTTGGGAATGTGGAATCTTTGGAAAATGATACTACTCAGTATATATCACCACTACACCAAACACTTTATTTTTGCACTCGACGCGCGTTTCGCTAACCATGTTAGCTTCATCAGGAGCGATGATCGACAAATCTACCCTATTTATACTTAGCCTAACCCTTGAATTACTCAGGCGGAACTAATGACATAGGCAAGGCTATCAGTTCCGGTCAAGTAACCCGTAGAGGGGACTATAAGGAATAGGCCCTCTGTCTTTATTTAAACTACTTTTACATTTTATGATTTTCATACTTTCGTATGCGTTCAACAATCTTCTATCAGATTAATCTTAGATTATCTAATGTTACAGTATAATCAGCTTCAAAGGCATGTTCGGCAATGCTAGACTTTTCTGTTCTACTGTATTTTAAGTGTGCTAAATGTTCTTTAAATCATGTTTTCATTGACCTTTTAGTTTGCCCAACATACTTTTTGTCACAATCATTACAACTAATTTCATAAATTCCACTTTTTCTCACAATTATGAATCTTATCTTTGGGATTTCCTTTACACGAAATGAAATTCGCATTTTAAACAAAGGTCTTAACTTTGCAGTACCCCCTCCTAAAGATAGTTTATCAGAAATAGTTGCTCACATTGAAAGTTCCATTAGTACACTTCCAGAAAATAGTAAATCATTTGTTAGGGAAGCATGTCGCAATCAAATATCGAAACACATGGTTAACAACACAAATTCTAATTCACGAAAAAACATAAAAGTAGTTAAAGGATTGAAAAAGAAAGATGTCTTCTACTTAAAAGCGGATAAAGGAAATAAGGTTGTTATATTGGATAAGAAAGATTTACTTTGAACGCGTAGATAATCTTGTCGAATCTGGCCCTTATGAAAAGGTAATAAGAAATGCATTACCAAGAATGGTATCAGAGGTTAAAAATTCTTAAAAAAAATGTAAGAACCTTGTCTCCGATTCGCGAAAATTTAAATTAAATGTGAGTAATCCGACCATACCAAAATTATATTGCTTACCCAAAATTCACAAACCTGGAAAAGCAATGGGACCCATTGTTTCATCGGTCGGATCACCCACATATTTAATATCTAAATGGTTATCAAAAGAACTTGAGAATTTACAATTAAATACTTTCGCAGTGAAGAATTCGTTAGAATTCATTAATAAAACAAAAAATCGAGTTCTTAATGAAGGTTTGATGTTAGTTCTTTGTTCCCAAGTGTGCCAATTCCACAAACTTTACAATATCTCGAAGAATTACTTAGAATGAATGACTTTGACGACGAAATTATTCGTGAATACTTAACATTATCTAAACTTTGTATGGAACAAAATTATTTCCAAAATAGCAGTCAATTTTATGTTCAGAAAGAAGGAACAGCTATGGATAATTGCTTATCACCTTTCATAGCCAATTTAGTCATGAGTAAGTTTGAAATCGAAGCCAGTCATGAATTCGAATATTTCCCAAGGATATGGTATAGGTATGTGAATGATATTTTCGCGACTTTTGATACAAAGAAAGCAAATATTGATGATTTTGTTTCTAAATTAAATTGCCTATATGATTCGATTAAATTCACTTACGAAGTTCAGAATAAAGGACAATTGCCTTTTCTAGATTTTTTAATTATTAAAAATAATAATAGATTAGAATTTGATATCTATAGGAAAGACACAGTAACAGATAGATATATTCCTAATGATTCATTTCATTGCAAACAACATAAATTAGCCTCATTACATTTTTTTAGGTCATCGTTTGGTCACTTTCCCTCTGAATAGAGTAAACTTTAATAAAGAAAGAAATATAACTAGAGTTAATGGTTATGACGATGACTTAGTAAATAAGCTAATAAATAGACATAAGTTTAGGTCTAATGTTCAGAATTCCACCTTTTTTACACGCGAAGAAAATAACACCAAGTATGTCTCCATACCATATAATCCGAAATATAGCAAGGGACTCAATAAGGTATCTAATAAGGTAGGCCTCACCTTAGTCTATAAGCCGTCAGACAATCTGAGGAATATCTTAGGAAATCCCAAAGATAAGATTCCTAATTGTGAGAAAAGTGGAATTTATGAAATTAGTTGTAATGATTGTGACAAAAAGTATGTTGGGCAAACTAAAAGGTCAATTAAAACACGATTTAAAGAACATTTAGCACACTTACTGTAACATTAGATATTAATAAAAAATGTATCTGATAGGAGATTGTTGAACGCATACGAAAGTATGGAAATCATAAAATGTGAAAGTAGTTTAAATAAAGACAGAGGGCCTATTCCTCATAGTCCCCTCTACTGTTACTTGACTGGAACTGATAGCCGTGCCTATGTCATTAGTTCCGCCTGAGTAATTCAAGTGTTAGGCTAAGTATAAATAGGGTAGATTTGTAGTTTAGCTTTAGTCAATCACCGCTCCTGATGAAGCTAACATGGTTAGCGAATCGCCCGTCGAGTGCAAAAATAAAGTGTTTGGTGTAGTGGTGATATATACTGAGTAATACGTGCGATATATTCTTGGTTCATAGTAGAAGGATATTTTGACGCTTGACTGCTTCCATGTGAATAATGTAGTACTTTAATCTAAATAGTTTTGTTTTGATTTGTAAATTAATTTTTCATTCATGTAAAACACTTATGCATCTGATAGTATTATCGGACAAAGACACTTTTGAGAACTTTGTGTGCACCATATTACAGTAGTCAGTAAAAAACGAGTTTTCCTTTTATGTCACGAGGCGCCTGAACATTTGCGGTTCTATGTGCCACCTAGTAAGATGCTAGTAAAGCATTACTTGGTATTGATGCGTGCTAACGAAAAGTACCGTTTTGTCACTTTAATTCTTAATTTTTTGGCAAAGTAACCGCCAGATTTACCAACTATACTGGGATGAGTGTTTTCTCAATAACATTTTTAAGGTACTTGGTAGCATACACCTTAGTGCCAAAACATTCATATAGAGTACAAACTGAGGCCTTTTTTCGCCACCGACTTCAGTCGACGAAAAATCAAAGTCCTAATAACTGTGTGCGTAAATATTTTCAATATTTACGCTTCATCACATCCTTGCCACTATTTGACGATGTGTTCTCTATATTTCAACTCTCACATAATTAATGAGTAAAAACTTATCCACTTTAAAAAACATATACTAGAAAAATTACTTCAAAAATTTCACTATACTTAATTACATTAATAGTCAGTTGATATAATAGAGACAGTTATTTATGGATGAACAAAAAGTTCAGAACAGAAAACTTGAAAAACAAATATCGAGAAACTAGCCCTTTAGTTACCAATTGTAAAAGCTCTGAAAATAGTTATAACTTAGTAACTTACTGGTTTGTACCATGTCAGCTAGATGTCGCGTCCTATCACACTGAATTGAAAATGAAAATAAAATGTTTGAAGTTGCATATCTGCAGGACAGGAGCACATTTTGGGAACCACCTGTTTTGCGATAATTTATAATCATCAGCGATCTATCTGTGACTGGAATTTCTATGCATTTCGTATTAATATAATGTGCCTTAAATTTCTAGAAATCAGAACATGGTTTTTATAGTGTTAGAGATGGAATGTAAATCGCCATATTAAACTCCTTCAGCTTCGGGCCAAATTTTATTCTGAATCATATTTCTAGTGATCTAAGTTTTTTGTTTTATGCTGGAATATTTATATATTGTTTAAGGCATTAATTCTATATTTTCTATGTGAAATTGCAAATTCTGTAGTGCCTAAGTAAGCACTAACTAGATTATTGCGCTGTAAAAGCTGAAAGAACCCCGCACTAATCTTATATTAGATCCCGGTCTAATCGACTGAAAATGTAGTATGTTATGCTTCAAGCCATTCTGATCAAAAGTCTCCATGCACACAAAGCCCAAAAATAAATAGATTAGGAATTATCGAGCGTGGAATTAATAAAAAAAACCGCTGAGAAAATTCTATTTTGCTTTTTTTTAAGGACTTATTTTAACTGGACCATGATTTTACAAAAAATTCCAACGGAATTATATATTTTTTGGGTTGCTAATTATGAATATAATAATTATTTTGACCTATTTTGTTCCTACTTTCGAATATTGTCCATTTCTTCAAGTCTTTTTTGATTTAATTCGTTTAGAACATATTTTTGAGAAACGGTATTTTATGTTTTTGAGTTAATAATTATTATATTCGTAATTATCAACTCGAAAAACATAAAATTTCGTTAGAATTTTTGGCAAAAATATGTTTTAAACGAATTAAATCAAAGAAGACTCCAAAATAACTAATATTCAAAAGTAGGAGCTAAATGAGACAAAATAAATTTTATGTTCATAATTAGCAACCCAAAAAACTCCCATTGGAATTTTTAGTAAAATCATGTTCTAGTTAAAATAAGTCCTCAAAAAAATGGAAAACTAACATTTCCTCAGCGCTTTTTTTACTAATTCCACGCTTGATAATTCCTAATCTATCCATTTTTGGACTTCATGTCCGTGGAGACTTTTGATCAGAATAGCTTGAGGCATAATATACTACATTTTCAGCCGGTTTGACCTGGATTCAATTTCCATAAGATTAGTGCGGGATTCTTTGAAATTGTATAATCGTTGACTTATTTATACAAATAATTAGTTGTCGAAAAAGTATTTAGCCAATTTCTCGTTAAATAACTTTAGCGTCTTATATCTCAGGTAATATAAGTCGCATCGGACCATACTGAGCGTCAGTTAAAAGCTGACATTTGACAGCAGTAGACAATTAGAATTCGTGTACTCAGTTTTAATGCTCCTCGCACTGCTCGACCCATCGAGAGAAAAATTTGAGAGAATTTTGGCAAGAGTTGAGTGATACTGACATGTATCATCATCATATCGCCAAGGAACTAGATACACTAGGCGCATCATTTGAAGAAAGCTGGCTTCAAAAAGAAGGTCGTTGTTTGGCTGCTACATAATTTGACACGAGAACATTTACTTGATCTAGTTTCTATCTGCAGAAACATTTTTGAAACGATTGATCAGGGAGGATAAAATGTGAATCATATACGATAATAGTGTGAGAAAGGCATCGTGGTCGAAGAAGGATGAAGCTCCACAAACGATGGCAAAACCGGGATAGACGCCAAAAGAGTTGATGCTGTATGTTTGGTGGGATTAGAAGAGAATCGTGAATCATGAGCTGTTACACTCTGATCAAACCACTAATTCTGTACTCTAATGTCATTAAATGACAATCGGTCGGAACTAATCAACAAAAAGTGTGCCATCTTCCACCATGACAATTCAGGACTACACTCATCGTTGATAACGTGACGATGAAATTTTCATGCATCCACCGTATAGTCGAGACCTTGGACCTCAGACCTTTGTTTTGGCCTCTACAGAACTCTCAGAATGGTGTTAAGTTAGTTTCGAGTTCTACAGTAAAGTTTCTTTTTCTACAGTATAGTGTTGCTAGAAATATAGCAGAAGGTCATCGAACAAAATGGCACATATTTGGTTTAATAAAGTTCTTTCAAAATATAAAAAACAATTTTTTAGATCTTAACTTTTAAAGATTACTCAAGGGCCCAACCTCCAGGAGCGAAAGCAGCCTTAAATTTTAATATTTTTTTCACAATTTCCCAAATACATATTAGCTTCTAAGTCACCTTCGTCGCTAAAAGAATACGAATAATTCTGCAGAGGGTTTGAAATACTTTGGCCGTTAAGGTCTTCAATCTTGATATGATATACCTAAAGAATCAACATTTTAAGGAAAAATATTGAATTTTAGCACAGATTAAATCTTAAAAAATAATTATAATTCGTAGAGACCTTAAAAATGTTTGTACAAAACTCACATAACAAGATTTGCAAAGGTGTAAGTGCTTTTAATATTAAAGTTACCAAATAGTTTTTTCAAAATTTAAAATTTTTTTGAAGATTTTACACCTATCTTTCTGAAAAACACCGTATATATAGATATATATATATATATACATATATATATATATATATATATATATATATATATATATATATATATATATATATATATCTATATATATATATATATATATATATATATATATATATATATATATATATATATATATATATATATATATAAAACTTAACCTGCTAAACTGTCAAGCTAAAAACACAATTGTTTGTAAACATGTGATAGGTGGTTCTGTTACTAAGTTCACCTGCGCAAGGGTGCCACATCTGTTAATGCCGTCATACCTCCCGAGATCCGACCTAACTTCCGTTTAATGATTTTTAGTGTTCCGTACGGAACACTTGTAAGATCACTTCGAGGTCTGTCTGTCTGTCTGTCTACCTGTCACACCCCCCATTTTCTCAAAAATATAAATATAGGAATTGATGAATTCATCAGAGCCGTATAGTTTTAAAAGTTAAATTTTGATGTAAGAAGTTAATTTTGGGGGATGAAATCGGAAGTGAAGAAATTTT
Source organism: Pachyrhynchus sulphureomaculatus (assembly GCA_019049505.1). Lineage (NCBI taxonomy): Eukaryota > Metazoa > Arthropoda > Insecta > Coleoptera > Curculionidae > Pachyrhynchus > Pachyrhynchus sulphureomaculatus. Next base: position 31,172,309 of record CM032451.1, read on the forward strand.
TTTTTTACCAGATCATAGAGTCGGGTGTCAAATGAAAGCCTGTAACGACACGACTTTAAAAATATATATAATGCAATACTTGCGCACACTTTTCTTTGTATTATTTTTAAAAAATTGCGAAAAAACCCTCCCCCTCCCTTTATCTCGAAAAGTACTGATCAAATAATTTATTGAAAAAATTTTGGAATATTCTCTACAGGGTGTAGTTTGTACGAAAGTTATCACGAGTGTATTACCTTTAATAATTTATCTGGTATATAAAGAAAAAATCAAAATTTCAAGGTTATCAGTTTTCAGTGGGATGTGTTTTGTGAAGTCATTGATCATTTTATACCTCCATAACAAAAATTTTTATTTTAAAAGCAATCAACGTACGGATCACTAATTGCACAAGTCCAACTTGCACTTGACTGGTTATTTATTCCAAAGTATTAACTTTCTGAATTATTATTTTATTTTTTAGGAAGGAAAAAAATATTAAAATAAATTTTAAAACTGTTTAGCCGTAAATAAAATTTGCACTTCATCAAATATTTTGGTGGTGTACCAGAAAATTTCATTCATTAATTAGTGGCTAAAACCCTTCTTAAAACAATTAGGTTTTGAAATTCACTGTTTTTGCAATTTTCTTTATTGTCACATAATATGTTTGGTACTTGATCTACATACCCTATTTAAATATCAATTTTCTAAGCTAACGCTAATAAATATTACAAATTTACTTTGTTTCAGAACTTATTTTACGTCAAACGCAGTATGGAATTTATAAATAAATTTGCTGTAAATATGACTATCTCAGTTTAGGTAAGCTGTTTTATTATTTTTATGTCACGTCACTATATCGCGTAAAATATTACATAGTACAAGGCCACTTCTGTTCTATCTTCTTAAATATTTTTTATTCACTATATTCAGAAGTCGAAAAAATTAACATTCAAAGAGGAATAAGACAAAGAAACTCCATATCATAGAAGCTTTTCACGTTAGCAATAAAATATATAATCAAAGCAAACTAAGAGTACTAGAATACACACAATGAAGGACAAAAAATGAATGCACTGCTTATTACTGCAGAAAAATTATCAGAGGAAATATGGTTGAGTATAAACATGAGGAAAACAAAAATAATGAAGGGATCTTCTCAATACAATAACGAACCTACCATGCTGAATGGAACGAAGATAAAAGTGGAAAAAATTATATACCTGGGACAAAACCTAAGAAGAAATAGAGCAGAATAAACGGCAGACTTAAATAGAAAAATAGGGCTAGGACGGACAGTTTTAGAAGTTACAGCATATAAATTGAAAAAAAAAGTATTCATGTCTTTAAATTAGTCTAAACATGAAATTCGAACCGAATTTTGGGCCCACGCTATAAACTGGCACGTTTGGAAAACATATTACAAAATCGAAATAACTGGTCAAGTGCAAGTTGGACTCCCATTATTTCTGCTTATCTCCCAATATTTCACCTTATTTCCCATTATCTAGACTTATCATGACTTGTCTCCCATTATTTCTCCTTATCTCCCATTATCTAGGCTTATCTCGACTTATGTCCTATTATTTTTCCTTATCTTCCATTATTTCTCCTTATCTCCCATTATTTCTCCTTATGTCCTATTATCTCACCTTATCTCCCATTATCTAGGTTTATTTCGACTTATCTCCCATTATTTCTCCTTATCTCCCATTATTTCTTCTTATCTCCCATTATGTCACCTTAACTCCCATTATCTGTTCTCTTTATTAATTATTAATTATTAAAGGTAATGCACTCGTGATAATTTTCGTTCAATCTACAATTTATGGAAAATATTCCAGATTTTTTCGCGAACAAAATAAAGAAAAGTGTGCGCAAGTATTACATTATATATATTTTTGAACTCCCCTTCGATGACCTGGTAATTTTTTTTTTACACTTTCGATTTCACCCTCCAAAACTAACCCTTAAGTCAAAATTTAATTTTCAAAACTACACGGCTCTGATGAGACCATCAATTCCTATATTAGTACTAAGTTTCAAATTTCTATGTCAAATAGTTTCGGAGAAAATCGGGTGTGACAGACAGGCGGACAGACCCCGAAGTGATTTTATAAGTGTTCCGTACGGAACACTAAGAGTCTAAGGTTAAAATTAATGTGGGTTTTAAATAAAATAAAATATTGATAATAACCCAAGAAATCTTAGAATAACCGGCAATAAAACCACGTTTGAGTAGTACATTTTTATTAATTAGTCATAGTATCTGAACAGCTTGAATTGCTTTAGGGATTTCCTTACAGCACGTGTGTTATGCCCTCAAAAACTGACTTAATGCCTTCGTCACTGGAGGTTGATGCCCTACCAACGGAACTACCAAGGCTTGTGAATTCAATTAACTAGTCTAACATCTTCGTTTTCAACTTTTGTATTGGTATACCATAAAAACAAGAATGCTAGTAAGGGAAGTGTAAACGAACACGTTCTCGATTAGGTTTTTTAAGACCCGTTTACCTTTCATCAAAATAAATTGTTAGTATGCGGGTAAGATCTAGAGTCCCATAAAAATGGAAATGTTAAAAAAGAGTAAGTAGTTTTACATACAGATTTTATTTTATATGACTTGTACGTTGTATATTATTGTCATATAGAAGTATATTGTTTCATCAATCTTTTTCCTTTTATTTATCTTTATCTTGTACCTATATACGAAACTTATTTGTGCCACAAGAATATCACTTATAAAGGAACAAAGTAATAACTGTTACTGTCAGTAGTGGATAGATAATCGGATACTAATGCATTCAAGAGCGTTTGCTATTTTGATAATGCTGATCTTATATAGACTGATGAAGACAATATGGAAATGATGCTCCATAGGTTTGAACTAGTGGTAAAAAACATTTATTTATCTTGGTGCAAAATAGAGAATATCTTAAAATTTTTAAGAGACTTAAGCGATGCCAACTGGCTACATCAAATAATGAAGTTCAAATCTCTTGGTGTTAACAACACCAGCAACAGAAATATAAAATCAGGGATAATCTAACCATGATTTCAGGTGGAAAAAGTACATCACAGTTAATTTAAAATGCACAACATGTATCCACAGGATAAACTAGAGCGTCCACTACTTCTACAAAACTGGTTTCAAGATTAATAAAAAAAATTATTATCAAATCACGTCAATAGATGGAGATCTGAACCGCCAGTGTGAAACACTATGGTGCTATTAATAGAATAATGGCATAGACCGAGAGAAGAGAGAATAAATATATATGATTTTTTTTTTGGCTTTTTTCTTCTTCAGGTTTTATGTCTTAGGTAACAAAATATCAGAATTCTAGGAATATTTTGACTCATTTTGACCATAAATACTTCTTTAATCAAAAGAAGTATATATCAACAATAACTTTTAACATTACTTTAAGTTGCAGTAATTATTTGGAAATGTTCCCGTTACAGTACGCAATGTTAAGCTATTCTTGACTTTACTTTAGTTTTAATAATTCCTGAGTGAAAACAGAAAATTGGATCCTGTTATCATAAATTTTATTTTACTAAAATTCTTGTTACTGTTATATTTTTCCCAATTACGTTTGGTTTTATCAAAAACAAAATTGTATGTTTAAATTAAATACTATATATATTCGAGAAATTCTGGAGTAATATAATCTTCGTTTCTTAAAAAAGATACAACATGTTTTAGTTATGTTTAAAAATAATAGATTTATAAAGACTATGAAAATTAAAAGCTAGAGGCGATAAAAATATCACTATGAAAAACATTGTACTTGGAAACTGATATGCGGAAGCTGCCTGAAGCTATCCTTTTCCAACTTTAAACAAAACAGACAGTTTCAAAATAAGTTACGATAATATAAACATGCTTAACAATATTTTATGTAGTACGTTTATGGTAAATTAAATACTTGTTTATCAAAACAACAATACGGTTCGCTATCAGTGTAGTTTTATAAGTACTAAGAGGGGTCCTTAAAATAATTTTCAGAACGAGGAGTTGTAAAAGTCTAATTGTAAAAGTAGATTTTTAATTTATTTACTTCTATATAAGGTGTAGATTGAATGAAAATTATCTAGAGTGTATTACCACAGTAAACACACTATACAGTAGCGAAACTCAAGGATAATCGCATAGGAAAATCAGGTTCGTTTTCAGAAGGTCACGTGGCAATCCACCATGTTAAAACTGGACCAGCGCGAGATTTGAAATACAAATAAAGTTCAAAATCATAGATATAGAAATGTTTGAAAATTTTTGATTTGTTATTTAATACAGCATGAGTAATATAAAAGTTAATGCAGCATGAGTAATATAAAAAAAAAAACAAAAAGAATTTTGTTTTTTTTTTATATTACTCATGCTGCATTAACTTTGTTAGAAAATAAATGAATACAGGTGAAAAACTTGATAGGAAGGTATTTGATGGAATTCTTCATATTCAACTTCAGTTTTTAATAACCTTATCCAAAAATTCAAAAGTCTATCAAAGTTAAACGTCACTGTTTGAGGTTAAAGTTTTATTTACATCATTTTTCAAGTAAATTTGTGATTAAAGATGTTATTTAAGGACTAAATTAATTTAATTTTAATTGTCATTACTCAGATGTCAACATCTTCTAAAATAAGAGCATTTTTTCTAAGCAGTGTTGTGTTGTTTGGTGTGATAGATCTCTCGTTAATTAAAAAACACTGTATCTACTTTTTTGGTACTTATTTTTTTCTTAAACTACAAAACTATATTGTGTAACTTCCAGAAAGGTTAATATAATATTATTAATGAATTATGAACGTATATGTATAGACCTCTATTTTCTATGTGAATGATTCTTAGAGGTTCTATACCTTTTTGTGTTCTGTTATCTGTATTGCTTTTTGATAATGTAATTAACACTTGCTTTTACTTACAATGAATTAATATTTAGATCAAAGAGTCAATACAGTAATTTCCTAATTATAGTTACATACAATACTTAGTTATGACCAAGCTGACTTGTCAATTACAACTATATTGGGAATGTGGAATCTTTGGCACAATGACACTACTCAGTATATATCACCACTACACCAAACACTTTATTTTTGCACTCGACGCGCGTTTCGCTAACGATATTAGCTTCATTAGGAGAAATTATTGACTCATATATACTGAGTATTGTTAATTACAGTTTAAAAGGAAAATAACTATATTTTAATTTATAGTATAGGTATACAACAATAGAAATAAGTTCTTTATAGGAGGAATATTAATAACAGGTAACTAAATCTTCAGAATTTTAATAGTAACCATAATTACCATCAAAATGGACTTCGATTAGGTGTACTGTCCATTTAACGAACTTATTTTCAGAATATTTTACCCTCTGGCACACATCGTCTGACAAAATCATATTACAAAAATTTCTTTGGAATCACATTAAAATTTTTCTTATTTTAATAGCATATTTGATTCAGTAATCCATTTATATCAGTTATTTCAATAATCCCATTCCCCAGTGGTTTTGTGATCTCAACATGACGCTTAATATTTAAACTTTCAAACCCAGCTTATAAGAAAATAAAATATACTGTTTAAAATTTGAAAATAATAAATATGTTGTTATAGGTTCTGTATTCCTTACAATATATTCACAGAAACTTTTGAAAGATTGGCATGAAAAAGGAGCAATGTAATTTATAGAGAAAAATAGAAAAAAAAGTCACTTTCAGAGTATTAATTGTACTTGCACTTAAACAGTGTTACATTTATCAGGTTTATTATTAGAAAAGGTGTGTCGAACAATTAATTCAGATGAAGTTATTGAAAACTAGAAGCCTCTTGAGAATACACCTTTTAGAAAAAAATAATATGTTTTATTTATAATTTATCAAATATAAATAGTTTTAAATAACTGAATACTAGTTTACACAAAAATAAATCTTTCTAAAAACCAGAATTTGGAGGATTATTTATTAATCATAAAAAAATTACACAGGCACACAATAAAAGTTTTTCACTACCGAACAAATCGCTATACCTATATGTATTTTTGGGCGTTGAAACCGAATCCGAGGTCAGAATTGAGCAATCACGTCAGGATTTTTAAATAACCAGCTGAACTCAGTTTAGAAATAAATTTCAAGCTTTAATGACCAAATCACTCTACCAATACGAACGTTTTATTAAATCAATCAAGGTTCCCTGGAAGGCTGTCTCTTGAGCAAATACGCCTAAACAAAATGTATATTAGTAACGATAATATTGTTTCATGCATATGTATTTTTTCAAAAATGCATTTAACATAGTGAAAAGTTGTCTTGTGAAAGCAAGCAATAGAGATTTATTAAAATAATCAACAACTCCAACAACTTTAATCGCATACCATGATTTCTATGAAATCATTGTTTCAACTAAAAACAGAGGAACTCCAAAAAAAAATCATTAATGCAGCAACTTAAACTTTGGCAGATAATACTGTTGATGATTACATGTGATGTAAATAAAGCAAAATTAAATTTAGTTATGATTTAGAATAATAGTCTTAGCGCGCCCTGATTGAGTTAGAAATTTCTTATTTGCAAATTTTAGAGCATAAAAAAGTGTGGCTCGAGCAAATAATTTGCGAAAATAATTATAAGGAATATTGCAATTCTCCACGGCACAACAATAACCTCCTTTCCCCATGATTATATAAATTGTTTCTAAACCTTTTCGAATCTCTTCACCTACAAACGTTTTTAATTCTCTTTTTCTTTTTCTTTCTACAAACTCTCTTTTCCTTCTGTCTTTATATTCATATAAACTGCAGTCACATCAAGAAACGGACAATACATTTCCAAAGACACATTCCGAGATCGGATGTAAACACTGAGCGGCCATTTTGAAAAAGGACCCGTCGACGCACGCGCCGTCAAAATCTCGTCACCAAATTGGAGCTCAGTTTCGCTACTGTAGTATGTTTATTGTGGTATTACCCTTCATAATTTATTTGGTATATAAAAACAAACACCGGAAATAAATATATTTTAAGATCACTGAATATTAATTGCTCAATTTGCACTTAGAAGGTTTTCTTGATTATCTTTGTTGGTAGTTTTAGAACTGCAGATAGGAAATTTATTTGTTTGCAGTGCCAGTTCTCCATTCTTTTGTAGTTTTATTCTATGTCAAAATTAAAGTGGTTAATTGTCAGATTTCCTCCATCATATTAGAGCAGCTCATTAGTAACCCTGTCTTCGTCTTAACTTTGCCTACTTTTAAGTTTTTGAAGTGTACTTTCTATATCACTTTTGTTAATAAAACTATCTCCTTTATTAATACGAGTATATCCAGTATTTTTCTTTATATCACTTCCCATTCCTTTTCAAAGGATTATGTCAAATATGTCCCCCATAGTACTTTATTTCGTTAATTTAGCTTAAGAGATTATTACCTTCTCCTCTCTGACTTTTGATTAAATGCCATATCTGCTTGTGAAGCCCGTAAAGGTATTTTTCCGTTATTTATATGAACATCTTTCAGCGCTTTTTAATTTCCATTATGTGAAAACATGCCAATTACTCCTGCTTTATGATTTCTCTGTAATTTTTCTCAGCTACCATTGATATCTTCTTCCGTTTCTATCGGCCTCTTGCGATTTTCTCTTTTTAATTGGTCTTGATATATCTGCTATATGCTTATGCCTTAAAGTGACTCAATCTCAGTTTCTTATATTAGATAGATTGCCCACGTATTATTTTTCTTTTAATGTTAACTTTTGTTTTAATTTTTGATATTAGTTCACTGTTATCGCTCTCGGTATTAACCGAGTTTCCAGTTGTGAGATCTACTATTCATAGAGGATAGATACATATGTTAGTTGCGATGTAGTGGGATATTGATTTGTGTCTTCGAGTTTTACTAACAGAGTATTTGTGTTAAGATTTATGGCCAAAGAATATTACACAACAGTTATCTAGCTCCTAATGATGTTAACATGTTTAGCGAAAGTCACGTCGCCGTCGAGTGTAAAAATAACGTGTTTGGGAAAGTAGTGATAACTGTTGCGTGGTATTATTTTGCTAAATATTCCATAGTAGCCAAAAATTATGCCGCTTATTCTAAGTTCACTAAGTGTAGAGAGACTGGGTAGTAATTTTCTAATAACACTATATTATATGTTATCTTAGTAACGCAGATGATGAAGCATTTTTTATCTCGGAAATTTTTTTCAAAGTGAAAATGTGAGCAAATAATTAATTTTGAAGATTATTTCTTAATACTGGTAGGTTATATCAAAACTAATTTTTTACTCCCTCAACTCTTGCCACTTTTTTCTATTTTGGGCCGCTTGTACTTAGCCACTCTTATCAAATCATCAGTCCACCGACGTGGTGGTCTACCTCTACTCCGATAGGCTTCAGATCTTGGTCGCCACTCTAAAATTTCCTTTGTTCATCATCCATCCTTAAACCTAGCAACATGCCCAGCCCAGTTCCATTTAAGATGTAGAATTAATCTTGTACCCCCGTTCCCTTCATGATAATGTGCTTTGGAATGTGATCTCTAAGAGTAACGCGTAACATTGACCTCTCCATCTTTCGTCGCATGACACATAATTTATTGATGTTTATCTCCGTCATTGTGAGAGTATCGGCTCCATACATAAGAACGGGGAGTATATATCTGTCAAATATTTTTCGTTTTAAACCCATAGGAATGCTGGATTTAAATACATAGGCCAGTTTGCCATATGCAGCCCAGGAGAGACCTATTCTCCGTTGAATTTTATGTGTTTGGTTATCTAGTTCTATGCTGATTTCATGTCCCAGGTATTTATATTGGTGCACTTGCTCTATCTCTACGTTATTCACTTTTATAGTGTCGCTTAATACAAGATTTGTCATAAACTGGGTCCTGGATAGATTAATTTTTTAGACCAACCTTTCCTGAAACTTCTTGAAACATATGCAGCATAGTTTGTGCTTCTTGTATTTTGTCTGTTATTCAGATAATGTCGTCGGCGAAACAGAGGTGATTTAACTTTCCGTCAATGTTAAATCCCATTCTTTCTAAGTTTATTGGCTGTAGAATACTTTCTAGAGGTGTTACGAAAAGCTTGAGAGAGTGCGATTACACTGCCGTACTCCTCTTTCGACACGAAATTTGCCGGTGGATTAATTAATTTGTGTTTTAAAATGAGTGGTTTCATTATCATATACGTATTTAATTACACTGGAATATCGATGATCAATACGATACTCCACAAGCGCTTTCAAAATTTTCTGCTAATTTACAGAATCAAAAGCCTTTTCGAATATACATTTTTCAGTGAGTGGCTGTTAGTGATACTTTTCAAAGCTGCTATGCAGAATGCTCCCGCTTCAACACCAATTGAGACAACTGAAAGAGACAGGTGGCAACACGTAGCTGCCGAACGCTGTGGGTACCAATAGGCAAGGCACTTTCAGAAGCTTTCCTGTAAAATCACGTTTTGCCGATTCCGGTACATTTTACTCAGGATCTACCGAATTGAGTATTTTTTTTATTTTGTTTGTGGATAATTTCTGCACATTGTGATCGATTTATTTTAATGAAATTTTATTTATTCCAAAGTTAGAAGAGATAGAAGTTATAAAAAAAAATCGTTTTTTGTGAAGCCACAGCCTTTATAACTAATAGTGTTTTTTAAATAATGATCGTAGCTTAAGTAAGTGGATAATAATATGGAAATATGGAAATAATCAGACAGCATCCTATTACTCAACATTCTCACAATAACCTGTTTTTAGTGCTCCGTACGTACTTATAAGATTACTTCGGTGTCTGTCTGTCTTAATTTTCTACGAAACTGTTTAACATAGAAGGTTGAAATTTGGCACTAATATAGAAATTGATGGCCTCATCGGGGCTGTGTAGTTTTGAAAGTTAGATTTTGACTTAAGACGTTAGTTTTGGCTGGTGAAATCGGAGGTAATTTTTTTTTACCAGGTTATCGAGTGGGATGTCAAATGAAATCATGTCAAAATACTGATATTACAAGGGCTACTTTCTAAATTTTTACAAAAACAATAAAAAAAAAAAATTTTTTTGGTACAAATCTTTTTATTGTTTCTCAAAATATTCGTCATTAATATTTATACACTTTTGCATGCGTTTAAACCAATTCTCGGAACATTTTTTCCACTCTGAAGTTGGTACCTCAAAAACATAGTTTTGGAAGGATTCAGTAGCTTTTTGAGGTGATGAAAGTGGCTATCAAAGCATTTTTTTTGACATTCGGGAACAAAAAGAAGTCGTTAGGCGATAAACAAGTGAATACGGGCAATGAGACATTAATTCGATGTTTTTCTCCGTAAAATAATCAATTGTTTGACCTGCTGTGTGAGAGCTTGAAATACAAATATCGAAAATATCGAAAAGATGCAGCAAGAATATTAACGATAATTTAGGATAGGATATAAGATATTTAAGAATTACAAAGGGCTAAACCTCCTTTATTAATAAGTTGCTCTATACACGCACTTGCCAAAATAATTATTCCTGTAAACCTAGCAAAAAATTTCCCAACTTAATAAATTACCTATTATGATGCACTCTTACCTGCAACTCTTAAGCCTATCATATTAGAACCCAAATACGAGCTAATCCATCCAGCTTAACGATAATTCGTTTAAAGGATTGCTCGGAAAATAAGATAATATTCCGTTTTAAGTAGTAATACATGTTTCTCAAGTTGTGGTTTATTCATAATTTACTCGAAAATTCAACATTTAAGTTTTGAGAGATAGATATGTGAAAAAAAATTCACATTTGTATCGACGGTGTTTGCTTACGACGAAAAAAAATGTTAAGGGTTGCTTTGGAAACTAATACATATATTTATGTATATATGTATATATATATATATATATATATATATATATATATATATATATATATATATATATATATATATATATATATATATATAGGCTATCGTTTAAGTTTTTACAAAAACAATGGAAGAAAAACAAATTTTGGTTCAAATCGTTTTATTGTTTCTCAAAATATTTACCTTTAAGATTTATACATATTTGCATGTGTTCTAATCAACTCTCGAAAAACACTTCGAAGTTGGTACCTCAAAAAACATGGTTTTGAAAGGATTCAACAGCTTCTTGAGCTGATGAAAATAGTTGTCCAAGCATTTTTTTGTCATTCGTAAACAAGAAGAAGTGGTTACGAGATAAATCAGATAAATAGGGGCAATGAAACATTAATTCGATGTTTTTCTCAGTCAAATTATCAATTGTTTGACGTGCTCTGTGAAAGCTGGTATTGTCATGATGAAGAAGTTTTCGTTTGTTTTTTCCTGATTTCATCAATGACTTTAATCAATAAATTGTTTTATACCATTCAGCATTAACTGTTCTTCGATCCGTTAAAGCAGTGGTTGCAACATGTCCAGTATAACCAACTTAGCGAATGAACCACTTTTGTTGGATTCGGTTTATCTTGGAACATACAAACAATTGACTGTTGCTTAGTTTCCGGCTCGTACGAATATATTCAAGTTTCCTTTCCTGTTACGATGCTGTAAACAGATTTTGCATATCCTCGGTTGAATTCTTTGAACATTTTCTTAAACCAATTGCCACGAGCTTGTTTTGGAGTTTCGGTTAAATTATGCGGAATCTATCGGGAACAGATTTTTTTCACAGCTAAATGTTCATGTAAAATTGAATGTACTGCAGTCTTCGATATGCCTAAAGATGCCTTTATCTCAAGGTAAGTCACATGCTGATCCTCTTCAATCACGTTGAGCATAGCATCGATATTTTTTGGAACAACCACCGATTTTGGTCGACCTTTACGAAATTCATCGCTGACAGAATTACGACCATGACGAAATACTGCAAACCAGTTGTTAATAGTCTTTTCTAATGGTGATTCATTACCAAAAGTTGAACGAAGCGATTCGAGGTACTGTTGTTGAATTAGGCTTACTAAAATCGTAAAAAATCGTCCAACGAAAACCTTCACGTGAAATTTTCATTTGTTCACATAACTATTTTTTTTAAACGCTCACAGTAAATAAACTACCATTTACCGAGCTGCCACTGTTTTAACAATAACAAATGTTAAATTTTAGAACAATGATAATGTCAAATCTCAATAGAGCCATCTAGTGGTCGTTCATAAAAACTTAAAAGGAGGTCCTTATATATATATATATATATATATATATATATATATATATATATATATATATATTATATATATATACATGTATTGATGGCATTTTTATAATTTGGCCCCATGGACCAAACGAATTAGATACCTTCCTGACCTATTTAAACAGAATTCCCCACCGGATACAGTTCACTTTTAAAGTAGAAGAAGAAAAAAGCCTCCCTTTCTTGATTTACTCATTACTCGGAAAAACAATGGTCAACTTCAATACTCATTCTACCGGAAGCCCACCCACATCAATCATCTATCCCAAATCCAGTCGGTTTCCAACACCCTCGTATCGAGATCATACCGAGCTCACCGAACCAGACACGACTTAGACAAATCACTAGGGCCCTTAAGCAAAACGGATATAAAAATCAGTCCACACGGAGAACATTAGCTAGGCAACGCCATCCATAGACAAGGACAGAAGAACGGGACCGCAACCAAAGTAGATGTGAAAGGAGTTACAGATAGGTTCGAAAGAGTTCTAAGAAATCACAATATAGGCACAGTATACAAACCAAAAAATACTCTGGTAGACATCCTGGGTAACCCCAAGGACAAGAGAAAATTGGAAAACCATGGAGTTTACAGCATCCTATGCGGGGATTGCCACAAATTGTACATAGGACAAACAAACAAAAGAATCTCCACCCGGATCCAAGAATATAAAATAGATGTCAAAAACAAACAAATGATTTCGGATCTTTTTCAGCGCCATCATGATACTGGTCACAACATCAATTTTGACAGATCTAAACAAATAGCCTTAACGGTGACCGCACTTCGGTTTCTCAGTTAGTTTCGAGCTGCAGTAGCAGCAAAATCACAGTACCGAGTAGCAGCAAGAGCACTTGAAAATACCAAATGAGATTTCGGCGAAATGTCATGCAAAGTCATTGTTAGACGAACGGATTAAATTTTAATGTATTACATCCCACCATCCGTGAAAATCTCTATTGTAATATATATATATATATATATATATATATATATATATATATATATATATATATACATATATATATATATATATATATATATATATATATATATATATACATATATATATATATATATATATATATATATATATATATATATATATATATATATATATATATATATATATATATATTTATATATGTATGTATATATATATATATATATATATATATATATATATATATATATATATATATATATATATTTATATATGTATGTATGTATATATATATATATATATATATATATATATATATATATATATATATATATATATATTTATCTGTTTATATATGAAAATGATTGTATTGCAGTTTTACATTTATGTACTAATGTTCAAAAAGATTTGATGAAACTGACTTTTTTCAATTATTTTCCCCAAAAATGACAATCAACTCTTTTTCCACATAAATTATCTTATATACTTATTTATTAGTTGATGTTTCACTAAATGTTAAGAAAAAAAAATAAATAGGCTTTAAAATTAAACTGAAAAAACGAGTTCTGTCAAAAAGTTATAGTTTAACAATGTAATTTTGGAGCAAAGCTGCATAATTTTTATGACAGGTGAACTTCTAAGTGTTAATATAATAAATATTAATGCTATGTAATAAATTTGAGCAAATTTGTAGTTTCTTAATTCCTTCTTCAATGCACAAAATAGTTCTTTTATAAATTATATGGCGAACATTCGAGAGAAGCTCTTTCTTAATTTCATATACAAGTTTTGGGGATAGTTTATTCTAAATGTTTTTAACATATTTTCAAAAGGTCAAAAAACAACAGTTTTAAAAATTGTTACAACGTTTTGCAACGCAATATTGGAGGAAATAATATACATTCAAGTTTTGCTGTTAAGTCAAACAAAATTATAATATGATAGACTTTCTCGTATCTTTGTCGCAGTTGTCATGGATTTCTTGTTTTGTTCCTTTATCACATAAAACATCAAACTGACATTAGTTTGTTCACTATTATTGATGCAGTAATAACGGTTTTCTAAATTTTTTCCTTTAATAAAAATGCTAGTTAAATTGACTAAACAAGATAAAATAGATATAGTTTTGATCGTGGGTGATAACGACAAAACTCAAATAGTAGGAAGAATTCTTACCGTCGTTAAAAATACTGGATATGTGGAGAATAATTTTAAACGTCAACATGAATATTGGGTTACTAATGAGGATGGTGAGCTTGCAGTTATGCAGAGTGTGATTGAAACGCCTAGAACTTCAATTGCCAAAATATCGCACAATGTGGATTTATTTATAATTCAGTTCAAAGAGTGCTTAAGAAAAATAGGTTTAAACCTTATAAACCAAAGTTTGTCCACATTCTCAAAGAACAAGATTATGCTAAGCGCTTCATAGGAAAACCTACCAATCCACTTCCCAGAAAAGTTTTCGTCCAGCCAATTTCTAATTTCCAAGGTGGACTAGGTCCTCCATCTTGTTAGAAGTACCTTTTCATTCTTTCCTCTAAACTAAAATCTTCTAGTTGATTGGAAAGTTCGTTGTTTAGAAACTCTAAGTACCTCGCGGCTGTAAGATTTTCTCTAAAAAAAAAAACGAGACAATAATTCTATTATTAAAAATACCGCACCAAACATTAGTTTTAAAGGAATATTGATCTCTAGTATCTATTGTAAAATTTGGATTGCTATCCGCTCACCATCTACAATTTTGCGACGAGACAACACCATTAGAATTAAAAGTACATTCATCACTAAACAAAATATACTTTGTAAATGACGGGTAGTCTTCAGCTTTACTTTTTAGCCAGAAAGGAAAATACAGGCGCTTAGCATAATCTTGTTCTTTGAGAATGTGGACAAACTTTGGTTTATAAGGTTTACACCTATTTTTCTTAAGCACTCTTTGAACTGAATTATAAATAAATCCACATTGTGCGATATTTTGGCCATTGAAGTTCTAGGCGTTTCAATCACACTCTGCATAACTGCAAACTCAGCATCCTCATTAGTATCCCAATATTCATGTTGAGGTTTAAAATTATTCTCCACATATCCAGTATTTTTAAAGTCGGTAAGAATTCTTCCTACTATTTGAGTTTTGTCGTTATCACCCACCATCAAAACTATTTCTATTTTATATTGTTTAGTCAATTTAACTGGCATTTTTATTAAAGGAAAAAATTTAGAAAACTGTTATTACTGCATCAATAATAGTGAACAAACTAATGTCAGTTTGATGTTTTATGTGATAAAGGAACAAAACACGAAATCCATGACAACTGCAACAAAGATACGAGAAAGTCTATCATATTATAATTTTGTTTGACGTAACAGCAAAACTTGAATGTATATATATATATGCAAAAAACGTTGTAACAATTTTTAAAAATGTTGTTTTTGACCTTTTGAAAATATGTTAAAAACATTTAGAATAAACTTTCCCCAAAACTTGTATATGAAATTAAGAAAGAGCTTCTCTCAAATGTTCGCCATATAATTTATAAAAGAACTATTTTGACACTCTATACATATATATATATATATATATATATATATATATATATATATATATATATATATATATATATATATATATATATTTATATATATATATATATATATATATATATATATATATATATATTTATATATATATATATATATATATATATATATATATATATATATATATATATATATATATATATATTTATATTATATATATATATATATATATATATATATATATATATATATATATATATATATTATTTATATATACATTCTTGTATAATTTCTAGAAATTCACACGTTACCTTGTAAGTCCAGAAGTACATCCGCTGATTAGCATTGTTCTGACTGTACTCGAAGACGGTCTGTGGTTGACTGTAAACTGGAAGTAAACTGAAGAGCAGAGAGAAGAAAACTTAGTTTACAATCAACCTTCAACCAGTATATTGCCAAATGTGACTTTGGAGGATTTCAATTAAATTTGTGGCTTTTCTCAGTCTCAGCTAAGTTAGAAGAATATGGGCGATAAAAAATCAGTTAAACGCTTCGTTCGTTTATTTTACTCAAAACTAACTATTTGTGCGCAGGCGCATTCTCCTACAAAAAAACAGCAGACCTTTATATCCTTTTCTCGGCATTGTTCCAGAATTTTTTGGTGAAGCTTTGTTATTAATGATATATATGATATATATATTTGCCAATCACTGTTTTGCCGTGTTCCAAGTAATCTGTAATAAGTGTCCCATCATTATCCAAAAAAACACAAACAAGAACTTTTGCTATGGATTTCGGTACGCTGAACATCTTGGGGCCAGGTAAGCCAGCCTGTTTTTATTCCTTCGACTGTTCCTTTATATCTGGATCATAATGATAGACCTACATTTCATTTACAGTTTTAATTCGATTCAAAAAGTTCGATCAGTCTTCAGATGAACTTGGTTCTTGTGACTCTCTGTAGTGTTTGGTCGGCGTTCAAACATTTATGGATTCATTTAGCTGATAATTTTCTCATACTCAAATTAGAAAAGATACTGTGCACTTTTAGACACCTTGCCTGGGCTTGAAATTTTATTTCTCCTTCTTCACACATCAAGCAGCTTTTCAATAGCAGTTTGAGATAAGTCAGAAATGCTTATAATTGGCTGTAACAGACACCAAGTTTGTTTCAATTTCAATGATTCCCACAAGAATTCTTTTAAGTTTTGACAGTATTAAGTTCCCTTTCTTAAGACTATGAAGCTGCAAAATATTAGGGAATTTACCCATATAATCCTTTTCTTATTTTAGTAATCTTCTAATACGAGACAGTTCTAGGTATTATTTTTATAATCAGATGGCATTTTAGTTTACAGTTGTGGAATATTTTTAAACACGGCAGTTCAATTTTTTACATTTTTTTTGAAACGCGGTAGTGAAAAACGAAAAACAAAAGATCACACACGATGTTTGCAAGCCTTTCAAATAACGGCAAGTCCGTAATAAAACCGGACACTCGTATAGACCTCAATCGATATAAGAGTATTAAGCTAGCTTAAACAGAGGCTTACATTTGAGCTCTCTATCACGTAATCTCTCTGGATATGTTTATCTTTTTTCTCTGTGACTATTCGATTTGTAGCTAAAGGTAAACATTTTTAATTGGCAATTTGTTACCAACTGAAGCTATTTATTAAAATGAAAAAAGTGGTATTTAAAAAAGGAATATTTTCTGAGTTTTGATAATTGTCATAAAAAATTCCAATTATATAAGTTGAGGAACTTTCTGCTATGGAGGCTTGAGCACAAGCTATCAATACTCAACTTTATGAACCTATTTTATACCTTAAAATTATCCTTAACTTTTTAGTGAGACTACTTTTTTTTTTAAAACTTCTCTTAGGTTCTACCATACAGCCAGTCGATAACTGAAATATTTTATGCTGAATTTTCAGTGTACAGTCTGTCAAATAAGAACGTGACCGATCGAACATTTTTTGCCATCAATATATTTTTTGGTGCGCTAACAACGGCGCAACTACCTGAGTAAGTTGTCTAATCGCATTCTGCATCAATAATCGTTTAGTATCTTCGAAGGCATACTGTCGACGAGATTTTCTGCATACTCTGCGAATTTTTCGAATCTCGCGAGACAACTGAGTCAAAGTCCTCAGAGTCTTTACTCTGAGCTTTCTCTTTACAAAGGACCAAACGTATTTAATAGGGTGGGCTTCCAGCGATCGTGAGGGCCACTCTAGTATCTTATCGTGGGCCCAAGCGAGCCGTTTCGCGATTTGATAGTCGCCAACAAAGATTCCTTCAACGTGCTTGGGAATTTGACATCATGAGCACGAGGATCTTGTTGAACAGTCTCATGGGACATATTCAAACCTGATTTTCTTAGATTCGCCGCTCGACGCAGCGTGAATTTCGGGACCCCTAAAAACAAAGAGACAATATTTTTCCACTTTAGGAGTGACTTTGCCTACCGAGCCCCGTTTTAGCAATATATTTAGCGGCCGCGGAATGTGTCATTTTAGGCTTCTTTGGATGGGAGCATCCGACGCGCAACCAAGTAACTCATGAGTTTTATTTATTTATTACATTCAATACCAACAGGCCAAGGCCCAATTACAGAAATAACGTTTATACTAACGAGCTACATATAAAAGAAGAAGATGATACAATTCAAATAATAATCAAAGCATGCAAATAAGAACGTTTAACAGTTAGAACAATCTCCAAAGTAAAAAAAAGTAGTAATAAAAAAAAAACTGCAAATTCGAAATAACCTCTAAATACTGAGCAGAGAACCAATAAGTACCGACAGCCTACTGGAATGGAAATCACCAGAGTTTCCAATGATATTACCGTTCTTGCACATTATATAAATAGGGCTGTGGAATAATATATTATATATATATATATATATATATATATATATATATATATATATATTTGACCTAACCAGACCGAGGCTAAAAATAGGTGAGTGCCTTGCGCAAAAGCGTGGTACATGGAAAGATACATCCTTAATAGGAAAGGGCAATCAATATGGTGATTTAACAGCGTATATAAGAATTTGATGGAGTGAATGTCCCTTCTCTTCGCAAGAGGCAACTTATTAAACTTTAACAAGATTAGTCCGTGATCAACGCCGCGGTCCGGATAGACACCATCCTCCTTGAAAATAAGATATTTAATGAAGCGCCCCTGAGTTGTTATGGCAATTGTTTATTGGATACCAAACAATAGAAGCATAGTGAAACTTAGACCTAACAAAGGAATAATAGTAATAATAATAATAATAATTGATTGCAGATATCTTAGTAAACTCTACAATTTCTAATCAGGAAACCCAGCATCCTTGATGCACCAGCAACCATTTGTTCAATATGGTAAGCAAAAGAGAATTTTTGGTCAAAGATGATATCCAAATCTTTAACCGAACGAGGATTCTGTAGAACAGTATCATCTATGGAATAATTGAAAAATATAGGGTAGTTACGATAGGAATATCGGACGCCATTGCATTTGGAAACGTTTAAGGTGAGCCTGTTTGCAGAGCACCAGTTGGTGAGCGCATTAATGCTACTCTGTAATTCGTGGCAATCAGACCGAGTCTATGTGTTTAAAAATCTTAAGGTCATCGGCATAAGCAAGCTTTCGGCAACCTATCTCATTCAGCAAGTCGTCAACAAACATACTGAAAAGAAGAGGTCCTAGATTGGAAACCTGGGGAACACAGGTATAAATTTAAAAGATCAATCAGGTTATTTGAGAGCTCACTTTTACTAAAATGCGTAGTTGATAAAGGTTCCCTTTACCGATTTTTTTGTTGGATTGTTAGAATCGCATCTGCCAAAAATGAGTTATCGCTGACACGTTCTTACTTGCCAGACTGTATTTAAACTATTGAAACATATTGAACCGTTGCTACTTGTTATAAATTAATAAAAAAAAACAGCCTTCTCTAACAGAAATATAGAGTAACTCTAGTTAGGATTTAATATTTGGATAGTCCAGACAGAGGCTTTCCGAATATGTCCATCTTAAAAAAAAAGTAAAAAAATGGTTTCATGTCATTTTGCAAGCAAGAATTAAGTTTGAATTTTGCAGCTCAATAACGTTTCTAAAAATAAATATATTATAATACATAAAATAAGACATAAAGGATTAGAGGGAGGTACTACCATTTCAATGCATTTTTATTTACAAATTTTGTAAGAACCTGGTTTTTTAGACGTTAGTAAAGTGAAATGTAGATAGGCATCAAATATAAATGTCATTACAGGGTTTATTAAAGTTGTTTATAGACCGATACGAAATTGTTTTCGTTAAGGATTTCATGAAATGGAATAGGGGAGAAAACCTGATGGATCGTGAAGGGAAATAAAATATATATAAATTTACAGCTAGAAAAAAAAAAAAAATGTATGTATATATATATATATATATATATATATATATATATATATATATATATCAGAAGGCAATGTATTTATTTTTCGACGATTTAAAAAAATTATACTTGATGATATATAATACAAACGGGCATACCGTTCTGGAGACTTGTTTCATGAGAAATCTGAGTTTATAGAAGAACAATATTACATGTGAAACGTCGGAAATTCCCATGGTATTATATAAAAAGAATTCGTCTTACATTATCATTATTCTAGACGGACTAAACCAATTTACGAAAGGTGATGTTTATTGTTTTCCAATTTAATCTGTGGAGTCATTAGAAATGAAAGGCGTAGGGATATGCAAAATATTAAGGGAATAAAAAATTATGGGATTATAATAATCTAAAAAAATAGTTTAGTATCAGAGACACGACATATTTATTTTTTTCTGGAGTTATTTTTAAGTTCTTCCCAAAATTTAATTTTTTGGATGATATGAATTTTAAACCAATTCATATTTATTCACACATTATTTATTCCTGAGAATGAGAATACATGAATGTTTCCATTAGGTAATTATTATTATACAAAATTTTTTGGTATAATATTTTTTTATTGGCATAACGTACATGCTGCAGAAAAATCTCTAAAGCGCTACAGGAACGGCACAAGTTTTCCTTATAATAGACTGCTTAAAAAGGGTTGTACGAGGAGTGACGAGCTGAGCTTCATACGGATGTGAAGTATTAGTGCGACGCATATTCCTAGCCGGCATCGCTGTGGGAGGAAGTGAGCGAGCTACATCCATCGAACACTTTCCATGAAAGTACTTGTAGAATAGACTCAAACCTCCAACTTTTATTCGATGTTCTCAGGAATCCAGATTAATCTAAGAAATGTAATGGGAGCAGAGCCCCAAACACGGGAACATTATTCCATGGTCGCGCAAATTTTAACTTTGCACAGAATTAACGGTTGTTGTGAAATTCAAAGCATTTTAGTTCGAAATAAAATTCCAAACTTTTGAGAAACTCTCATTGCTATACATGCAACATGTTCATCTTCTTCTTCTTGCAACACTATCCATTTCGGACGTTGGTTATTAACATGGCAATCCTGACCTTATTGACGGCTCTTCGAAACAGCTGAACAGTCCGAATCACTGTCTTAAGTTATATAGCCAGGAATGTCTTCTTCTCCCTGGACCTCGTTTGTTATCTATCTTTCCCTGTATTACCAGCTGCGAGAGACGGTAATTATTATGTCCAACCACGTGGCCAATATTATCGAGCTTTCGCCCTTTAATTGTAAGTGCAATTTCTTTGTCACTGCCTTTTCAGTGCAGAACTTCTAAGTTGTTCGGTCCACGAAATCTTCAGAATCCGGCGGTACACCCTCATCTCAAAGGCTTCAACTTGTTTCATTAGTGTTTTCGTCTTCATCCACGATTATACACCATATACAAAGCAGGGTAGCATTTGGTTAATGTAACTTTTAGTCGGAGTGACAAATCATTGCATGTAAACAGTGTTCTCATACCATTAAAAGATGCTCGAGCTTTTTTTGATTCTTGATTTTATTTCGACAAACTGGTCCCACTTTACATTAACCACTGTCCCCAAGTATACATATATATGATTTCACACGCTTAATTATTTGGCTATTTAACTGAAGCTGTATTATTGCTTGTTGAGATTTGCTTATTATCATCCACTTGGTTTTAGATATATTCAGGTAGAGACCATATTCTTAGCTAACCCTTTGCACCGTTTCAACAAGATCTTGAGGGTTATCGATGTTACTAATCGGCGTATCTTATGTTGTTAATTATATCGCCATTTATTTTGATGCCTTTGTTAACTCCCCTAGTGCTTTCTTAAATATTTCGTCGGAGAATAGGTTAAAGATGAAGAGAGCTAAGACACAACCCTGCCGTACGTCTTCTTTGATCTCAACGTTGGATTTATCTATTCTTATGTTAGCCGATTGTCCCCAATACAGATTTGCTATGATGCGAATATCTTTTGCCATCCGTATCATCTTTTTGAATAATTTCCATTAGCCGTTTGTGCCGGACGTTGTCAAATGCTTTGGCGAAGTCCAAACAACATAGGAACGCATCTTTGTTCATATCCCTGCAGCGCTGGGTGAGAACTTGTAAGCTAAAAATGGCTTCTTGTCTACTAAGGGTATTACGAAAGTCAAACTGTGACTCCCCGATGTTTGCTTCACATTTTCTGTAGATTCTGTTATAAATAACTTTTGTGAAGACCTTTCACGAAACATGTTCATGTCAAGACATATTTTCTTCCAAATTAACGCCCAACAAATTGAGATCTTAACTAAAAATGTTTCACAAATAACATATAAAAATATTATTCAAATCGTTTAAAATATCAGAATTATCTCAAAAGATGGGAATATTATTTCGTACTAGAAAGTTTTACATTCCATAACTTTTCGTGCCATACAAAGCTCAAATTCAATCAGTAATTGAATACTACTCCTATGTTTGGAACTCTAGTCCCAAACATACATCGCTTTGGTTAGATTATAATGAGACTTGACTGGAAACCCAACACTCACCAACAACTTAGATTTCCTTGAATATCTGAGCAATGTTGGTGAGTTAAGTCTATTTTATATGGAAAGGGGTCGATAGATGTAGTCTGCTTTATTCGTCGCGCTAATAAATTATAACGGTATGACGTTCAGCTTGTCATTCCTCGTACCATTCTTCTCAAGAATTCCTTTATATGTAGAACCTTATTCCAAATAAAATTTGCAGCAATTGAGGACCAATGCGAATCTCTTTTTGCGTATACGTGTCGCTTCTATAGTGTTCAACTTTAAAAAAGAGATGTTATTTTAATTTATCTCATAATATATTCACTTCCTCTCTATCTGACACTGACCTTTTAAACAACAGGCGCAAATCAATTTTAATTTTCTTTTAAGATAAGCACACTTCGGGAAACTTTGTTTTTATTTTGCTAACATTAAAACATCATAACATCAAAAGTTCCACTACAAACTAAAATAATTTAGAGACATAACTGTAAGATATGAATGGTACTTATGAGCATCGCTAGCTAGTAATCGAATATCTAAACAAAAATATTTTTCACTCGTATATTGCCTTTTTATGACATAGGTATATTAAACTAAGGAAATATTCTTCTAAATTTTTTAATACCACTTTTACATTTTAATAAAAAGTTTCGATAGATAAATAGTCACAAAACAGGAAAATAAATATACTCACAGATTACATGGTAGTGGTATTCAATGTAAGCCTTTTGTTAGGTCTGGTTAGTACTATTTTATCGACAAAAGCTTTTACCGGTTGTGGCGTCTGTGTTTATACCGGATTCCCCGTTATGTCAAAGATATAAGAATATCGTTATATCGATCTCCTTTAATAAACACTATAATGACACAGACTGTGCGTCCTATCTGCGCTTAAAAATTAGTTAACTTTCTTGATTGTATTCACTGATTTTTGATCTCCTATTTCTCATTTCATACTTTATGATATGTTATATTGTCGGTATGATTTTTGTAACTTATTGACCTTTAAAATCCTAACTTTATTCTTACTCGCAAAATGATTTTAGAAATATTTAAAATGGTGGAAGAAGTATATGGCAATTTTTAGGCTTTTTTCTTCTCTTGCCAGAAAACCTAGAGGTCGCGATGAGCGTCCGTAAAAAGTTTTTCCTCAAGAAAAACGAAAATTTTGTTAGTGATTCGCTAGTAAAAGAAAAGAATATAAAAGATAAAAAAATACTTATAAATCTAAGTCTAAGAGGAAAACACTTTACAAAAGAAAACTTAAAAGTAAGTGGTTTACGGAAAACACGAAAGAATAGAACGTTACCGACCAATTATTTTAAATTTCTATTTGGGACATCTCTCAGTAGATTTTTTAACGTGCCCCGATTACCAAAATTTAAAATTGGCTATCCTATCACATAACATTTAAACTAGGTCTAGGTTGCTCCCCTCGTGTTTTGGAAATGTCAAATTCCTCTTTTTCGAACTGATCAATAAGACTCGATGACTTTGGACTAGTATCACTGGAAGTCTTTAAGTATTGACCTTTCTAATTACCAAGATGGTCTATTTTGACAGAAATTAAAAATAACTAGCACCTTCTAGAGCAATCAATGGCTCGAGGGTCTTCAAAAGAACTAACACGTAGGCTGAAAAGTTTTTGGCCTGATTCATAGATGTCACCCTTTTCAAAAAAAAATCGAACCTTCAAACGATACATGTCAAAATTTCATGATATTTCGACGATTAGTTTACAAGTTACAGTGGTTTTAGTGACGCTACTTTTAATATTTTCAAAACAATTGCAAAAATCGAATTTCGTGTGTTGATTAAATAGGTACTGCTTTTTGATGGGAAAAATTACCGTTCAGGCAAGGCAATGGCTTGATAACTGTTACGGGGACTCTGTCCCTAGAAAATCACTCATCATTTACTGATATGCTGAATTTAAACGCGGTCGTACAGATACAAATAGTGCTGAACGCCCTGGAAGCCCCAATGAGGTGGTTACACCGGAAAATCCACAAAATTGTTTTGGATGACCATAAAGTGGGATTGCGTGAGACAACTGACACTCTAAAGTTATTAAAAGAACGTATTGGCCATATTTTGCATGAACATTTGGGCATGTGAAATTTCTGTTCGAAATGAGTATCGCGTTTGCTCATAGTGGACCAAAAACACCCAACGCGTTGATGATTATGAGCGCTGTTTGGACCTGTCTAAGCGCAATAAAAGGATTTTTGATGCGATATGTGACAATGGATGAAACATGGATCCACCATTACACACCGGAATCAAATCAGCAGTCACCTGCGCGAACAGCAGCCGGCGAAAGCCTCCCGAAGCGACATGGAATAATTTTCATCGACTATGCTGAGAAGGGAAACACCATCATAGCAAATATTATATAAAGTTATTGGTGCGTTTGAAGGCGGAAATCGTAAAGAAACGGCCCAAAATGAACAAGAAATATGTGCTTTTTCATCAAGACAATGCACCGTGTCATAAGTCAATGGTTACGATGGCAAAATTGTATCAATTAAAGTTCAAATCGCTTCCTTACTCACCGTATTCTCCAGATTTGGCCGAAACTGAGGCCTTTTTTGAAGGCAATGACAAATCCTTCTACAGGGAAGGTATAGAAATGCTAGAAAAGTATTGGACTGATTGTATCGCTCTTGAAGGAGACTGTATTGTGTTTTAAGTAGCTAGACCAAAAACTTTTCAACCTACGTGTTAAATTAACATATTGTTAATTTTTACAAATCTTGTAAGGGAAAAGGTGGTCACGAAAAACTTTTTAAAAAAAGTGATAAAGGACCTTTTCCTGCTTTGCTGCTTAACTTTTAGTAACAAGAAACAAACGACAAAGTTCAGTTTTACACGGTTATTATTGGAATAATTATGAAATTGAGGTCTTGGTCCGTGATCTGCGGAGATAATACATAGCTTTGCTTATTTAAAAGATTATTTTGACATTTATATCAACAAATCTAATGTAAGTTTATTAGAAAGCAAAGTTTTACAAACCTTAAAGGACTAGGTCCATGCTAGGGTATCAATCTCCAATAAAATAAATAAATATTTATGCAAGAAATATTTAGTTAAAAATTCTGCTGCAAACCGAAGCGAGTATCGAAGCTTAAGATTAAAAATTAGATTATCTGTACTAAAATCGTGATCGACTGGAGCGGAAGTGATAAATCCCAGACAGCAATGAGATCTGGGCTTCTACCGTCAGCACTGAACGTAATCATATAGCGATATTAAACAATTTAAGGTTTAGAAAGTTATGAGATGTATACAAAAGTGTTAAAATTAAAAAATATTAAATATAATAATAAAAATAAAAATAAGAATATAGGACATACTCCTTACTGCTGATCCGAACTACATAGCCATCTGCAACTGGTCGATACTTCTGGATTAAATTATAATTTTGGTATAAATAATCTAATTTTTAATCTTCGGTTTAGTCAAACATCCTTCCTGCTTCTAGTGCACTAGTGTAGTAGTTATAACATTGGTGTAGTATCATTGCGTCAAAGATTTCAAATTTCAAACGTAAATAAAAAGTTAATTTTATTTTTGATTATAGTTTAATTTATTGTTAGAAATATTTGTGATAGAATGAGCTATTTAAACCGTAATAACTAACGTGAAATTCTCAGTGAACTCTAAATTTCTTCTCGTGTTATTACATAAATTCAAATTTATGTTACGAATTTGGTTAAGTACTTAATCATATATACTCATTGAGCTTTAATTCTGCAGAACTTTTAGTGCAAAGTAAGTGATACGTTTCCTGAAACTATTATTTCTTTTTCATTTTTAGTGTTCCGTACGGAACACTATACTTCGGTGCCTGTCCGTCTGTCCGTCTGTCTGTCCGTCTGTCTGTCCGTCTGTCACACCCCGATTTTCTCCGAAACTATTTGTCGTAGAAAAGTTGAAATTTGGTAGTAATATAGGAATTGATGGCCTCATCAGAGCCATGTAGTTTTGAAAGTTAAATTTTGACTTAAGGGGTTAGTTTTGAGGGGTGAAATCGGAAGTGAAAAAAAATTTTTTTACTAGGTAATCGAGTGTGGTGTCAAATGAAAGCTTGTGAAAACACGAGTAAAAAATATATATGTAATGTAATACTAGCGCGCACTTTTCTTTGTATTATTTTTAAAAAATCGCGAAAAATCGCTGTCCACCCCCCTTATCTCGGAAAGTACTTATCAAAAAATTTTGAAAAAATTCTTTAATATTCTCCACTAGGTGTAGATTGAACGAAAATTATTACGAGTGCATTACCTGTAATAATTTATCTGGTATATAAAAAAACAGAAATTTCAAGGTCATCAATTTTTCAGTAAAGTTTGGAAATAAACTTTGTTAAAACTTATTTGGGGTGTGTTTTGTGAAGTCACTGATCATTTTATATCACCGTAACATAAATTTTGACTTAAGGGATTCGTTTTGAGGGTGAAATCGGAAGTGAAAAAAAAAAATTTTTACTAGGTCATCGAGGGTGGTGTCAAATGAAAGCTTGCGAAAACACGAGTAAAATATATATATATATATATATATATATATATATATATATATATATATATATATATATATATATATATATATATATGTATATAATGTAATACTTGCGCACACTTTTCTTCGTATTACTTTTAAAAAATCGTGAAAAATCGCTGTCCCCTACCTTATCTCGAAAAGTACTGATCAAAAAATTTTGAAAAAAACCCTGGAATATTCTCCACGAGGTATAGATTGAACGAAAATTATC
This sequence comes from Pachyrhynchus sulphureomaculatus, assembly GCA_019049505.1. Lineage (NCBI taxonomy): Eukaryota > Metazoa > Arthropoda > Insecta > Coleoptera > Curculionidae > Pachyrhynchus > Pachyrhynchus sulphureomaculatus. Next base: position 31,199,717 of record CM032451.1, read on the forward strand.
ATTACCTTTAATAATTTATCAGGTATATAAAAAAATCAAAATTTCAAGGTCACCAGTTTTCAGTAAAGATTGGAAACAAACTTTGTTGAAAACTCATTTGGGGTGTGTTTTGTGAAGTCACTGATCATTTTATACCACCCTAACAAGATTTTTTATTTTAAAAACAATCAACGTACGGAACACTAATTGTGCAAGTTCAACTTGCACTTGACCGGTTTTTTTTACAAATGAATACCTTTTTAGGTAGGGGACCCTAGTTCGGATAGTTCTCTTCAGCAGATGTTTTTTCTCCTGCTTCGTACCTGCTCTTTGATGTAGGGGGGAGTTTGCCTTTGAGTGTGGCGGGCTTGAACCTGGTGACGGTAGCCTGAGCTAGAGCGGTCTTAATATCTGCTATCAATTTATTGACTGCATTGTCCAGGTTCCTCGTACTGGGAATAATTAGAATTGGTGCGGTGCCAACAAGGAGTCTTTGGAAGTAACACTGGAGGTGACATTATCATTAATTCGGTTGACCGGTTCGCCTAAACTAAGAATGATTAGTAAGTAGTCAGAGGAAAGCTCGTGGAAGACAGTCAGGTTGTAGTGGAGGTCGACTTTTCTGACCAGGAAAAGGCTCGTCTGCCTTCCGTAGCCTACGAAAGTGGTCTGGAGTGATCCTGTTGAAGAGTGGTTGATTCCGGATAGATTCGAGAACACCGTCATTAGCGTTCGTAACTAGATTTCACCAGCGAATGCTTTTAAACGTTGAAATCGCTGCCCAGGACCAACCTTTGGTAGTTGAAGCCGAAAAGAATATGATAGTCTACAGGATCAATCGGGTGGGTATTCCCATTGTGCTGATAAACAGGAGAGAAATGAATAGAAGTATTATTAGCGATGGAAACGGCTATAAAATAAAATTTAGGTTAGCTTGAGAGGGAGTGGCTGGTAATGGTTTAGGAATTAAGTAATTGCACATATCTTTGATAAACTAAGTCAAGATGTCATCTAAATTGTAGATGGTTCTTATAATTTGAACCGAGAAAAAGAAAAAAAATATATGATCAAGTGTTACTTGAGAAACAAGAGAATGTTTTTCGTCTAAATTTAAGATAAGGCGAACTTAGCCCTTAAAAACGTCTGCGTAGTCAGCTGCTACTACTCGTGATTGTCATTTTCAAAATATGAAATTCATAATGGACATAACTTGAATGGCGATTTAGTAGTGTTGTCGAATATAAGCTAAACAACCATGAATATCCTCTGTTAAATTTGCTGTCGATACAGACATGACTGAAATAAAAATTATTAGAATTTTGCGGATATTTGCATGTGCAGCTGACGTTCTTGTGTTCAAGATACACAAATAAACAGGAGTTCTGTCATCAGTAAAGCTGTAGATTTGAATCAGGGTCCTTTCCAATAGATTGTTAATGTAATGGAAAAAGAGAGTGGAAGACAATATAGACTATTAGCGCACATCCACGTTGACAGTAAACTTATCTGAAGGAAATCCATTTACTGCTACTGCTAAAGAATGTCCTTTGAGGAAACTCGAGAGTCATCAACAAAACCCTTTAGGCATATTATAAAAGGAGAGCTTAGCCAACAACTTGTTATGCCAAACGCATGTGACCGTTTTGAATATATCAAGTGTAACGGCACATTGCTTTCCAAAATGTTACATTGCTTTGTTGCTTTCTAAAGAATTTCCCTTAGATAAATAGTTTTAGGGTCTTTTCTTATTAAATGGGAATAAAATACTATAATTTTTTCAGTACAGATATTGTTTATAAAGTTTTTCTATCTATTCAAATTGCTTTCTCTTTAGTTTACCCACAAATTGATATTGTATGTAACAAACTTATCCCATCTAATTAAAAAAAAACTTTTACCGTTCGTCATAAACCGAACAAAGGGCAAAGCAGACCCAAGCTCTGCGGGATCACTTAAAGTACCTAAGGCTAAATCCCTTTATAGATCCGTTTTCATACCATAACTCCGTTTACAAGTCATATTTACAGACGTATTTTTAGAAGCAATTTTTGTTACATAGCGAATCCCCTAATGGTTAAGTTGTTATAAAAAAAGACAATGTAATAAAAAACATTGCTTTATTGATAGTAGAATCAGTAATTAGTTTAAATTTAACAAACTTACAGTGGTAGAAAAATTAAAGAAGTAAAGAGATGAAAATAATTGAAAAAAATAATAAAAAGGTATTTCGTCTCCATCAGAAAAGTCTTATCGTACCTAATATTTCTGGCCTTTCAAATAAAATCATAAGAAAATGAGATAAATTAAATATAAATATATTATATAAAATCCAAAATAGTGTATTGAAATAAGGTATTTGAGAGGAAAATTTTCATCTAATCAATTTTTTGAAAAATTTACCTTTCGAATCCCGCAGACGTAAATTAGTTCATATTGATTATATTAATAATTGTAATAATAAGGTATGTAATAAGCTAGGTAGGCATATATATATATAGGTCAGCAAAACCATTCTACAACCACACACATTCCCCACTTTCCTTACACAAGGAATAACATACGTCAAATCCGTCAAACTACCGACCTATCACCTGTCTTCCAACCCTATATAAGATCATCACAGCCACAATTTCCAAGAAAATAGAACAAAACCTAATAGACAACAATATTCTCACTGAAGAGCAGAAGGGGTGCAGGAAAAATAGCCGAAGATGCAAAGAGCAGCTGATCATAGATAGCGTGACCATAGGATAATCCAGAAAAGAACACAGAAATCTTTATACCAGTTACATAGACTATAAAAAAGCCTTCGACACCATACCCCTCATCTGGTTAATCAGAGCCCTAAACTCCTAAAAACACAAATCGAACGCTTCCAGATAGAAGAGCTGTACATCAGGCTGGGTATATTTCAGTGAGACTCGCTCAGAGCTCTATGGTTTTGCCTCTGTCTCAATCCGCTCTCAAATACAGAACATAGCATGGTTTCAACATCAAACAACAAAAAGTGAACCAACATAAAACAAACCACTTCCTATATATGGATGACATAAAACTCTCCGCTGCCACAGAAACGCAGCTGAAAGAACTCCTCAAAATAACAGAAATATTCACCTTAGATATCAATATGGAATTTGGTATAAGTAAATGTAAAGTGCTCTACATCAACAAAGGCCATTGGAAAGGCCACCATGAGACAGAAACCATCAACAACAAAACACTCGATAACATGCTCGACAAAGAAACATACACGTTTCCCATATCTAGGCTTGCAACAAAGCATCAAACTCAACCATACTCACATAAAACAGAGCTCAGAACCGGATTCAAAAACAGACTTACGAAACTTTTACAAACAAAACTCAACTCTAAAAATCTCATTAAACCATCAACACGTTGGCTATACCTATACTCATACTCGTATATTCATTTGCTATCATCAACTGGTCATACACCGACATAGAAAACATTCGCTTCCTTATACGTTCTCAATTCACCTAATACAGGAAATTACACCCCAATGCAAGCAAAGAACGACTTACGAACGAGAGGAAGGAAAGAGGAAGACGAAACATAGATACAAGATCACTACACACGAAGCAAATATAAGCACTTAGGAAATTTTTTCACACCAACCTCTACACAGCGACAGTGAAAGCAGACAAAAACTACACACCTCTTGACTTATCCCGGGAAGACGACCCAGCAAATACACCCAATTACAACAGGAAAAGATGAAAACGTGGTCAGAAACAACACTCCACGGAAAACAGATACCACATAGAACAAGAACAGGTACATAAAAAGCAATCATACACCTGGTTACAAGATGGGTAGCTATTCCTTGAAACAGAAGGCCATTGCCATTCAGGATAAAGTCATATTAACCAGAAACTACCAAAAGCATATCATCAAAGACCCAACTATTACAAAAGACAGATACAGGAAATGCCACCGGCATAAAGAAACGATAGAACACGTAAAAAAACGAATGTAAAATATTAGCCCGAACAGAATACACAGCCAAGCATGGCTCAGCGGCGAAAGTAGTTCACCAAGCACTAGCCACAATATACAAACTCATAGAAAACACAGATCCCTACTACAAATATACACCAACACCCATACTTGAAAATAAAGATTACAAGCTCTACTGAGACATTAGTATCAATACAGATAAAACAATCCAAGCCAATAGACCCGCTATTACTTTTCCATACAAAAAAGGAAAAGTCACCTATCTGATTGACATAGCTGTTCCACACAAACATCCAAACGAAATACACCGAGAAAATCTTCAAATCCACAGACCTTGCAACAGAAATAAAAAGCTATGGAAACAAGAAAAAGTCAACATTATCTCCACAGGCCTTATAACAACAACATTTACATCACACTTAGTACAATTAGTACTCAACATAAACATGCACAAGTACATTCGGAAGTCACTGATTTTGAAAACATGTTACATTGCCAGGTCATTCCTTAATATACAATGGCAGTTGCGTTTGTGCTGACTTGGCTTAGGCTCGTTAGCCAAACATGGAACCACATTGACCCAATTTGAGAAAGAAAAACAAAAACAACAATAATAATAATAATAAACAGAAATAAAAATGCTCTGGAAACAAGAAAAAGTCATCATTGTCCACCTCGTCGTATCAACTACAGGCCTTACACCAACAATATTCACACCACTTTCAGTATAATTAGCACTCAACACAAACATACACGAAAACATTCAGAAGTCAGTGTTGTTGAAAACATGTAACATTGTCAGGTCATTCGTTACCACACAACGGTAACAGCGTTTGTGCTGACTTGTCTTAAGTCCGTCAACCAAAAATGGAATTATATTGACCAAATGTGAGAGAGAATAGTGATGATAATAATAGTGTTTTATTTGCTAGTTTATATAATTTTGAAAAGTACGTAAGAATAACAAAGAAAAAAATCATTGAACTATACATAATAATAATACAAAAAAAAATTCCTCTTATATACACTAACACAAAAGTCAAAAAGGAGGTTAAAATCAATTTTAAAAAGGATTCTGGTTTAATGCCCTCATAAAACTAAAATAAGTAGTGCTCTTACTATCCTGCCCATTATCATTACACCCGCTGTGCTCAAAAAGTAAGAATGAATATTTTTATTTTTTCTTATAAAATTACACACACACACACACACACACACACACACACACACACACACACTGTGTATGTTCCCCAGAACTTAGTAAGAACTTTTTAAATTGTTATTTAAATGTTGTGCTGTGAGGTGGAGGAAAAATGCAGCCACGATACTTTAAATTAGGTATGTGAACATCGGTTCTGTAGCGAATTTTAGTTGCTAGATACGAGGGACGATTAAAGAGTATTACCAAATGAAATAAAATGGCTGCATAAAATTTTCTCCATAGAAAGGCATGCTGTTTCATTTAACATGTAAGAAATACTGTATATAAAAGTTAAACGAGACTTTTAGACGAGTTGAATTTTATCTTCACCTAGTTTAACAGTACAGGGACCTTAAACAGCACCAGCAAAATTGAAATGGCTTTATTTTAATACTGTGTTATAATAAATCATGATTTTTCCGAGCATCATAAAAGTTGATTTTGATTCATTTACTTGTAAGCTATGTTTCTCTGAAAATTCTACTAGCCGACGCAAATCTTCGTTAATTTTTTCTTGCGGGAGAAACGATGCGTATAATTGTGTGTCATCTGCGTATAAGTGGATCTTCAATTACCACAATACTTAAGACAAGTAGTAACGTTACAGGTGTATATACAAAATAAGAGTGACCCAAGTATGGACCCTTGGGGCACACCACAACTTTCGGTTGAGTAAAATGATATACCTTTCCTTGTCTCCACATATTGCAGTCTATTTATCTAATTCTTAAATAAGTATTACTATTTTGGTCAAAATGCCATAAAACTTTGATAAAAAGAAAACACGAATATGTCTCAAATGTGCAGCTCTTACAAGACGTGTGCGATATTGAGTAAATCTCTTCAGATATTAATTTCATGAATGCCATCACATCTACACACAAATCATTGAATAACAAACTATATGTTGAACTGGTGTGCAATAATGCCTAGAAAACAAAAAAGAGGTAGACCACAGACAAGATGAAGAGATAACATAAAAACATTAGCGAGACACGATTGGATGCAAACAACAGAGCTCAGTGAAGACAACTTGGGGAGGGTTACAACTGACTGTGGATAGCTAGTGATGCTGATGACGATGATTTGTGTTTGCCACTACTTGCATCGAGTAGCATTAATGTCTGACACAATTAGACTTGCACAATCGCATTTTGTTATTAATAATCAAGCATTTTCTATCGTTTGGTTTGATAAATTTTAAACTACTCATAGCTATTGTTTGTGTATGGTAATCGATAAAAGAATGAATGATCAAAGAATGAAATGACAAAAACTGATTAACATAGCATAAACAAAGTATATTTATTATTGACAAAAATTTTCAACAGTATTGAAAGCAATTAAATTAGTTTGCTAGTCCATTGGCCCAACTTACTATCAAAAAAAAAACTTAAAAATTAGAACTTAGGAGAGCTAACTTAAGTACTGAATCAGCCAAGAACAATTAAATATCGTTAATAGAGACAGATATAATTAAATAAATAAAAACGATGTAAAAGTTTACCCAGAGTTGGTTGGATGTAAGCGAGGGTAGATGATTGTGCGTGTTTGTACATATTTGTGCACTGCTTAGCTTATTGTGCTTCCCTCTCTTGGTTATATGAGTGTCGTACTTTTTAAGAAGGTTTATTAACTTTCCTCCAAGTATGTGGTAATTTATGTTTATATGTGTTCCCAGTTAAAGTCGCACATTCATAAACGACGTGCATAGAGATTTTTTCCTCTTCACCATATGGTTTGCATGTCGTGAGGTCCTTCTGAGTAGCCCATCCAGTTATCAGCCCCGCCATTAGTTTGGTCTGAGCTCTTATTAAATAAAGGACGTCAGTTGCTAGTTTCTCTGAGATACCGCCCATGATGTCCCTCTCATGTCTTTTTTCAGATGTTGCGAGCCAACGATCTAGATATTTTCTGACCATCTGTTAATTGCCGTTTCTACCACCTGTTTTGGTAGAATCAAACGTTATGGTTTTATTACTCTGAATTTTGCTAATTCATCTACTTTTTCATTACCGTTCGATACCGAGTATCCTGGAACCATAATAGTTTAAACTTGAACCTGTGTTTCCTGGAGGCAAATTGTCCTGCATATCCACTGCCATCCATAGATTTGGATCGATCCGAATTCTATACAGTTTTTCGAAATTATATGACATTATCATGTAGTCTTACCAGCCATAGTTTTACTCAAGGTTAATATCAGTTTCTTTCTAAAGTTTTGTGTTAGAGATTGCACCGTTTCTACATCAAACTACTGCAAGCTAAAGCAATACTGTGCAAGCTCAAATACTAAGCTAAATATTAGAAATTATAGTTTATAGTGTGTTAACTTATGAAAGTAAAACTATCTCCACTTTCTATTATTAGTATAAAATTATTGTTATTTAATTAAGCCTAGAAAGACAAGTGTTGGATCTCTGAGGACGCGATTTGCTTTAAATTTGGGAACTATTTTAAATTAACACGAAACTAACTAAAAAATAAATTTTTGACCATGTAAACGCACCACACCCTTAAAAACATGTTTCTCGACTTTTAAATTCTTAAACAAGTTGTTTTTCTCCTATTAATTCCCAGAAGCTTCACCGGACGTTAAAATTTTAACACAATTTAATTTTTTATTATTCTTGTTTCTTGAACACAACTGAAATTAAGGTTATCTGTTTTTTACGTAATGTTTATTTACCATGTTGGCTTTCCCCAATGAGTTCTTTGGAGATCATGAATTTTATAACCTATTTAGTAACCGTTGTTAAAAAAAATGCTTGTCTCTTATTATTTTAATCTTGAGCATAAGGTTCTTTTGAGTAAAACACAGTTTTTGTGTTTTACTAAAAATTTCTCATTTTCACATTTTTCTTTCTTTGGTATTGTTTTTCATTTTTAAAGGTAAATTAAAAAGTAGAAACACAATCAACTTATGGATACAAACAACAATGCAAATCACAAAATATAAAAACATGTACACCTAAAATTTTCTCTTTTATGTATATAAACAATTGGTTTAAAAAATTTTTGTTAAAATGAACAATAACAATTAGTTAAAAATTATAGTTATTAATCAAACACATTTTATATTATTTGTACCTTGAAAACAAGTAAACCAGACCAATACATATCGGTCTACGGCCAACGATGGCAAAAACACTTTTGTATGGTAGCGGAATGCACATATTTTTTGTATGCTTTTATTTTTAGTTCAGGTTAGTTTTATGCTAAAGCTCGGAAAATATGTTTTTATTAATTTTAATTAAAATTTTTCTTATTATTATTATTTTTAATATTAATTTTAAGTACTCGATAGCTAATTAGATAAGATGTTATATATTAAAACTTAGGTCCTTAATATCTGTTCGGTGTCGTTCACTGCGTTTTTTTCTTTTCTTATTTCTTTCATTTTTTTTAATTACTAATTTATGATAATTGTGGTCCTTGTTTGAGATTTTAGTTTCTTTGTAAAAAAATGTGTGATTTGTTTTGTTTTCGTATTTGTTAACGGCAGTTGGGGCGTTCTTTGTGCATTTGTGGCCGTTCAATATATAGTCATGCCTATCTATTTTTTGGACATTTTCACATGGAATAGAGTATATTAGGTTAGAGTTTTTTTTTATGGGGGTGTTACTCTTTAGTTTCATGAATAGGGAATTCAGTTTGTTATAAGATTTGTAGGAAATCGTTATGTCATATTTGTTTAGTGTGTATTTTACTTTTTCAGACAGGTCTTTTATATACGGTAATGCTATGTATTTTATGTCATTGATTTTAAGGCCGTTTGATAACAAAATTTATTTTACTTTTTTGAGGACAATGGGTCTAAATTGTGGAGAAGTTAATGTGATGGCATGATCGGTCAAATCATTGATTACACTCATGTTTTGGGGAATTTGAATGGTTTGAGTGGTAGTTTAGGTATCTACCTGATCATGTTGGTTTAGTGTACCATTTTGTTTGGATTTTGTCATTCTCCTTTCCACGAACAAGTGTCATATCTAGAAAATGTATTTCCTGGTTTTTTTCCTTTTTCTATGGTGAATTGGATTTTGTGATGGAAACCGTTGAACCTTTTGTAAATTTCATCGATTTTATTTCTGGGTACTGTCACGATGCAGTCGTCGACAAAGCGTTTGAAGATTACAATTTTCAAATTTACTTCCTCTATTACTCTTTCTTCTAAGTATTCCATAGTGAGTTGTGCACTGATAGCAGATATAGGTGATCCCATAGCACAACCATCCAGTTGTAGAAAGAGTAATTAAATTGAAAATAATTTGTTGTGGGAGTTGTATTAACTGCTTCTATGAAACTTTCTTTTGATAAAGTTTTCTGCTCTTTGATAAGGTTCCGTTTTTCGTTTGGGATTTTAATTACCAGATCGTTGGGAATATTTGTGTAAAGCGATACAACGTCAAGGGATAAAAGGATATAGTTTGGTGGTAGGCTTACGTTGACAATGAATTTTTTAAATGTGAAGGCATCTTTGAAAAAAAATCGTTTTCTCCTGTTATATTTGAGATACAGGTTGACAGATACTTTTATAGGTTGTAGAACGGAGACTGAATACAAGAGACAAGAAGTCTAAGCGGAATATCTTGTTTATGGATTTTAGGTAGTCCGTAAATTTTTGGAGCAATATAAAATATGTTTGATTGGTGACTATAATTTTTAACTAATTGTTATTTCTCATTAAAAAAAAAAATTAAACTAATTGTTTATATAAACAGAAGAGAAAATTTTAAGTGTACATGTTTTTGTATTTTGTGATTTGAATTGTTGTTTGTATCTGTAAGTTGATTGTGTTTGTACTTTTTAATTTACCTTTAGAAATGAAAAAAATACCAAAGAAAAAAACTGAGAAAACCCATTACTATAGGGCGAAACGTCAATTAAAAATAACTTCTTAAAGAAGCAAAAACTCAAGTATTTTACTCAATAGAACCTCATGCCGAAGATTAAAATAATAAGATTTATATACATAAATGTCCAAGAAATAAATTGTCATATATATATATATATATATATATATATATATATATATATATATATATATATATATATATATATATGCATATACACTGTTGAGCAAAAAAAATCGACACAAAAATTTTGCTTCATTTAACACCAATTCTTGAATTTAATTTTCAAATAGTGGTATTAAAACGGAAAGAACCGTTTTTGCTCCCTCAGCGTTGCGCGCTATTCATCCTTATGAAAAAATTGCATTTTCCTGTCATTCCTTTATCGGAACTTGAACCGTCAACATCTCTGCTATATCTGCTCACTAATTACGTCATCGGAAAATGGATACCACCTCGCAAAAAACGGCACAAGTCATTGCCCTATTGCAAGAAGGGTATAGCAAACATGTAGTCGCTGTGCATCTGCACCTGAACCAGTCAGCTGCCTCGAGAGTCTACAGACATTACCAAGAGACTGGCGACTTTACACGGAGACCAGAATCAAGAAGAAGGAAGTGTACCTCGGAGCGAGACAACCGCTTCATTGCCATAACTCTAAGAAATCGTGGTTAGGCTGTCAGTCATTGGACAGTCAGAAGAAGACTTAAAGAAGCTAACCTAACTCCGAAGAGACCAGCTAACTGATTCAAATTGACAGCAACCCATCTACAAGCTCGACTCAGGTTTGCAAAATAATATGTCGACTGGACTTTAGAGCAATAGCACTTCGCTTTATCCTCTGAGTCTCGAATGTGCTTACATTGCAAAGATGCAAGAGTCTATAGGAGGCCTGGGGACCGCTATGTGCAGTGCTGCATTAGAGGAGGTTCTGTCATGATGTAAAGAGGCATCTCACTAGATGCGAAAACCGATTTGGTTTTCGTGACTAATGAGACTCCTAGCGGTGGATTAACTGCTTATCGCTACATCAAGGGGATCCGGCAGGAACACGTCGTTCCTTACGTTGGTTTTGTTGGCGATAGCTTCGTGCTAGTGCACGACAGGGCGAGGCCACATACTGCTGCATCGGTGCGGCAACACCTGGCGGAAGTGCAAATACCCACATTAGACTGGCCTGCGCGGTGTCCTGACCTCAATCGAATCAAACACAAGTCATTGAGGATACAGGATTGAGTTTAAAAGAAGGTTTTTAGCTAGAAATCCAACCCCTGCATCGCTAAGGGATGGCGGAAGAGTAGGGAAGAATCTCACAGACAGTGGTAAAAAAGCTCATCCGCTCCATGAAAAACCAGATGAAAGCAGTAATAAGTGCCAGGGATAGTAACACAAAACATTAATTCTGGTTTTTATTAATAATTTAATTGTTAAATTTATTTTTTTTAATTTGTCCTTTTTCTTACGCCTATGGTATTTTCATTCCTTTTCCCCCTTGTTTCCCCTTTCAATCATTTTAATCAGTAAAAAGCATGAGGTATACTATGGAATTTGGTATCATTAGAAAGAGAATAGAATGGGCTAATTGAAGACATACAGTACTTAAATTTAAATAATTATGCAAGTGTGTTTGCAAAGATATCGAATCGTAGAGATTTTAACTAGTGAATTTACAAAATAGAAAACTTACTCGACGTTTCGATCCTTCTCTTATCTGGAGTTTTCTAGTCGGTCCTCCGAATGATGGAGAAGGAACACGAACTGGATGGTTCTCCAAAACGTTGGATGGATGGTACGGTGTGTACGAGGGTCGTTTAAGTCTCAAGTCCTGCTGGTACAACCAGAAGTACTCTTACCCCAATGGTAAAAGAAAATTTCAAAATGGTAATTTGGTTGAGTAAGACCAAAATCCAAATGAAAGTTGTAATTACGGGACATTCAAAAGGAATCCAAGCATTAAAATACAAAAACTTTAGAGTCAAAAAACTCCAAACACAAAAGAGAAAAAAACCTTGGAACAAAAAAACATCCTTGTTTAGGGCATTATATTCCAGTAAGTGTTCTTCTCGAAGAGAATTCGACTTAAATAGCCATACAAAAAAATTAGCAATCACGTATAATGGCTACTCATCTCGAGTCTTTAAAATGCTCTTCTGCACTTTCCGGTAATAAAAATATTGCTCATAAATAGCTGGTACGGTATCTGAACCAAAAACATTCCACAGTACCGCTACCGGGAATCTTCATTATCCTCCCAATAGTTAGTTAAAATATAATAAATTATATAATGTTTTTTTGGTTGCTAAGCTTATGAGGTATTTCAATGTTTGACATCAGTACTGTTATTGGTAAACCCGTTTTTAAAAAAAGTTGGACTTGCACAATTAGTATTCCGTACATTGATTGCTTTTAAAATAAAAAAATTGTTACGGTGATATAAAATGATCAGTGACTTCACAAAACACACCCCAAAGGAGTTGTCAACTCAGTCTTTATTGAATACTGATGACCTTGAAATTTTTGTTTTTTTTATATACCAAATAAATTATTAAAGGTAATGCACCACACTTCCGATTTTATCCTCCAAAACTAACCCCTTAAGTGCTAAAATTTCACTTTCAAAACTACATGGCTCTGATGAGGCCATCAATTCCTATATTATTACCAAATAGTTTTGGAAAAAATCGGGTGTGACAGACAGAAGTCAGATAGACACCGAAGTCATCTTATAAGTGTTCCGTACGGAATACTAAAAAGACCGACTAATCTAAAAGCTAAAAATCTTATCCTTTCCATATTTTATTTACAATATATTTATGCTTGTCGTAGCAGTGAGGCGGCTTTCTAGACCTTTAATAATGTGGCACCAGTGGCTTTTATCATGATTAAAAGATGTAGATGTAGGTTGCCCAATTCTGCCGTAGCTTCGTGCTTTTAGAATCGAATGCAAAACGTTGAAATCAGACACAAGAAGTTAAAGACGACCTGCTTGAGAAGTTTATATTTTTTCCGTCCGTGTAATATATGAGTCCAATTTGAAATAAAATTCCAATTATCATAAAAAATGGTTAAATGGACAGACATCAACTTGCTTACAATAAACATAACTAAAATTAGCTATTAGAGAGAATTTGCAACGCTTATTTCGGCAGTCTACTGTCTTTATCTTTATTTGACCCATGCGCAATAGTAAAGGAAGAAATTAAATATAAGGGCTCAGCTGTTATCATTATTTGAAGCGTGCGCCCACCATTTGGATCATGTGCAGTATTGAAATAAAACAAGAGAAACTTTTATTAAGGATAGCGATTTCTCTTATTTAGGAACTTATAGAAGAGGTTATTTGAAGTTCGTTATTTCTCTCGCTATTATGGTAGGGTCTGTTTTTTTCCTACTTACCACTCACTTTACAAATCACTAAGAAAATGTAGTAAAATTGAAATTATGATCTTTTATTGCAAGTAACACTAAGATCAGTTAATTAGGGTATATATTATGTTGAGATTTTGCAGTCTTTGGCACAATGACATTACAGAACAGTTATCATCACTACAACAAATACTTTATTTTTGCACCTGACACACGGTCGTCTAACCATGTGAGCATGATTACAAGTGATGACTGACTGTCGACTTACTAATCGCTCCTGATGATGATAACATAGTGAAACGCGGTTCGAGTGAAAAAGTAAAATGATTGATGCGGTCGTGATAACTGTTGTATAGTGCTAATCTCAAATGAAGTTTTATTTATCTCGCATTTGTATTAACTTGTAAGTATTGAAGAAAGTGATAGAAACCTGCTAGACACACCTTTAATTTAAAAAACTTGTGTTGACCAATCAAATACTAATAACTGGTGAGCTCAACCATGAAATGAATAAAAAAGATATACTCTAAGTTTATAGAAGATGAGTACTACCCTAACCATACTTTTAGTTTATTTTATTGCAATTCCGCCGTAGCGTAAACGTGCAATTCCTTCTTGTCAATACTGCGCAGGCTTGATATAACGATAAGGACAAAGGCGTGTGAGATATAGACGTTGCCAAATCTCTCTAGTTATAAGTTTAAAACAATATTTTGATACGCAAACTGAGAAATAAACATAAGTTTATCTTTAAAAAAAAAACATAAAAATTGGATTTTAAAGACGAATAATTTAATATGAGATTACCACTAAAAATGAGATAATTTTTTTTCTTTCTCTCTCAATTCTTTCACCTCAATAGGAGTATTGGTGACGCCATGCAGTTGCTGCCACAACCGTCGTTCTCCAGGCATCTCGATCCTGCACGACCTGACTTGGCTTGTGCATACCAATACCAAGAAGAGATCTTAATTGGTCGGACCATCTTGTTGGAAACCGTCCCCTTGATCTTATACCCTTTAGCTTCCTCCCTACTAGAAGCTTGTCCATGACATCCACTTTCTTCGTAATGTGACCAAAATATTTCAGGTACTGTCTATCAATTCTATTTGAAAGTCGGTCATTTATTCTAATCTCTTCACGAATATTAGTACGGTGTTCCTCTAAGGATTCGATATTCCCACATCTCAAATGCATGGATTCGTCTTTTGTTAGCTTGTTTGGTGGTCTATGTTTCCAATGCGGAAGATGCTGTGGGGAATGCAAGGCTAGATAACAATCCTAACTTTGTGTTTCTTGTGACAGTTGGATCTTTCCAGACCTTAGTGAGTTTGATCGTCGAGTTTCTAGCCATAGCAAAACATCTTCTTAGTTCCTCTTCACATCCACCATTGTTACTTATGAGGGATCCCAAATAGTTGAAATGGTCTACAACAGTGAAACCAGCAATTTCATTTATGAGTGACAGGTCTTCATTACGACTAACAATCATTACTTTGGTTTTCGCTCTATTAATTGTAAATTCATAGTTTTTGCTAGGGATTTCCAGGCGCTCTATAATTGATTCTAGGTATTGTATTGAAGTTGCAAGTATAAGAGAATCATTCGCATATCTGAGGTTACTGAATTTTTTCCACCGATTAGCACACTCGCAATCCAGCCATTCAAAACAAACTTCATTATATATTCACTATATATATTAAAAAGTAAGGGTAACAAGATACAGCCATGTCTGATGCCATCTTCTACGTTAAAGGGATCGGGAAAAGAATTATTCAGTTTAATTCTGTCATTTGTGTCCTCGTACAAGATGTATAGGTGTTCCCTTGCTGATTAGCATCGACCAGAGTTTCTTTCATTGTATGCAGTCGAAAGCTTTAGTGTTGTTTGTTAAAAACATATTTCTTCTTGTTTCTATAAGTTTTAGGGTATCGTCGGACATCATTGAGGATTTTTTTGTATTTTTGCCGAGCATTATGTACCAGCATTTGTTATTCACTTTTTAATAACAGTTTTACTATAACAGTGATTTTTTATCGCTCACCTCCCCGCCTTAGTAGGGATTTTACCCTGTTTTCCATATCCCAAGGATATCGGCGAGGATGTCGTAATACTCGTCAACGTTGTCCAAGTGCCGAAACATACATTTTTGTATTTCACGGCACCTTTTAGACAACGCGGTAGTGTTGCCACGGACGATATTTTTGCATTTCTGCAAACAACTATTACCTATGAATACTCACCACACCCAGCCGACACACGGAATCGAACCGCTGACGTCCTGATCAACAGCAGGCTCCTTAGCCCACTGCGCCGATCGGTCCGAGTGATACTAAATTACGTCATAACAGTAATTTCCATTTGAGATAAACACAAGAGATGTTAAGTAGCATCTCTCCGAAAAATAAATCGAACACAAAAGAAGAAAAAGCGGAGGCTTTTCTAGTGATGAAGTTTAGCCGATTTGAAAAAACTAGAGATCATTCTGATAATTAATTGAAGATAAACTAGAGATTTCAGAATTCACTGCGTATAATATTTTGACAGCACACAGGACTTTCTCGGTAATTATTACTGGTGATTTGGTTCGTTCGGACATTGTAAAACAATTTTTAAGTTAACACCAACTTGGTATGTTGGGTAAGTCAACAAATTCACCAGATTTAACACCCTGGGACTTCTTTCTCTCCCAGATGACAAGTTATTAATGGATGTCATAGAACTGGAAATAGAAATAACCTGTTGCGTAGATAGTATCGTATAGTATCCGAGAATGAAGACGAATTGGAAAGACTGCTCCATCGGTCCAAAATTTCGGACAAAAATCTAACTATGTCCAGAAAATATAGTTACTTTTACACTCAATAATGAAAATGGAGGAAAACAGTTCCTCGTACTGTTTCTGAAACCTATTCTGTTAGATGCCTAGTGGTCAGAGTGACACTGCTTTCAAGAATAATCGACACATGAACTGGAATCAATGAGTTGCGCTTACTTTGTGTGCTAAACTGATATTATGGTGATAAATGCTTATCCGAAGTAAGCAGAGTAAACTATAACGAGGTGTATCGAAAAAGCGTTTAATTTTGTTCTTGCATCGCAGCAAGTTGTCATTCTAAAGTGATGAGGTCGTCCATATCCAAGAATTTTTGAAAAGGCTAGTATGAGGATTAACAAGCTAAACCTTCTAAGGATGTGATAGATTAGCGCGATGTGTATTGCTTGCATGTACCACTCTGGGAGGAATTAAGCGGACTACATCCGTGGAACACTGCTCGTGAAAGCAGTTATAAAATCGTCTCGAGATATCAACCATTCTTTGATGTTTCAAGGAATTAAAATTGCTGATCAGTTTCACGTTTCCGGTTAGGCGAACAGCTCTATTGTGAACAGAATCCAACAAACGCAACATATATTTAAGAGCAGTGCACCAAACATGTTAGCAGTATTCCATTGTTGCTCGAATTTGAGCTTTGAACAGGATTAGAAGTTGTTGTAAGTTGAAGGTTTTTAATAAGTAATATCTCCAGCTTTTGAGGAGCTCTCTTTGCTATGAACGCAACATGCTCATACCAAGCTATTTTTGATCCCAAGTTAATGCCCAGCAAGAGTGTCTCGACATAACGATGTCGGGTTCTTTATCTTTTTTAGGAAAAGCTACTGCCGAGGATTTTGTAGCGTTTAATTGTACTTTGTTACTATTAAGTTCGTTAACAACGATTTTCTGCAGTCTGCGCATATTTACATATTTGGCTGATGTTCAAGTGTTCAATGAGAAGACTACTACTAACAATATTATCGTCGGCAAAGCTGTAAATTGATTTCTTCGATTACACAGCCACACACAAAAAAAATCATTACCACGAACCAAAATACAAGAATCCAGTGTATTTTTCGACGCTGAATTCGAATCTGTAGTTAAAAAAAAATATTTATCGTATCATTTTTTTTTGCTAAAAACATCCCTTGAAATTGGATAAAAACTATAGTAATAATGTAATGACTCTTAATGAAGTGTGAAAAATTTTATAGTCTAGAGGAGAGAATATGCATTCAGACAACAGTAAGGTTTTTCTATTAATTAAACCAAAATCTACCCTTACAGGGAGTGAAAAGTACCTCTAAAACTCAAATAACGCACGTGAGTTTAAATAACATGTACAAAGGACAAATTCTTGTAGCTCTTAGGATAAAATATCTGAGTCTGGTGTTAAAGGGTTGAGACACCCCTATAGTGTGTAAAAACCACCCCCGATCTACGGAGGTATCGCATAAGATTCAATAACGTCGAAAAAAGTTCAGACTTTCGTAGTTTTAGGCAGGGTGAATAAATATGGAGTAAATTCGCTTGAATCACCGATACATGACTATGAACTACACTTAGAGGGTGGTAGAAACTACCCCTACGCTCTAATGTTGCACATGGATATTATTGAAATTTGGAAAGGAACAAGTACTTTTATCTCATTGTGCCAAACATTCACGACAACTAGATCCTCTTCCTAATAAGGTCGAAAATCATCCCTAGGACGGGGGAAACTGCCCCCTGGGATTAATGGATCTTGGAAGTTTTAGCATCTGAGAAAAAAAATACAGGCTTTCGTAATCTCAGGCAGGATGGACAAATACAGCCTGTATTTTTTCCTCAGATTCTAGAACTTCTAAGATCCATCAATCCAGGGAGTAGTTCCCCCCTCCTAGGGATGTGCAATACACAGCCTAAACCATTAAATATGGAACAATATTATGTAGCGGAGAATATCTATAATCTATAATCGATATAAAATGCAATGTCTCTCTGTCTGTCTGTCTGTCCATTAGTGCGTTTATCACGCGAGAACCACTTATCCAATTTACGTGTTTTTTTTTTAAATTCATACATATGTTTTTTGGCCAGGTTATATAATAATAATAATAATAATCTGTATCTATAATATATATAAAATGCAACGTCTCTCTGTTTGTCTGTCTGTCCGTTAGTGCGCTTATCCCTTGAGAACCACTTATCCGATTTACGTGATTTTTTAAATTCATACATATATTCTCTGACCAGATTATAGATATATATTTTATTACATCTATAATATATATAAAATGCAATGTATCTTTGTCTGTCGTCTGTCTGTCTGTCCGTTAATGCGCTTATCACTGGAGAACCACTTATCCGATTTATGTGCTTTTTTTTAAAACATACATATGTTCTCTGGCCAGGTTATAGGCTATATTTTATTACGATAGGTAGCATAAGGAATGAGCAGTGACGATAATAGTGATTGAAGTCGGAAAAAAGTTTGTCGCTAGCGCGTTCTCTTGCTGCCTAAACAATTAAATATGGAACAATAGCATGTTACAAAGAATATAATATATAAAATGCAACTTCTCTCTGTATCTCTGTCTGTCCGTTAGTGCGCTTATCACTTGAGAACCACTTATACGATTTACGTGTTTTTATAAATTTATACATATGATATGTTCTATATAATTCGATATAAGCCTAGATAATGGGAGATAAGTATAAATAATGGGAGATAAGGAGAAATAATGGGAGATAAGCAGATATAAATCTAAGTAATGGGAGTTATGGTGAGATAATGGGAGATAAGGATAAATAATGGGAGATAAGGAGAAATATTGCGAGATAAGTCGAGATAAGCCCAGATAATGAGAGATAACGTGAGATATTGGGAGATAAGTATAAACAATGGGAGATAAGGATAAATTACGGGAGATAAGCAGAGATACGTCTAGGTAATGGGAGTTATGGTGAGATAATGGGAGATAAGGAGAAATAATGGGAGATAAGGAAAAATATTGTGAGATAAACCTGGATAATAGGAGATAAGGTGAGATAATGGGAGATAAGGAGAAATAATGGGAGATAAGAATAAATAATGGGAGATGAGCAGAGATAAGCCTAGATAATGGAAATTATGTAGAGATAATGGGAGATAAGGAGAAATAATGGGAGATAAGGGGAAATAATGGCAGATATTTTATTACGTTATGTAACATAAGGAATAAGCAGTGACGATAGTAGTGAATCAAGTCCACGCGAGCGGAGCCGCGGGCACGCTAGTTGTTCCATAAGTTAAAAGATTTACTATGAATCTTTGTTTACTAAAGCCATATTGATAGTCGCTAGTAATATCAGATATTTTAAATGCTGATGAAATTCGATATTATTGTAAATAATTCTACTGGACGGTAGTTGTTTGGCAAAAGATATTTTCGCCTGTTTTTGGTATCTGCTGAACTCTACCGCATTTTCAGCGGAAGAGAAATATTCCCTTTCTGTAAGGTAGATTGAAAAGTGCCCTCGCGAATTTTTTTATCACTATGGCAGATATTCCATCCGCGTCAGAAGCTTTTTTGGTGTCCAGTTTTGTGACACGCGGTCTCAAGACATATCGGGGATATTTGACTGCACATTAGGACTATTAGCTGGTGTTTTTCCCTGGGAATCAATAATAAAAATTGGGAAGGAAAGCGTTTAGCTAACAAGTTGCAACAGTATTATCTGGTATGGTAGATTTGTTGAAATTTGCACTAATGGCCTTAGCAACTGACCAGAAAAACTTTCAATTGTTTTGATAAGTAAGTTGGTTTTGATTCTTGTGTGACTCTTGGTTTCATAGATTATTTGTTTCTATCTGGGTACGAACGAAGTTATTGCAATTTATGATGTTAGGGCTTTCACCCCATTACCGGCAGGCAAGATGTTTCGAAGCAACAGCTTTCTTGCATTTATGATCGAATCAAAGTTTGCCCTTGGAAGATTATTTCTTTGAAAAACGTAGATAAGCCTTTATATCAGCCAAAATTACATCGGAAACTTCGCGGCTTGCTGATAATAGGAAGCGATATGATACTATTGAAATGTTTAAGCAACAGTGCACATGACTCCAATAGTAACACGAAGGCTGAAAAGTTTTTTGGTCTGACACATAGATGTCGCCCTTTACAAAAAATAAATACGAGATTTAGATGATTAGTTTACAAGTTACAGTGATTTTAGTGATGCAACTTTTGATGTTTTTAAAACAATGAAAAAAATCGAATTTTGTTTTGTTTTTTGATGGGAAAAAATGCCGTTCAAGCACAGAAATGGTTTGATGAGTATTGCGGGAACTCAGCCCCCAAAAAACACTCATCTGGTATGCTAAATTTAAACGCGGTCGTACAGATACAAATGATACTGAATGCTCTGGACTCCCAAATGAGGTGGTTATACCGGACAACATCAAAAAAATCTACAAAATTGTTTTGGATGACCTTAAAGTAAAATTCATGATCATTTATGAAAGATATCAGAAGAACGTGTTGGTCATATCTTGCATGAATATTTGTGCATGAGAAAGCTCTGTTGGAAATGGTTACCGCATTTGCTTACAGTGGACTAAAAACAACAACGTGTTGATGATTCTGAGCGCAGTTTGGACCTGTTTAAGCGCAATAAAAAGGATTTTTTATGCGGTATGTGACAATGGATGAAACATGGATCCACTATTATTCACTGGAATCAAATCGGCAGTCAGCTGAGTGAATAGTTGCCGGTGAAAACCACCCGAAGTGGCCAGAGACACGGTAGTCGCCTGGTAAGGTTTTGGCCTCTGTATTTTGGGATGCGGAATTTCCATCGACTATGCTGAGAAGGAAAAAACCATCAATAGAGAATATTATATATAGTTATTGGTGAATTTGATGACAAAAATCGCAAAGAAACGGCCCCAAATGAACAGGAAGAAAGTGCTCTGTCATCAAGACAATGCACCGTGTCACAAGTCAATGGTTACGATGGCAGAATTGCATGAACTGATCTTCGAATTGCTTCCTCATACTCTCCAGATTTGGTCCCCAGCGACTATTATCTATTCGCAGACCTCCAAAAAAAAAAAATGCTCGCAGGATGGCTACAGTGAAGAAGTATCGCCGAAGCTGAGGCCTATTTTGAAGGCAAACATAAATCCTTCTACAAGAAAGGTATAGAAATATTAGAAAAGCGTTGGACTGATTGTATCACTCTTGAAGGAGACTGTATTGATGAATAAAGTCGAAGTTTGCAAAAAAAAATGTGTTTTAAGTAGCTATGCCAAAAACTTTTCAGTCTACGTGTCATCTCAATAACTAAAATTTGAAACTTCTTTAGCAAATTAGTAGTATACCGAACGCCGTTTTGAAGCTGAAGGATTTCGATTGAAGTAAATGATTTAAACAACGATATTTTTTTGGGCAGAGGGTGTATGACAATGAATGTGAGGGCGAAGATTTATTTTATTTATTAGCATATCTTGTCATTCTATTTAATAAAGGTATGAAAAAATCAGAACCATTGAATACTCTATGATGTAATTGGAGATGAATCTCACACAAAATATAATACTAATAAAACGTTTAAGAATTTATTACATGTATTCGGAATATCGTGATTTTCAATAACCTGGTTTATTAGACAAGTAATATTTTTTAGATAAAATATATTATTAAAAACGTCAACTAACTAATCAATGTTCTAAGTTGTCTTGACTTTGGGCATCACATTGACAAGGGGGCGGGGAGTATCGGCAATTTTCATCTATCTTCATATTTTATTCAAAGTTTTTTATAACCAAAAATTGCTCTTTTATTAGAAACATACCAGCGTC
Source organism: Pachyrhynchus sulphureomaculatus (assembly GCA_019049505.1). Classification (NCBI taxonomy): domain Eukaryota; kingdom Metazoa; phylum Arthropoda; class Insecta; order Coleoptera; family Curculionidae; genus Pachyrhynchus; species Pachyrhynchus sulphureomaculatus. The sequence goes on from CM032451.1 coordinate 31,221,739, forward strand.
TCTTAAGATATATGTCACATGAGACTGACTTATTGGAATGGTTGAGGATTATCTTGGCATAAGGGTTAAGATTTTCTGTTGTAAATTACTTGTAGGTCAATTTCCATTGTTCCAACGGCGAGGTTTTTATCGCACTGATGACATCATAACATTATAACTCAAATACTGTTCATTACCAGCAAATTTGGTAAGAGTATCTACCTGCTTAGATAACCGCATGACTTTTAATTTATTTAAATGTTATGATGATCTGTTCCGATTCAGTTCCAGTTCCAATTTTATTTGTAAAATGTTGATTAAAATCTTTTTATATAGATTTCTATATCATGTAGAATAGCTGTTAGTAAGAAATATAAGTTATTTAGAATTATATAATGGAGAAATTTTATATTTTTATATTTAGACCGGACTCCGAAAGGAGATTCGTATCCAAAATATGCAGACAGCATTCTGGCGTCTGTTCAATGTTCTATAGGTCCTGGACATCAATGTTATCGATGTTGCTAGTAAGTACTATGGTCCAATAATTAAACCACCCTCTCATAAATTGTTCCTAATCCTTCAGTAAACTATTAGTTTAAATCAGTGATTCCCAAAGTGGTTCAGGTGGACCCCCAGGGGTCCACGGGAGAGTTGACGGGGGTCTACGTTGGCGTGAAAAAAAAAAATGGGGGTTCATAAGTTGTAAGTGGGGGTCCACGAAAATTTATCTGGTTTCGACAGTAAAGAACAAAAAATGTTGGCTTGGCTTTACCTATCAATGTAGGCAGATAATACGCTACTCAAAAAAATGAAGGGAGCCAAAAAAAAATTTTTCGGTGATTTTTGACAAGCTGTATTTTGGTGAAAAATGGTCGTATTGAGACTTTAAAAAAAAGCATTTTGAAGCTTTAAGATATCAATCTTCAGATTTTTTGGCTAAAATTTTTTAGGAACTACGGTTCTCATGCAATCCTAATAGATAGCGCGAAAAAAATAATATTGCAAATATTTTGCTTTTTTTTTGGTCCACGGGCTTGAAAAATTTTTTTCAGTTACGCCGGCATATGAATAAGATAGCCTGTTTATTTAGCATTAATTTCCTTGTTTTAATACCTCCCTTAATTTTTTTTGAGTAGTGTATTTTAAGAAGGTCAGCGACTGTTACTTGTAAAAACTTGCATATTCGATATTCAGTACAACGCGCGTCGAGACTTGCAAGCCCGCCCGCCTGCAATGCAACCCGTTCAGACGTACGAAGGGACGAAATACGACTTGTGCTGTGCTTGCAATCTTGCATGAACTTGTTTGATTCTTTACCAATATAAATACGAATGCCAAGGACAAACGTTACTCATTTGTTTCCGGAATTTTAAAAAGAAAAGTGTGAGTGAATCGATGTCAGTGTTTACCAGTGCCGGAAAAAGTAAGTACCTGCCTATTTGTTATTCATACTTTTATTTTATATTGTAATAATATTATATTTGTTATATTTGCGTGTAGTAGGTACGTAATAAAAATTAAATACTGAACAGGGCCATTATTCGATACTTCTATAAAAGAACAGAAAGCCGAGAAAGATTGAACTTTTAGTACTTTTTATTATAAAATTATTTATTTACCCGACTGTGGTGATTCACTAAAGGAGAGATATATGATTGACCTGCATGTTTGTGCATATTTCAGTGCAATCGTAGTTGTTCATGCTAAATGACTAAAAATATTTTCATAAATTGTACGTGTCTTTATGTACCACTCGTAACGTACATCAAAGTAATAAATAAATCATTAAAATCTCGGAATTTTTATGTCAAAATATTCTTTAAAAGTATTTTCTCTCGAATTTACAGAAATGTATCAAAATTTAATTAAACAAAAAATATTTTATATTACATTAAAAATAGGTTCAGCCGTTTTGTGGAAACCTCTATATGGGTCTTAGCAGTTTATTGCTTTTAATAATTAAAATCAGTTTTGCCACCGGCATTTTGGTTTTTTCATTGCAATAATTAATTAATCCTATTTTATTCTGTTAAAATAGCCATATCCTGTTAAAGTCGCCTAAAACAAACATTTTTTTCTTTACAGGTAGGTAAACTGATACAACACATGGCTGAATCTAAGAAGAAATGTCGACAGTACAGTGTTGATTATTTGAAATTTGGTTTTCTTCCATCAAAGGCAGACAAACGATTGCCCATATGCCTTTTATGCAACAAAGTTTTGAGCAATGACTCTATGAAACCATCGAAGCTCGAAGATCATCTAAGAAGGTGTCATCCTGATAAAATAGGTAAAGATTTTAAAACATTGAAGGAAAAATATGAAAAGGGACCCACCGTGCACAGTATGTTCGCTTCAACGTCTCAAAGTAACGACGATGGCTTGCAGGCATCTTACAATATCTCATTGCTTATAGCGAAATCTGGAAAACCGCACACCATCGGAGAACAGCTAATTTTACCCGCTGTTGAAGAGGTTTTAAAAACTGTTCTGCACAAATTTCCATTTGACGTACTCAAAAGAATTCCTTTGAGTAACAACACTGTACAAAGACGTATTGATGAAATGAGCTCTGATATTGAAGGCTTCTTGTGTAATTATCTGCAAACAACTCATTTTTCTATTCAACTGGACGAGTCAACTTTACCTGGTAATGAAGCATTATTATTGGCATATGTTCGATTTGTTATGGACGAAGAAATCCATAAAGAGCTGCTATTCGCGAAAACTTTGGAGATGGACACTAAAGGCGAATCAATATTTAATGTCCTGAGTGATTTTTTTAAGGAAAAATCGATTCCATTTACAAACATTATTTCGGTGGTAGCAAATGGAGCTCCTGCCGTCTTCGGGCGATATCGTGGGTTTATAAGCCATCTTAAAAGAATTATACCAGAAGTAACTGCAATTCACTGTGTCATCCACCGACAACACCTGGTAGCGAAAAATTTGAGTGATAGATTGCACCAATCGCTTCAATTTGTGATTAAAGCAGTTAACAAAATAAGAAGCAATGCGTTGAATACCCGTTTATTTGCACAATTGTGCGACGAAAATGATGAAGACTTCCAACGATTGCTCTTACATACTGAAGTACGCTGGTTGTCGAAAGGTGCATGTTTAACAAGATTTTACTCAGTTTTTGAATCAGTTTTAGAGTTTCTGGAAAGTAAAGATCCAGATTTAAAAAAAAACCTGATCAAATTGAAAGCAGACATCGCGTATTTGACAGATTTGTTCAAAAAATTTAATGAAATTAACTTGCTGTTACAAGGGGACAGACTAAATTTAATAAAAACAGAGGGTGTAATTTCGGCTTTTCTTGGAAAATTGAAATTTATGAAGCAAAATATTAGTCGGCGCGAATTCTCTCAGTTTCCAAACTTGTCACAGGCAGAATGTCTTGATGAGGATATTCAGACATACGCTCAACATTTAAATGCCCTGCATGATGCCTTGAAAAATAGATTTGAAGATATTCTGACGATGGAAATACCACCATGGACCATAAATCCATTTGATGAAACGGAAGTGGCGAATTTGGTATTACAAGAGGAGCTACTCAAGCTTAGCACCAATGAGGAGCTGAAGGTGAAATTTAAAAAAGTCTATCAAACATTTTGGCTGCAGGCAGAAATACCCGAAAAATATCCTGGACTATGGAAAATTGCGAGAAAACTTTTGATAGCGTTTCCCTCGCCATACCTTGTCGAAAAAAGTTTTAGTGTCATTACAACCCTATTAAAAAAAAGGAGCAGATTGAACATCACAGAACGGGGAGATTTGCGGGTATTCCTTACAAAACTGAAGCCAAATATTGATAATTTGCTGTCAATCCATCAAGTAAATCCCTCCCATTAAAATTATGACTATTTTTTTTTTAATTGTTGATTTGCATTGTTGAAGTTACGGTACGTTATTAATGTTTAATTTTAATTCTATTAAGTCTGTAATTATATTATTTTAATAAATAGAATACAAGAAAATATATTATTTTTCTTTTTATTTTTACCACTCCGAATTTAGGGTTGGAACTCAGCCACGACGCAAATTTCCATCGTTAGATCTAATCTTCACATTTTTTGACGAATTTTGGGAATATGGTAGAAATGTAGCAGCAGGGGGTCCACTGAAACCAGTAAAATTTCGAAAGTGGTCTACGAGAAAAAAAGTTTGGGAACCTCTGGTTTAAATAGTAGTAGTTTACTAAAAACAAGGGTATTAACAGGTAATAGGTGAAATAAGAAATATAGGTAACGTAAACCTCCTAGAAGTCGGTCCTGCACAAGTACTCGGCCTTTTCGCAGCCTTTTCACCTTTTTTCAATAAAAATAGTGTAAAAGGCTGAGTACTGGGAGTTTACCCTATTTAATACGCATTACTTTTAGTAATCAAAAACATTCATATCAATACTCAGCATATATCACCACTCTACCAAACACTTTTTTTTTGCACTCGACGCGCGTTTCGCTAATCATGTTAGCTTCACCAGGAGCGATGATTAACTCACTGTTCATCAATCATCATTCCTGATGAAGTTAACATGGTTAGCGAAACGCGCGTTGAGTACAAAAATAAAATGCTTGGTGTAGTGATGATATATGCTGAGTAGTTTCATTTTGCCAAAGATTCCACATTCTCAACTTAACATAATCAGTGTTTAATTTTGATAACAATTTTTGCAATTATTGTTACAATATTTACACAAAGAAATACAGCCCGATGTTGATTTTTTGCAACTAAATGACATTGTTCTACAATTGCATTGACATTTGCATGGCTTAATTAAAGAATCTGGTAGAGATTTCTTTGACATTTGTTTTGGTTATAAGTTGCCTTTTCGTAACTTACAGCCAAATTGGAGGAAATCAGTAGGTTCAAATATTGGTTCAGAAGAACTTTTCCATAAATATGCTTGTGCTTAAACTCTTAAACAGTGCATCAGGGTAAAGTTTCTTCGTTAAAATCATTATTATCCACAGCTCCGTGTAAGAACAATGCTTTGTTTCGCACAAAGTTTTTAGGTACAATTCACTTTCATCCTTCGCACAAAATTGACCCTGATATCTCTGTATCAAGATCCTTTAATGCCTTATAGCTGATACTGATCTACTCGGGTGGTGAGCAGATTAGGCTAGAACTACGTGTTTAGATATCTTCTTTTCAGTAATACAGTACACAATATCACTGAATATTGCTTTTGCTCTTCGAAGAGAACTTTCTCCTAATTTTTGGTTCTTCACACTGAATAATTTTTGCATGAAAATTGTCCACGCCGGTGGCACATCAGTTTTATTTAACGCATTTTCTAGTAGGTTTTCGTCACATAAATACTCATCCGATAAAAATTTCGCAGTCATTTCCTCGCCTCTTAGTTATTTTGCACATAATTTAATTCTATCTATATCAAATTGACGGACACGTTCTACTCCTTCAGCGAGAGGGATGCTGCACATGAAGACCATGGAAGGTTTAAACTTATCGGCTGTCAATTAGAAAGGATTTAACTACTCGGTTTTCCACAACTGCATCTTCTATATCGATGAGTTCAGCCATCCATGTTGCCAAATATGATAATTCAAACCAGCAAGTTAAAAATCGATCTTTCACCTCATACATCAATTTTTCGAAAGAGGTCTGTAATATTTCTTGGGATATTTTAGAAGAAAGACGACCTGGTTTGTTTTGAGATGATCTCGGTACCCATACATAGTCACAGTAAACAAGATTTGTGATACCTTACTTCTTTAGCAAACAAATCTCGGGCGGTTTGACACGCACTTATTGCTGTGAGAACGTTATCTAGTTTTTTTGTGCAGTATTAAAAATATTTTGTGCCGCAGAAAGTTGAGAACAGAAAAAAACTTTTTGTTTTTAATTTTAGTTTGGTTACCGCATATTAAACACGTCAATTTCTGAGTGTTTTTTTGTCTAAGTTCTCTGCGAAGATTGTGACTTAATCCTTCAGCATTGGAGTCAGCGCTTTTTAGTGTTCTGAACGGAACACTTATAAGATCACTTCCGATTTTCTCCGAAACTATTTAACATAGAAAGTTGAAATTTGATACTAATATAGGAACTGATGGCCTCATCAGAGCCGTGCAGTTTTGGAAGTTAAATTTTGAGTTAAGGCGTTAGTTTTGGGGGATAAAATCGGAAGTGTAAAAAAAAATTTTACTAGGTCATCGAGTGGGGGCGTCAAATGAAAACTTGTAAAAACACGAGTTCAAAAATACATATACTAGGCTGGTTTGAAAAGTCCGTGCAAAGTCCGAGAGATGGCACCACCGGCACGTATCGAGATCATGTTTAGTTAGTAGCATCTCTTGAATGAACGGACACCAAGTTTCAGCCATATTGGTCTATTTTTTGTGTTTGGCATTTGTGTGAATCAAGGAAGTCGAGTGATGTTCAAGAAATGGACGAAAAAGAATTTCGTGTGGTGATTAAACATTACTTCATGAAAGGCAAACCGCCTCAGGAGACTAAAGAGAAGCTTGATAAACATTATGGTGACTCTGCACCTTCGATTAGAACAGTTTATAAGTGGGTTTCAAAATTTTCGGACTGGCCATATGGGTACAAGTGACGCTGAACGTTCTGGACGGCCTGTGGAGGTTACGACTCCAGAAATCATTGATCAAATCCATGATGACAGAAGAGTTAAGGTGCGTGAGATTGCTAGTGCTGTGGGCATCTCGACTGAACGGGTACATAATATTTTGCATAAACATTTGGACATGAGAAAGCTATCCGCAAGATGGGTGCCGCGATTGCTCACGCTTGACCAAAAATGGAATCGTGTGAAGTGTTGCAAGGATGGTTTGCAGCTGTTCCAGAAGAATCCAGAGGACTTTAAGCGTCGTTTCGTCACTGTGGATGAAACATGGATACATTACTATACTCCTGAGACGAAACAACAATCTAAACAATGGGTTACCAAGGGGGAATCTGCACCAAAAAAGGCGAAAACCGTTCCTTCGGCCGGAAAGGTTATGGCGACTGTCTTTTGGGATTCGCAAGGGATAATCCTCATCGACTATCTGGAAAAGGGTAAAACTATTACAGGTGAATATTATTCATCGTTATTGGACCGTTTGAAAACCGAGCTGCAAGAAAAACGCCCGCGATTGGCCCACAAGAAAGTCCTTTTCCATCACGACAACGCACCAGCACACACCTCAGCAGTTGTGGTCGCAAAATTAATGGAAATAGGATTCCAACTCGTTTCACATCCCCCCTATTCTCCAGACTTGGCTCCCTCGGACTACTATTTGTTCCCCAATTTGAAGAAATGGCTGGCGGGACAAAGATTTTATTCAAACGAGGAGATGATTGCAGACACTAATGGATATTTTGCAGACTTGGACAAATCCTATTATTCGGAAGGGATCAACAAACTAGAACATCGTTGCACGAAGTGTATAAGCCTAAAAGAAGATTATGTCGAAAAAAAAATAAAAAAGGTTTACCCCAAACACATAAGTAGTTTTTTTAATTTTTGCATGGACTTTTCAAACCAGCCTCGTAATGTAATACTTGCGCAGACTTTTCTTGTATTATTTTTTTTAAAAATCTCAAAAATCGCTTTTCCCCCGCCTTATCTCAAAAAGTACTGACAATTTTGAAACAATTTTGGAACATTCTCCACGGGATGTAGATTGAACGAAAATTATCACGAATGCATTACCTTTAATAAGCCATCTGGTATGTAAAAAAAAACAATTTCGAGGTTATCAGTTGTCAGTAAAGATCAGAAACAAACTTTGTTGAAACCTCATTTGGGGTGTGTTTTTGTGAAGTTATCGACCATTTTATTTTGAAAGCAATCCGTATACGGAATATTAATTGCGCAAGTTCAACTTGCACTTGACCGGTTATTTCTTCTTCATGCTTGTATAAAGCTATTTCTCGGCGCCGAACTTTTTTCTCACTAACGTAGCTCACGAAACAACTTCTGGGCAAGGAAACACATTGAACACTAGATTCTGGATCATATAGCTTTGCACGCACTTCATCTTTACGTCTCTGTGCTGCACATTTTATAGTGAGAAATATCTGTCGCTTTGGACCGTTCACTAAACAGGATAATTATCCTGACGAATTACAAAACAACACACACCAGTTCATTAAGTCTCTCCTTCTTTAAATTAGCAACTTCTAGTGACATTTTTTTCACAAAACTATTCAATCTTCAATCAATATTGAAAAAACAAAAATAATACGTTTTTGCCGATGTGAGATTGCGACAGGCGTCGATTCGGCGAGCTGGTAAAAGAGACATAGACAAGTTTTTTTATACAGCTAAAGGTCTCAGGTAGGCGCCCTACAAAACAATTTCCGGTCTGCATATCATGCAAACAGATAAACCATTTGCGCCCTGCCCTAATTTTCAAATTAAATTTTAGTGTGTACTAACTCGAGAAGAAAAATTAGTCTAACTATTAACCAAAAGACTTCGTCAGCAGCAACGACAAAATAATATCCATTCGACATTGCTTACTTATTTTGCGCTAGATGATATTTTATTATTTCTTTTTTTTCTTTTATGGGTCCAGCACACGTGCCGCAGGGAGGTCCCTAAAGTGCTATAGGAGTGACACGTGTGCGGAAAAAACGATTCACGTTTGTCCTTGAATCGCTGTAAATTGTACTCGGTGGGAAACACAGTCCTGGGCAAATCATTCCAAAAGGATGATGTTTCTCCATATAAAAGACTGCTTGAAAAGCGTTGTACGAGGAGTAACAAGCTGAACCTCATACGGATGTGAAGTATCAGCGCGACATGTATTTCTACATGCACCGCTCTGGGAGGAATTAAACGGGCTACATCCTACGAACACTTTCCATGCAAATACTTGTAGAATAGGCTCAAGTCGCCAACCGTTCTTCGATGTTCCAGCGAATCAAGGCCCGCCCGTCAGTTCCAGGTCTCCAATCAGACAAACAGCTCTTTTCTGAATAGAAATCCAACAAATGCAGTGTATGTTTGGGAGCGGAGCCCCAAAATGGAAGCAGTATTTCCATAGTTAGTCGAATTTAAAACTTTGTAAGAGAATTATTTACAGTTGTTGTGGAGTGTAAAGCTTTCTGGTTCGAAATAATATTCCCAACTTTTGAGATGCTCTCCTTGTTATGCCTGCAACATGCTCATGCCAGAACATATTTGCTCCCAAATTAACGCCCAACAAATTGAGTGACGATGTTAGAGGAATGGAGTGCCCCGCCATAACTATGTCGGGTTCAGCAACGAAAAAAAAACTGCCGCCTGGGTTTTTGTAGCGATAAATTCTACTTGGTTACTGTCACCCCAAGATAGAATTTTTTAGGTCTTTGTTAAGTTGAACAACTTCCCCGCTGTCTGCGGACACTCGCCTGAGCAGCCGATGTATGTCCGGGCGATCAAAGTGAATGAAGAGATAAGCGTACTGTCATGTCATGTGCAAAGCTTGTAGATTGGATTTCCGGTCTTTTCAGCAGATCGTTAATGTAAATTAGAAAGAGAGTAGGAGATAGTATGGAGCCTTGGGGCACACAACAGAACTTTTCAGATATACCACAAGAACGTAGCTTAGCCAACAGCCCATCGTGCCAAACACGGTCGAATGCCTTGGATATGTCAAGAGCAACCGCTCGAGATTCTCCAAAGTGTTCAATTGCGTTGTTCCAAACATGTGTTACATAAGTCAGAAGATCTCCTGTTGATCTATGTTTACGAAAGCCATATTGGTGATCGCTAATAATGTTGAATTCTTCAAGATATTTTAGAAGATGTTGATTGATAGCCTTTTCCAGGACGTTCGATATTATTGAAAGCAGTGCGACTGGTCGGTAGTTATTTGGCAAGATCTTCTTGCCTTTTTTAGGTATCAGCTGAACTGTGGCACATTTCCAGCAGGAAGGAAATATTCCCTTTTTGTAGGATAGGTCGAAAAGTCTACAGAAAACTGGTGTCAGTTCCCTCGCACAGTTTCGAGAACTGTGGCAGGTACTCCGTCAGCGCCGGAAGCTTTTTGGGTGTCTAGCTTCATTAAAATACGTTTTATGATACGCTGTCTGAGAACAAAATCGGGCATCCTTGACTACACTATGGAATTTAAAATAATAGATAGTGGTACGAAAATGTAAAATAACGGTGAAAAACGCTCAGAAAAAAATAACAAAATATTCAATATTATTATTAAATTATATATCATTTAAATATTAGGATAATAATTAAATTTGCTTGTTCATAATCACTTTCTTAACTGAAAGATAAACATTTAAAAAACTCGGAATATTTCTAAAATTGTAAAATCAAATTTTAAACTGAAAATAACAATAAACTCTCTAACAATATATCAAAGTTAATAGAACAGAGATGTTTTTCTTATGTTAATTGCAAGATGTTTGGATAGTTTCATAAAAAAAGTTAACAGAACAGAGATGTTTGCCTTACGTCGTATGTAAGTTCTGTATTCTCAATTTAGATAAACTGCTAAAGGGTTCGAACATCAATATTTCATGATGTAACTAATCGCGCACAACTAACTAACTGTAAGTTTCTACCTATACAAAAATATAAAACATTTACTTTTAGGGGCTTTAGATCACGAAAAACATAGTCTCGAATTTCCATGTGTTTGTCGGCACGATAACTTTCAAATTCGTTGAGATATATAATTCAAATATTTTACACGTACTCCTGGACAAAATTAACGCAACAATCTGAAAATTAATTTATCTTTTTCTTATGTCATTTTTAAAGTTTATCGAGTATTTGAATAGTAGGCTATGCATATTTTGTTTCGTTGTTCATGACAGAAATCAAAACAATTCGTTTAGATTTACAGTTTTAAAAATTTTTTAGAAGATAAACAATTTTCTGTAATAATGAGATAGATTTTCTTTAAAAGTAAGCTTATAAATTGTTTCCCTTTTTCAAAGTAATAACACGTTTTTGTGGTAGACTGTATTATTTTTGAACCCGAAGAATTAGAAAAATGAATCGAACAAGGAATTTAGCTGAACAAGGTAGTGCGAGCCTCAGTTTTATTGGACGAGGGATATTGTCAGAGTTATGTTTGCCAATTTGTTAGGCCAACATCGTTTCACAATAAGTCGTATGGTAAGACGCTTGAATGAAGTAGGAACTTATTCTAGAAGGCTAGGGTAAGGGCAAAAAACGATGCGCTAGCGACCGAGATGAACGTTTTATAAGACAATATGCTTTAAGAAACAGGAGTGTCACTAGTTCTATAATAAGAAACGAACTCGAAGCTGTTCGCAATGTCAATTTCTTCTAAAACAGTTAAAAGACGGTTAAATGAAGCTGGATTTAAACAGTTAGGAGACCAGCCACTGCGCCCATTGCTTACTAGAGAGAACAGAGTTGCCAGGTTACGTTTTGCTCGAAATCACGAAAACTGGTCTGTGGATGATTGGAAACAGTTTTTTCACAGATGAAACTAGGGTTTAGTGTAAAACATCCAGATGGTCGGGAGCGAGTATGGCGAAGACCAGGAGAGAGGTTTGCTCCTTGCAATATCTCTGCAAGGATTCCATTCGGGCGGTGGCTCAGCTCTTGTTTAATGTTTCTGAGTGGCATCTGCTTTGATGCTCGCACAGAGTTAATTACCTGTGCCGTATGAGATCCATGAAATGCTGACTACTTTATTGAGAATCTTTTTAATAGAACATGTGATGCTTTTCGGCGGTCATTTTGTGGGGCCCAATTTCCCACCCCCCTGTTTATGCAAGACAACGCTCGACCTCACGTAGCTAGGGAGGTACTCGATTATCTTAATCAAGTTGATATTTTTACCAGATTATGCCAATGGCCACCAAAAAGCCCGGATCTGAATCCGATAGAACATGTATGGGATCACCTTAAGAAAATGTGAAACGTCATATATGCACCTGAAACTGAGGAACTTGAAAATGCAGTTATCACAGAATGGGAGCAAATTCCTCAAGATTTTCATCCAAAATTTAATTAGAAGCATGCCTAAGGCTGCAAATAAACGCTGTCATCCGAAGTAGAGGAGGCAACACACCGCTCAACTAGTGTCCCAGTTACACCATTAATTTTGCTATAGTGTCCCCTAGTTTATTTTTTTCATTATTACATAAATTTCAACGATTTTGTTATT
>CM032451.1:31233951-31353951 GCA_019049505.1 Pachyrhynchus sulphureomaculatus
TCTATTTCTTATAGTCCCCTCTACTAGTTACTTGACCAGAACTGATGGCCTCGCCTATGCCATTAGTTCTGCCTGAGTAATTCAAGGGTAGGCTAAGTATAAATAGGGTAGATTTGTAGTTTAGCTTCAGTCAATCATCGCTCCCGATGAAGCTAACATAGTTAGCGAAACGAACGTAGAGTTTAAAAAAAAGTGATAAAAATCAACGTATAATTGTTTTTCTTCATCTGTAGTAGCTACTATGATAAAGCTTTGTCCCATAAAACACATTTTACATAAATTTGAAAAAAAAATGGGTAGAATGATTTATCTATATTTTTTTTTGTAAAACATACAGTTTCAGAATAAATACCAAATTCAAATTGAAGGTTTTCCATTAAAATTGGAAACTCCTCAATTTTATATCTTTGGCTATAAGGAATTATGCATTAAATTGGACCATTATTGCGACTAAAAATAAGAAAAAAATCTTATAATATCAAGGGAAGTAAGACGCTGAAAATTGTTAATAGTTAAAAAGGTTTTCCATGACGAGCGGCTTCCGGTATTATTTTGTTTATTCAGTGATAGATACTTTTTTTAATTTTATATTTTGTAATAATCATAGGGCCCCGGTTCACTAAAAAAATCTTCAAAGCTAGTCACACATCATCATCTAAATTCATAATGCTGTACATATAAGACTAGATAATTCGTTTTCGTTTATGATTAATCCCATAAAAAATAAAAAAATATTTTTAAAACTCTGAAAACTATTTATTTCAAAGTTTTATTATCTCATTTATTTTTAAAATTTGTCTGAAAAAGTTTCTTTGGTGGCATTTGTGATATAAAATGTAACAGTATCAAAAGCAATAGCTAGAAATTGAATAGATAAATATATTTTTGCTCAATTTTATTTTCAGGTACCCAATATGGGGGTTCAGTATGATTCAAGTTTAGAAGTTGTAAAACTAAATTTAATTAGTGAAGAGGATCCTCCACCTTATAACGAGACAAAGAAAACTACGCCTATTTCGGAGTGATCGATTTTAGGTAAGATCTTGTTATTAATTAAACATTAATTTTTTTAAACAAATTAATGTAATATAAGTAATGTAAAAACATTAAATAATAAAACAAATAATTTAAAAACAGGCTCCGGTGATTTTGAAATTACACCATAGTTTAACTGTTACGATAATAGTTGTCTGTAGATTGATAAGTCTGGTACATTTTTACGATATGGCAGAAAATTTTATTAAGCGGCATGACTATTGGTAAGCGTGATTCTTGAAACGGATGGGTTCAAAATTTCTACCAGTTGAAACGCGCAGTTGTTTGTTGGCAGCTATCTTAAACTTCGTAAAAATGTATAGAGCTGAGCATCGTGTAGTGGTAAAGTAATTTTATTTAAAAATGTGGTACTGCGGTACAGATAGAAATTGTACTGATGGAAGTTCATGGGGGCTCTGCACTAACATTCAAGACAATTTATTACTGGATTTAAATATGGCCTTATGAGCACTACAGATCCTGTACGTTCAGGACGTCCAATTGAAGTCTCTTCTAATAAATGAGCCATGAAAGTCAGGGTGTCGTGATGGCAAATCGTGTCATTATGAAAAATCGTGTCATTAAGATTCGTGAGATTTCTGAGATGGTAGTCATCTCCATCTGAATGGGTACATAATATCCTGCATGAAGTTTTAAAAATGAAAAAGCTCTAGGCCAAAAACATACGAGGAAGGATATGGAAAAGTTGCAGCGTAATTGAAAGTACTTCTGACAGCGTTTTGTGACTGTAGAAGAACGTGCATCCATCACTATTTCCCGCAGATAAAACAGCAATCAAAATAGGGAGCTGGCGGAGTATGGTAGAAGGTGCACCTAAAAAAGCAAAAACAGTTTTGTCGGCAGGAAAAGTGATGGTAACTGTTTTTTGGGACTCACAGAGTATCATGATGATTAACTATTTGAAAAAGGATAAAATACTGACTGGCTCTTATTCATTTTATTAAACCGATTGCATAAGAATCGACCAAGATTGGGGCCCAAAAAGTTCTCTTTTACTAGAACAATGCACCTGCTTACACACCAGCCATTGCAATGGCAAAAATGCGCTAGCTGGGCCTCGAAATAGTTCTTCACCAACCTGTTCCCCAGATTTGTCTGCAAGTGGCTTTTTTTGTTTACTAACCTAAAAAATTTCTTTGGGAGGGAAGAAATTTGTGTCGAATAAATAGGTTATTTATGTTGTAAAAGAAAAGCATCCTCAGTTGAAAATATTTTTGTTTTCTATGGGAATGAAAAAATTAGAATCTCCCTGGATCAAAGTACTCCGAAAGCCGAACAGAGATTATGCTTAGAAATAAATTTTATTTAGCTTATTTTTCATAAGACTTTTTAATGCTCCTTCTTATATAAATACATAAAACCTGTCTCAATAGCAGAATGACGGCCCAATTTTCACTGTAATTTCAGAGGGGCCTGGTAAATTTTTGTAGATGGCTTATACTTTTTAGTGTTCCGTATGGAACACTTATAAGATCACTTCGGTGTCCGCCTGTCTGTCTGTCACACCCGGAATTGATGGTCTCATCAGAGCCGTGTAGTTTTCAAAGTTAAATTTCGACTTACATCGAGTGGAATGTTAAATGGAAGCTTGCAAAAATATGTAATACTTGCGCACAATTGTCTTTGTATTATTTTTAAAAAAAAGTGCGAAAAATCGCTGTACCCCACCTCAAAATTTGGCACTAATATAGAAAATGATGGCCTCATCAAAGCCGTGTAGTTTTGAATGTTAAATTTTGACTTAAGTGGTTACCTTTGGGGGTGAAATCGGAAGTGAAAAGATTTTTTTTACCAGGTCATCGAGTGGGGTGTCAAACGAAAGCTTGTAAAAACGCGAGTTCAAAAATATATATAATGTAATACTTGCGCACACTTTTCTTTTTATTATTTTTAAAAAAGTGCAAAAAATCGCTGTCCCCCCACCTTATCTCGAAAAGTATTGATTAAAAAGTTTTGAAAAAATTCTGAAATATTCTCTACAAACGTGTAAATTGAACGAAAATTATCACGAGTGCATTACCTTTAATAATTTATCTGGTATATCAAAAAAACAAAAATTTCAAGGTCATCAGTTTTCACTAAAGATCGGAATAAAAAAAACTTTGTTGAAAACTCATTTGGGATGTTTTGGGAAGTCACTGATCAATTAACGTACGGAACACTAATTGCGCAAGTACAACTTGCACTTGACCGGTTATTCTTTTCATGTACATACCTTAATTTGAACCCTACGGCAAATGAAAGTAATAATCGTAATGTACATCTTGGAGAAATAAATCATTTAAAATTACATTACATTTGAAGAGTAAAGATCGTCATCGATTATCCACGTTTACATTTATTTTATGATACTTAACAATAAATGATGATATATGACAAAATTATTAATTATTATCTAAAAATCATAATTATCACTAATTTGTTTCATGATACTATATTTCAAGGTTTATGATTTACTTAACTTAAACATAGATTATAATTGACATTAAATAATCTTTCCAGAAACTATATATCCGTCCTTTGTTCCATAATTTAACTCCTTTATGTAGAAATATGAAATCCGTATAGTGCATAATTTTAGAAGACTCTCATTAGGGAGGAAGAACCACCTGTAATTTCATCGTATATTAATATATTGACATTTCACCTAACATATTTTATATCAAATCTAAATAGATACTACGATACAGCCAACAAGAAAATGTTACATGTTTGGTTTTTAAAAGCAGACTTAGTCATGTGTCATTTCTATTAGATGTGCAATAAGGTAAGGGGCCCAGTTTCAGACGTTTTTAAGAGTAACAGTTGATGTTACATTAAAATAAATATTATAAGATTTAACTTAAAGAAAAGTTTATTAATTTTATAACCAGTTTAGGATTTTCTGAAGAAGATCGTATGCGTGGTATAATTATTAGAACTAAATTAATAATTTTAATTAGTTTTTTAAAAATTTTCATGTTGTGGTTTCTGACCTTCACAGTGGCCCAGTTACTGACCGTCATATTTAAAAAAGATGTATTATTTTTGACGTTTATTTATTATTACGTTTAAATTAATCAAAAACATTAATTTAATAAAAATTAAATATTTATTATATAAAAAACATTTTCTTCTAATTTTAAAACATAAATAATACAAATCATGATATAAAATATTAATATAAACAAAAAATTTCGTTTAATTTTTATAATTATTTTTGTTTACTTTTTTTTACTTTTAGCAACATCTTTTTCTTTTTTCTTTAACTTTTGCTTTTTTGATTTTCATTTCTGCTTCTTTAAGTGATTTATTTCTCAACCTATCAGCTTTCTTTAATTCTTTTTCATCTTCTATTTTTTATTTTTTTGCTTCTTTTCTCTTATAATATTCCTGCCACGTATCCGAGGTATAAACGGTTGGTAATTTTCCTTTAGCCTTTCTTTTTTTAAGAGATTTATCATTCGAAGGCCAAAACAAAGCTTTCTTAAACGGAGACCGTACATTAGGAGATGTTATTATCGTATCGGACGGTGGAGATTCATTTAAAGTATTAGGATCACTAGATGAGATTTTGTCTTGTGAGTTTGCTGGTTCATCAACTAGCTCCTCATCTACAACATCCATACAATCATCAATAACAGGTACTAAGACTCCATGTTTAAATTCTTTTTATATCATTATTTTATTGCTCAAAATATTTTTTTTTAAATGGCAAATATAACTTTTTATTTATTAAATTAAATATTTAATGTTAATTTATTACTGCAACAATAAAAAATTGTCAAAAATAATAAATAATTATAATAAATATTTACATGTTGTTATTTTATCGATATGTCAATAAACAGATAACCTTGTTTGTAATAGGTTAAAATTTGGTGATCAACAACTACAACGTACCTGCAAAATTGGGCCTAGTTATTGACCCCCAAATTTTAACAATACAATTTTTTAATAAGTTTTATAAAAATTTTAAACTAAACTATAATCAATTATTGACCTATCCATATATTTTTTATACCATTTTCATACTTACTTGATAAAATATCAGCCGATTCAATCGTCGTACACTTTTACACAAACTGCTTAGACTATAACTAAAAAATGGCTTCCATAGTCACTTCAATCTTTAAGATTTTTTTTATTTACTTACTATTATTGATATATTTGTAATTCTCATTAACTAGGCGCAGAATAAATTACTTTATGTTTTAATAAAATTTATTTAATTATGTTTTTTAATTCAGAATAAAGCTGAAAAGGTCAGAAACTGGGCCACGGTCAATAAATGGGTCTTTTACCTTAGTTACTTCTATTGAAAATGGCCCAATTTCGAAGGAATCGGCCCTTCTCCTCTAGCTATCATCACTAAATATACTGGATTTTTGTATGCTGATTTAAAAAAAAAAAACTTTCCTTGTTTTTTAGTACAACTTAAGAAAAAGAAGCATATTTGAGATATGGGGCAGTTCCGTAGGGAGCATTTATAAGATCATTTCGATGTCTGTCTATCCGTCTATGTGTCAGTCTGTCACACTCGATTTTCTCCGAAACTACTTAACACAGAAAGTTAAAATTTGAAACTAACATAGGAATTGATGGCCTCATCACAGCTGTGTAGTTTTAAAAGTTAAATTTTGACTTAAGTGGTTAGTTTTGAGGGGTAAAATCGGAAGTAAAAAAAAAATTACCAGGTCATCGAGTGGGGTGTCAAATGAAAGCTTGTAAAAACATGAGTTTAAAAATACATATAATGTAATACTTATACACACTTTATTTGTATTATCTTTAAAAAATTTCTAAAAATCGCTGTCCCGTCCCCCTTTCTCGAAAAGTACTGACCAAAAACTTTTGAAAAATTCTGGAATATTCTCCACAGGGTGTAGATTGAAAAACAATTATCACGTATGCATTACCTTTAATAATTTATCTTGTATATAAAATGGTCAGTAAAAAACTGAAAAAAACTTTGTTGAAAATCATTTATGGCGTGTTTTGTATGTTATACCTCCGTAACAAAAATTATTATTTTAAGGGATTACATACACCTGGGCGCTGCCAAAGGTATGCATATTTAAAAAAAATTATTTTATAGGTTATTAAGTGAATGATACAAAAGAGTAGCGATCATATATTTTCATTTTACTTTAAATTATAAGAATTTTTTTAAAAATATGTTTTAAATGTTAACATTATTTTTATCGGGTTAAATGAACCACTGATGAAAACTATGGCGCCTCTGTAGAATAACTTCACAAAAAATAATCCAATCTGCGAAAATAAAATCTAATCTTGTAAAATAATGTAGTAGTTAAAAATTGTCGAAGGGTTTTTTTCACAAATAAAAAATTTATTATGTTTCGAACTTTAGTATGCAATTTTCGACCAAGAAATTTATGTTTAGTTATTTATAAAAAATTGTCTATTAGAAAAATAAAAAACCTACCTACTTTTTGTAGAAAAAGCAATTATTAGAATAAAAAAAAGTTCAACAATATTAAAAATTGACTGAGTAATATTGCAGTCAGTGCATTGAGACAGGTAGCTGTCCCAATCCAACGCCAAGCCACATTTAATGCTATGACTTTCTAATGGAATAGAATTTTCTTAAAAAAAAATTTTGAATAATTCTTTGAAGTATAGAGAATAAAAAACCGTAAAAGAAGTCGCATTTTTGAAAATTCCAGGTGTATGTAACCCCTTAAAAGCAATCAACGTACGGAACACTAATTGAGCAAGTTTGACTTGCACTCGGCCGGTTGTTTATAAGAATTAAATGACCACAGAAAGTACCTTTTTCAAGATATTTAGAATTTTCGATCGATGTGTATAATGCCTTTGTGTATTAATTCTACAAATTTAGGTTGTCGAAGCAGACTAAAAGTATCTTTCATGTTTCCATTTTTCTACATTCATAATAATTGTGGAACCGAAAGAAACAATATAAGAGATTTATCACAGATATAAAGGAAACAGGACACAGATATGTCAGAAGGTGAAATATAATTATTGAGCATAGTGAAGACTCCAAAGGTATTTACAACTGAAAACTGATATTTCTACAGTGTCTCTAAGTCATGGGATTCAAAAGTCCTCGGACTAAGGCTATATATCAGGAACGTGAAATGGTATCGAGCCGCCACTAGATGGCGGTAGGTACATCACTTACGTGACAAGTTTTAACCTAACATGTTATTTTAGTTTGCTTTGTATACACATACACGACTTTTGCATAAAGGTTTCATGATGTCATTTTACAATTCTTACAATGCATACGAAAAAAGAGCAGCGCGTATTTGTGAAATTTTATTTGAAACTCGGGGGAAGTACAACTAACATGATTCAAAATGTATTTGGGGCGATGCTCTGGGCCGTGTGCAAATTTTTGAGTAGTTTTTGTAACTTAATACCTGATTCGCGTTTTAAAAACTTGAACTTCGGTGGATGACGACGGGTATTCCGGAAGAACTTCGACAACAACCATGCCTTAAATCATCGCCAAACTACAACGTGGGGAAATTTTAAGCTTCTGGGATGACCTTTCTATTTCTTGGAAAACGGCCGAGGAGCAAGAAGAGGCTCCTCTTGCATCATGATAATGCACCGACCTGCAGTTCGATCTGTATATCTCAGTTTTGGACGAGAAATTCCATGACTATCATTCTTCATCCCCCTTATTTGCCTAATTTAGCATTCAGTAACTTTGGATTATCTATAATATATATAAAATGCAACGTCTCTCTGCCTGCCTGTCTGTCTGTTAGTGCGCTTATCACTGGAGAACCACTTATCCGATTTACGTCCTTTTTTTTTTAAACATACATTTGTTCTCTGGCCAGGTTATAGACTATATTTTATTACGATATGTAGCATAAAGAATAAGCAGTGACGATAATAGTGAATGAAGTCGGAAAAAAGCCTAAACCATTAAATATGGACCAATATTATGTGGCAGAGAATATCTATAATCTATAATCTATAATATATATATGAAATGCTATGTCCCTCTGTCTGTTTGCCTGTCTGTCTGTCTATTAGTGCGTTTATCACGCGAGAACAACTTATCCAATTTACGTGTCTTTTTTTAAATTCATACATATATTCTTTGGCCAGCTTATATATTAATAATAAGAATCTATATCTAGAATATATATAAAATGCAACGTCTCTCTGTCTGTATGTCTGTCTGTCCGTTTTTAAACAAGAAATTCCATGACTATCATCCCCCTTATTTGCCTAATTTAGCATTCAGTAACTCTGGATTATCTATAATACATATAAAATGCAACGTCTCTCTGTCTGTCTGTCTGCCCGTTAGTGCGCTTATCACTGGAGAACAACTTATCCGATTTACGTGCTTTTTTTTAAAACATACATATGTTCTATGGCCAGGTTGTAGGCTATATTTTATAACGTTTGGTAACAAGAGGAATAAGCAGTGACGATAATAGTGAATCAAATCGGAAAAAAGTTTTCCGCTAGCGCGTTCTCTTGCAATACACTGTCTAAACCACTAAATATGGAACAATATCATGTAGCAAAGGATATCTATAATATATCAAATGCAACGTCTCTCTGTCTGTTTTTCCGTTTGTGCGCTTATCACTGGAGAACCACTTATCCGATTTACGTGCTTTTTTAAAAACATACATATGTTCTCTGGCCAGGTTATAGGTTATATTTTATTACGTTAGGTGACATAAGGAATAAGCAGTGACGATAATAGTAAATCAAGTCGGAGAAATGTTTGCCGCTAGCGCGTTCTCTTGCAATACACTACCTAAAGCATTAAACATGGAACAATATCATGTAGCAAAGAATATAATATATAAAATGCAACGTCTCTCTGTCTGTCTGTCCGTTAGCGCGCTTATCACTAGAGAACCACTTATCCGACTTACGTGTTTTTATAAATTTATACATATGTTCTATATAATTCGATATAAGCCTAGATAATGGGAGATAAGGTAAGATAATAGGAGATAAGTATAAATAATGGGAGATAAGGAGAAATAATGGGAGATAAGCAGAGATAAGTCTTGATGATGGGAGTTATGGTGAGATAATTGGAGTTAAGGAGAAATAATGGGAGATAAGGAGAAATATTGCGAGATAAGTCGAGATAAGCCTAGATAATGAGAGATAAGGTGAGATAATGGGAGATAAAGGGAAATAATGGGAGATAAGGAGAAATAATGGGATATGAGCAGAAATAAGCCTAGGTAATGGAAATTATGTAGAGATAATGGGAGATAAGGAGAAATAATGGGAGGTAAGGGGACATAATGGCAGATATTTTATTACGTTAGCTAACATAAGGAATAAGCAGTGACGATAGTAGTGAATCAAGTCCATGCGAGCGGAGCCGCGGGCACTGCTAGTCTCTTTATATAAACATAAATTTAAAGAGTCGCCGCTTCGAGAGGATAGATATGATACAATGCAAATAGCAGGCAGTGCTGGAGAAAGTGATAGCATTAACTTTCTAAAAAACGTTTAACAAGTAAAAAAACGCCCCAACTGGTACATGTGGGTGCATGGGGACTATTTCAAAGGTGACTAAAGCCACGAAACCTAAAAGTAACGACTTCCGATTTTATAGCGTTAGTCCAGGAGCTTTATACGCTTTTATTTCAGTTTTTAGTGTTTCGTCCAGAACACTTATAAGATCACTTCGGTGTCCTCTGTCTGTCTGTCACACCCGATTTTCTCCGAAACTATTAGACATAAAAAGTTGAAATTTGGCCCTAATATTGGAATAGATGGCCTCATCAGAGCCGTGTAGTTTTGAAAGTTAAATTTTGATTTAAGGGCTTAGTTTTGGTAGGTGAAATCGGAAGTAAAAAAAGAAATTTACCAGGTCATTGAGTGGAGTGTCAAATGAAAGCTTGTAAAAAGGCGAGTTCAAATATATATATAATGTAATACTTGCATACAATTCTCCTTGAATCGCTTTCCCTTCTCCTTATCTCGAAAAGTACTAATCAAAAAATTTTGAAAAAATTCTGGAATATTCTCTACAGGATGTAGATTTTTTTTTATGTGTCTAGCGCACGTGCTACAGGGAAGTCCCTAAAGCGCTACAGGAACGACACGTGTGTGGAGAAAGCGATTCACGTTGTTCTTGAATCGATGTAAATTGTACTCAGTGGGAAACACAGTCCTGGGCAAATTATTCCAAAGGGATGATGTTCTCCATATAAAAGACTGCTTGAAAAGCGTTGTACGAGGAGTAACGAGCTGAACCTCATACGGATGTGAAGTATTAGCACGACGTGTACTTCTAACATGCACGGCTCTGGGAGGAATTAAGCGAGCCACATCCTTCAAACACTTTCCATGAAAATACTTGTAGAATAGGCTCAAGTCGCCAACCGTTCTTCGATGTTCCAGCGAATCAAGGCCGCCGGTCAGTTCCGGGTCTCCAATCAGACAAACAGCTCTTCTCTGAATAGAATCCAACAAACGCAATGTATGTTTAGGAGCGGAGCTTCAAACATGGGAGCAGTATTCCAGAGTTGGTCGAATTTGAGCTTTGTAAAGAATTAACAGTTGTGGAGTGTAAAGCTTTCTGGTTCGAAATAATATTCCCAACTTTTGAGAAGCTCTCCTTGCTATGCCTGCAAGATGGCTATGCCAGGACATATTTGCTCCCAAATTAACGCTTAACAAATTGGGTGACGATATTAGAGGAATGGAGTGCCCCGACATAACTATGTCGGGTTCAGCAACGTTAACTTTTTTAGAAAAAACTTTTGTAGCGTTAAATTCCACCTGGTGACTGTCACCCCAAGATAGAATTTCTTCCAGGTCTTTGTTAAGTTGAATGACTTCCTGCTGTATGCGGATATTCGTCTGAGTAGCCGATGTCCGAGCGTTCAAAGTGAATGAAGAGATAAGTTTACTGTCATCTGAAAAACAAGAATTTCAAGGTCATCAGTTTTCACTAAAGATGGAAAAAAAAACTTTGTTGAAAACTCATTTTGGATGTGTTTTGTGGAGGCACTGATCATTTTATACTTCCGTAACAAAAATTTTTATTTTAAAATCAGTCAACGTACGCAACATTAATTGCGCAAGTCGAACTTGCACTTGACCGGTTATTTAATATTTTAAACACAGTTCCAGTAACTGGACATTTTGTGACATGCCAAAAATTGCAACAACATATAAGGATGATTTTTTTACCAATGTTCCCTAGTTACGGTACAAGTTGGAAAAATTATGAAATTTTAAATTCCTCTACATTAAGAACCCTGAACATTTTTATGACCCAAGCGATATTTTCTTAAATATTTTTATTACATTTACAAAATAAACTTCCCGTTTAAACTTTCAAACAACTTTCTACAACTTGCTTTTAATAAGAACAAAATTACGGTTAAATAGATTATTCAGTGAAACTTCGCAGTTAACTCATTTGAAATTTTAAGTTAAAATAATAACGAGTTATATTGCCATAGAATTTACAAACCATTACATAAAATTAACTAAGTTAGCTTGGTGGGACTGAAAAGTTTATAGAACACAATAATGTCCTTATAACTGCTGGAAGATATTAAAACAAATTGGATTATTACTCCACGTACGTACTACAAAGGCTTTTGTAAGCTCTTGAAAATATTAAGACGATTACAGTCCAATAGCAAAGACATTCATATTAAGGAGAATCTGTACGTGAATCGAACTGCAGAAATTTTCGTTGATATTAACAATACCTCACCAATAAGTATCCATAAAGGCCTTCGCCAAGCGTGAATTTTTTCCTCGCTCTTATTCAACCAATATCGTTAATTTTTTTTTGGATTTTAAGGAATACGTAGAGCCATGTGTAAAAATCAACAGTGTTTTAGGGAATAGCTTCTTATGAACGATGACATACTAGCTAATCGTAACACCATAAATCGTAATACCTTTGTTCGTGCCCGGAACAGATGCAAAGAAATTATCGACGAAACCAAGAAGGCACACAATCAGCGAATTAGAAACAAACTTCTCGCTTGTCCCAACAATTCCAGGTCCTTTTGGTCAGTCGCCAAGACAATTAGCCAAAATTTCACTAAATCCACTATACCATCACTTACACGGCCAGATATTGCAACGACACCTGTTGAAAAAGCGAACTTGTTGGCTGAACTCTTTGCTTCACATTCTACTGTCGATTTCCAAGGAAAAACACTACCTACTATTCCCATGGTGCAGTCAAGGATGCCCGATGTTGTCTTCAGACAGCATATCATAAAACGTATTTTAATCAAGATAGATACCAAAAAAGCTTCTGGCGCTGACGGAATACCTGCCATATTTCTCAAAAACTGTGCGAGGTAACTGACAACCAATTTTCTGGAGACTTTTCAACCTATCCTAGAGAAAGGGAATATTCCTTCCTGCTGGAAATGTGCCACAGTTCAGCCGATACCTAAAAAAGGCAAGAAGACCTTGCATTGCTTTCAATAATATCAAAAGTCATGGAAAAGGCTATCAATCAACATCTTCTAAAATATCTTGAAGAATTCAACATTATTAGCGATCACCAATATGGCTTTCGTAACCATAGATCAACAGGAGATCTTCTGACTTATGTAACACATGTTTGGAACAACGAAATTGAACACTTTGGAGAATCTCGAGCGGTTGCTCTTGACATATCCAAGGCATTCGACCGCGTTTGGCACGATGGGCTGTTGGCTAAGCTACGTTCTTGTGGTATGTTTGAAAAGTTCTGTTTGTGGCTTTCATGTTTCCTCAGAGAGCGTTCTTTACGAGTGGCGGTCGACGGATTTCTTTTTAACACCTTCACTATCAACGCCGGTGTGTCCCAAGGCTCCCTACTATCTCCTACTCTCTTTCTCATTTACATTAACGATCTGGTAGAAAAGACCGGAAATCCAATCTACAGCTTTTCAGATGACAGTACGCTTATCTCTTCATTCACTTTGAACGCTTGGATATCGGCTGCTAAGGCGAGTGTCCGCAGACAGCGGAAAGTTGTTCAACTTAACAAAGACCTAGAAGAAATTCTATCTTGAGGTGACAATAACCAACTGGAATTTAACGCTACAAAAACCCAGGCGGCAGTTTTTTCTAAAAAAGTTAACGTTGCTGAACCCGACATAGTTATGGCGGGGCACTCCATTCCTCTAACATCGCCACTCAATTTGTTGGGCGTTAATTTGAGAGCAAATATGTCCTGGCATGAGCATGTTGCAGGCATAGCAAGGAGAGCTTCTCAAAAGTTGGGAATATTATTTCGAACCAGAAAGCTTTACACTCCACAACAACTGTTAATCCTTTACAAAGCTCAAATTCGACCAACTATGGAATTCTGCCCCCATGTTTGGGGCTCCGCTCCCAAACATACATTGCATTCGTTGGATTATATTCAGAGAAGAGCTGTTCGTCTGATTGGAGACCCGGAAATGACCGGCGGCCTTGAATCGCTGGAACATCGAAGAACAGTTGGCGACTTGAGCCTATTCTACAAGTATTTTCATGGAAAGTGTTCGGAGGATGTGGCCCGTTTAATTCCTCCCAGAGCGGTGCATGTTAGAAATATACGTCGAGCTGATACTTCACATCCTTATGAGATTCAGCTTGTTACTCGTCGTACAACGCTTTTCAAGCAGTCTTTTATATGGAGAACACCATTCCTTTGGAATAATTTGCCCACGACTATGTTTCCCACCGAGTACAATTTACAGCGATTCAAGAACAACGTGAATCGCTTTTTCCGCACACGTGTCGCTCCTGTAGCGCTTTAGGGACCTCTCTGCTGCACGTGAGCTAGACACATAAAAAAAAATAGCTTTACGAAAGCATCGACGGTCTTCCACGGATTTTAGACCGAATCTATCCCATAGTATAATGAAATTAAATATAAATGTGGCGAAGTCCTATCTGAAGACCCTTAATTGAGGATATTATCATACAGGCCAATTTATTGAAAGTGTGACCCCCCTCCCCTAAGTCCAAATATTCGGGACGTGCAATTACGACAAACCTGGATCCTAAAACTGGAATCAAATGCCATAAAGAACATGCTAAGCATAACTCTATTCGTTTGTAAAACGCCCTAAACTTAAAAATATGGTAAATGATGGTTCAGAATCACATTTGGTCTGTTTTACTGTGCAGATTAGAGACAAAGGCTTTAAAAATTAATTTGCGTAACCGACTGGACACTTTGGAAACGTAGATTCATCGTCAGATGCTTAGGATACCTTCGACAGTCCGCAATTCCAATACCGAAGTCCTAAAGTATTCAAACACAAAACCGCAACTAATAGAACATATAAAACTCCTAAAAATTGGATATTTCTGGAACGTTTCGTGTATAGCAAAATACTATTTTCTTCTAGCTACCTATAAAAAGAGAGGATAGAATAAAGACAAAAGTCAGACGGAAAATAAATATCCTAACTAAGGAACAAACATACACTTGATGGCTACACAAAATGCAGAAGAAGGTACGTTCGCGATGGTTGTAGGCTTAAATACTCGTAATTGTGTAATAGCTTTTTGCCTTCTCAAAGTATATCTCGAAGGGCGCTATTTAGTTGTATTTTAGGAACTAATTATTACAAATATGAAACTAATCAAAAAATTGAACAACGACAACATCTATAGATCAGATTTTTTCAAGACGCTCTACTTTATGGAGGTTCAAAATGACCAATGACTTCACAAAATACACCACAAATGAGTTTCCAACAAAGATTGTTTCATATTTTTGTTGAAAATTTATGACCTTAAAATTTTTATTTTTTCTTATATACCAGATAAATTATTAATGGTAATGGTAAGAATTTTCATTCAACCTACGCCCTGTGTAGAACATTCTAGAGTTTTTTAAAAATTTTTAGATCAGTACTTTTCTAGATAAAGGGGGACAGCGATATTTGGCAATTTTTTTAAAATAATGCAAAGTAAAGTGTGCGCAAGTATCACATTATATATATTCTTGAACTCGTGTTTTCAAGCTTTCATTTGACACCCCATTCGATAACCTATTAAACATTTTTTTTCTCTTCCACCCACTTAAAGTCAAAATTTATCTTTCCAAACTACCCGGCTCTAATGGGGCCATCAATTCCTATATTAGAGCCAAATTTCAACTTACTGTGTCAAATAATTTCGGAGAAAATCGGGTACGACAGACGGACGAACAGACAGACGGACGACACCTAAGTGATCTTATAATTTTTCCGTACGGAACACTAAAAAGAGTTTAATTGAAATATATAAAACTCGTATTTAAGATAACAATAAATGTAATTGAACCAGTTCAACTAATTATATGTTAATTAGTGGAGTATAGTCTAGTTGTAAATGGAAATATATCTCCCTAAGTTTTATAACTCAATATTCATCTTTCACTGATATGTAATTTCGCGTAGTAAAATTTTGTTTTCGACGTATTGTGTCTAGACAAATGATATTTATTCATTAAATTGATCTTAAAACCATGCAAATTGGTCATAGTTGATAATATTTGAAAATTGTGAGAATGGTAAATTGTGATAAGTAAGGAAACCCAAATATGCAAGTGAAAAACTTTAAAATATGCGCATAAATATGCAAATAATTTTCTTAAAATATACACATACATGTTGTAAATATGCAGTAAAAAAAATCGAAATAGACTTGAAAAATGCAAATTTATTGTTTCACATTACATGATACGAGTACTATACAAATGTAGCAATAAAAAACCCATTTTAAATTTTCAACATACAGGGCGAATGAACTAAATCTAAATATAATATTATACAAAGTAAAAAATAAATATAAATAATAATGTATTTTATTACTTTCCTTAAAGATGAACATATAATAATAATAATAATGTAGGTACGTATTATAAAAATTTATATACGTAGTAAACAGCATAATAAAACATACATTTTTAAATTTGATACATACAGGGCGATGCAACTAAGTAAGCAGAAATATGCAAATATTGCAAAAGACAGGGTCGCCGTTAGTTATAAAAACAATAAACTACTATATCTATTCTTAGTTCTTTGTATGGTTTAATCCACACTGACACACTACTGGCTTTGGGCATTTCACTGTAATAAAATACGACTCACAATATAAAAAGCACAAATCGACGTAACCACTTTAAAAGCACAACCAAAAATGAAATCTAATAAATTAATAATACAAGTATGCTCTGATGGCCGTCTGGGATTTACTGACTGGTTTTTACTGACCATTAAATAATAAAATTTATTTGGGGAAAACCACCGGCGCGGCGGCGGTGGCATAAACATTGTACCTTATTCCGAAAAAATGAATGCCTGCCAAAGACCTACGTTATTATAAATTCCTTCAAATATGCACATATATGCTATTTTTAAAGCATTTATGCAAATATTTAGAAAAATGCATATAATATGCAAAATATGCAATATATGCGCTTTGCATATTTGGGTGTCCTTAGTGATAAGTGTTCTTCAAAAATGGATTTCATGCCTCACCAGAAATAATTTCGTTGAAGATTAAATACTGTTCCAGGAAGGATTTGTTTCCTTTATTCAGTTTACTTTTTCATAGTTTTACTTTCGTTATAAACGCTGAAACTCAATTAAATTTAAAATAAGCACATAAGTTGTACCAAAAAAATCTTCATGTAAAAAATTTTTTCGTATATTTGTATAGACAAGAAGCTTTTGAATTGTAGATTATATATCTGTGGTGTGTGCACACACAGAACAAATGTCAAGTAAATTTCAGTTTCCCAAAGAAACAATTTCGCCGAAAATTCGGTTTCTTTGATTTTTATTTTCCATAGTTTTATTTTTTTCAAGAATGCTAAAATTCCCATATTTGAATTTAAAATTAGCCTATTGCTTTCCCACGTCCTTTTAAAATAGAGGAAGAATGCTAATTTTACCAAGAAATCTTTATTTACAAAATTTTTGATATATTCGTGATTTCGTTTTTTGAAAAATATGTAAATATCCTCACACAGTTCAAACGTATGAGAAAAAATATTAGCACGAGACAGACATCATGCTGTGCTGTCTTACAATAAATATGTGTGCTAGGATCTTGTATCCTCATACAGCTTTTTGAAAAATCTTGTCTTCAATGGCTCGGTCATTACTACATACGATATTAACTAAGTTGGGAATGTGGAATCTTTGGCACAATGATACTACTCAGTATATATCACCACTACACCAAACACTTTATTTTTGCACTCGACGCGCGTTTCGCTAACCATGTTAGCTTCATTAGGAGCGATGATTGACAAATCTACCCTATTTATACTTAGCTTAACCCTTGAATTACTCAGGCGGAACTAATGACATAGGCAAGGCTATCAGTTCCGGTCAAGTAACCCGTAGAGGGGACTATAAGGAATAGGCCCTCTGTCTTTATTTAAACTACTTTTACATTTTATGATTTCCATACTTTCGTATGCGTTCAACAGTCTTCTATCAGATACGTTTTTTATTAATCTTAGATGATATAATGTTACAGTATGATCAACTTCAAAGGCATGTTCGGCACTGCTAGATTTTTCTGTTCTACTGTATTTTAAGTGTGCTAAATGTTCTTTAAATCATGTTTTCATTGACCTTTTAGTTTGCCCAACATACTTTTTGTCACAATCATTACAACTAATTTCATAAATTCCACTTTTCTCACAATTATGAATCTTATCTTTGGGATTTCCTTTACACGAAATGAAATTCGCATCTTAAACAAAGGTCTTAACTTTGCAGTACCCCCCTCCTAAAGATAGTTTATCAGAAATAGTTGCTCACATTGAAAGTTCCATTAGTACACTTCCAGAAAATAGTAAATCATTTGTTAGGGAAGCATGTCGCAATCAAATATCGAAAAACATGGTTAACAACACAAATTCTAATTCACGAAAAAACATAAAAGTAGTTAAAGGATTGAAAAAGAAAGATGTCTTCTACTTAAAAGCGGATAAAGGAAATAAGGTTGTTATATTGGATAAGAAAGATGACTTTGAACGCGTAGATAATCTTGTCGAATCTGGCCCTTATGAAAAGGTAATAAGAAATGCATTACCGAGAATGATATCAGAGGTTAAAAATTCTTTAAAAAAATGTAAGAACCTTGTCTCCGATTCGCTAAAATGTGAGTAATCCGACCATACCAAAATTATATTGCTTACCCAAAATTCACAAACCTGGAAAAGCAATGGGACCCATTGTTTCATCGGTCGGATCACCCACATATTTAATATCTAAATGGTTATCAAAAGAACTTGAGAATTTACAATTAAATACTTTCGCAGTGAAGAATTCGTTAGAATTCATTAATAAAACAAAAAATCGAGTTCTTAATGAAGGTGAAGTCTTAATTTCTTTTGATGTTAGTTCTTTGTTCCCAAGTGTGCCAATTCCACAAACTTTACAATATCTCGAAGAATTACTTAGAATGAATGACTTTGACGACGAAATTATTCGTGAATACTTAACATTATCTAAACTTTGTATGGAACAAAATTATTTCAAATATAACAGTCAATTTTATGTTCAGAAAGAAGGAACAGCTATGGATAATTGCTTATCGCCTTTCATAGCCAATTTATTCATGAGTAAGTTTGAAATCGAAGCCAGTCATGAATTCGAATATTTCCCAAGGGTATGGTATAGGTATGTGAATGATATTTTCACGATTTTTGATACAAAGAAAGCAAATATTGATGATTTTGTTT
Source organism: Pachyrhynchus sulphureomaculatus (assembly GCA_019049505.1). Classification (NCBI taxonomy): domain Eukaryota; kingdom Metazoa; phylum Arthropoda; class Insecta; order Coleoptera; family Curculionidae; genus Pachyrhynchus; species Pachyrhynchus sulphureomaculatus. The sequence goes on from CM032451.1 coordinate 31,252,694, forward strand.
CTAAATTAAATTGCCTATATGATTCCATTAAATTCACTTACGAAGTTCAGAATAAAGGACAATTGCCTTTTCTAGATATTTTAATTATTAAAAATAATAATAGATTAGAATTTGATATCTATAGGAAAGACACAGTAACAGATAGATATATTCCTAATGATTCATTTCACTGCAAACAACATAAATTAGCCTCATTACATTTTTTAGGTCATCGTTTGGTCACTTTCCCTCTGAATAGAGTAAACTTTAATAAAGAAAGGAATCGTATTAGAAATATAACTAGAGTTAATGGTTATGACGATGACTTAGTAAATAAGCTAATAAATAGACATAAGTTTAGGTCTAATGTTCAGAATTCCACCTTTTTTACACGCGAAGAAAATAACACCAAGTATGTCTCCATACCATATAATCCGAAATATAGTAAGGGACTCAATAAGGTATCTAATAAGGTAGGCCTCACCTTAGTCTATAAGCCGTCAGACAATCTGAGGAATATCTTAGGAAATCCCAAAGATAAGTTTCCTAATTGTGAGAAAAGTGGAATTTATGAAATTAGTTGTAATGATTGTGACAAAAAGTATGTTGGGCAAACTAAAAGGTCAATTAAAACACGATTTAAAGAACATTTAGCACACTTACTGTAACATTAGATATTAATAAAAAATGTATCTGATAGGAGATTGTTGAACGCATACGAAAGTATGGAAATCATAAAATGTAAAAGTAGTTTAAATAAAGACAGAGGGCCTATTCCTTATAGTCCCCTCTACTGTTACTTGACTGGAACTGATAGCCGTGCCTATGTCATTAGTTCCGCCTGAGTAATTCAAGGGTTAGGCTAAGTATAAATAGGGTAGATTTCTAGTTTAGCTTTAGTCAATCATCGCTCCTGATGAAGCTAACATGGTTAGCGAATCGCCCGTCGAGTGCAAAAATAAAGTGTTTGGTGTAGTGGTGATATATACTGAGTAATACGTGCGATATATTCTTGGTTCATAGTAGAAGGATATTTTGACGCTTGACTGCTTCCATGTGAATAATGTAGTACTTTAATCTAAATAGTTTTGTTTTGATTTGTAAATTAATTTTTCATTCATGTAAAACACTTATGCATCTGATAGTATTATCGGACAAAGACACTTTTGAGAACTTTATGTGCACCATATTACAGTAGTCAGTAAAACGAGTTTTCCTTTTATGTTACGAGGCGCCTGAACATTTGCGGTTCTATGTGCCACCTAGTAAGATGCTAGTAAAGCATTACTTGGTATTGATGCGTGCTAACGAAAAGTACCGTTTTGTCACTTTAATTCTTAATTTTCTGGCAAAGTAACCGCCAGATTTACCAACTATACTGGGATGAGTGTTTTCTCAATAACATTTTAAGGTACTTGGTAGCATACACCTTAGTGCCAAAACATTCATATAGAGTACAAACTGAGGCCTTTCTTCGCCACCGACTTCAGTCGACGAAAAATCAAAGTCCTAATAACTGTGTGCGTAAATATTTTCAATATTTACGCTTCATCACATCCTTGCCACTATTTGACGATGTGTTCTCTATATTTCAACTCTCACATAATTAATGAGTAAAAACTTATCCACTTTAAAAAACATATACTAGAAAAATTACTTCAAAAATTTCACTATACTTAATTACATTAATAGTCAGTTGATATAATAGAGACAGTTATTTATGGATGAACAAAAAGTTCAGAACAGAAAACTTGAAAAACAAATATCGAGAAACTAGCCCTTTAGTTACCAATTGTAAAAGCTCTGAAAATAGTTATAACTTAGTAACTTACTGGTTTGTACCATGTCAGCTAGATGTCGCGTCCTATCACACTGAATTGAAAATGAAAATAAAATGTTTGAAGTTGCATATCTGCAGGACAGGGCACATTTTGGGAACCACCTGTTTTGCGATAATTTATAATCATCAGCGATCTATCTGTGACTGGAATTTCTATGCATTTCGTATTAATATAATGTGCCTTAAATTTCTAGAAATCAGAACATGGTTTTTATAGTGTTAGAGATGGAATGTAAATCGCCATATTAAACTCCTTCAGCTTCGGGCCAAATTTTATTCTGAATCATATTTCTAGTGATCTAAGTTTTTTGTTTTATGCTGGAATATTTATATATTGTTTAAGGCATTAATTCTATATTTTCTATGTGAAATTGCAAATTCTGTAGTGCCTAAGTAAGCACTAACTAGATTATTGCGCTGTAAAAGCTGAAAGAACCCCGCACTAATCTTATATTAGATCCCGGTCTAATCGACTGAAAATGTAGTATGTTATGCTTCAAGCCATTCTGATCAAAAGTCTCCATGCACACAAAGCCCAAAAATAAATAGATTAGGAATTATCGAGCGTGGAATTAATAAAAAAAAACCGCTGAGAAAATTCTATTTTTGCTTTTTTTTAAGGACTTATTTTAACTGGACCATGATTTTACGAAAAATTCCAACGGAGTTATATATTTTTTGGGTTGCTAATTATGAATATAATAATTATTTTGACCTATTTTGTTCCTACTTTCGAATATTGTCCATTTCTTCAAGTCTTTTTTGATTTAATTCGTTTAGAACATATTTTTGAGAAACGGTATTTTATGTTTTTGAGTTAATAATTATTATATTCGTAATTATCAACTCGAAAAACATAAAATTTCGTTAGAATTTTTGGCAAAAATATGTTCTAAACGAATTAAATCAAAGAAGACTCCAAAATAACTAATATTCAAAAGTAGGAGCTAAATGAGACAAAATAAATTTTATGTTCATAATTAGCAACCCAAAAACTCCCATTGGAATTTTTAGTAAAATCATGTTGTAGTTAAAATAAGTCCTCAAAAAAAATGGAAAACTAGCATTTTCTCAGCGCTTTTTTTACTAATTCCACGCTCGATAATTCCTAATCTATCCATTTTTGGACTTCATGTCCGTGGAGACTTTTGATCAGAATAGCTTGAGGCATAATATACTACATTTTCAGCCGGTTTGATCTGGATTCAATTTCCATAAGATTAGTGCAGGATTCTTTGAAATTGTATAATCGTTGACTTATTTATACAAATAATTGGTTGTCGAAAAAGTATTTAGCCATTTTCTCGTTAAATAACTTTAGCGTCTTATATCTCAGGTAATATAAGTCGCATCGGACCATACTGAGCGTCAGTTAAAAGCTGACATTTGACAGCAGTAGACAATTAGAATTCGTGTACTCAGTTTTAATGCTCCTCGCACTGCTCAACCCATCGAGAGAAAAATTTGAGAGAATTTTGGCAAGAGTTGAGTGATACTGACATGTATCATCATCATATCGCCAAGGAACTAGATACACTAGGCGCATCATTTTAAGAAAGCTGGCTTCAAAAAGAAGGTCGTTGTTTGGCTGCTACATAATTTGACACGAGAACCTTTACTTGATCTAGTTTCTATCTGCAGAAACATTTTTGAAACGATTGATCAGGGAGGATAAAATGTAAATCATATACGATAATAGTGTGAGAAAGATATCGTGGTCGAAGAAGGATGAAGCTCCACAAACGGAGTTGATGCTGTATGTTTGGTGGGATTAGAAGGGAATCGTGCATCATGAGCTGTTACATTCTGATCAAACCACTAATTCTGTACTCTAATGTCATTAAATGACAATCGGTCGGAACTAATCAACAGAAAGTGTGCCATCTTCCACCATGACAATACAGGACTACACTCATCGTTGATAACGTGACGATGAAGTTTTCATGCATCCACCGTATAGTCGAGACCTTGGACCTCAGACCTTTGTTTTGGCCTCTACAGAACTCTCAGAATGGTGTTAAGTTAGTTTCGAGTTCTACAGTAAAGTTTCATGTTCTACAGTATAGTGTTGCTAGAAACATAGCAGAAGGTCATCGAACAAAATGGCACATATTTGGTTTAATAAAGTTCTTTCAAAATATAAAAAACAATTTTTTAGATCTTAACTTTTAAAGATTACTCAAGGGCGCAACCTCCAGGAGCGAAAGCAGCCTTAAATTTTAATATTTTTTTAACAATTTCCCAAATACATATTAGCTTCTAAGTAACCTTCGTAGCTAAAAGAATACGAATAATTCTGCAGAGGGTTTGAAATACTTTGGCCGTTAAGGTCTTCAATCTTGATATGGTATACCTAAAGAATCAACATTTTAAGGAAAAATATTGAATTTTAGCACAGATTAAATCTTAAAAAATAATTATAATTCGTAGAGACCTTAAAAATGGTTGTACAAAACTCACATAACAAGATTTGCAAAGGTGTAAGTGCTTTTAATATTAAAGTTACCAAATAGTTTTTTCAAAATTTAAAATTTTTTTGAAGATTTTACACCTACCTTTCTGAAAAACACCGTATATATATATATATATATATATATATATATATATATATATATATATATATATATGTATATGTATATGTATATATATATATATATATATATATATATATATATATATATATATATATATATGTATATGTATATGTATATACATATATATATATATATATATATATATATATATATATATATATATATATATATATATATATATATATATATATATATATATATATATATATATATATATGTATATGTATATAAATATATATATATATATATATATATATATATATATATATATATATATATATATATATATATATATATATATATATATAACTTAACCTGCTAAACTGTCAAGCTAAAAACACAATTGTTTGTAAACATGTAATAGGTGGTTCTGTTACTAAGTCCACCTGCGCAAGGGTGCCACATCTGTTAATGCCGTCATACCTCCCGAGATCCGACCTAACTTCCGTTTAATGATTTTTAGTGTTCCGTAAGGAACACTTGTAAGATCACTTCGAGGGCTGTCTGTCTGTCTGTCTGTCTACCTGTCACACCCCATTTTCTCCAAAATATAAATATAGGAATTGATGAATTGAAGAAATTTTTTTTTACCAGATCATAGAGTCGGGTGTCAAATGAAAGCCTGTAACGACACGACTTTAAAAATATATATAATGCAATACTTGCGCACACTTTTCTTTGTATTATTTTTAAAAAATTGTGAAAAAAACCCTCCCCCTCCCGTTATCTCGAAAAGTACTGATCAAATAATTTATTGAAACAATTTTGGAATATTCTCTACAGGGTGTAGATTGTACGAAAGTTATCACGAGTGTATTACCATTAATAATTTATCTGGTATATAAAGAAAATCAAAAATTTCAAGGTTTTCAGTGGGATGTGTTTTGTGAAGTCATTGATCATTTTATACCTCCATAACAAAAATTTTTATTTTAAAAGCAATCAACGTACGGATCACTAATTGCACAAGTCCAACTTGCACTTGACTGGTTATTTATTCCAAAGTATTAACTTTCTGAATTATTATTTTATTTTTTAGGAAGGAAAAAAATATTAAAATAAATTTTAAAACTGTTTAGCCGTAAATAAAATTTGCACTTCATCAAATATTTTGGTGGTGTACCAGAAAATTTCATTCAATAATTAGTGGCTAAAACCCTTCTTAAAACAATTAGGTTTTGAAATTCACTGTTTTTCAATTTTCTTTATTGTCACATAATATGTTTGGTACTTGATCTACATACCCTATTTAAATATCAATTTTCTAAGCTAACGCTAATAAATGTTACAAATTTACTTTGTTTCAGAACTTATTTACGTCAAACGCAGTATGGAATTTATAAATAAATTTGCTGTAAATATGACTATCTCAGTTTAGGTAAGCTGTTTTATTATTTTTATGCCACGTCACTATATCGCGTAAAATATTACATAGTACAAGAGACATATTTTTTATTCACTATATTCAGAAATCGAAAGAATTAACATTCAAAGAGGAATAAGACAAAGAGATTCCATATCATAGAAGCTTTTCACGTTAGCAATGAAATATATATTCAAAGCAAACTAAGAGTACTAGAAAATACGCAATGAAGGACAAAAAATGAATGCACTGCTTATTATTGCAGAAAAATTATTAGAGAAGACATGGTTGAGTATAAATATGAGGAAAACAAAAATAATGAAGGGATCTTCTCAATACAATAACGAAGCTATCATGCTGAATAGAACGAAGATAAAAGTAGAAAAAAATTATATACCTGGGACAAAATCTAAGAAGAAATAGAATAGAATAAACGGAAGACTTAAATAGAAAAATAGGGCTCGGACGGACAGTTTTGGAAGTTACAGCATATAAATTGAAAAAAAATAAACACTCATGTCTTTAAATTAGTCTAAACATGAAATTCGAACCGAATTTTTGGGCCCACGCTATAAACTGGCACGTTTGGAAAACATATTCTCAAATTGAAATAACCGGTCAAGTGCAAGTTGGACTTGCGCAATCTCCCATTATTTCTCCTTATCTCCCATTATTTCTGCTTATCTCCCATTATCTCACCTTATTTCCCATTATCTAGACTTATCTTGACTTATCTCCTATTATTTCTCCTTATCTACCGTTATCTACGCTTATCTCGACTTATGTCCCATTATTTTTCCTTATCTCCCATTATTTCTCCTTATTTCCCATTATTTCTCCTTATCTCCTATTATCTCACCTTATCTCCCATTATCTAGGCCTATTTCGACATATCTCCCATTATTTCTCCTTATCTCCCATTATGACACTTTAACTCCCATTATCTGTTCTCTACGTTGATTGCTTTTAAAATAAAATTTTTTGTTACGGAGGTACAAAATGATCAATGACTTCACAAACACACCCCAAATGAGTTTTTTTCCGATCTTTACTGACCTTAAATTTTTTTTTTTTTTTTTTTCTATACCAGATAAATTATTAAAGGTAATGCACTCGTGATAATTTTCGTTCAATCTACAACTTATGGAAAATATTCCAGAAATTTTCGAGATTTTTTAAAAATAAAACGAAGAAAAGTGTGCGCAAGTATTATATTATATATATTTTTGAACTCCCCCCTCGATGACCTGGTAATTTTTTTTTTACACTTTCGATTTCACCCTCGAAAACTAACCCCTTAAGTCAAAATTTAGCTTTCAAAACTACACGGCTCTGATGAGACCATCAATTCCTATATTAGTGCTAAATTTCAACTTTTTATGTCAAAGAGTTTCGGAGAAAATCGGGTGTGACAGACAGGCGGACAGACCCCGTAGTGATCTTATAAGTGTTCCGTACGGAACACTAAAAATGTAAAGTTAAGATTAATGTGGGCTTTAAATAAAATAAAACATTGATAATAACCCAAGAAATCTTAGAATAACCGGCAATAAAACCATGTTTGGTTGTTTGGTTTGAGTAATACCTTTTTATTAATTACTCATAATATCTGACCAGCTTGAATTGCTTTAGGGTTTCCTTACAGTACGTGTGTTATGCCCTTAAAAACTGACTTAATGCCTTCGTCACTGGAGGTTGATGCCCTACCAACGGAACTACCAAGGCTTGTGAATTCAATTAACTAGTCTAACATCTTCGTTTTCAACTTTTGTATTGGTATAAACACAAGAGTGCTAGTAAGGGAAGTGTAAACGAACACCTTCTCGATTAAGTTTTTTAAGGCCCGTTTACCTTTCATCAAAATAAATTGTTAGTATGCGGATAAGATCTAGAGTTCCATAAAATGGAAATGTTAAAAAAGAGTAAGTAATTTTACATACAGATTTTAATTTATTTTATATGACTTGTACGTTGTATATTATTGTCATACAGAAGTATATTGTTTCATCAAATTTTTTCGTTTTAGTTATCTTTATCTTGTACTTATATACGAAACATATTTCTGCCACATGACTATTACTTATAAAGGAACAAATTAATAACTGTTACTGTCAATAGTGGATAGATAATCGGATACTAATGCATTCAAAAGCGTTTGCTATTTTGATAATATTGATCTTATATAGACGGATGAAGGCAATATGCAAATGATGCTCCATAGGTTTGAACTAGTAATAAAAACATTTATTTATCTCTTTACAAAATAGAGAATATCTTAGAATTTTTAAGAGACTTAAGCGATGCAAACTGGCTACTTCAAATAATGAAGTTTAAATCTCTTGGTGTTAACAACACCAGCAACGGAAATATAAAATCACGGATAATCTAACCACGATTTCAGCTGGAAAAACTACATCACAGTTAATTTAAAATGTACAACATGTATCCACAGGATAAACTAGAGCGTCCACTACTTCTACAAAACTGGTTTCAAGATTAATAAAAAATTATTATCAGATCACGTCAATAGATGGAGATCTGAACCGCCAGTGTAAAACACTATGTTGCTATATATATATATATATATATATATATATATATATATATATATATATATATATATGATTTTTTTTTTGGCTTTTTTCTTCAGGTTTTATCTCTTAGGTAACAAAATATCAGAATTTTAGGAATATTTTGACTCATTTTGACCATAAATACTTCTTTAATCAAAAGAAGTATACATCAACAATAACTTTTAACAGTACTTTAAGATGCAGTAATTATTTGGAAATGTTCCCGTTACAGTACGCAATGTTAAGCTATTCTTGACTTTAGTTTTAATAATTCTTGAGTGAAAACAGAAAATTGGATGCCGTTAACATAAATTTTATTTTACTAAAATTCTTGTTACTGTTATATTTCTCCCAATTAGGTTTGGTTTTATCAAAAACAAAATTGTATGTTTAAATTAAATACTATATATATTCGAGAAATTCTGGAGTAATATAATCTTCGTTTCTTAAAAAAAGATACAACATGTTTTAGTTATGTTTAAAAATAATAGATTTATAAAGACTATGAAAATTAAAAGCTAGAGGCGATAAAAATATCACTATGAAAAACATTGTACTTGGAAACTGATATGCGGAAGCTGCCTGAAGCTATCCTTTTCCAACTTTAAACAAAACAGACCGTTTCAAAATAAGTTACGATAATATAAACATGCTTAACAATATTTTATGTAGTACGTTTATGGCAAATTAAATACTTGTTTATCAAAATAACAATACGGTTCGCTATCAGAGTAGTTTTATAAGTACTAAGAGGGGTCCTTAAAATAATTTTCAGAACGAGGAGTTGTAAAAGAAGATTTTTGATTTATTTACTTCTATATAAGGTGTAGATTGAATGAAAATTATCTAGAGTGTATTAGCACAGTAAACACACTATACAGTAGCGAAACTCAAGGATAATCGCATAGAAAAATAAGGTTCGTTTTCAGAAGGTCACGTGGCAATCCACCATATTAAAAGTGGACCAGCGCGAGATTTGAAATACAAATAAAGTTGTGCAAAGTTTTATCATTCAAAATCATAGATATAGAAATGTTTGAAAATTTTTGATTTGTTATTTAATACAGCATGAGTAATATAAAAGTTAATGCAGCATGAGTAATATAAAAAAAAACAAAAAGAATTGTTTTTTTTATATTACTCATGCTGCATTAACTTTGTTAGAAAATAAATGAATACAGGTGAAAAACTTGATAGGAAGGTATTTGATGGAATTCTTCATATTCAACTTCAGTTTTTAATAACCTTATCCAAAAATTCAAAAGTCTATCAAAGTTAAACGTCACTGTTTGAGGTTAAAGTTTTATTTACATCATTTTTCAAGTAAATTTGTGATTAAAGATGTTTTTAAGGACTAAATTAATTTAATTTTAATTGTCATTACTAAGATGTCAACATCTTCTAAAATAAGAGGATTTTTTCTAAGCAGTGTTGTGTTGTTTGGTGTGGTAGATCTCTCGTTAATTAAAAAACACTGTATCTAATTTTTTGGTACTTATTTTTTTCTTAAACTGCAAAACTATATTGTGTAACTTCCAGAAAGGTTAATATAATATTATTAATGAATTATGAACGTATATGTATAGACTTCTATTTTCTATGTGAATGATTCTTAGAGGTTCTATACCTTTTTGGGTTCTGTTATCTGTATTGCTTTTTGATAATGTAATTAACGCTTGCTTTTACTTACAATGAATTAATATTTAGATCAAAGAGTCAATACAGTAATTTCCTAATTATAGTTACATACAATACTTAGTTATGACCAAGCTGACTTGTCAATTACAACTATATTGGGAATGTGGAATCTTTGGCACAATGACACTACTCAGTATATATCACCACTACACCAAACACTTTATTTTTGCACTCGACGCGCGTTTCGCTAACGATATTAGCTTCATTAGGAGAAATGATTGACTCATATATACTGAGTATTGTTAATTACAGTTTAAAAGGAAAATAACTATATTTAATTTATAGTATAGGTATACAACAATAGAAATAAGTTCTTTATAGGAGGAATACTAATAACAGGTAACTAAATCTTCAAAATTTTGATAGTAACCATAATTACCATCAAAATGGACTTCGATTAGGTGTACTTTCCATTTAACGAACTTATTTTCAGAATATTTTTACCGTCTGGCACACATCGTCTGACAAAATCATATCACAAAAATTTCTTTGGAATCACATTAAAATTTTTCTTATTTTAATAGCATATTTGATTCAGTAATCCCATTCCCCAGTGGTTTTGTGATCTCAACGTGACGCTTAATATTTAAACTTTCAAACCCAGCTTATAAGAAAATAAAATATACTGTTTAAAATTTGAATAATAAATATGTTGTTATAGGTTCTGTATTCCTTACAATATATTCACAGAAACTTTTGAAAGATTGGCATGAAAAAGGAGCAATGTAATTTATAGAGAAACATAGAAAAAAAAAGTCACTTTCAGAGTATTAATTGTACTTGCAATTAAACAGTGTTACATTTATTAGGTTTATTATTAGAAAAGGTGTGTCGAACAATTAATTCAGATGAAGTTATTGAAAACTAGAAGCCTCTTGAGAATACACCTTTTAGAAAAAAATAATATGTTTTATTTATAATTTATCAAATATAAATAGTTTTAAATAACTGAATACTAGTTTACACAAAAATAAATCTTTCTAAAAACCAGAATTTGGACGATTATTTATTAATCATAAAAAAATTACACAGGCACACAAAAAAAGTTTTTCACTACCGAACAAATCGCTATACCTATATGTATTTTTGGGCGTTGAAACCGAATCCGAGGTCAGAATTGAGCAATCACGTCAGGATTTTTAAATAACCAGCCGAACTCAGTTTAGAAATAAATTTCAAGCTTTAATGACCAAATCACTCTACGAATACGAACGTTTTATTAAATCAATCAAGGTTCCCTGGAAGGCCGTCTCTTGAGCAAATACGCCTAAACAAAATGTATATTAGTAATGATAATATTGTTTCATGCATACGTATTTTTTCAAAAATGCATTTAAGATAGTGAAAAGTTGTCTTCTGAAAGCAAGCAATAGAGATTTATTAAAATAATCAACAACTCCAACAACTTTAATCGCATACCATGATTTCTATGAAATCATTGTTTCAACTAAAAACAGAGGAACTCCAAAAAAAAAAATCATTAATGCAGCAACTTAAACTTTGACAGATAATACTGTTGATGATTACATGTGATGTAAATAAAGCATAATTAAATTTAGTTATGATTTAGAATAATAGTCTTAGCGCGCCCTGATTGAGTTAGAAATTTCTTATTTGCAAACTTTAGAGCATAAAAAAGTGTGGCTCGAGCAAATAATTTGCGAAAATAATTATATGGAATATTGCAATTCTCAACGGCACAACAATAACCTCCTTTCCCCATGATTATATAAATTGTTTCTAAACCTTTTCGAATCTCTTCACTTACAAACGTTTTTAATTCTCTTTTTCTTTTTCTTTCTACAAACTCTCTTTTCCTTCTGTCTTTATATTCATATAAACTGCAGTCACATCAAGAAACGATGGACAATACATTTCCAAAGACACATTCCGAGATCGGATGTAAACACTGAGCGGCCATTTTGAAAAAGGACCCGTCGACGCACGCGCCGTCAAAATCTCGTCACCAAATTGGAGCTCAGTTTCGCTACTGTATGTTAGTATGTTTACTGTGGTATTACCCTTCATAATTTATTTGGTATATAAAAACAAACACCGGAAATAAATATATTTTAAGATCACTGAATATTAATTGCTCAATTTGCACTTAGAAGGTTTTCTTGATTATCTTTGTTGGTAGTTTTAGAACTGCAGATAGGAAATTTATTTGTTTGCAGTGCCAGTTCTCCATTCTTTTGTAGTTTTATTCTATGTCAAAATTAAAGTGGTTAATTGTCAGATTTCCTCCATCATATTAGAGCAGCTCATTAGTAACCCTGTCTTCGTCTTAACTTTGCCTACTTTTAAGTTTTTGAAGTGTACTTTCTATATCACTTTTGTTAATAAAACTATCTCCTTTATTAATACGAGTATATCCAGTATTTTTCTTTATATCACTTCCCATTCCTTTTCAAAGGATTATGTCAAATATGTCCCCCATAATACTTTATTTCGTTAATTAGCTTAAGAGATTATTAGCTTCTCCTCTCTGACTTTTGATTAAATGCCATATCTGCTTGTGAAGCCCGTAAAAGTATTTTTCCGTTATTTATATGAACATCTTTCAGCGCTTTTTAATTTCCATTATGTGAACACATGCCAATTACTCCTGCTTTATGATTTCTCTGTAATTTTTCTCAGCTACCATTGATATCTTCTTCCGTTTCTATCGGCCTCTTGCGATTTTCTCTTTTTAATTGGTCTTGATATATCTGCTATATGCTTATGCCTTAAAGTGACTCAATCTCAGTTTCTTATATTAGATAGATTGCCCACGTATTATTTTTCTTTTAATGTTAACTTTTGTTTTAATTTTTGATATTAGTTCACTGTTATCGCTCTCGGTATTAACCGAGTTTTCAGTTGTGAGATCTACTATTCATAGAGGATATATACATATGTTAGTTGCGATGTAGTGGGATATTGATTTGTGTCTTCGAGTTTTACTAACAGAGTATTTGTGTTAAGATTTATGGCCAAAGAATATTACACAACAGTTATCTAGCTCCTAATGATGTTAACATGTTTAGCGAAAGTCACGTCGCCGTCGAGTGTAAAAATAACGTGTTTGGGAAAGTAGTGATAACTGTTGCGTGGTATTATTTTTGTTAAATATTCCATAGTTTCAACGTAGCCAAAAATTATGCCGCTTATTCTAAGTTCACTAAGTGTAGAGAGACTGGGTAGTAATTTTCTAATAACACTATATTATATGTTATCTTAGTAACGCAGATGATGAAGCATTTTTTATCTCGGAAATTTTTTTCAAAGTGAAAATGTGAGCAAATAATTAATTTTGAAGATTATTTCTTAATACTGGTAGGTTATATCAAAACTAATTTTTTACTCCCTCAACTCTTGCCACTTTTTTCTATTTTGGGCCGCTTGTACTTAGCCACTCTTATCAAATCATCAGTCCACCGACGTGGTGGTCTACCTCTACTCCGATAGGCTGCAGATCTTGGTCGCCACTCTAAAATTTCCTTTGTTCATCATCCATCCTTAAACCTAGCAACATGCCCAGCCCAGTTCCATTTAAGATGTAGAATTAATCTTGTACCCCCGTTCCCTTCATGATAATGTGCTTTGGAATGTGATCTCTAAGAGTAACGCGTAACATTGACCTCTCCATCTTTCGTCGCATGACACATAATTTATTGATGTTTATCTCCGTCATTGTGAGAGTATCGGCTCCATACATAAGAACGGGGAGTATACATCTGTCAAATATTTTTCGTTTTAAACCCATAGGAATGCTGGATTTAAATACATAGGCCAGTTTGCCATATGCAGCCCAGGAGAGACCTATTCTCCGTTGAATTTTATGTGTTTGGTTATCTAGTTCTATGCTGATTTCATGTCCCAGGTATTTATATTGGTGCACTTGCTCTATCTCTACGTTATTCACTTTTATAGTGTTGCTTAATACAAGATTTGTCATAAACTGGGTCCTGGATAGATTAATTTTTAGACCAACCTTTCCTGAAACTTCTTGAAACATATGCAGCATTGTTTGTGCTTCTTGTATTTTGTCTGTTATTCAGATAATGTCGTAGGCGAAACAGAGGTGATTTAACTTTCCGTCAATGTTAAATCCCATTCTTTCTCAGTTTATTGGCTGTAGAATACTTTCTAGAGGTGTTACGAAAAGCTTGAGAGAGTGCGATTACACTGCCGTACTCCTCTTTCGACACGAAATTGGCCGGTGGATTAATTAATTTGTGTTTTAAAATGAGTGGTTTCATTATCATATACGTATTTAATTACACTGGAATATCGATGATCAATACGATACTCCACAAGCGCTTTCAAAATTTTCTGCTAATTTACAGAATCAAAAGCCTTTTCGAATATACATTTTTCAGTGAGTGGCTGTTAGTGATACTTTTCAAAGCTGCTATGCAGAATGCTCCCGCTTCAACACCAATTGAGACAACTGAAAGAGACAGGTGGCAACACGTAGCTGCCGAACGCTGTGGGTACCAATAGGCAAGGCACTTTCAGAAGCTTTCCTGTAAAATCACGTTTTGCCGATTCCGGTACATTTTACTCAGGATCTACCGAATTGAGTATTTTTTTTTTATTTTGTTTGTGGATAATTTCTGCACATTGTGATCGATTTATTTTAATGAAATTTTATTTATTCCAAAGTTAGAAGAGATAGAAGTTATAAAAAAAAATCGTTTTTTGTGAAGCCACAGCCTTTATAACTAATAGTGTTTTTTAAATAATGATCGTAGCTTAAGTAAGTGGATAATAATATGGAAATATGGAAATAATCAGACAGCATTCTATTACTCAACATTCTCACAATAACCTGTTTTTAGTGCTCCGTACGTACTTATAAGATTACTTCGGTGTCTGTCTGTCTTAATTTTCTACGAAACTGTTAACATAGAAGGTTGAAATTTGGCACTAATATAGAAATTGATGGCCTCATCGGGGCTGTGTAGTTTTGAAAGTTAGATTTTGACTTAAGACGTTAGTTTTGGCTGGTGAAATCGGAGGTAATTTTTTTTTACCAGGTTATCGAGTGGGATGTCAAATGAAATCATGTCAAAATACTGATATTACAAGGGCTACTTTCTAAATTTTTACAAAAACAATAAAAAAAACAATTTTTTGGTACAAATCTTTTTATTGTTTCTCAAAATATTCGTCATTAATATTTATACACTTTTGCATGCGTTTAAACCAATTCTCGGAACAATTTTTCCACTCTGAAAACATAGTTTTGGAAGGATTCAGTAGCTTTTTGAGGTGATGAAAGTGGCTATCAAAGCGTTTTTTTTGACATTCGGGAACAAAAAGAAGTCGTTAGGCGATAAACAAGTGAATACGGGCAATGAGACATTAATTCGATGTTTTTCTCCGTAAAATAATCAATTGTTTGACCTGCTGTGTGAGAGCTGGCATTTTTATGATGAAGAATGATGCGGGGTTTTCGGTTGTTTTTTTCTTTTATCTATGACTTCTGGCAAACAAATTATTGGATACCATTCATTCCTCTAAAGCAGGGGTTGCAACATGGCCAGTATAACCAAAGAATCATTTTCTTAGAAGTGCTTAGCGAACGAGCCACTTTTGTTGGATTCGGTTCATCTTGGAACACCCAACCAGTTGATTGTTGCTTAGTTTCCGGCTCATACAAATATATTCAAGTTTCCTTTCCTGTTACGATGCTGTAAACGGATTTTGCATATCCTCGGTCGAATTTTTTGAGCATTTCCTTAAACCAATTGCCAGGAGCTTGTTTTTGAATTTCGATTAAATTATGCGGAATCCATCGGGAACAGATTTTTTCACAGCTAAATGTTCATGAAAAATCGGATGCCTCTATTTCACCCATGGCGATCCCCTTCAATCACGTGCACACGTGATGTTTTTAGAACAACGACCGATTTTGGTCGACCTTCACGAAATTCTTCGCTGACGGAAGCACGACTGCAAATTAATTGTAAAAAGTCTTTCCTGATGGTGATTTATTACCAAAAGTTGAACTTCTATTCGAGGCATTGTTATTGAGTTGGGCCTTTACTAAAATCGTTCAATGAAAACCTTCCCGTGAAATTTCCATTTGGTCACAAAACTGCTTTTTTAAACGCTCACTGTAAACAAACTACTCGGTCAATTTCTGAGCTGCCACTGTTTTTAACAATAACAAATGTCAAATTTTACAACGATGTTAATGTCAAATCTCAATAACGCCAACTACTGGTAGTTTGTATAATCTTAAACGGATTCCCTCGTATTGTAAAATGTAAGTAAAAGTCAATATTGTACGTGTTTGAAATACAAATATCGAAAATATCGAAAAGATGCAGCAAGAATATTAACGATAATTCAGGAAGGATATAAGATATTTAAGAATTACAAAGGGCTAAACCTCCTTTATTAATAAGTTGCTCTATACACGCACTTGCCAAAATAATTATTCCTGTAAACCTAGCAAAAAATTTCCCAACTTAATAAATTACCTATTATTATGCACTCTTACCTGCAACTCTTAAGCCTATCATATTAGAACCCAAATACGAGCTAATCCATCCAGCTTAACGATAATTCGTTTAAAGGATTGCTCGGAAAATGAGATAATATTCCGTTTTAAGTAGTAAATACAAGTTTCTCAAGTTGTGGTTTATTCATAATTTACTCGAAAATTCAACATTTAGGTTTTGAGAGATAGATATGTGAAAAAAAATTCACATTTGTATCGACGGTGTTTGCTTACGACGAAAAAAAATGTTAAGGGTTGCTTTGGAAACTAATACATATATTTATGTATATATGTATATATATATATATATATATATATATATATATATATATATATATATATAGGCTATCGTTTAAGTTTTTACAAAAACAATGGAAGAAAAACAAATTTTGGTTCAAATCGTTTTATTGTTTCTCAAAATATTTACCTTTAAGATTTATACATATTTGCATGTGTTTTAATCAACTCTCGAAAAACACTTCGAAGTTGGTACCTCAAAAACATGGTTTTGAAAGGATTCAACAGCTTCTTGAGATGATGAAAATCGTTGTCCAAGCATTTTTTTGTCATTCGGAAACAAGAAGAAGTGGTTACGAGATAAATCAGATAAATACGGGCAATGAAACATTTATTCGATGTTTTTCTCAGTCAAATTATCAATTGTTTGACGAGCTCTGTGAGAGCTGATATTGTCATGATGAAGAAGTTTTCGTTTGTTTTTCCTGATTTCATCAATGACTTTAATCAATAAATTGTTTTATACCATTCAGCATTAACTGTTCTTCGATCCGTTAAAGCAGTGGTTGCAACATGTCCAGTATAACCAACTTAGCGAATGAACCACTTTTGTTGGATTCGGTTTTATCTTGGAACATACAAACAATTGACTGTTGCTTAGTTTCCGGCTCGTACGAATATATTCAAGTTTCCTTTCCTGTTACGATGCTGTAAACGGATTTTGCATATCCTCGGTTGAATTCTTTGAACATTTTCTTAAACCAATTGCCACGAGCTTGTTTTGGAGTTTCGGTTAAATTATGCGGAATCTATCGGGAACAGATTTTTTTCACAGCTAAATGTTCATGTAAAATTGAATGTACTGCAGTCTTCGATATGCCTAAAGATGCCTTTATCTCAAGGTAAGTCACATGCTGATCCTCTTCAATCACGTTGAGCATAGCATCGATATTTTTTGGAACAACCACCGATTTTGGTCGACCTTTACGAAATTCATCGCTGACAGAATTACGACCATGACGAAATACTGCAAACCAGTTGTTAATAGTCTTTTCTAATGGTGATTCATTACCAAAAGTTGAACGAAGCGATTCGAGGTACTGTTGTTGAATTAGGCCTACTAAAATCGTAAAAAATCGTCCAACGAAAACCTTCACGTGAAATTTTCATTTGTTCACATAACTATTTTTTTTAAACGCTCACAGTAAATAAACTACCATTTACCGAGCGCCACTGTTTTAACAATAACAAATGTTAAATTTTAGAACAATGATAATGTCAAATCTCAATAGAGCCATCTAGTGGTCGTTCATAAAAACTTAAAAGGAGGTCCTTATATATATATATATATATATATATATATATATATATATATATATATATATATATATATATATATATATATACATGTATTGATGGCATTTTTATAATTTGGCCCCATGGACCAAACGAATTAGATACCTTCCTGACCTATTTAAACAGAATTCCCCACCGGATACAGTTCACTTTTAAAGTAGAAGAAGAAAAAGCCTCCCTTTCTTGATTTACTCATTACTCGGAAAAACAATGGTCAACTTCAATACTCATTCTACCGGAAGCCCACCCACATCAATCATCTATCCCAAATCCAGTCGGTTTCCAACACCCTCGTATCGAGATCATACCGGGCTCACCGAACCAGACACGACTTAGACAAATCACTAGGGCCCTTAAGCAAAACGGATATAAAAATCAGTCCACACGGAGAACATTAGCTAGGCAACGCCATCCATAGACAAGGACAGAAGAACGGGACCGCAACCAAAGTAGATGTGAAAGGAGTTACAGATAGGTTCGAAAGAGTTCTAAGAAATCACAATATAGGCACAGTATACAAACCAAAAAATACTCTGGTAGACATCCTGGGTAACCCCAAGGACAAGAGAAAATTGGAAAACCATGGAGTTTACAGCATCCTATGCGGGGATTGCCACAAATTGTACATAGGACAAACAAACAAAAGAATCTCCACCCGGATCCAAGAATATAAAATAGATGTCAAAAACAAACAAATGATTTCGGATCTTTTTCAGCGCCATCATGATACTGGTCACAACATCAATTTTGACAGATCTAAACAAATAGCCTTAACGGTGACCGCACTTCGGTTTCTCAGTTAGTTTCGAGCTGCAGTAGCAGCAAAATCACAGCACCGAGTAGCAGCAGCAGCAAGAGCACTTGAAAATACCAAATGAGATTTCGGCGAAATGTCATGCAAAGTCATTGTTAGACGAACGGATTAAATTTTAATGTATTACATCCCACCATCCGTGAAAATCTCTATATATATATATATATATATATATATATATATATATATATATATATATATATATATATTTATATATATATATATATATATATATATATTTATTTATATATGTATGTATGTATATATATATATATATATATATATATATATATATATATATATATGTATGTATATATATATATATATATATATATATATATATATATATATATATATATATATTTATATATGTATGTATGTATATATATATATATATATATATATATATATATATATATATATATATATATATATGTATGTAATATATATATATATATATATATATATATATACATATATATATATATATATATATATATATATATATATATATATATATGTATATATATACATATATATCTATACATACATATATATCTATACATACATACATATATATATATATATATATATATATATATATATATATATATATATATATATATATATATATTTATCTGTTTATATATAAAAATGATTGTATTGCAGTTTTACATTTATGTACCAATGTTCAAAAAGATTTGATGAAATTGACTTTTTTCAATTATTTTCCCCTAAAATGACAATCAACTGTTTTTCCACATAAATTATCTTATATACTTATTTATTAGTTGATGTTTCACTAAATGTTAAGAAAAAAAAATAAATAGGCTTTAAAATTAAACTGAAAAACGAGTTCTGTCAAAAAGTTATAGTTTAACAATGTAATCTTGGAGCAAAGCTGCATAATTTTTATGACAGGTGAACTTCTAAGTGTTAATATAATAAATATTAATGCTATGTAATAAATTTGAGCAAATTTGTAGTTTCTTAATTCCTTCTTCAATGCACAAAATAGTTCTTTTATAAATTTATATGGCGAACATTCGAGAGAAGCTCTTTCTTAATTTCATATACAAGTTTTGGGGATAGTTTATTCTAAATGTTTTTAACATATTTTCAAAAGGTCAGAAACAACAGTTTTAAAAATTGTTACAACGTTTTGCAACGCAATATTGGAGGAAATAATATACATTCAAGTTTTGCTGTTAAGTCAAACAAAATTATAATACGATAGAGTTTCTCGTATCTTTGTCGCAGTTGTCATGGATTTCGTGTTTTGTTCCTTTATCACATAAAACATCAAACTGACATTAGTTTGTTCACTATTATTGATGCAGTAATAACGGTTTTCTAAATTTTTTCCTTTAATAAAAATGCCAGTTAAATTGACTAAACAAGATACAATAGAAATAGTTTTGATCGTGGGTGATAACGACAAAACTCAAATAGTAGGAAGAATTCTTACCGACTTTAAAAATACTGGATATGTGGAGAATAATTTTTAAACGTCAACATGAATATTGGGTTACTAATGAGGATGCTGAGTTTGCAGTTATGCAGAGTGTGATTGAAACGCCTAGAACTTCAATTGCCAAAATATCGCACAATGTGGATTTATTTATAATTCAGTTCAAAGAGTGCTTAAGAAAAATAGGTTTAAACCTTATAAACCAAAGTTTGTCCACATTCTCAAATAACAAGATTATGCTAAGTGCCTGTAATTTTCTTTCTGGCTAAAAAGTAAAGCTGAAGACTACCCGTCATTTACAAAGTATATTTTGTTCAGTGATGAATGGACTTTTAATTCTAATGGTGTTGCAATCCAAATTTTACAATAGATACTAGAGATCAATATTCTTTTAAAACTAATGTTTGGTGCGGTATTTTTAATAATAAAATTATTGTCCCGTTTTTTTTTAGACTGTTCCTTTATCTCTGGATCATAACGATAGACCTACATTTCATTTACAGTTTTAATTCGATTCAAAAAGTTCGATCAGTCTTCAGATTAACTTGATTTTTGTGACTCTCTGTAGTGTTTGGTCGGCGTTCAAACATTTATGGATTCATTTAGCTGATAATTTTCTCATACTCAAATTAGAACAGATACTGTGCACACACCTTGCCTGGGCTTGAAATTTTCTCTAAATTTCACCATAATTGGGTCGGTTTAAATAATCCTGTAGCTCCTGTCTTTTAACAT
The DNA here is from genome assembly GCA_019049505.1 of Pachyrhynchus sulphureomaculatus. Taxonomy (NCBI): domain Eukaryota; kingdom Metazoa; phylum Arthropoda; class Insecta; order Coleoptera; family Curculionidae; genus Pachyrhynchus; species Pachyrhynchus sulphureomaculatus. The sequence continues at coordinate 31,273,850 of CM032451.1, forward strand.
TTTATTTCTCCTTCTTCACACATCAAGCAGCTTTTCAATAGCAGTTTGAGATAAGTCAGAAATGCTTATAATTGGTTGTAACAGATAACAAGTTTGTTTCAATTTCAATGATTCCCAAGAATTCTTTTAAGTTTTGACAGTATTAAGTTCCCTTTCTTAAGACTATGAAGCTGCAAAATATTATTGAATTTACCCATATAATCCTTTTCTTATTTTAGTAATCTTCTAATACGAGACAGTTCTAGGTATTATTTTTATAATCAGATGGCATTTTAGTTTACAGTTGTGGAATATTTTAAACACGGCAGTTCAATTTTTTACATTTTTTTTTGAAACGCGGTAGTGAAAAACGAAAAACAAAGATCACACACGATGTTTGCAAGCCTTTCAAATAACGGCAAGTCCGTAATAAAACCGGACACTCGTATAGACCTCAATCGATATAAGAGTATTAAGCTAGCTTAAACAGAGGCTTACATTTGAACTCTCTATCACGTAATCTCTCTGGATATGTTTATCTTTTTTCTCTGTGACTATTCGATTTGTAGCTAAAGGTAAACATTTTAATTGGCAATTTGTTACCAACTGAAGCTATTTATTAAAATGAAAAAAGTGGTATTTAAAAAAGGAATATTTTCTGAGTTTTGATAATTGTCATAAAAAAATTCCAATTATATAAGTTGAGGAACTTTCTGCTATGGAGGCTTGAGCACAAGCTATCAATACTCAACTTTATGAACCTATTTTATACCTTAAAATTATCCTTAACTTTTTAGTGAGACTAGTTTTTTTTTTAAAAACTTCTCTTAGGTTCTACCATACAGCCAGTCGATAACTGAAATATTTTATGCTGAATTTTCAGTGTACAGTCTGTCAAATAAGAACGTGACCGATCGAACATTTTTTGCCATCAATATATTTTTTGGTGCGCTAACAACGGCGCAACTACCTGAGTAAGTTGTCTAATCGCATTCTGCATGAATAATCGTTTAGTATCTTCGAAGGCATACTGTCGACGAGATTTTCTGCATACTCTGCAAATTTTTCGAATCTCGCGAGACAACTGAGTCAAAGTCCTCAGAATCTTTACTCTGAGCTTTCTCTTTACAAAGGACCAAACGTATTTAATAGGGTGGGCTTCCAGCGATCGTGAGGGCCACTCTAGTATCTTATCGTGGGCCCAAGCGAGCCGTTTCGCGATTTGATAGTCGCCAACAAAGATTCATCCAACGTGCTTGGGAATTTGACATCATGAGCACGAGGATCTTGTTGAACAGTCTCATGGGACATATTCAAACCTGATTTTCTTAGATTTGCCGCTCGACGCAGCGTGAATTTCGGGACCCCTAAAAACAAAGACACAATATTTTTTCGACTTTAGGAGTGACTTTGCCTACCGAGCCCCGTTTTAGCAATATATTTAGCGGCCGCGGAATGTGTCATTTTAGGCTTCTTTGGATGGGAGCATCCGACGCGCAACCAAGTAACTCATGAGTTTTATTTATTTATACATTCAATACCAACAGGCCAAGGCCCAATTACAGAAATAACGTTTATACTAACGAGCTACATATAAAAGAAGAAGATGATACAATTCAAATAATAATCAAAGCATGCAAATAAGAACGTTTAGCAGTTAGAACAATCTCCAAAGTAAAAAAAAGTAGTAATAAAAAAAAAACTGCAATTTCGAAATAACCTCTAAATACTGAGCAGAGAACCAATAAGTACCGACAGCCTACTGGAATGGAAATCACCAGAGTTTCCAATGATATTACCGTTCTTGCACATTACATAAATAGGGCTGTGGAATAAATATATATATATATATATATATATATATATATATATATATATATATATATATATATATATATATTTGACCTAACCAGACCGAGGCTAAAAATAGGTGAGTGCCTTGCGCAAAAGCGTGGTACATGGAAAGATACATCCTTAATAGGAAAGGGCAATCAATATGGTGATTTAACAGCGTATATAAGAATTTGATGGAGTGAATATCCCTTCTCTTCGCAAGAGGCAACTTATTAAACTTTGACAAGATTAGTCCGTGATCAACGCCGCGGTCCGGATAGACACCATCCTCCTTGAAAATAAGATATTTAATGAAGCGCCCCTGTATCGATTCGACTGAGTTGTTATGGCAATTGTTTATTGGATACCAAACAATAGAAGCATAGTGAAACTTAGACCTAACAAAGGAATAATAGTAATAATAATAATAATAATTGATTGCAGATATCTTAGTAAACTCTACAATTTCTAATCAGGAAACCAGCATCCTTGATGCACCAGCAACCATTTGTTCAATATGGTAAGCAAAAGAGAATTTTTGGTCAAAGATGATATCCAAATCTTTAACCGAACGAGGATTCTGTAGAACAGTATCATCTATGGAATAATTGAAAAATATAGGGTAGTTTCGATAGGAATATCGGACGCCATTGCATTTGGAAACGTTTAAGGTGAGCCTGTTTGCAGAGCACCAGTTGGTGAGCGCATTAATGCTACTCTGTAATTCGTGGCAATCAGACCGAGTCTATGTGTTTAAAAATCTTAAGGTCATCGGCATAGGCAAGCTTTCGGCAACCTATCTCATTCAGCAAGTCGTCAACAAACATACTGAAAAGAAGAGGTCCTAGATTGGAAACCTGGGAACACAGGTATAAATTTAAAAGATCAATCAGGTTATTTGAGAGCTCACTTTTACTAAAATGCGTAGTTGATAAAGGTTCCCTTTACCGATTTTTTTGTTGGATTGTTAGAATCGCATCTGCCAAAAATGAGTTATCGCTGACACGTTCTTACTTGCCAGACTGTATTTAAACTATTGAAACATATTGAACCGTTGCTACTTGTTATAAATTAATAAAAAAAACAGCCTTCTCTAACAGAAATATAGAGTAACTCTAGTTAGGATTTAATATTTGGATAGTCCAGACAGGGGCTTTCCGAATATGTCCATCTTAAAAAAAAAGTAAAAAATGGTTTCATGTCATTTTGCAAGCAAGAATTAAGTTTGAATTTTGCAGCTCAATAACGTTTCTAAAAAATAAATATATTATAATACATAAAAAATAAGACATAAAGGATTAGAGGGGGAGGTACTACCATTTCAAGGCATTTTTATTTACAAATTTTGTAAGAACCTGGTTTTTTAGACGTTAGTAAAGTGAAATGTAGATAGGCATCAAATATAAATGTCATTACAGGGTTTATTAAAGTTGTTTATAGACCGATACGAAATTGTTTTCGTTAAGGATTTCATGAAATGGAATAGGGGAGAAAACCTGATGGATCGTGAAGGGAAATAAAATATATATAAATTTACAGCTAGAAAAATATATATATATATATATATATATATATATATATATATATATATATGTATATATATATATATATATATATATATATATATATATATATATATATATATATATATGTATATATATATATATATATATATATATATATATATATATATATATATATATATATATATCAGAAGGCAATGTATTTATTTTTCGACGATTTAAAAAAATTATACTTGATGATATATAATACAAACGGGCACACCGTTCTGGAGACTTGTTTCATGAGAAATCTGAGTTTATAGAAGAACAATATTACATGTGAAACGTCGGAAATTCCCATGGTATTATATAAAAAGAATTCGTCTTACATTATCATTATTCTAGACGGACTAAACCAATTTACGAAAGGTGATGTTTATTGTTTTCCAATTTAATCTGTGGAGTAATTAGAAATGAAAGGCGTAGGGATATGCAAAATATTAAGGGAATAAAAAAATTATGGGATTATAATAATCTAAAAAAAATAGTTTAGTATCAGAGACACGACATATTTATTTTTTCTGGAGTTATTTTTAAGTTCTTCCCAAAATTTAATTTTTGGATGATATGAATTTTAAACCAATTCATATTTATTCACACATTATTTATTCCTGAGAATGAGAATACATGAATGTTTCCATTAGGTAATTATTATTATACAAAATTTTTTGGTATAATATTTTTTTATTGGCATAACGTACATGCTGCAGAAAAATCTCTAAAGCGCTACAGGAACGGCACAAGTTTTCCTTATAATAGACTGCTTAAAAAGGGTTGTACGAGGAGTGACGAGCTGAGCTTCATACGGATGTGAAGTATTAGTGCGACGCATATTCCTAGCCGGCATCGCTGTGGGAGGAAGTGAGCGAGCTACATCCATCGAACACTTTCCATGAAAGTACTTGTAGAATAGACTCAAACCTCCAACTTTTATTCGATGTTCTAAGGAATCCAGATTAATCTAACAAATGTAATGGGAGCAGAGCCCCAAACACGGGAACATTATTCCATGGTCGCGCAAATTTTAACTTTGCACAGAATTAACGGTTGTTGTGAAATTCAAAGCATTTTAGTTCGAAATAAAATTCCAAACTTTTGAGAAACTCTCATTGCTATACATGCAACATGTTCATCTTCTTCTTCTTGCAACACTCTATCCATTTCGGACGTTGGTTATTAACATGGCAATCCTGACCTTATTGACGGCTCTTCGAAACAGCTGAACAGTCCGAATCACTGTCTTAAGTTATATAGCCAGGAATGTCTTCTTCTCCCTGGACCTCGTTTGTTATCTATCTTTCCCTGTATTACCAGCTGCAAGAGACGGTAATTATTATGTCCAACCACGTGGCCAATATTATCGAGCTTTCGCCCTTTAATTGTAAGTGCAATTTCTTTGTCACTGCCTTTTCAGTGCAGAACTTCTAAGTTGTTCGGTCCACGAAATCTTCAGAATCCGGCGGTACAACCCTCATCTCAAAGGCTTCAACTTGTTTCATTAGTGTTTTCGTCTTCATCCACGATTATACACCATATACAAAGCAGGGTAGCATTTGGTTAATGTAACTTTTAGTCGGAGTGACAAATCATTGCATGTAAACAGTGTTCTCATACCATTAAAAGATGCTCGAGCTTTTTTTGATTCTTGATTTTATTTCGACAAACTGGTCCCACTTTACATTAACCACTGTCCCCAAGTATACATATATATGATTTCACACGCTTAATTATTTGGCTATTTAACTGAAGCTGTATTATTGCTTGTTGAGATTTGCTTATTATTATCCACTTGGTTTTAGATATATTCAGGTAGAGACCATATTCTTAGCTAACCCTTTGCACCGTTTCAACAAGATCTTGAGGGTTATCGATGTTACTAATCGGCGTATCTTATGTTGCTAATTATATCGCCATTTATTTTGATGCCTTTGTTAACTCCCTAGTGCTTTGTTAAATATTTCGTCGGAGAATAGGTTAAAGATGAAGAGAGCTAAGACACAACCCTGCCGTACGTCTTCTTTGATCTCAACGTTGGATTTATCTATTCTTATGTTAGCCGATTGTCCCCAATACAGATTTGCTATGATGCGAATATCTTTTGCCATCCGTATCATCTTTTTGAATAATTTCCATTAGCCGTTTGTGCCGGACGTTGTCAAATACTTTGGCGAAGTCCAAACAACATAGGAACGCATCTTTGTTCATATCCCTGCAGCGCTGGGTGAGAACTTGTAAGCTAAAAATGGCTTCTTGTCTACTAAGGGTATTACGAAAGTCAAACTGTGACTCCCCGATGTTTGCTTCACATTTTCTGTGGATTCTGTTATAAATAACTTTTGTGAAGACCTTTCACGAAACATGTTCATGTCAAGACATATTTTCTTCCAAATTAACGCCCAACAAATTGAGATCTTAACTAAAAATGTTTCACAAATAACATATAAAAATATTATTCAAATCGTTTAAAATATCAGAATTATCTCAAAAGATGGGAATATTATTTCGTACTAGAAAGTTTTACATTCCATAACTTTTCGTGCCATACAAAGCTCAAATTCAATCAGTAATTGAATACTACTCCTATGTTTGGAACTCTAGTCCTAAAAACATACATCGCTTTGGTTAGATTATAATGAGACTTGACTGGAAACCCAACACTCACCAACAACTTAGATTTCCTTGAATATCTGAGCAATTTTGGTGAGTTAAGTCTATTTTATATGGAAAGGGGTCGATAGATGTAGTCTGCTTTATTCGTCGCGCTAATAAATTATAACGGTATGACGTTCAGCTTGTCATTCCTCGTACCATTCTTCTCAAGAATTCCTTTATATGTAGAACCTTATTCCAAATAAAATTTGCAGCAATTGAGGACCAACGCGAATCTCTTTTTGCGTATACGTGTCGCTTCTATAGTGTTCAACTTTAAAAAAGAGATGTTACTTTAATTTATCTCATAATATATTCACTTCCTCTCTATCTGACACTGACCTTTTAAACAACAGGCGCAAATCAATTTTAATTTTCTTTTAAGATAAGCACACTTCGGGAAACTTTGTTTTTATTTTGCTAACATTAAAACATCATAACATCAAAAGTTCCACTACAAACTAAAATAATTTAGAGACATAACTGTAAGATATGAATGGTACTTATGAGCATCGCTAGCTAGTAATCGAATATCTAAACAAAAATATTTTCACTCGTATATTGCCTTTTTATGACATAGGTATATTAAACTAAGGAAATATTCTTCTAAATTTTTTAATACCACTTTTACATTTTAATAAAAAGTTTCGATAGATAAATAGTCACAAAATAGGAAAATAAATATACTCACAGATTACATGGTAGTGGTATTCAATGTAAGCCTTTTGTTAGGTCTGGTTAGTACTATTTTATCGACAAAAGCTTTTACCGGTTGTGGCGTCTGTGTTTATACCGGATTCCCCGTTATGTCAAAGATATAAGAATATCGTTATATCGATCTCCTTTAATAAACACTATAATGACACAGACTGTGCGTCCTATCTGCGCTTCACTTTATTACCTTCTAAATAAGCAGATTTTTCAAAATTTGTAAATAAAAATTAGTTAACTTTCTTGATTGTATTCACTGATTTTTGATCTCCTATTTCTCATTTCATACTTTATGATATGTTATATTGTCGGTATGATTTTTGTAACTTATTGACCTTTAAAATCCTAACTTTATTCTTACTCGCAAAATGATTTTAGAAATATTTAAAATGGTGGAAGAAGTATATGGCAATTTTTAGGCTTTTTTCTTCTCTTGCCAGAAAACCTAGAGGTCGCAATGAGCGTCCGTAAAAAGTTTTTCCTCAAGAAAAACGAAAATTTTGTTAGTGATTCGCTAGTAAAAGAAAAGAATATAAAAGATAAAAAAAATACTTATAAATCTAAGTCTAAGAGGAAAACACTTTACAAAAGAAAACTTAAAAGTAAGTGGTTTACGGAAAACACGAAAGAATAGAACGTTACCGACCAATTATTTTAAATTTCTATTTGGGACATCTCTTAGTAGATTTTTTAACGTGCCCCGATTACCAAAATTTAAAATTGGCTATCCTATCACATAACATTTAAACTAGGTCTAGGTTGCTCCCCTTGTGTTTTGGAAATGTCAAATTCCTCTTTTTCGAACTGATCAATAAGACTCGATGACTTTGGACTAGTATCACTGGAAGTCTTTAAGTATTGACCTTTCTAATTACCAAGATGGTCTATTTTGACAGAAATTAAAAATAACTAGCACCTTCTAGAGCAATCAATGGCTCGAGGGTCTTCAAAAGAACTAACACGTAGGCTGAAAAGTTTTTGGCCTGATTCATAGATGTCACCCTTTTCAAAAAAAAATCGAACCTTCAAACGATACATGTCAAAATTTCATGATATTTCGACGATTAGTTTACAAGTTACAGTGGTTTTAGTGACGCTACTTTTAATATTTTCAAAACAATTGCAAAAATCGAATTTCGTGTGTTGATTAAATAGGTACTGCTTTTTGATGGGAAAAATTACCGTTCAGGCAAGGCAATGGCTTGATAACTGTTACGGGGACTCTGTCCCTAGAAAATCACTCATCATTTACTGATATGCTGAATTTAAACGCGGTCGTACAGATACAAATAGTGCTGAACGCCCTGGAAGCCCAATGAGGTGGTTACACCGGAAAATCCACAAAATTGTTTTGGATGACCATAAAGTGGGATTGCGTGAGACAACTGACACTCTAAAGTTATTAAAAGAACGTATTGGCCATATTTTGCATGAACATTTGGGCATGTGAAATTTCTGTTCGAAATGAGTATCGCGTTTGCTCATAGTGGACCAAAAACAACAACGCGTTGATGATTATGAGCGCTGTTTGGACCTGTCTAAGCGCAATAAAAGGATTTTTGATGCGATATGTGACAATGGATGAAACATGGATCCACCATTACACACCGGAATCAAATCAGCAGTCACCTGCGCGAACAGCAGCCGGCGAAAGCCTCCCGAAGCGACATGGAATAATTTTCATCGACTATGCTGAGAAGGGAAACACCATCATAGCAAATATTATATAAAGTTATTGGTGCGTTTGAAGGCGGAAATCGTAAAGAAACGGCCCAAAATGAACAAGAAATATGTGCTTTTTCATCAAGACAATGCACCGTGTCATAAGTCAATGGTTACGATGGCAAAATTGTATCAATTAAAGTTCAAATCGCTTCCTTACTCACCGTATTCTCCAGATTTGGCCGAAACTGAGGCCTTTTTTGAAGGCAATGACAAATCCTTCTACAGGGAAGGTATAGAAATGCTAGAAAAGCATTGGACTGATTGTATCGCTCTTGAAGGAGACTGTATTGATGAACAAAGTCGATGTGCAAAAAAAATGTGTTTTAAGTAGCTAGACCAAAAACTTTTCAACCTACGTGTTAAATTAACATATTGTTAATTTTTACAAATCTTGTAAGGGAATGGTCACGAAAAACTTTTTAAAAAAGTGATAAAGGACCTTTTCCTGCTTTGCTGCTTAACTTTTAGTAACAAGAAACAAACGACAAAGTTCAGTTTTACACGGTTATTATTGGAATAATTATGAAATTGAGGTCTTGGTCCGTGATCTGCGGAGATAATACATAGCTTTGCTTATTTAAAAGATTATTTTGACATTTATATCAACAAATCTAATGTAAGTTTATTAGAAAGCAAAGTTTTACAAACCTTAAAGGACTAGGTCCATACTAGGGTATCAATCTCCAATAAAATAAATAAATATTTATGCAAGAAATATTTAGTTAAAAATTCTGCTGCAAACCGAAGCGAGTATCGAAGCTTAAGATTAAAAATTAGATTATCTGTACTAAAATCGTGATCGACTGGAGCGGAAGTGATAAATCCCAGACAGCAATGAGATCTGGGCTTCTACCGTCAGCACTGAACGTAATCATATAGCGATATTAAACAATTTAAGGTTTAGAAAGTTATGAGATGTATACAAAAGTGTTAAAATTAAAAAATATTAAATATAATAATAAAAATAAAAATAAGAATATAGGACATACTCTTTACTGCTGATCCGAACTACATAGCCATCTGCAAAGTGGTCGATACTTCTGGATTAAATTATAATTTTGGTATAAATAATCTAATTTTTAATCTTCGGTTTAGTCAAACATCCCTCCTGCTTCTAGTGCACTAGTGTAGTAGTTATAACATTGGTGTAGTATCATTGCGTCAAAGATTTCAAATTTCAAACGTAAATAAAAAGTTAATTTTATTTTTGATTATAGTTTAATTTATTGTTAGAAATATTTGTGATAGAATGAGCTATTTAAACCGTAATAACTAACGTGAAATTCTCAGTGAACTCTAAATTTCTTCTCGTGTTATTACATAAATTCAAATTTATGTTACGAATTTGGTTAAGTACTTAATCATATATACTCATTGAGCTTTAATTTTGCAGAACTTTTAGTGCAAAGTAAGTGATACGTTTCCTGAAACTATTATTTCTTTTTCATTTTTAGTGTTCCGTTATACTTCGGTGCCTGTCCGTCTGTCCGTCTGTCTGTCCGTCTGTCTGTCCGTGTTCCGTAGAAACGGAAACATCAGAGCCATGTATTTTTTAAATTTTGACTTAAGGTAGTTTTGAGGGGTGAAATCGGAAGTGAAAAAAAAATTTTTTTACATCGAGTGTGGTGTCAAATGAAAGCTTGTGAAAACACGAGTAAAAAATATATATATAATGTAATACTAGCGCGCACTTTTCTTTGTATTATTTTTAAAAAATCGCGAAAAATCGCTGTCCACCCGCCTTATCTCGGAAAGTACTTATCAAAAAATTTTGAAAAAAATTCTTTAATATTCTCCACTAGGTGTAGATTGAACGAAAATTATTACGAGTGCATTACCTGTAATAATTTATCTGGTATATAAAAAAAACAGAAATTTCAAGGTCATCAATTTTCAGTAAAGTTTGGAAATAAACTTTGTTAAAAGTTATTTGGGGTGTGTTTTGTGAAGTCACTGATCATTTTTATATCACCGTAACATAAATTTTGACTTAAGGGATTCGTTTTGAGGGGTGAAATCGGAAGTGAAAAAAAAAAATTTTTACTAGGTCATCGAGGGTGGTGTCAAATGAAAGCTTGCGAAAACACGAGTAAAATATATATATATATATATATATATATATATATATATATATATATACATATATATATATATATATATATATATATATATATATATATATATATATATATATATATATATATATATATCTATATATATATATATATATATATATATATATATATATATATATATATATATATATATATATAATGTAATACTTGCGCACACTCTTCTTCGTATTACTTTTAAAAAATCGTGAAAAATCGCTGTCCCCTACCTTATCTCGAAAAGTACTGATCAAAAAATTTTGAAAAAAACCCTGGAATATTCTCCACGAGGTATAGATTGAACGAAAATTATCATTACCTTTAATAATTTATCTGGTATATAAAAAAAATCAAAATTTCAAGGTCACCAGTTTTCAGTAAAGATTGGAAACAAACTTTGTTGAAAACTCATTTGGGGTGTGTTTTGTGAAGTCACTGATCATTTTATACCACCCTAACAAGATTTTTTATTTTAAAAACAATCAACGTACGGAACACTAATTGTGCAAGTTCAACTTGCACTTGACCGGTTTTTTTTACAAATGAATACCTTTTTAGGTAGGGGACCCTAGTTCGGATAGTTCTCTTCAGCAGATGTTTTTTTTCTCCTGCTTCGTACCTGCTCTTTGATGTAGGGGGGAGTTTGCCTTTGAGTGTGGCGGGCTTGAACCTGGTGACGGTAGCCTGAGCTAGAGCGGTCTTAATATCTGCTATCAATTTATTGACTGCATTGTCCAGGTTCCTCGTACTGGGAATAATTAGAATTGGTGCGGTGCCAACAAGGAGTCTTTGGAAGTAACACTGGAGGTGACATTATCATTAATTCGGTTGACCGGTTCGCCTAAACTAAGAATGATTGGTAAGTAGTCAGAGGAAAGCTCGTGGAAGACAGTCAGGTTGTAGTGGAGATCGACTTTTCTGACCAGGAAAAGGCTCGTCTGCCTTCCGTAGCCTACGAAAGTGGTCTGGAGTGATCCTGTTGAAGAGTGGTTGATTCCGGATAGTTTCGAGAACACCGTCATTATTAGCGTTCGTAACTAGATTTCACCAGCGAATGCTTTTAACGTTGAAATCGCTGCCCAGGACCAACCTTTGGTAGTTGAAGCCGAAAATAATATGATAGTCTACAGGATCAATCGGGTGGGTATTCCCATTGTGCTGATAAACAGGAGAGAAATGAATAGAAGTATTATTAGCGATGGAAACGGCTATAAAATAAAATTTAGGTTAGCTTGAGAGGGAGTGGCTGGTAATGGTTTAGGAATTAAGTAATTGCACATATCTTTGATAAACTAAGTCAAGATGTCATCTAAATTGTAGATGGTTCTTATAATTTGAACCGAGAAAAAGAAAAAAAATATATGATCAAGTGTTACTTGAGAAACAAGAGAATGTTTTTCGTCTAAATTTAAGATAAGGCGAACTTAGCCCTTAAAAACGTCTGCGTAGTCAACTGCTACTACTCGTGATTGTCATTTTCAAAATATGAAATTCATAATGGACATAACTTGAATGGCGATTTAGTAGTGTTGTCGAATATAAGCTAAACAACCATGAATATCCTCTGTTAAATTTGCTGTCGATACAGACATGACTGAAATAAAAATTATTAGAATTTTGCGGATATTTGCATGTGCAGCTGACGTTCTTGTGTTCAAGATACACAAATAAACAGGAGTTCTGTCATCAGTAAAGCTGTAGATTTGAATCAGGGTCCTTTCCAATAGATTGTTAATGTAATGGAAAAAGAGAGTGGAAGGCAATATAGACTATTAGCGCACATCCACGTTGACAGTAAACTTATCTGAAGGAAATCCATTTACTGCTACTGCTAAAGAATGTCCTTTGAGGAAACTCGAGAGTAATCAACAAAACCCTTTAGGCATATTATAAAAGGAGAGCTTAGCCAACAACTTGTTATGCCAAACGCATGTGACCGTTTTGAATATATCAAGTGTAACGGCACATTGCTTTCCAAAATGTTACATTGCTTTGTTGCTTTCTAAAGAATTTCCCTTAGATAAATAGTTTTAGGGTCTTTTCTTATTAAATGGGAATAAAATACTATAATTTTTCAGTACAGATATTGTTTATAAAGTTTTTCTATCTATTCAAATTGCTTTCTCTTTAGTTTACCCACAAATTGATATTGTATGTAACAAACTTATCCCATCTAATTAAAAAAAAACTTTTACCGTTCGTCATAAACCGAACAAAGGGCAAAGCAGACCCAAGCTCTGCGGGATCACTTAAAGTACCTAAGGCTAAATCCCTTTATAGATCCGTTTTCATACCATAACTCCGTTTACAAGTCATATTTACAGACGTATTTTTAGAAGCAATTTTTGTTACATAGCGAATCCCCTAATGGTTAAGTTGTTATAAAAAAGACAATATAATAAAAAACATTGCTTTATTGATAGTAGAATCAGTAATTAGTTTAAATTTAACAAACTTACAGTGGTAGAAAAATTAAAGAAGTAAAGAGTTGAAAATAATTGAAAAAAATAATAAAAAGGTATTTCGTCTCCATCAGAAAAGTCTTATCGTACCTAATATTTCTGGCCTTTCAAATAAAATCATAAGAAAATGAGATAAATTAAATATAAATATATTATATAAAATCCAAAATAGTGTATTGAAATAAGGTATTTGAGAGAAAATTTTTCATCTAATCAATTTTTTGAAAAATTTACCTTTCGAATCCCGCAGACGTAAATTAGTTCATATTGATTATATTAATAATTGTAATAATAAGGTATGTAATAAGCTAGGTAGGCATATATATATATAGGTCAGCAAAACCATTCTACAACCACACACATTCCCCACTTTCCTTACACAAGGAATAACATACGTCAAATCCGTCAAACTACCGACCTATCACCTGTCTTCCAACCCTATATAAGATCATCACAGCCACAATTTCCAAGAAAATAGAACAAAACCTAATAGACAACAATATTCTCACTGAAGAGCAGAAGGGGTGCAGGAAAAATAGCCGAAGATGCAAAGAGCAGCTGATCATAGATAGCGTGACCATAGGATAATCCAGAAAAGAACACAGAAATCTTTATACCAGTTACATAGACTATAAAAAAGCCTTCGACACCATACCCCTCATCTGGTTAATCAGAGCCCTAAACTCCTAAAAACACAAATCGAACGCTTCCAGATAGAAGAGCTGTACATCAGGCTGGGTATATTTCAGTGAGACTCGCTCAGAGCTCTATGGTTTTGCCTCTATCTCAATCCGCTCTCAAATACAGAACAGAGCATGGTTTCAACATCAAACAACAAAAAGTGAACCAACATAAAACAAACCACTTCCTATATATGGATGACATAAAACTCTCCGCTGCCACAGAAACGCAGCTGAAAGAACTCCTCAAAATAACAGAAATATTCACCTTAGATGTCAATATGGAATTTGGTATAAGTAAATGTAAAGTGCTCTACATCAACAAAGGCCATTGGAAAGGCCACCATGAGACAGAAACCATCAACAACAAAACACTCGATAACATGCTCGACAAAGAAACATACACGTTTCCCCATATCTAGGCTTGCAACAAAGCATCAAACTCAACCATACTCACATAAAACAGAGCTCAGAACCGGATTCAAAAACAGACTTACGAAACTTTTACAAAAAAAACTCAACTCTAAAAATCTCATTAAACCATCAACACGTTGGCTATACCTATACTCATACTCGTATATTCATTTGCTATCATCAACTGGTCATACACCGACATAGAAAACATTCGCTTCCTTATACGTTCTCAATTCACCTAATACAGGAAATTACACCCCAATGCATGCAAAGAACGACTTACGAACGAGAGGAAGGCAAGAGGAAGACGAAACATAGATACAAGATCACTACACACGAAGCAAATATAAGCACTTAGGAAATTTTTTCACACCAACCTCTACACAGCGACAGTGAAAGCAGACAAAAACTACACACCTCTTGACTTATCCCGGGAAGACGACCCAGCAAATACACCCAATTACAACAGGAAAAGATGAAAACGTGGTCAGAAACAACACTCCACGGAAAACAGATACCACATAGAACAAGAACAGGTACATAAAAAGCAATCATACACCTGGTTACAAGATGGGCAGCTATTCCTTGAAACAGAAGGCCATTGCCATTCAGGATAAAGTCATATTAACCAGAAACTACCAAAAGCATATCATCAAAGACCCAACTATTACAAAAAGACAGATACAGGAAATGCCACCGGCATAAAGAAACGATAGAACACGTAAAAAACGAATGTAAAATATTAGCCCGAACAGAAACACAGCCAAGCATGGCTCAGCGGCGAAAGTAGTTCACCAAGCACTAGCCACAATATACAAACTCATAGAAAACACAGATCCCTACTACAAATATACACCAACACCCATACTTGAAAATAAAGATTACAAGCTCTACTGAGACATTAGTATCAATACAGATAAAACAATCCAAGCCAATAGACCTGCTATTACTTTTCCATACAAAAAAGGAAAAGTCACCTATCTGATTGACATAGCTGTTCCACACAAACATCCAAACGAAATACACAGAGAAAATCTTCAAATCCACAGACCTTGCAACAGAAATAAAAAGCTATGGAAACAAGGAAAAAAGTCAACATTATCTCCACAGGCTTTATAACAACAACATTTACATCACACTTAGTACAATTAGTACTCAACATAAACATGCACAAGTACATTCGGAAGTCACTGATTTTGAAAACATGTTACATTGCCAGGTCATTCCTTAATACACAATGGCAGTTGCGTTTGTGCTGACTTGGCTTAGGCTCGTTAGCCAAACATGGAACCACATTGACCCAATTTGAGAAAGAAAAACAAAAACAACAATAATAATAATAATAAACAGAAATAAAAATGCTCTGGAAACAAGAAAAAGTCATCATTGTCCACCTCGTCGTATCAACTACAGGCCTTACACCAACAATATTCACACCACTTTCAGTATAATTTAGCACTCAACACAAACATACACGAAAACATTCAGAAGTCAGTGTTGTTGAAAACATGTAACATTGTCAGGTCATTCGTTAACACACAACGGTAACAGCGTTTGTGCTGACTTGTCTTAAGTCCGTCAACCAAAAATGGAACTATATTGACCAAATGTGAGAGAGAATAGTGATGATAATAATAGTGTTTTATTTGCTAGTTTATATAATTTTGAAAAGTACGTAAGAATAACAAAGAAAAAAAATCATTGAACTATACATAATAATAATACAAAAAAAAATTCCTCTTATATACACTAACACAAAAGTCAAAAAGGAGGTTAAAATCAATTTTAAAAAGGATTCTGGTTTAATGCCCTCATAAAACTAAAATAAGTAGTGCTCTTACTATCCTGCCCATTATCATTACACCCGCTGTGCTCAAAAAGTAAGAATGAATATTTTTATTTTTTCTTATAAAATTACACACACACACACACACACACACACACACACACACACACTGTGTATGTTCCCCAGAACTTAGTAAGAACTTTTTAAATTGTTATTTAAATGTTGTGCTGTGAGGTGGAGGAAAAATGCAGCCACGATACTTTAAATTAGGTATGTGAACATCGGTTTCTGTAGCGAATTTTAGTTGCTAGATACGAGGGACGATTAAAGAGTATTACCAAATGAAATAAAATGGCTGCATAAAATTTTCTCCATAGAAAGGCATGCTGTTTCATTTAACATGTAAGAAATACTATATATAAAAGTTAAACGAGACTTTTAGACGAGTTGAATTTTATCTTCACCTAGTTTAACAGTACAGGGACCTTAAACAGCACCAGCAAAATTGAAATGGCTTTATTTTAATACTGTGTTATAATAAATCATGATTTTTTCCGAGCATCATAAAAGTTGATTTTGATTCATTTACTTGTAAGCTATGTTTCTCTGAAAATTCTACTAGCCGACGCAAATCTTCGTTAATTTTTTCTTGCGGGAGAAACGATGCGTATAATTGTGTGTCATCTGCGTATAAGTGGATCTTCAATTACCACAATACTTAAGACAAGTAGTAACGTTACAGGTGTCTATACAAAATAAGAGTGACCCAAGTATGGACCCTTGGGGCACACCACAACTTTCGGTTGAGTAAAATGATATACCTTTCCTTGTCTCCACATATTGCAGTCTATTTATCTAATTCTTAAATAAGTATTACTATTTTGGTCAAAATGCCATAAAACTTTGATAAAAAGAAAACACGAATATGTCTCAAATGTGCAGCTCTTACAAGACGTGTGCGATATTGAGTAAATCTCTTCAGATATTAATTTCATGAATGCCATCACATCTACACACAAATCATTGAATAACAAACTATATGTTGAACTGGTGTGCAATAATGCCTAGAAAACAAAAAAGAGGTAAACCACAGACAAGATGAAGAGATAACATAAAAACATTAGCGAGACACGATTGGATGCAAACAACAGAGCTCAGTGAAGACAACTTGGGGAGGGTTACAACTGACTGTGGATAGCTAATGATGCTGATGACGATGATTTGTGTTTGCCACTACTTGCATCGAGTAGCATTAATGTCTGACACAAATAGACTTGCACAATCGCATTTTGTTATTAATAATCAAGCATTTTCTATCGTTTGGTTTGATAAATTTTAAACTATTCATAGCTATTGTTTGTGTATGGTAATCGATAAAAGAATGAATGATCAAAGAATGAAATGACAAAAACTGATTAACATAGCATAAACAAAGTATATTTATTATTGACAAAAGTTTTCAACAGTACTGAAAGCAATTAAATTAGTTTGCTAGTCCATTGGCCCAACTTACTATCAAAAAAAAAAACTTACAAATTAGAACTTAGAAGAGCTAACTTAAGTACTGAATCAGCCAAGAACAATTAAATATCGTTAATAGAGACAGATATAATTAAATAAATAAAAACGATGTAAAAGTTTACCCAGAGTTGGTTGGATGTCAGCGAGGGTAGATGATTGTGCGTGTTTGTGCATATTTGTGCACTGCTTAGCTTATTGTGCTTCCCTCTCTTGGTTATATGAGTGTCGTACTTTTAAGGTTTATTAACTTTCCTCCAAGTATGTGGTAATTTATGTTTATATGTGTTCCCAGTTAAAGTCGCACATTCATAAACGACGTGCATAGAGATTTTTTCCTCTTCACCATATGGTTTGCATGTTGTGAGGTCCTTCTGAGTGGCCCATCCGGTTATCAGTCCCGCCATTAGTTTGGTCTGAGCTCTTATTAAATAAAGGACGTCAGTTGCTAGTTTCTCTGAGATACCACCTATGACGTCCCTCGCATGTCTTTTTTCAGATGTTGCGAGCCAACGATCTAGATATTTCTGACCATCTGTTAATTGCCGTTTCTACAACCTGTTTTGGTAGAATCAAACGTTATGGTTTTATTACTCTGAATTTTGCTAATTCATCTACTTTTTCATTACCGTTCGATACCGAGTATCCTGGAACCATAATAGTTTAAACTTGAACCTGTGTTTCCTGGAGGCAAATTGTCCTGCATATCCACTGCCATCCATAGATTTGGATCGATCCGAATTCTATACAGTTTTTCGAAATTATATGACATTATCATGTAGTCTTACCAGCCATAGTTTTACTCAAGGTTAATATCAGTTTCTTTCTAAAGTTTTGTGTTAGAGATTGCAACGTTTCTACATCAAACTACTGCAAGCTAAAGCAATACTGTGCAAGCTCAAATACTAAGCTAAATATTAGAAATTATAGTTTATAGTGTGTTAACTTATGAAAGTAAAACTATCTCCACTTTCTATTATTAGTATAAAATTATTGTTATTTAATTAAGCCTAGAAAGACAAGTGTTGGATCTCTGAGGACGCGATTTACTTTAAATTTGGGAACTATTTTAAATTAACACGAAACTAACTAAAAAATAAATTTTTGACCATGTAAACGCACCACACCCTTAAAAACATGTTTCTCGACTTTTAAATTCTTAAACAAGTTGTTTTTCTCCTATTAATTCCCAGAAGCTTCACCGGACGTTAAAATTTTAACACAATTTAATTTTTTATTATTCTTGTTTCTTGAACACAACTGAAATTAAGGTTATCTGTTTTTTACGTAATGTTTATTTACCATGTTGGCTTTCCCCAATGAGTTCTTTGGAGATCATGAATTTTATAACCTATTTAGTAACCGTTGTTAAAAAAAATGCTTGTCTCTTATTATTTTAATCTTGAGCATAAGGTTCTTTTGAGTAAAACACAGTTTTTGTGTTTTACTAAAAAATTTCTCATTTTCACATTTTTCTTTTCTTTGGTATTGTTTTTCATTTTTAAAGGTAAATTAAAAAGTAGAAACACAATCAACTTATGGATACAAACAACAATGCAAATCACAAAATATAAAAACATGTACACCTAAAATTTTCTCTTTTATGTATATAAACAATTGGTTTAAAATTTTTGTTAAAATGAACAATAACAATTAGTTAAAAATTATAGTTATTAATCAAACACATTTTATATTATTTGTACCTTGAAAACAAGTAAACCAGACCAATACATATCGGTCTACGGCCAACGATGGCAAAAACACTTTTGTATGGTAGCGGAATGCACATATTTTTTGTATGCTTTTATTTTTAGTTCAGGTTAGTTTTATGCTAAAGCTCGGAAAATATGTTTTTATTAATTTTAATTAAAATTTTTCTTATTATTATTATTTTTAATATTAATTTTAAGTACTCGATAGCTAATTAGATAAGATGTTATATATTAAAACTTAGGTCCTTAATATCTGTTCTGTGTCGTTCACTGCGTTTTTTTCTTTTCTTATTTCTTTCATTTTTTTTAATTACTAATTTATGATAATTGTGGTCCTTGTTTGAGATTTTAGTTTCTTTGTAAAAAAATGTGTGATTTGTTTTGTTTTCGTATTTGTTAACGGCAGTTGGGGCGTTCTTTGTGCATTTGTGGCCGTTCAATATATAGTCATGCCTATCTATTTTTTGGACATTTTCACATGGAATAGAGTATATTAGGTTAGAGTTTTTTTTATGGGGGTGTTACTCTTTAGTTTCATGAATAGGGAATTCAGTTTGTTATAAGATTTGTAGGAAATCGTTATGTCATATTTGTTTAGTGTGTATTTTACTTTTTCAGACAGGTCTTTTATATACGGTAATGCTATGTATTTTATGTCATTGATTTTAAGGCCGTTTGATAACAAAATTTATTTTACTTTTTTGAGGACAATGGGTCTAAATTGTGGAGAAGTTAATGTGATGGCATGATCGGTCAAATCATTGATTACACTCATGTTTTGGGGAATTTGAATGGTTTGAGTGGTAGTTTAGGTATCTACCTGATCATGTTGGTTTAGTGTACCATTTTGTTTGGATTTTGTCATTCTTCTTTCCACGAACAAGTGTCATATCTAGAAAATGTATTTCCTGGTTTTTTTCCTTTTTCTATGGTGAATTGGATTTTGTGATGGAAACCGTTGAACCTTTTGTAAATTTCATCGATTTTATTTCTGGGTACTGTCACGATGCAGTCGTCGACAAAGCGTTTGAAGATTACAATTTTCAAATTTACTTCCTCTATTACTCTTTCTTCTAAGTATTCCATAGTGAGTTGTGCACTGATAGCAGAGATAGGTGATCCCATAGCACAACCATCCAGTTGTAGAAAGAGTAATTAAATTGAAAATAATTTGTTGTGGGAGTTGTATTAACTGCTTCTATGAAACTTTCTTTTGATAAAGTGGTCTGCTCTTTGATAAGGTTCCGTTTTTCGTTTGGGATTTTAATTACCAGATCGTTGGGAATATTTGTGTAAAGCGATACAACGTCAAGGGATAAAAGGATATAGTTTGGTGGTAGGCTTACGTTGACAATGAATTTTTTAAATGTGAAGGCATCTTTGAAAAAAAATCGTTTTCTCCTGTTATATTTGAGATACAGGTTGACAGATACTTTTATAGGTTGTAGAACGGAGACTGAATACAAGAGACAAGAAGTCTAAGCGGAATATCTTGTTTATGGATTTTAGGTAGTCCGTAAATTTTTGGAGCAATATAAAATATGTTTGATTGGTGACTATAATTTTTAACTAATTGTTATTTTTCATTAAAAAAAAAATTAAACTAATTGTTTATATAAACAGAAGAGAAAATTTTAAGTGTACATGTTTTTGTATTTTGTGATTTGAATTGTTGTTTGTATCTGTAAGTTGATTGTGTTTGTACTTTTTAATTTACCTTTAGAAATGAAAAAAATACCAAAGAAAAAAAACTGAGAAAACCCATTACTATAGGGCGAAACGTCAATTAAAAATAACTTCTTAAAGAAGCAAAAACTCAAGTATTTTACTCAATAGAACCTCATGCCGAAGATTAAAATAATAAGATTTATATACATAAATGTCCAAGAAATAAATTGTCATATATATATATATATATATATATATATATATATATATATATATATATATATATATATATATATATATATGCATATACACTGTTGAGCAAAAAAATCGATACAAAAATTTTGCTTCATTTAACACCAATTCTTGAATTTAATTTTCAAATAGTGGTATTAAAACGGAAAGAACCGTTTTTGCTCCCTCAGCGTTGCGCGCTATTCATCCTTATGAAAAAAATTGCATTTTCCTATCATTCCTTTATCGGAACTTGAACCGTCAACATCTCTGCTATATCTGCTCACTAATTACGTCATCGGAAAATGGATACCACCTCGCAAAAAAACAGCACAAGTCATTGCCCTATTGCAAGAAGGGTATAGCAAACATGTAGTCGCTGTGCATCTGCACCTGAACCAGTTAGCTGCCTTGAGAGTCTACAGACGTTACCAAGAGACTGGCGACTTTACACGGAGACCAGAATCAAGAAGAAGAAAGTGTACCTCGGAGCGAGACAACCGCTTCATTGCCAACATAACTCTAAGAAATCGTGGTCAGGCTGTCAGTCATTGGACAGTCAGAAGAAGACTTAAAGAAGCTAACCTAACTCCGAAGAGACCAGCTAACTGATTCAAATTGACAGCAACCCATCTACAAGCTCGACTCAGGTTTGCAAAATAACATGTCGACTGGACTTTAGAGCAATAGCACTTCGCTTTATCCTCTGAGTCTCGAATGTGCTTACATTGCAATGATGCAAGAGTCTATAGGAGGCCTGGGGACCGCTATGTGCAGTGCTGCATTACAGGAGGTTCTGTCATGATGTAAAGAGGCATCTCACTGGATGCGAAAACCGATTTGGTTTTCGTGACTAATGAGACTCCTAGCGGTGGATTAACTGCTTATCGCTACATCAAGGGGATCCGGCAGGAACACGTCGTTCCTTACGTTGGTTTTGTTGGCGATAGCTTCGTGCTAGTGCACGACAGGGCGAGGCCACATACTGCTGCATCGGTGCGGCAACACCTGGCGGAAGTGCAAATACCCACATTAGACTGGCCTGCGCGGTGTCCTGACCTCAATCGAACCGAACACAAGTCATTGAGGATACAGGATTGAGTTTAAAAGAAGGTTTTTGAGCTAGAAATCCAACCCTGCATCGCTAAGGGACTTAAAGATTTTGATGGCGGAAGAGTGGGGAAGAATCTCACAGACAGTGGTCAAAAAGCTCATCCGCTCCATGAAAAACCAGATGAAAGCAGTAATAAGTGCCAGGGATAGTAACACAAAACATTAATTCTGGTTTTTATTAATAATTTAATTGTTAAATTTATTTTTTTTAATTTGTCCTTTTTCTTACGCCTATGGTATTTTCATTCCTTTTCCCCCTTGTCTCCCCTTTCAATCATTTTAATCAGTAAAAAGCATGAGGTATACTATGGAATTTGGTATCATTAGAAAGTGAATAGAATGGGCTAATTGAAGACATACAGTACTTAAATTTAAATAATTATGTACGTGTGTTTGCAAAGATATCGAATCGCAGAGATTTTAACTAGTGAATTTACAAAACAGAAAACTTACTCGACGTTTCGATCTTTCTCTTATCTGGAGTTTTCTAGTCGGTCCTCCGAATGATGGAGAAGGAACACGAATTGGATGGTTCTCCAAAACGTTGGATGGATGGTACGGTGTGTACGAGGGTCGTTTAAGTCTCAAGTCCTGCTGGTACAACCAGAAGTACTCTTACCCCAATGGTAAAAGAAAATTTCAAAATGGTAATTTGGTTGAGTAAGACCAAAATCTAAATGAAAGTTGGAATTACGGGACGTTCAAAAGGAATCCAAGCATTAAAATACAAAAACTTTAGAGTCAAAAAACTCCAAACACAAAAGAGAAAAAAACTTGGAACAAAAAAACATCCTTGTTTAGGGCATTATATTCCAGTCAGTGTCAGAAAATTTCTCGAAGAGAATTCGACTTAAATAGCCATACAAAAAAATTAGCAATCACGTATAATGGCTACTCATCTCGAGTCTTTAAAATGCTCTTCTGCACTTTCCGGTAATAAAAATATTGCTCATAAATAGCTGGTACGGTATCTGAACCAAAAACTTTCCACAGTACCGCTACCGGGAATCTTCATTATCCCCCCAATAGTTAGTTAAATTATAATAAATTATATAATGTTTTTTGGTTGCTAAGCTTATGAGGTATTTCAATGTTTGACATCAGTACTGTTATTGGTAAACCCGTTTTTTAAAAAAAGTTGGACTTGCACAATTAGTATTCCGTACATTGATTGCTTTTAAAATAAAAAAATTGTTACGGTGATATAAAATGATCAGTGACTTCACAAAACACACCCCAAAGGAGTTGTCAACTCAGTCTTTATTGAATACTGATGACCTTGAAATTTTTGTTTTTTTTATATACCAAATAAATTATTAAAGGTAATGCACTCGTGATAATTTTCGTTCAATCTACACCCCGTGGAGAATATTCCCCAATTTTTTTCAAAATTTTTTGATCAGCACTTTTCGAGATAAGGGGGACAGCGATTTTTCGCGATTTTTTAAAAATAATATAAAGAAAAATCGAGCCCAAGTATTACATTATATATATTTTTTACTCGTGTATCATTTGACACCACACTTCCGATTTTATCCTCCAAAACTAACCCCTTAAGTGCTAAAATTTCACTTTCAAAACTACATGGCTCTGATGAGGCCATCAATTCCTATATTATTACCAAATAGTTTTGGAAAAAAAATCGGGTGTGACAGACAGAAGTCAGATAGACACCGAAGTCATCTTATAAGTGTTCCGTACGGAATACTAAAAAGACCGACTAATCTAAAAGCTAAAATCTTATCCTTTCCATATTTTATTTACAATATATTTATGCTTGTCGTAGCAGTGAGGCGGCTTTCTAGACCTTTAATAATGTGGCACCAGTGGCTTTTATCATGATTAAAAGATGTAGATGTAGGTTGCCCAATTCTGCCGTAGCTTCGTGCTTTTAGAATCGAATGCAAAACGTTGAAATCAGACACAAGAAGTTAAAGACGACCTGCTTGAGAAGTTTATATTTTTTCCGTCCGTGTAATATATGAGTCCAATTTGAAATAAAATTTCAATTATCATAAAAAATGGTTAAATGGACAGACATCAACTTGCTTACAATAAACATAACTAAAATTAGCTATTAGAGAGAATTTTCAACGCTTATTTCGGCAGTCTACTGTCTTTATCTTTATTTGACCCATGCGCAATAGTAAAGGAAGAAATTAAATATAAGGGCTCAGCTGTTATCATTATTTGAAGCGTGCGCCCACCATTTGGATCATGTGCAGTATTGAAATAAAACAAGAGAAACTTTTATTAAGGATAGCGATTTCTCTTATTTAGGAACTTATAGAAGAGGTTATTTGAAGTTCGTTATTTCTCTCGCTATTATGGTAGGGTCTGTTTTTTTTTCCTACTTACCACTCACTTTACAAGTCACTAAGAAAATGTAGTAAAATTGAAATTATGATCTTTTATTGCAAGTAACACTAAGATCAGTTAATTAGGGTATATATTATGTTGAGATTTTGCAGTCTTTGGCACAATGACATTACAGAACAGTTATCATCACTACAACAAATACTTTATTTTTTGCACCTGACACACGGTCGTCTAACCATGTGAGCATGATTACAAGTGATGACTGACTGTCGACTTACTAATCGCTCCTGATGATGATAACATAGTTAGTGAAACGCGGTTCGAGTGAAAAAGTAAAATGATTGATGCGGTCGTGATAACTGTTGTATAGTGCTAATCTCAAATGAAGTTTTATTTATCTCGCATTTGTATTAACTTGTAAGTATTGAAGAAAGTGATAGAAACCTGCTAGACACACCTTTAATTTAAAAACTTGTGTTGACCAATCAAATACTAATAACTGGTGAGCTTAACCATGAAATGAATAAAAAAGATATACTCTAAGTTCATAGAAGATGAGTACTACCCTAACCATACTTTTTAGTTTATTTTATTGCAATTCCGCCGTAGCGTAAACGTGCAATTCCTTCTTGTCAATACTGCGCAGGCTTGATATAACGATAAGGACAAAGGCGTGTGAGATATAGACGTTTGCCAAATCTCTCTAGTTATAAGTTTAAAACAATATTTTGATACGCAAACTGAGAAATAAACATAAGTTTATCTTTAAAAAAAAACATAAAAATTGGATTTTAAAGACGAATAATTTAATATGAGATTACCACTAAAAATGAGATAATTTTTTTTCTTTCTCTCTCAATTCTTTCACCTCAATAGGAGTATTGGTGACGCCATGCAGTTGCTGCCACAACCGTCGTTCTCCAGGCATCTCGATCCTGCACGACCTGACTTGGCTTGTGCATACCAATACCAAGAAGAGATCTTAATTGGTCGGACCATCTTGTTGGAAACCGTCCCCTTGATCTTATACCCTTTAGCTTCCTCCCTACTAGAAGCTTGTCCATGACATCCACTTTCTTCGTAATGTGACCAAAATATTTCAGGTACTGTCTATCAATTCTATTTGAAAGTCGGTCATTTATTCTAATCTCTTCACGAATATTAGTACGGTGTTCCTCTAAGGATTCGATATTCCCACATCTCAAATGCATGGATTCGTCTTTTGTTAGCTTGTTTGGTGGTCTATGTTTCCAATGCGGAAGATGCTGTGGGGAATGCAAGGCTAGATAACAATCCTAACTTTGTGTTTCTTGTGACAGTTGGATCTTTCCAGACCTTAGTGAGTTTGATCGTCGAGTTTCTAGCCATAGCAAAACATCTTCTTAGTTCCTCTTCACATCCACCATTGTTACTTATGAGGGATCCCAAATAGTTGAAATGGTCTACAACAGTGAAACCAGCAATTTCATTTATGAGTGACAGGTCTTCATTACGACTAACAATCATTACTTTGGTTTTCGCTCTATTAATTGTAAATTCATAGTTTTTGCTAGTGATTTCCAGGCGCTCTATAATTGATTCTAGGTATTGTATTGAAGTTGCAAGTATAAGAGAATCATTCGCATATCTGAGGTTACTGAATTTTTTCCACCGATTAGCACACTCGCAATCCAGCCATTCAAAACAAACTTCATTATATATTCACTATATATATATTAAAAAGTAAGGGTAACAAGATACAGCCATGTCTGATGCCATCTTCTACGTTAAAGGGATCGGGAAAAAATTATTCAGTTTAATTCTGTCATTTATGTCCTCGTACAAGATGTATAGGTGTTCCCTTGCTGATTAGCATCGACCAGAGTTTCTTTCATTGTATGCAGTCGAAAGCTTTAGTGTTGTTTGTTAAAAAAAACATATTTCTTCTTGTTTCTATAAGTTTTAGGGTATCGTCGGACATCATTGAGGATTTTTTTGTATTTTTGCCGAGCATTATGTGCCAGCATTTGTTATTCACTTTTCAATAACAGTTTTACTATAACAGTGATTTTTTATCGCTCACCTCCCCGCCTCAGTAGGGATTTTACCCTGTTTTCCATATCCCAAGGATATCGGCGAGGATGTCGTAATACTCGTCAACGTTGTCCAAGTGCCGAAACATACATTTTTGTATTTCACTGCACCTTTTAGACAACGCGGTAGTGTTGCCACGGACGATATTTTTGCATTTCTGCAAACAACTATTACCTATGAATACTCACCACACCCAGCCGACACACGGAATCGAACCGCTGACCTCCTGATCAACAGCAGGCTCCTTAGCCCACTGCGCCGATCGGTCCGAGTGATACTAAATTACGTCATAACAGTAATTTCCATTTGAGATAAACACAAGAGATGTTAAGTAGCATCTCTCCGAAAAATAAATCGAACACAAAAGAAGAAAAAGCGCAGGCTTTTCTAGTGACGAAGTTTAGCCGATTTGAAAAAACTAGAGATCATTCTGATAATTAATTGAAGATAAACTAGAGATTTCAGAATTCACTGCGTATAATATTTTGACAGCACACAGGACTTTTTAGGTAATTATTACTGGTGATTTGGTTCGTTCGGACATTGTAAAACAATTTTTAAGTTAACACCAACTTGGTATGTTGGGTAAGTCAACAAATTCACCAGATTTAACACCCTGGGACTTCTTTCTCTCCCAGATGACAAGTTATTAATGGATGTCATGGAACTGGAAATAGAAATAACCTGTTGCGTAGATAGTATCGTATAGTATCCGAGAATGAAGACGAATTGGAAAGACTGCTCCATCGGTCCAAAATTTCGGAAAAAAAATCTAACTATGTCCAGAAAATATAGTTACTTTTACACTCAATAATGAAAATGGAGGAAAACAGTTCCTCGTACTGTTTCTGAAACCTATTCTGTTAGATGCCTAGTGGTGAGAGTGACACTGCTTTCAAGAATAATCGACACATGAACTGGAATCAATGAGTTGCGCTTACTTTGTGTGCTAAACTGATATTATGGTGATAAATGCTTATTCGAAGTAAGCAGAGTAAACTATAACGAGGTGTATCGAAAAAGCGTTTAATTTTGTTCTTGCATCGCAGCAAGTTGTCATTCTAAAGTGATGAGGTCGTCCATATCCAAGAATTTTTGAAAAGGCTAGTATGAGGATTAACAAGCTAAACCTTCTAAGGATGTGATAGATTAGCGCGATGTGTATTGCTTGCATGTACCACTCTGGGAGGAATTAAGCGGACCACATCCGTGGAACACTGCTCGTGAAAGCAGTTATAAAATCGTCTCGAGATATCAACCATTCTTTGATGTTTCAAGGAATTAAAATTGCTGATCAGTTTCACGTTTCCGGTTAGGCGAACAGCTCTATTGTGAACAGAATCCAACAAACGCAACATATATTTAAGAGCAGTGCACCGAACATGTTAGCAGTATTCCATTATAACTCGAATTTGAGCTTTGAACAGGATTAGAAGTTGTTGTAAGTTGAAGATTTTTAATACGTAATATCTCCAGCTTTTGAGAAGCTCTCTTTGCTATGAACGCAACATGCTCATACCAAGCTATTTTTGATCCCAAGTTAACGCCCAGCAAGAGTGTCTCGACATAACGATGTCGGGTTCTTTATCTTTTTTAGAAAAAGCTACTGCCGAGGATTTTGTAGCGTTTAATTGTACTTTGTTACTATTAAGTTCGTTAAGAACGATTTTCTGCAGTCTGCGCATATTTACATATTTGGCTGATGTTCAAGTGTTCAATGAGAAGACTACAACTAACAATATTATCGTCGGCAAAGCTGTAAATTGATTTCTTCGATTACACAGCCACACACAAAAAAAGCATTACCACGAACCAAAATACAAGAATCCAGTGTATTTTTTCGACGCTGAATTCGAATCTGTAGTTAAAAAAAATATTTATCGTATCATTTTTTTTTGCTAAAAACATCCCTTGAAATTGGATAAAACTATAGTAATAATGTAATGACTCTTAATGAAGTGTGAAAAATTTTATAGTCTAGAGGAGAGAATATGCATTCAAACAACAGTAAGGTTTTTCTATTAATTAAACCAAAATCTACCCTTACAGGGAGTGAAAAGTACCTCTAAAACTCAAATAACGCACGTGAGTTTAAATAACATGTACAAAGGACAAATTCTTGTAGCTCTTAGGATAAAATATCTGAATCTGGTGTTAAAGGGTTGAGACACCCCTATAGTGTGTAAAAACCACCCCCCATCTACGGAGGTATCGCATAAGATTCAATAACGCCGAAAAAAGTTCAGACTTTCGTAGTTTTAGGCAGGATGAACAAATATGGAGTAAATTCGCTTGAATCACCGATACATGACTATGAACTACACTTAGAGGGTGGTAGAAACTACCCCTACGCTCTAATGTTGCACATGGATATTATTGAAATTCGGAAAGGAACAAGTACTTTTATCTCATTGTGCCAAACATTCACGACAACTAGATCATCTTCCTAATAAGGTCGAAAATCATCCCTAGGACGGGGGAGACTGCCCCCTGGGATTAATGGATCTTAGAAGTTGTAGCACCTGAGAAAAAAAATACAGGCTTTCATAATCTCAGGCAGGATGGACAAATACAGCCTGTATTTTTTCCTCAGATTCTAGAATTTCTAAGATCCATCAATCCCAGGGAGTAGTTCCCCCCTCCTAGGGATGATTTTCGATCTTACTAGGAAGACGATCTAGTTGTTTGGAATGTTTGGCACAATGAAATAAAAGTACTTGATCCTTTCCGAATTTCAATAACATTCGTGGGCAGTATTAGTGCGTAGGGGTAGTTTCCACCACCCTCTAAGGGTGGTTTATAGTCGTGTAATTGTGGTTCAAATGAATCTACTCCATATTTTTAACCCTACCTATAACTACAAAAGCCTGAACTTTTTCGTCGTTATTGAAACTTATGAGATACCTCCGTAGGTGGAGGTGGTTTTTACATCCTATAGGGATGAGTCTCAACCCTTTAAGAGTAATGTCTAGTTGTCACACCAGATTCAGATGATTTGCCCTAAGAGCTACAAAAATTTGTCATTTGTACATATTATTTAAACTCACGTGCGTTATTTGAGTTTTAGAGGTGCTTTTCACCCCCTGAAAGGAAGGATTTTGGTTTAATTAATAGAAATAGCTTGCTGAGGTTTGAATGCATATCCCTTGCTCTAGACTATAAATTATCTACCATTTTTCACACTGCAGTAAGAGTCATTACATTATTACTATCGTTTTTACCCCATTTCAAGGGATGTTTTGGCAAAAAAAATGACACGATAAATCTTTTTTTAACTACGGATTCGAATTCAGCGTCGAAAAATATAATAGATTCACGTTCGTGGTAATGAAATTTTTTTTGGGTGGCTGTGTTATTAATATAAAAGGATAAAGAGAGTAGAAGACAGTATTAGACGTTGGGGGACATCGGCGTTTGTAGTGAATCAATGACCACTCGTACAGATTGCTTTCTGAGGAAACCTGAGAGCCATGAACAAAACCTTTCAAGCATACCATACGAACGCAACTTAGCCAAGAATCCACCATGCCAGACACAGGCGAATGCCTTAGATATAATAAGTGCAATTCGAGATTCTCCAAAATTTTCTACTGCATCTATAATATATATAAAATGCAACGTCTCTCTGTCTGTCTGTCTGTCCGTTAGTGCACTTATCACTGGAGAAAAACTTATCCGATTTACGTACTTTTTTTTTTTAAACATACGTATGTTCTCTGGCCAGGTTATAGGCTATATTTTATTACGATAGGTAGCATAAGGAATGAGCAGTGACGATAATAGTGAATGAAGTCGGAAAAAAGTTTGCCGCTAGCGCGTTTCCTTGCAATACACAGCCTAAACCATTAAATATGGAACAATATTATGTAGCGGAGAATATCTATAATCTATAATCGATATAAAATGCAATGTCTCTCTGTCTGTCTGTCTGTCCATTAGTGCGTTTATCACGCGAGAAACACTTATTCAATTTACGTGTCTTTTTTTAAATTCATACATATGTTGTTTGGCCAGGTTATATAATAATAATAATAATAATCTGTATCTATAATATATATAAAATGCAACGTCTCTCTGTTTGTCTGTCTGTCCGTTAGTGCGCTTATCCCTCGAGAACCACTTATCCGATTTACGTGATTTTTTAAATTCATACATATATTCTCTGACCAGGTTATAGATATATATTTTATTACATCTATAATATATATAAAATGCAATGTATCTTTGTCTGTCATCTGTCTGTCTGTCCGTTAATGCGCTTATCACTGGAGAACCACTTATCCGATTTATGTGCTTTTTTTTTAAAACATACATATGTTCTGTGGCCAGGTTATAGGCTATATTTTATTACGATAGGTAGCATAAGGAATGAGCAGTGACGATAATAGTGATTGAAGTCGGAAAAAAGTTTGTCGCTAGCGCGTTCTCTTGCAATACACTGCCTAAACAATTAAATATGGAACAATAGCATGTTGCAAAGAATATAATATAATAAAATGCAACTTCTCTCTGTATCTCTGTCTGTCCGTTAGTGCGCTTATCACTTGAGAACCACTTATACGATTTACGTGTTTTTATAAATTTATACATATGATATGTTCTATATAATTCGATATAAGCCTAGATAATGGGAGATAAGTATAAATAATGGGAGATAAGGAGAAATAATGGGAGATAAGCAGATATAAATCTAAGTAATGGGAGTTATGGTGAGATAATGGGAGATAAGGATAAATAATGGGAGATAAGGAGAAATATTGCGAGATAAGTCGAGATAAGCCTAGATAATGAGAGATAACGTGAGATATTGGGAGATAAGTATAAATAATGGGAGATAAGGAGAAATTACGGGAGATAAGCAGAAATACGTCTAGGTAATGGGGGTTATGGTGAGATAATGGGAGATAAGGAGAAATAATGGGAGATAAGGAGAAATATTGTGAGATAAACCTGGATAATAGGAGATAAGGTGAGATAATGGGAGATAAGGAGAAATAATGGGAGATAAGGGGAAATAATGGCAGATATTTTATTACGTTATGTGACATAAGGAATAAGCAGTGACGATAGTAGTGAATCAAGTCCACGCGAGCGGAGCCGCGGGCACGGCTAGTTGTTCCATAAGTTAAAAGATTTACTATGGATTTTTGTTTACTAAAGCCATATTGATAGTCGCTAGTAATATCAGATATTTTAAATGCGGATGAAATTCGATATTATTGTAAATATTTCTACTGGACGGTAGTTGTTTGGCAAAAGATATTTTCGCCTGTTTTTGGTATCTGCTGAACTCTGCCGCATTTTCAGCGGAAGAGAAATATTCCCTTTCTGTAAGATAGATTGAAAAGTGCCCTCGCGCATTTTTTTATCACTATGGCAGATATTCCATCCGCGTCAGAAGCTTTTTTGGTGTCCAGTTTTGTGACACGCGGTCTCAAGACATATCGGGGATATTTGACTGCACATTAGGACTATTAGCTGGTGTTTTTTTCCCTGGGAATCAATAATAAATTGGGAAGGAAAGCGTTTAGCTAACAAGTTGCAACAGTATTATCTGGTATGGTAGATTTGTTGAAATTTGCACTAATGGCCTTAGCAACTGACCAGAAAAACTTTCAATTGTTTTGATAAGTAAGTTGGTTTTGATTCTTGAGTGACTCTTGGTTTCATAGATTTATTTGTTTCTATCTGGGTACGAACGAAGTTATTGCAATTTATGATGTTAGGGCTTTCACCCCATTACCGGCAGGCAAGATGTTTCGAAGCAACAGCTTTCTTGCATTTATGATCGAATCAAAGTTTGCCGTTGGAAGATTATTTCTTTGAAAAACGTAGGTAAGCCTTTATATCAGCCAAAATTACATCGGAAACTTCGCGGCTTGCTGATAATAGGAAGCGATGTGACACTATTGAAATGCTTAAGCCACAGTGCACATGACTCCAATAGTAACACGTAGGCTGACACATAGATGTCGCCCTTTACAAAAAATAAATACGATTTTTAGGAAGTACCAACCTTCAAACGATACGTGTCAAAATTTTATGAGATTTCGATGATTAGTTTACAAGTTACAGTGATTTTAGTGATGCAACTTTTGATGTTTTTAAAACAATGGAAAAAATCGAATTTTGTTTTGTTTTTTGATGGGAAAAAATGCCGTTCAAGCACAGAAATGGCTTGATGAGTATTGCGGGGACTCAGCCCCCAAAAAACACTCATCTAGTATGCTAAATTTAAACGCTGTCGTACAGATACAAATGATACTGAATGCTCTGGACTCCCAAATGAGGTGGTTACACCGGACAACATCAAAAAAAATCTACAAAATTGTTTTGGATGACCTTAAAGTAAAATTCATGATCATTTATGAAAGATATCAAAAGTACGTGTTGGTCATATCTTGCATGAATATTTGTGCATGAGAAAGCTCTGTTGGAAATGGTTACCGAATTTGCTTACAGTGGACTAAAAACAACAACGTGTTGATGATTCTGAGCTCAGTTTGGACCTGTTTAAGCGCAATAAAAAGGATTTTTTATGCGGTATGTGACAATGGATGAAACATGGATCCACTATTATTCACTGGAATCAAATCGGCAGTCAGCTGAGTGAGTAGTTGCCGGTGAAAACCACCCGAAGTGGCCAGAGACACGGTAGTCGTCTGGGAAGGTTTTGGCCTCTGTATTTTGGGATGCGGAATTTCCATCGACTATGCTGAGAAGGAAAAAACCATCAATAGAGAATATTATATATAGTTATTGGTGAATTTGATGACAAAAATCGCAAAGAAACGGCCCCAAATGAACAGGAAGAAAGTGCTCTGTCATCAAGACAATGCACCGTGTCACAAGTCAATGGTTACGATGGCAAAATTGCATGAACTGATCTTCGAATTGCTTCCTCATATTCTCCAGATTTGGTCCCCAGCGACTATTATCTATTCGTAGACCTCCAAAAAAATGCTCGCAGGATGGCTACAATGAAGAAGTATCGCCGAAGCTGAGGCCTATTTTGAAGGCAAACATAAATCCTTCTACAAGAAAGGTATAGAAATATTAGAAAAGCGTTGGACTGATTGTATCACTCTTGAAGGAGACTGTATTGATGAATAAAGTCGAAGTTTGCAAAAAAGATGTGTTTTAAGTAGCTATGCCAAAAACTTTTCAGTCTACGTGTCATCTCAATAACTAAAATTTGAAACTTCTTTAGCAAATTAGTAGTATACCGAACGCCGTTTTGAAGCTGAAGGATTTCGATTGAAGTAAATGATTTAAACAACGATATTTTTTTTGGACAGAGGGTGTATGACAATGAATGTGAGGGCGAAGATTTATTTTATTTATTAGCATATCTTGTCATTCTATTTAATAAAGGTATGAAAAAAATCAGAAACATTGAATACTCTATGATGTGATTGGAGATGAATCTCACACAAAATATAATACTAATAAAACCTTTAAGAATTTATTACATGTATTCGGAATATCGTGATTTTCAATAACCCGGTTTATTAGACAAGTAATATTTTTTAGATAAAATATATTATTAAACGTCAACTAACTAATCAATGCCGCACACCATCGGAGAACAGCTAATTTTACCCGCTATTGAAGAGGTTTTAAAAACTGTTCTGCACAAACTTCCATTTGACGTACTCAAAAGAATTCCTTTGAGTAACAACACTGTACAAAGACGTATTGATGAAATGAGCTCTGATATTGAAGGCTTCTTGTGTAATTATCTGCAAACAACTCATTTTTCTATTCAACTGGACGAGTCAACTTTACCTGGTAATGAAGCATTATTATTGGCATATGTTCGATTTGTTATGGACGAAGAAATCCATGAAGAGCTGCTATTCGCGAAAACTTTGGAGATGGACACTAAAGGCGAATCAATATTTAATGTCCTGAGTGATTTTTTTAAGGAAAAATCGATTCCATTTACAAACATTATTTCGGTGGTAGCAAATGGAGCTCCTGCCATCTTCGGGCGATATCGTGGGTTTATAAGCCATCTTAAAAGAATTATACCAGAAGTAACTGCAAATTCACTGTGTCATCCACCGACAACACCTGGTAGCGAAAAATTTGAGTGATAGATTGCACAAATCGCTTCAATTTGTGATTAAAGCAGTTAACAAAATAAGAAGCAATGCATTGAATACCCGTTTATTTGCACAATTGTGCGACGAAAATGATGAAGACTCCCAACGATTGCTCTTACATACTGAAGTACGCTGGTTGTCGAAAGGTGCATGTTTAGCAAGATTTTACTCAGTTTTTGAATCAGTTTTAGAGTTTCTGGAAAGTAAAGATCCAGATTTTAAAAAACCTGATCAAATTCAAAGCAGACATCACGTATTTGACAGATTTGTTCAAAAAAATTTAATGAAATTAACTTGCAGTTACAAGGGGACAGAGTAAATTTAATAAAAACAGAGGGTGTAATTTCGGCTTTTCTTGGAAAATTGAAATTTATGAAGCAAAATATTAGTCGGGCGCGAATTCTCCCAGTTTCCAAACTTGTCACAGGCAGAATGTCTTGATGAGGATATTCAGACATACGCTCAACATTTAAATGCCCTGCATGATGCCTTCAAAAATAGATTTGAAGATATTCTGACGATGGAAATACCACCATGGATCATAAATCCATTTGATGAAACGGAAGTGGCGAATTTGGTATTACAAGAGCAGCTACTCGAGTTTAGCACCAATGAGGAGCTGAAGGTGAAATTTAAAAAAGTCTATCAAACATTTTGGCTGCAGGCAGAAATACCCGAAAAATATCCTGGACTGTGGAAAATTGCGAGAAAACTTTTGATAGCGTTTCCCTCGTCATACCTTGTCGAAAAAGTTTTAGTGTCGTTACAACCCTATTAACAAAAAGAGGAGCAGATTGAACATCACAAAACGGGGAGATTTGCGGTTATTCCTTACAAAACTGAAGCCAAATATTGATAATTTGCTGTCAATCCATCAAGTAAATCCCTCCCATTAAAATTATGACTATTTTTTTTTTAATTGTTGATTTGCATTGTTGAAGTTACGGTACGTTATTAATGTTTAATTTTAATTCTATTAAGTCTGTAATCATATTATTTTAATAAATAGAACACAAGAAAATATATTATTTTTCTTTTTATTTTTACCACTCCGAATTTAGGGTTGGAACTCAGCCACGACGCAAATTTCCATCGTTAGATCTAATCTTCACATTTTTTTTGACGAGTTTTGGGAATATGGTAGAAATGTAGCAGCAGGGGGTCCACCGAAACCAGTAAAATTTCGAAAGTGGTCTACGAGAAAAAAAAGTTTGGGAACCTCTGGTTTAAATAGTAGTAGTTTACTAAAAACAAGGGTATTAACAGGTAATAGGTGAAATAAGAAGTATAGGTAACGTAAACCTCCTAGAAGTCGGTCCTGCACAAGTACTCGACCTTTTCGTAGTCTTTCACCTTTTTTCAATAAAAATAGTGTAAAAGGCTGAGTACTGGGAGTTTACCCTATTTAATACGCATTTATTTTTACTATAATACGAGAAAAAATATTACTTTTAGTAATCATAAACATTCATATCAATACTCAGCATATATCACCACTCTACCAAACACTTTTTTTTTGCACTCGACGCGCGTTTCGCTAATCATGTTAGCTTCACCAGGAGGGATGATTAACTCACTGTTCATCAATCATCATTCCTGATGAAGTTAACATGGTTAGCGAAACGCGCGTCGAGCACAAAAATAAAAATGCTTGGTGTAGTGATCATATATGCTGAGTAGTTTCATTGTGCCAAAGATTCCACATTCCCAACTTAACATAATCAGTGTTTAATTTTGATAACAATTTTTGCAATTATTGTTACAACATTTACACAAAGAAATACAGCCCAATGTTGATTTTTTGCAACTAAATCACATTGTGCGACAATTGCATTGACATTTGCATGGCTTAATTACAGAATCTGGTAGAGATTTCTTTGACATTTGTTTTGGTTATAAGTTACCTTCTCGTAACTTACAGCCAAATTGGAGGAAATCAGTAGGTTCAAATATTGGTTCAGAAGAACTTTTCCATAAATATGCTTGTGCTTAAACTTTTAAACAGTGCATCAGGGTAAAGTTTCTTCGTTAAAATCATTATTATCCACAGCTCCGTGTAAGAATAATGCTGGGTTTCGCACACAGTTTTTAGGTACAATTACTTTTTCATTTTCATCCTTCGCACAAAATTGACCCTGATATCTCTGTATCAAGATCCTTTAATGCCTTATAGCTGATACTGATCTACTCGGGTGGTGAGCAGATTAGGCTAGAACTACGTGTTTAGATATCTTCTTTTCAGTAATACAGTACACAATATCACTGAATATTGCTTTTGCCCTTCGAAGAGAACTTTCTTCTAATTTTTGGTTCTTCACACTGAAAAATTTTTGCATGAAAATTGTCCACTCCGATGGCACATCAGTTTTATTTAACGCATTTTCTAGTAGGTTTTCGTCACATAAATACTCATCCGATAAAAATTTCGCAGTCATTTCCTCGCCTCTTAGTTATTTTGCACATAATTTAATTCTATCTATATCAAATTGACGGACACGTTCTACTCCTTCAGCGAGAGGGATGTTGCACATGAAGACCATGGAAGGTTTAAACTTATCGGCTGTCAATTAGAAAGGATTTAACTACTCGGTTTTCCACAACTGCATCTTCTATATCGATGAGTTCAGCCATCCATGTTGCCAAATATGATAATTCAAACCAGCAAGTTAAAAATCGATCTTTCACCTCATACATCAATTTTTCGAAAGAGGTCTGTAATATTTCTTGGGATATTTTAGAAGAAGGACGACCTGGTTTGTTTTGAGATGATCTCGGTATCCATACATAGTCACAGTAACAAGATTTGTGATACCTTACTTCTTTAGCAAACAAATCTCGGGCGGTTTGACACGCACTTATTGCTGTGAGAACGTTATCTAGTTTTTTTGTGCAGTATTAAAAATATTTTGTGCCGCAGAAAGTTGAGAACAGAAAAAAAACTTTTTGTTTTTAATTTTAGTTTGGTTACCGCATATTAAACACGTCAATTTCTGAGTGTTTTTTTGTCTAAGTTCTCTGCGAAGATTGTGACTTAATTCTTCAGCATTCGAGTCAGCGCTTTTTAGTGTTCTGAACGGAACACTTATAAGATCACTTCCGATTTTCTCCGAAACTATTTAACATAGAAAGTTGAAATTTGATACTAATATAGGAACTGATGGCCTCATCAGAGCCGTGTAGTTTTGGAAGTTAAATTTTGAGTTAAGGCGTTAGTTTTTGGAGGATAAAATCGGAAGTGTAAAAAAAAATTTTACTAGGTCATCGGGTGGGGCGTCAAATGAAAACTTGTAAAAACACGAGTTCAAAAATATATATAATGTAATACTTGCGCAGACTTTTCTTTGTATTATTTTTTAAAAATCTCAAAAAATCCCTTTCCCCGCCTTATCTCAAAAAGTACTGACAATTTTGAAACAATTTTGGAACATTCTCCACGGGATGTAGATTGAACGAAAATTATCACGAATGCATTACCTTTAATAAGCCATCTGGTATGTAAAAAAAAAACAATTTCGAGGTTATCAGTTGTCAGTAAAGATCAGAAACAAACTTTTTGAAACCTCATTTGGGTGTGTTTTGTGAAGTTATCGACCATTTTATTTTGAAAGCAATCCGTATACGGAATATTAATTGCGCAAGTTCAACTTGCACTTGACCGGTTATTTCTTCTTCATGCTTGTATAAAGCTATTTCTCGGCGCCGAACTTTTTTCTCACTAACGTAACTCACGAAACAACTTCTGGGCAAGGAAAGACATTGAACACTAGATTCTGGATCATTTAGCTTATCGAACTTTGCACGCACTTCATCTTTACGTCTCTGTGCTGCACATTTTATAGAGAGAAATATCTGTCGCTTTGGACCGTTCACTAAACAAGATAATTATCCTGACGAATTACAAAACAACACACACCAGTTCATTAAGTCTCTCCTTCTTTAAATTAGCAACTTCTAGTGACATTTTTTTCACAAAACTATTCAATCTTCAATCAATATTGAAAAACAAAAATAATACGTTTTGCCGATGTGAGATTGCGACAGGCGTCGATTCGGCGAGCTGGTAAAAGAGACATAGGCAAGTTTTTTTATACAGCTAAAGGTCTCAGGTAGGCGCCCTACAAAACAATTTCCGGTCTGCATATCATGCAAACAGATAAACCATTTGCGCCTGCCCTAATTTCAAATTAAATTTTAGTGTATACTAACTCGAGAAGAAAAATTAGTCTAACTATTAACCAAAAGACTTCGTCAGCAGCAACGACAAAATAATATCCATTCGACATTGCTTACTTATTTTGCGCTAGATGATATTTTATTATTTCTTTTTTCTTTTATGGGTCCAGCACACGTGCCTCAGGGAGGTCCCTAAAGTGCTATAGGAGTGACAAGTGTGCGGAAAAAAACGATTCACGTTGTCCTTGAATCGCTGTAAATTGTACTCGGTGGGAAACAC
Organism: Pachyrhynchus sulphureomaculatus; assembly: GCA_019049505.1. Taxonomy (NCBI): domain Eukaryota; kingdom Metazoa; phylum Arthropoda; class Insecta; order Coleoptera; family Curculionidae; genus Pachyrhynchus; species Pachyrhynchus sulphureomaculatus. The sequence goes on from CM032451.1 coordinate 31,312,957, forward strand.
AGTCCTGGGCAAATCATTCCAAAGGGATGATGTTCTCCATATAAAAGACTGCTTGAAAAGCGTTGTACGAGGAGTAACAAGCTGAACCTCATACGGATGTGAAGTATCAGCGCGACGTGTATTTCTACATGCACCGCTCTGGGAGGAATTAAACGGGCTACATCCTACGAACACTTTCCATGCAAATACTTGTAGAATAAGCTCAAGTCGCCAACCGTTCTTCGATGTTCCAGCGAATCAAGGCCGCCGGTCAGTTCCAGGTCTCCAATCAGACGAACAGCTCTTTTCTGAATAGAATCCAACAAATGCAGTGTATGTTTGGGAGCGGAGCCCCAAACATGGAAGCAGTATACCATAATTAGTCGAATTTAAGCTTTGTAAAGAATTAACAGTTGTTGAGGAGTGTAAAGCTTTCTGGTTCGAAATAATATTCCCAACTTTTAAGAAGATCTCCTTGTTATGCCTGCAACATGCTCATACCAGGACATATTTGCTCCCAAATTAACGCCCAACAAATTGAGTGACGATGTTAGAGGAATGGAGTGCCCCGCCATAACTATGTCGGGTTCAGCAACGAAAAAACTGCGGCCTGGGTTTTTGTAGCGATAAATTCTACTTGGTTACTGTCACCCCAAGATAGAATTTTTTTAGGTCTTTGTTAAGTTGAACAACTTCCCGCTGTCTGCGGACACTCGCCTGAGCAGCCGATGTCCGAGCGCTCAAAGTGAATGAAGAGATAAGCGTACTGTCATGTCATGTGCAAAGCTGTAGATTGGATTTCCGGTCTTTTCCAGCAGATCGTTAATGTAAATTAGAAAGAGAGTAGGAAATAGTATGGAGCCTTGGGGCACACAACAGAACTTTTCAGATATACCACAAGAACGTAGCTTAGCCAACAGCCCATCGTGCCAAACACGGTCGAATGCCTTGGATATGTCAAGAGCAACCGCTCGAGATTCTCCAAAGTGTTCAATTGCGTTGTTCCAAACATGTGTTACATAAGTCAGAAGATCTCCTGTTGATCTAGGTTTACGAAAGCCATATTGGTGATCGCTAATAATGTTGAATTCTTCAAGATATTTTAGAAGAGTTGATTGATAGCCTTTTCCAGGACTTTCGATATTATTGAAAGCAGTGCGACTGGTCGGTAGTTATTTGGCAAGATCTTCTTGCCTTTTTTAGGTATCAGCTGAACTGTGGCACATTTCCAGCAGGAAGGAAATATTCCCTTTTTGTAGGATAGGTCGAAAAGTCTACAGAAAACTGGTGTCAGTTCCCTCGCACAGTTTTTGAGAACTGTGGCAGGTACTCCGTCAGCGCCGGAAGCTTTTTGGGTGTCTAGCTTCATTAAAATACGTTTTATGATACGCTGTCTGAGAACAAAATCGGGTATCCTTGACTGCACTATGGGAATTTAAAATAATAGATAGTGGTACGAAAATGTAAAATAACGGTGAAAAACGCGCAGAAAAAATAACAAAATTCAATATTATTATTAAATTATATATCATTTAAATATTAGGATAATAATTAAATTTGCTTGTTCATAATCACTTTCTTAACTGAAAGATAAACATTTAAACTCGGAATATTTCTAAAATTGTAAAATCAAATTTTAAACTAAAAATAACAATAAACTCCTAACAATATCAAAGTTAATAGAACAGAGATGTTTTTCTTATGTTAATTGCAAGATGTTTGGATAGTTTCATAAAAAAAGTTAACAGAACAGAGATGTTTGCCTTACGTCGTATGTAAGTTCTGTATTCTCAATTTAGATAAACTTCTAAAGGGTTCGTACATCAATATTTCATGATGTAACTAATCGCGCACAACTAACTAACTGTAAGTTTCTACCTATACAAAAATATAAAACATTTACTTTTAGGGTCTTTAGATCGCGAAAAACATAGTCTCGAATTTCCATGTGTTTGTCGGCACGATAACTTTCAAATTAGCTGAGATATATAATTCAAATATTTTACACGTACATACACTCCTGGACAAAATTAACGCAACAATCTGAGAATTAATTTATCTTTTTCTTATGTCAGTTTTAAAGTTTATCGAGTATTTGAATAGTAGGTTATGCATATTTTGTTTCGTTGTTCATGACAGAAATCAAAACAATTCGTTTAGATTTACAGTTTTAAAAATTTTTTAGAAGATAAACAATTTTCTGTAATAATGAGATAGATTTTCTTTAAAAGTAAGCTTATAAATTGTTCCCTTTTTCAAAGTAATACGTTTTTTGTGGTAGACTGTTTTATTTTTGACCCCGAAGAATTAGAAAAATGAATCGAACAAGGAATTTAGCTGAACACGAGGTAGTGCGAGCTCAGTTTTATTAGACGAGGGATATTGTCAGAGTTATGTTGCCAATTTGTTAGGCAAACATCGTTCCACAATAAGCCGTATGGTAAGACGCTTGAATGAAGTACGAACTTATTCTAGAAGGCTAGGGCAAGGGCAAAAACGATGCGCTAGCGACCTAGATGAACGTTTTATAAGACAATATGCTTTAAGAAACAGGACTGTCACTAGTTCTATAATAAGAAACGAACTCGAAGCTGTTCGCAATGTCACAATTTCTTCTAAAACAGTTAAAAGACGGTTAAATGAAGCTGGATTAAACAGTAGGAGACCAGCCACTGCGCCCTTGCTTACTAGAGAGAACAGAGTTGCCAGGTTACGTTTTGCTCGAAACCACGAAAACTGGTCTGTGGATGATTGGAGACAAGTTTTCTTCACAGATGAAACTAGGGTTAGTCTAAAACATCCAGATGGTCGGGAGCGAGTATGGCGAAGACCAGGAGAGAGGTTTGCTCCTTGCAATATCTCTGCAAGGATTCCATTCGGCGGTGGCTCTGTTATGTTCTGAGGTGGCATCTGCTTTGATGCTCGCACAGAGTTAATTCCTGTCCGTACGAGATCCACGAATGCTGACTACTATCTTGAGAATATTGTAATAGAACATGTTATGCCTTTCGGTCATTTTGTGGGGCCCAATTTCCTGTTTATGCAAGACAACGCTCGACCTTACGTAGCTAGGGAGGTACTCGATTATCTTAATCAAGTTGATATACCGATTATGCAATGGCCACCAAAAAGCCCGGATCTGAATCCGATAGAACATGTATGGGATCACCTTAAGAAAAATGTGAAACGTCATATACCTGCACCTAGAAACCTGAGGGAACTTGAAAATGCAGTTATCACAGAATGGGAGCAAATTCCTCAAGATTTCATCCAAAATTTAATTAGAAGCATGCCTAGGCGCATAACCGCTGTCATCCGAAGTAGAGGAGGCAACACACGCTACTAGTGTCCCAGTTACACATTAATTTTGCTACTAATGTCCTAGTTTATTTTTTTCATTATTACATAATTTCAACGATTTTGTTATTAGGTCTTAAGAATAATTTTAATTCGAATCTTATAGAGAAATTTGGTAACTAATTCACTTTTAAAGTATCCGAATAAGTTTTTTCTAACTTTTAGTTTAACCAATGTTCATAAAAATTTATTAAAATTAATTCATTATAGAGATTTGTATGATTTCATATATTGTGGCTTTAATTTTGTCCAGGAGCGTATATTGTTTGGAATGGGATTGGACCCTATAGTTTTTTTGGGCTATATCCCTTATAGGAAAGATGGTAAAAGAGGTAGGATTCTATAAATGTGGTATATGTTCAACACTATTACAAGCGTTTTTTCAGCTTTTTGGTTGCAATAAGGTACAAATTTTTAGTGTAAATATTTATAGTTAAACATATAAGGGGTTACAGGGGTAAGGAAGGTGTGACAGGAGTTGCTTTGTATATGTCGTATCATCTATCTTTTTTACGGTTCTTGGAGTTGAAACTCAAATATTAGGCTATTTTTAATTGATTTTAATTACCTGTGCTGAAAATTATAAATAGTTACATGGATGGGGAAAAGGTTGGAAGGGTTGCTTCATATGTATCATTTTTTTTTAGGGTTCTTGAATTTGAAACATGTTTTTTTTTTTTTTTATCATTTTCAATCATTATTTATTTTTTGTCTTTTTTTATTTTAAATTTAAAATAACAAAAATAAAAATAATATGCAGGGCTATCCTTTGAAAAAAATAAAGATGGCGTTATTTCTTCGAACTCACAGTTCTAAAAATTTTATTGTCAATGGCAGCATGTGCGCCATATAACACCCTATAACTATTATTTAAATATTTTTTTGATACACTGATTAATAAATTCTGTGGAATCATTATTCCATACATATGGGGCACCCTGTATATAGCGAAATAATAGATTTCAGTTGTAATTATCTCTAAAATTCGTGTTTATAATTAATATCTTACCACAAATAAATTATTTTTTACTATGAGAAAATCAAATTCAGTACTTAGTTTAGAACGGCTTTATTTAATATCTTTATTTGGGCCGAGGTAATTTATTAATAACTTTGTAATAATCTTAAATACTGCATGCTTCAACCTAACATTTTTTTCAGACACCCTCGAGAACTAAACTTAAAAAATTTATACCGTAGAAATCTGAATCTAGCTACCTAACCAAAATGTAGTTTTTTAAAATATGATGCAAACTTTATTGATGGCATCCAACTGGTTATTTATTCAAACGAGAAAAAACTTATTTTTAAAATTCTTTTTGCAATATAAAAGTCCAACGAAATTGTTCGGTAATAGTTTTTCTTTATCAACCAAAATTGTCCTTACCTCTGGCTATAGATAAAACAGAAATGCTCTGAAAAGTAAGCTCTACTGTTTCTATTGGATTATCTATACAAGTTAAAGTTAAGACTTTTAATGGTTCCACTTTAAAACGCCAATATTAAGGTCAGTATATATTTGCAGGAGTGTTTCTTTAGAAGTTAGTGGTTTTAGTCGGAAGATTTTTAAAATGAGAGGAAGTTTAATAAAAATACATTGTCACTTAAACTAAATGTAATTCTCTGTTTCAATAAATAATACCTTTGTGACCATCATCATTTTTTTGTCTGACAGACTGAAGGAGTTATCTATGTTAGCTATCACAGGGAGACCAGCTAAAATTTATAATAAAATTTCGCGACATTTTAAGGTTTTTTCAGGGCCAATAGCTTATTTCCCCTTTAATAAACTGTTTTTTTACAATTGGTCTAATCAGGCCAACCAGCAAATTTTTCTAACCTAGTTTCTACAGTCTACGTAAAGCTAAGGACCATCCAGTGAATAGAAAGATTTTGCAACGCTAATTTTTGGCATTTCTTTATCCTTATCGTTATTTCAAGCATGCGCAGTATTGACACAAAGAAATTACAAGGTTGGGTTAGTATTCATCTTCTATAAACTTTTTTTTTAAATTCATTTTATGGTTAAGCAAACCTGTTATTAATATTTGATTGGTCAACACAAGTTTCTAAATTAAAGTTGTGTCGAGTAGGTTTCTATCACTTCCTTCAACATTTCCAAGTCAATACGAATGTGCGATAAATCAAATGTCATTTGAAATTAGCACTGCATACACTGTAATGCCATTGTGCCAAAGATTGCAAAATCCCAACATAATCTGAATACTAATTAAATATTGTCAGTGATATTTGTAATTCAAGATTATAATTTCACTGTATTTTCTTAGTGGTTTATATAGCTAAGTAGGAAAAAAAAACAGGCCTTACCATAATAGCGGTAAGAATAACGAACTCCAAATAACCTCTCTTATAAGTTCCCAAATAATGGAAGTCGTTATCCTTAATAAAGGTTTCTCTTATTTTGTTTCAATATTGTGCAATCTCCACACGGTTAATTTCTCCCCTTTACTACCAAAATAAACGTTGCAAAATCTCTCTAATATCTCTTAAATTCTATCCACTATATACACGTTGTTGCGTATTTTAATTCACGTATGCTCTGCTTTGATCATGGGGTTTTTTTTCCTCTTGAGCCTTCGTTCTTGGTCACCGAAATCTAGGAGTTGAAGAGTCTCGATGTTTTGGTGTTGATGAAGCTTATCTTCATGCTTCTTAGGAGTGTTTCTAATCTGTTGAATGACTGTATTCATCTGATGGTCTCGATGAAGGACACTGTTATTAATATATTTTGGTGCACCTACAATGTCACGAAACACTTTGTTCTGAAAAGGTTGAATTTTCTGGTAAAGCAATTTGTTAGTAAAGCAGCAATTTGTGGCCTAATGACAGTTTAGATTTCTTGTTGTTTCAAGTTGTTGAAGTTTCTCCTTGACGTGTTCGTTCCACCGTTGCTTGGCATCTAGTTTGATTCCAGGATACTTTGGTGTATTTGCAAGTTGTATCTATTCATTGTTGATTGGTTATTTTCTATCTTAGAGGGGTAAGTAAAATGAGTCTTGTTATCTTTCTTCTGCCGACAAAGTGATATTCTGCGCTATTATCGTTTGTCAAGTTTTAAAGATATTAATTTAGTGATCCATTATTTATTTTTGTATCTCTCTTTTCAATTGTTGCGCAACGTAGTTTAGGCTTGTTTTGTCGTGGAGTGCTCCAGTTTAATCTGGCATCTATCAACAAACTATATTGAAGAACCACACAACCACAGAAATTAAATCACATCAACGATAAATACGAGTACAATTTACGAGTAAATTTTTGAATTAGGTAAATTTAGGTATATATATATATATATATATATATATATATATATATATATATATATAATATATATATATATATATATATATATATATATATATATATATATATATATATATATATATATATATATATATATATATATATATATATATATATATATATATATATATATATAAATATATATATATATATATATATATATATATATATATATATATATATATATATATATATATATATATATATATATATATATATATATATATATATATACATATGTATATATATATATATATATATATATATATATATATATATATATATATATATATATATATATATATATATATATATATATATATATATATATATATATATATATATATATATATATATATATATATATATTGTAACATTCATTTTTTCCTGGATTTTAAGACCGTGCAATGTTACTGATTTTTTCACTTCAAATTGTATTTATTTTTATTTTAAAACATCGACCGGTATATTAAACAAAAGTTTCAGGACATTCAGTATATACTGTGTGGTGCGGGTTGCTGATCGAACCTACCGCCAGGCCGCGATTGGCGAAATGTTTGACCCGGAGTTTTGATTGGAGCGTCCGGATATTACCGGCAAAAATCGCACGATTATTTAAGGGCCTGAGAAACTACCAGCAGGGCTTTTTTCCATCTAGCCGCAGACCAGGCAGTACCGTCTAGCCGAGAGGCTATTTTCCATCTAGCCGAAGTAGGCTAACTTTCTTCAGAAGCCGCTAAGTAAAAGTACCAGTTTCGACCATAAAAGCTGTAGTGAGCTTTCTAAGTGTTAAGAAAAAGTGTGAAATCGGGCGAAGTCCATCACAGCAGGACTGAAAAAGAGTAAGTCAACAAAACTCCCTCCAATAGACTTATTTAAGAGCAGTGCCTTAACAGCAATGAATAACAGACAAAAAAGTGAAGTGTAAAACACGACGTCTCGCCTTCGGGGGTTGTAAAAGTTTAAAGTTTAAATGTAACAACTACTATTTAGGCTAGAATTTTTTGGTATAACTGTAAAGGTTAGAACTTTTTATTTTCATTTTAAAAATATGAATAAATTCTTTTTTTGTTGATTAAAGCTAGTGTCTCACTGAATAGTTATTTTTCTTTTCAGGATCAGTTGTGCTAGACTAATTTCTTTTTAGTAATATCCATAAAACACTTCAGTTTTTTCTCATTTTTCTTAGCTGAAGTTAAATCCTTTCTATTTTAAAATGAGTGGTGCCCAAAAAAAAGTCGTACAACTGAGGTTTCTTTAAAAATAGAATTAAATTCCAAAAAGACGTACAAAAATTATCTCTTACCCATATCTCTCCACCAAGGAAAACTGAGCTAGTATTTCTTTAATTTCTTTAGTTCTTTTAAAATCAGGTTTCACTCAATTCATTATCAGAAATTAAAGCGGGGCTGCAAGAAAATTGTGCTCAAGCTTGGGGCGTCCAGTATTTAAAAATGTTACAAAATGACGCAGTCTACATGGGGCGAAAAATAAAGCAAAATTAGCACACCTTACAAAATTGCGCTCAAGCGTGGGACAAACAACTTCTCACAGGGTACGGAAAAAGATGCCTCAAACTGGGGACAGTTTAGCATGTCATAAAGTGAACGTCGCCATAAAAATAGCGCTGTCAACGCGGGGCTTTTGGAATTTTATTTTTTAAAAAAAGGGTTCAGTGTACTAGCTTTCGAACAAAATAAAAGCTCTAACTTTGCAGATATTTTATTTCATAATATTTATTAAACGAAACTACACTATAGCAGTAAGACAAAAGCAGGAAATTTGTAGAATTTTTTTATTTCAATTTATCTGATATAGATATTAGAATTTTGTTGTTGACTCTAAGATAAGAGATTCCTACTTTTTTTTTCTTAAAAGCTGACTTTATAATTCAGATTAGCAGATGTGTTGGTCGACTTTAATTTTGCATTGTTGATTTATTTTGCGGATAACCGAACAAAAAACTGTTCTTTTTTCTCACCTATATTTTGCATGAATATTAAAAATACTTTGCTGATACGAAACGGTATTTAGAGATTTTTTATAGGAAATTCTTAAGATAAATTGGTAAAGGAATGTTAATACAAGGCGATACTTAGAAATTTTTTTGAAATTGTCGAAGATTTTTTTTAATGTTTGGTAAAGAAGTTTACATATTTTAAGTGCCTTCACGTATTTTTTATTTAGACTATTGGGAGCACAGGAGAAATATTTTTATGATTTTTTAAACAATTCTTTTAAATTGTATTCATTTATCATGGAAGCTTTAAATTTTAAAGTCAATCACTTACTGGAAAATGAATTCGACTATGAACTGAAAATCCGTCGTACTTTCTCAGAACGTCCGGTCGCGGATAAAAGAAAGATTCTAACTAGGATCTTAAGTAAAGAAATACTCCAATAAGTCAGATTGGACTAAATAGTTACAAAAAGTTTCTGATTTTTTTAAAAAGTCTAATAAAAATTCTCCTTCTTAAGTTAGAACTCCTGCTTCTCCAAATGGTCACATGTCTCCTTTATTCGTGCATAAATATTTAGGTAATAGACCGCATATAAAGATAAATCTATAAGGTGTCCATTTTTCGGCTTTATTTGACTCTGGTGCAAATGCCTCCGTTGTAGGTCAGAATGGTATTAAGATTTTAAGTCGTTTAAGTATAAAAATATGCCACGTCAAAAATAGAAGTGTTACCACTGCAGATGGCAGCCGTCTAAAAGTTTTAGGTACGGTTGAGTTGCCGCTAGTCTGCAATGGTCATTGTTTAGTAATTTCTGCTTTAGTAGTACCTTCTCTATCACATACTTTGGTTTTAGGATGTGATTTTGCACAAAAATTCGGAATTCTAGTAAACTTTTAAAATAATTCGTGGTATCCACAGTCCCTAGAAGTCAATTCTCAAACAAGTTTTAAAGATAGTTATTCAGAAAGTTCCTTAGAAAACCTTTTCTCGCGTCTATGTACCTTAGATGATCTCTCGCGGACGGAACGCTTAAAAGCAGAAAAAGTAATAAGCTCTTTCAATGAAATAAGTAGTAAAGATAGGTTAGGCCGAACGAATAAAATCAAGATGTCTATAGATACGGCTGATGCCAGTCCTGTAAAGACAAGGCCCTTCGCCATGTCTCCTTATATGTCAAAAGTATTAAATAAAGAGTTAGACGAAATGTTGAAACTCGGAGTGATTGAAGAATCAAACAGTCCTTGGTGTTCTCCAATCTTATTGGTGAAAAAGGCCGATGGACAGTATCGTCTGTGCTTTGACGGAAGAAAGCTCAACGAGGTCAGCAAATTTGATAACTACCCATTACCGAACATCGACAGAATTTTGACATCACTCAGGAATGCTAAGTATGTATCTTCGATAGACCTTAGAAAGGCTTTCTGGCAAATTCCTTTAGACAAATCCTCTAAAGAAAAGACCGCTTTTGCAGTAGTAGGCCGAGGTCTATTTCAGTTCGTCACTATGCCGTTTGGTCTTAAGAACGCTGCTCAAACTCAGCAACGTTTAGTGGACGCCATATTTGGTCCGAAATATGAGCCACATATTTTTACCTATCTTGATGATATTTTAGTAACATCGGAAGACTTCGAATCGCATATTCGCTTACTTAAGGAAGTAAAAGATAAATTGAAAGAGGCCGGACTGACGATAAATTTGAGCAAATGTGATTTTTTCAAAACTTCTCTAAAGTTTTTTAGGCTATATTGTAGGCTCAAATTCCTTGCGTACCGATCCGGATAAAGTAGCAAGCATGGTTAATTATGCGAGACCTACTAATACTACGGAAGTTAAGCGCTTCGTAGGAATGTGTTCATGGTATAGACGTTTTATCGAGAATTTTTCTACCTTGTTGTCACCTATTAATGATCTTTTGAAAGGACGGAAAAAAGGACAATCGATAGATTGGACAAAGGCAGCCGAAGAATCTTTTATAAAGATTAAAGAACTATTGGTTTCAGCTCCCATTTTATCCCAACCAGACTTTTCCCAACAGTTTTATATTTCTAGTGATGCTTCTAATACTGGTTTAGGGGGCGTCCTAACACAGAAAATCAATGGTGAGGAAAGGGTGATAGCGTATGCCAGTAGAACTTTATCAAAGGCTGAACGTAACTATTCGGTTGTTGAAAAAGAATGTTTAGCAGTACTCTTTAACATCGAAAAGTTTCGACCTTACATAGAAGGTGTTCCTTTCACGGTCATAACAGATCATTATAGCTTATTGTGGCTTAATTCTATTAAAAACCCTAGTGGCAAACTAGCGCGTTGGGCGATTAGGCTGAGACAACACACGTTTACTTTAATTCATAGAAAAGGAGTCCACAATGTTATTCCTGACGCTTTGTCAAGAATCCCAGATCATACAGCGGACGAAAACAGTCTTAATGCACAGTTTGGCGTAAGAATTGATACAGTAGATGTAGATCGCATTGACCCATGGTACGACAATTTACGGCAGCAAATTAAAGAATCTCCTCAAAATTTTCCACAGTGGAAGGTGGAAAATGATTTCGTGTACAAATTTATCCCAAACCAGTTGCCTTTAAAAATTAATGTACCCGAGTGGAAAATACTAGTTCCTAAACCACAGAGAGAGGAAGTTATAGACATGTGTCACACTCCTCCTACTTCTGGTCATTTTGGCTTTTATAAAACTCTTCACAGGGTTCAGGAACAGTATTATTGGCCAAAAATGCGTTTCGACATCGTAAAGTTTGTGAGGACTTGTGAAGTATGTGGAGCGCAGAAATCTCCAAATACACTACCTATGGGACTGATGGGAAAAGAGAAAACGGTTAATTACCCTTTTCAAGTCATAGCAGCTGATCTAGTAGGCCCATTCCCACGTTCAAAAAAGGGAAATAAATGGCTTCTCGTGGTTTCTTGCTGGTTTACAAAGTATACCATGCTATTTCCTTTGAAAAGCTCTAAAGCTGGATATATAGAGAGAATTTTGGAAAATAATGTCTTTCTAATCCACGGTGTTCCATCGCTCTTGATATGCGATAACGGTACTCAGTTTACCTCTAAGAGTTTTAAGAGCTTAAGTGAAACTTATGGTTTTAACATCCGTTTTAATCCCGTGTACTCTCCCCAATGTAATTTTGTGGAACGTAATAACCGAACAGTCGGGACCGCTTTAAGAAGTTACGTGGATTCACATGACACTTGGGATAGCAATATTTCCAAAATCCAACAAGCGATAAATACCGCGAGACACGAAGTAACAGGGTTCACACCGTCTTTCTTAGTTTACGGCAGACATATACCTCTATCTGGATCATATTATAAAAACTTAGACTTGGATGTCAATGCTGACAGCGAAATAATTCCGGGTAACAGAGGCGCGTACGCCGAAAATTTAAAGGGTTTAAAAGATATTTTCACCGACGTGCGTAGTAGGATACATAAGGCTTATGAACGGAACAGTAAGTCTTACAATCTTAGGAAAAGGGATTTTGCCTTTAATATAGGTGATCACGTTTGGCGAAAAAATAAAATTCTTTCCAGTGCAGCTGATAAATTCACATCTAAGTTGGTACCTAAGTATGTGCATTGCGTGATAAGAGAAAAGATTTCAGACTTAGTTTATGGTTTAGTTAATTTAGATGGGACTAAAATAGGACGATGGCATATTAAAGACTTAAAACCATTCAACGGACCTAACCCTAATGAAAGTTTGTCAGAAGAAGAATAATTTATATTTACACTATCTTAATTGCTTTAGTTTATTTTTTTTGATGTTGCTCTGTAGAGGTGACGACCTCGTCTTTTTTGACTGTTATAAAAGTTGAGCTGGGGATAGCTTACTTTTATAGTTTTTGCTAAGGTTTTGGGTATTGGCCATATCCCAAACCTAGGTTGATTGTAGTTGATGATTAGCATCGACTCAGCTGTTGCGAGCTTGCGAAAGAGTCACACTCAGGATATATCATAAGACTGGTATGTCGGTGGTCGCGGGATTTGATTTGCTTATGACCCCAAATAATATCCAGTTCTTGACACTTGGAAGCGAAATTTTGATTAGAGGCAATCCAAGGTGATCTTGAGTTAGGACAAGCGCAGGATGAAGCTCGTGTTGTATGATGTAGAGTCAAAATGTAATAAGAGCAATTTCAAAGTTTGCTACCCGAGAGGGTGTATTTTTTTATTACCTTAGTGGTATATTTTGGGTGCAATTAAGAGTAAATTGATTTTGGTTTATCCAGTAAGTCTAAGACTTGGATTATTTTGATTGAGATCTTCTTCTGAATTGACAAACTAAGGGTATTTTTTTTTTTTTTCTTTTCAGAGCCGTTTAAACGTTACCTTTGAGTCACAAATTTTTTAAAAATTTTTTTGCATAGACTCATAGGCGTCTGTTGAGTTTTTTCGGTTTACTATCAGATTGATAGAAAATTGAAGTTCTGCAGGAGAACTAAAGGCTGATCATTTACAGGAGATGAGAGCAGAGTAAGACAGTCGTTTCACAAAGAAATGATCAAAATCTGATACCGAGATGAGAACCTTGTCAAGAGAGGCTAAGCGCAGTGAAGGAAGATTCCTAACCGAATTTTTAGATTTCCAAGAGGTAATCTAGAAGTTTGGGCTGACAGAAAACGGTTATGCCTGATACCTGTAGCAGTTTCTTCTAGAGGCTATTGTTTAGGGAGACGATTAACACCATGATCGAATATTTTAGCTGTCAACGATGTTTTCTTCTTGTTTCTGATTAAGCTGGGAAAGCTCTTGTCGTCTTCAAAAGTTTTGTTGCGTTGCCACCGAAAAATTGAGCAATTTTTGTTTCATGTAGCCTTTTTAGGCTCATTTTCGTTTTTTAAAATTTCGTTAGAAGCTTGGTTAAGTCAACCTTGTAAACCTTTTAGGTTGTATCCCATGAGTTATCTGTTTTTACAGGCTGTGATGCACCGGGTGCTAACAGATGCCGTTACGACGTTTGGCAGGGAGTTAGTCTTCCTGAGGAACAGACTGATTGGAAGGGTAGTCTATGGGGGGCGAACGTTTGACCTTTGGGACCTTTAGAGGTTTTGTTACCCAATGGCTATTTCTATTTGAGCCAAAGGAGAGCCTAGCTACTGTAGTCGACCTCAGCTCCAATTAGCCTATTAGTGGTGACAGGCTGTTGGCAGTAGTGTATTTCGGAACACCCTATTGATTAATTTTTTTGACTTATGGTGGTGTGGTAGACACCGTTTTAGTTTAGTGGATGCTATAATCTACTCCCTTTTGTTGGTGGACTCCAGGGTCACCAATTCTGTATTTTTTTTTGTCTCCACCTTTCAGTATATCGTGGTGAAGTGTTTGTCTCCTGTTATGTGGGATGGATTGAATGTTTTTCGTTGTTGTTCTAGGGCGAGACCAGTACACGAGGGTTCTTCATGCAACTTGAAGAGGCGCAATGCTGGTTAAGTTTTATTTCTCTGAGTAGCCACCCTGAAGAATGACGGAGAGCGTTTTTTTTTTGGCTCATGTTTCTGGGCAGATTTGTCACTTTGGTGCGATGTGCCGAAGATTTGATTAGCTTTTGCTAAGAGCTTTCACCAAGCTCAGTATGGAGTAATCATAACCAAGAGTTTGGGATTTGAACTCCTGTATATATTTCTGTATATATTACTGTACATATTTCTGTATATATTTCGGTGTATGTTGGTTGCCTGAGGGCATGTGCTCAAAATGCGAGATTTTGAGTCGTTTTGCTTATGGACTCCTATATAGGATTATGACTTTAGGGAGGTCCTATTTCGAGACTTGCTGTCTCATATAGTTATGTTGGGAATGTTTCCTAGAATGTTAGTTGCGCGCGGACTAATCATTCTGTTCTTAGTGAACATTGCTTTTTGAAGCAGGATCATTTAGTTTAGTGAATTTTAGCTTTTATAGCTATTCACGGTGTTTAGAGTGAATTTTAGCTTTTATAGCTATTCACTGTGTTAAGAGTGAATTTTAGCTTTTGTAGCTATTCACTGCGCTTATAGTGATTTAGTTAGCTTTTATAGCTGCTCACTATGTTCATGGCGAGTTTGTTCTTTTAGAACGCAGACTTTGTGTAGTCGAGGACTATTTACAGAGTGTTTTCTTGGCGAGGAGCCGAGTTTTTTCTGGCGATATACCAGAGTGTTTTCTTGGCGAGGAGCCGAGGTTTTTTTCTGGCGATATACCAGAGTGTTTAGTCGGCGATGAGCTGACGTGTTTTCTGGCGATATACCAGAGTGTTTTCTTGGCGAAGAGCCGAGGCTTTTTTCTGGCGATATACCAGAATGTTTTCTTGGCGAGGAGCCGAGTTTTTTCTGGCGATATACCAGAGTGTTTTGTTGGCGATAAGCTGACGTGTTTTCTGGCGATCAACCAGAGCGTTTTCCCTAGCGATTTTAGCATGTCTAGATGTCTTAGGACGTCGACATTACGATATGGAGTGCGATTATTTTCTGAGTGCGACTAGTAGTGATACTAGATTTAGAATGTCCTCTTAGCGATGAGCTAGAGCATGGATAGCGATTTTTCCCGAGCGTTTGTCTGGATATTTATCCAGATATTATTTTTTTTTGGCCTTGTGCTAAATGGTCTGACAAGACTTTTCCTTTTAGTGTAAGTGTTTGCACTAGAATCATTTTTTTATTTTTTTTCTTTATTTAAGAATTTTTATAAATTTCTTTTGCTGAAATAAAAAATTTTCAGACAATCCTTAAAAGATTTTAAGGGGGGGTGTTCATATTTTATTTCAGTTCACTTTTTTTGATTTAGACAAGAGTCTAGACAGTTATTTTTTTGTTTTGGTAACAATAACAGAGCTGATTCTTTTATATAAGAAGACCGCGATTGTTACTTTGAACAGGTATTTCTTATGTTCATGCAAGGATTTTTATTTGCTTTTTGATGTACTTAACCTTAGTGCTTAATTAAGTTAAGTCTAGTTATAAGATTCTTGTGTACATGCAAAAATTTTCATTTGGTTTTCATTGTACTTAATATTAGTGCTTAATAGAATTAAGTCTAGTAGTAAGGTCCGAAGTTTGTAATTTTGTTTTAAGTTCTGACCTTAGTATTAAGTGATAGTGTACCACTTTGTACCTTTTCATCAGTAGCCTTAGTTTAATAGACTAGTGTAGTCTATTTCTTTTTGGAAGGGGGTAAATGTAACATTCATTTTTTCCTGGATTTTAAGACCGTGCAATGTTACTGATTTTTCACTTCAAATTGTATTTATTTTTATTTTAAAACATCGACCGGTATATTAAACAAAAGTTTCAGGACATTCAGTATATACTGTGTGGTGCGGGTTGCTGATCGAACCTACCACCAGGCCGCGATTGGCGAAATGTTTGACCCGGAGTTTTGATTGGAGCGTCCGGATATTACCGGCAAAAATCGCACGATTATTTAAGGGCCTGAGAAACTACCAGCAGGGCTTTTTTTCCATCTAGCCGCAGACCAGGCAGTACCGTCTAGCCGAGAGGCTATTTTCCATCTAGCCGAAGTAGGCTAACTTTCTTCAGAAGCCGCTAAGTAAAAGTACCAGTTTCGACCATAAAAGCTGTAGTGAGCTTTCTAAGTGTTAAGAAAAAGTGTGAAATCGGGCGAAGTCCATCACAGCAGGACTGAAAAAGAGTAAGTCAACAAAACTCCCTCCAATAGACTTATTTAAGAGCAGTGCCTTAACAGCAATGAATAACAGACAAAAAAGTGAAGTGTAAAACACGACGTCTCGCCTTCGGGGGTTGTAAAAGTTTAAAGTTTAAATGTAACAACTACTATTTAGGCTAGAATTTTTTGGTATAACTGTAAAGGTTAGAACTTTTTATTTTCATTTTAAAAATATGAATAAATTCTTTTTTTGTTGATTAAAGCTAGTGTCTCACTGAATAGTTATTTTTCTTTTCAGGATCAGTTGTGCTAGACTAATTTCTTTTTAGTAATATCCATAAAACACTTCAGTTTTTTTCTCATTTTTCTTAGCTGAAGTTAAATCCTTTCTATTTTAAAATGAGTGGTGCCCAAAAAAAAGTCGTACAACTGAGGTTTCTTTAAAAATAGAATTAAATTCCAAAAAGACGTACAAAAATTATCTCTTACCCATATCTCTCCACCAAGGAAAACTGAGCTAGTATTTCTTTAATTTCTTTAGTTCTTTTAAAATCAGGTTTCACTCAATTCATTATCAGAAATTAAAGCGGGGCTGCAAGAAAATTGTGCTCAAGCTTGGGGCGTCCAGTATTTAAAAATGTTACAAAATGACGCAGTCTACATGGGGCGAAAAATAAAGCAAAATTAGCACACCTTACAAAATTGCGCTCAAGCGTGGGACAAACAACTTCTCACAGGGTACGGAAAAAGATGCCTCAAACTGGGGACAGTTTAGCATGTCATAAAGTGAACGTCGCCATAATATATATATATATATATATATATATATATATATATATATATATATATATATATATATATATATATATATATATATATATATATGTATATATATATATATATATATATATATATATATATATATATATATATATATATATATATATATATATATATATATATATATATATATATATATATATATATATATATATATATCATCACCTCCTGGTGCTTCCAGTCTTCATTGGTTTTTGCAAACAATCTCTTCCTCCAATCAGATTCCAACAAGAAATTAATAAATTAATAATTAATTCATTAGACAATCTTCCTCTTCGTTGCTCCCATTATTTTCTCTCTCTCTCTCGCTCCCTCGCTCACCCTTTACCTATAATTAGGTTATGATTTATCCTTCCTCGACTCCATACCGGATTTTTGGTCGCTCAATTGGCTATCTCCTTCTCACTTAAGGTCCAATACTTGCACTTCCCTTTTTTATCGGTTCCTTCCAGGTGTCGACCCCACATTCTGGTTAATTGAGTTTTCTTGACTAAACCCCTTATCTCTGTCGGTCAGCTGTCTCCTGTCGTCCTTGTCATCATCCCTAAATGGCGGTGGCCATGTGTGGTGGTCACAGGTGAAATAATTAAAAATGTTCTCAACATCCAAGGTTCCCAATTACATCCATGTTTTTAAATTTGGTTTTTAGAATTTTGTCTACAGTGTTTTAGTGTGTATTTTATATATTTTATGGATCAACCAACTTTTATATGTAACAACTTTTTTATGTATAAGCTACCTACGGCCATTCAGGCTAACGAAATCTTTTCACTTCTCATGTGAGTTTTTTTAACTTATTATTACTAATATTTTATTTTTGTTCTACACTAATTTTATTTATTATAACAACCTAACGATAACATCATTAATTTAAAGTTGTCCCAGACACGATCAGTGAATACGCTTTGTACTTCTTTTCAGTTCTGCCCTGAAGAAGGTCCCAATCCAGGACCGAAATATTGGCTTAATGTAAATTGTGTGATCTCTTATCACGCCCCCTTTTTGCCAAGTTCCCCAACTAAGATTGTATTTATATATATATATATATATATATATATATATATATATATATATATATAGATATATATATATATATATATATATATATATATATATATATATATATATATGTATAATTCAAATTTACTATAAAAACTAACTTTCAGTAACTAGCAACATTTCGTTATTAACACAAACATTTATGAATAGTAAATAATTTTTCGAATTCTGCAGGGACCAGACACCATGCTTGAGTTCTTTCATGCCTTAATAGACAGTAAATACACATTGGCAGTTGAAACCAGGTTCACCAAATCATTCAACCTTTATTTCCTGAACAGTACTATGAATATTAATAGGGCGAAATATATCATAAAACTGGATATCATCCGGGTAAAGTGATCTTTGCCACCCTATTTACAAACTTAGACGTGTAAATTGAAAATAATTGGGGTCCCAAAATGGAATCCTGTAGGACGTCACACAAGATCGGAAAAGGGCACGACTCATTATTATTCTATACCAATAAATATATTCCATTTAATAATCTTTGCAGTGATTTATAGAGTTTTTTAAAACCTTAAATTTTAAATTTAAAATTTCTACCATTATTGATGATATAGCACATGATAAATTACGTGTTAGAAGCTTAGGAGAAATCGGGGCTAGAATGGCCAAACACCGTTTATCAGCATACCTTAGCCTGTCAACAACTTCCACGAGAGTCGTCTCTCAACTTGCGAGTATTTAAAATCCGATTAAAAATCGGACAGAACGAAAAATTTGTCAATGTGGTTGTACGGCTGCCTTTCCATAATACTTTCCCGAAAGAACGCGAAAGGCTTTTATAGGTCTTAAATGTTTTTAATCGTCATTTTTGGCAAGAGAATCACAATTGAATGCTTCCAACTATCGGAAACCTTACCCTTCTGTTAGCAGCAATTGGCAAAGTATTATACATGGAACAGCCAATAATAAAAGTTTAATATACATCGCTTCTACGCCTACTGCATTAGTTTTTGTGGACTGTGCTGTCTACAGAAAACTGGTGTTAGTTCTCTGGCACAGTTTTTGAGTACTATGGAAGGTATTCCATCAGCGCCAGAAGCTTTTTTGGTATCTAGCTTCATTAGAATACGTTTTATGATACGCTGTCTGAAGACAATATCGGACATCCTTGACTGCACTAAGGGAATAGTAGGTGATGTTTTTCTTTGGAAATCAATAGTAGTGTTTCTAATTTGTCGAATTACTGTTCTTTTTTTTGATACCAACCAGTCTGATTTAGAATTTGGATTCAGTTTAATAAAACCATGTATAAAATACTCATTTACCTTATCCGGATTAGAAAGAGAAATATCACTATCAGTATTTTTTTTTAATATCTAAGGCTCCAAATACTTTTAAATCGTTACTAATATCACTGGTATTAAGCCTTCGTGAAAAATAGTCCTCTTTCGTCGTACACACGCTTAGGTGGTATAATTTTAACTATTATAATGAGCTTGATTTAATGTTTTGCCCAACATATGTTGGGCATTGTTTCTCAAAGTGGTTATCTGTTAACCTTGATGCATATTTTTTAGTTGTGAGTATCTGTTTTAGAGAGTCATAAGCACTGAAAAGATCTATTATAATATTGTTTAAAATTGTCACTTTATCTTATTTATTCTTGGACAGAAAAATATTCCACTCTACTCTATTTCGCTCTTCAGCTTTTCTATAAGTTGCTAATCTGAGGAAACAAAGTATTGTTCCTTAAACGTAGATGCGTCTGTGAAAATCCAATTAAAGGTCTTTGTCTGGAAATCTGATAATGACATAATTAAATTAAAGCAATTAAATAAAAATTAACCAGCAGATCTTTGTTTCTCTCCCACTGTCAACGTATTCTTTATCGCCGTTAGCGAATTTATTATTGGACTTGTCAGCTAGTTGAGAATGAAAATGGCCTTTTAATTGAAAAAAAAGAGATAAAATAATCAAATTGCGACGTCAATTCTATTAAACCCTATT
Source organism: Pachyrhynchus sulphureomaculatus (assembly GCA_019049505.1). Classification (NCBI taxonomy): domain Eukaryota; kingdom Metazoa; phylum Arthropoda; class Insecta; order Coleoptera; family Curculionidae; genus Pachyrhynchus; species Pachyrhynchus sulphureomaculatus. The sequence continues at coordinate 31,333,053 of CM032451.1, forward strand.
TAGTCAAACTTAAGTTCGGAGAGAGCACAATAAAGAAAGGAAATTGACGTAAATGGCATTTTCAAATTCTTATAATTAATGTCGCAGGAATAAGTTTTGTATGTATAAAAGGGGAAGAGTCCTGCAACAATTATCAAGAATATTCTTTATAAAGATAAATTACTCAATTATCTATTGATCCAGATACAGAATTATCACCTAAATACAGAATACAATAAAATGTGTATAATTTATTACGAAACAAAAATATGCTTTTACAAAATCTGTTAATTTCTACTAAATAGTGGGAAACTTTATTAAGCAGCATGACTGTTTGTAAGCATGATTCTTGTCACGGTTGTGTTTAAAGTTTCAAACAGATGCAATGCGCAGTTGATTGTTCGCAGCTAACGTGAGTGATCGGAGTTACACGTTTCGTAGAAATAGAAAAAGCCTATTATAGTGTGGTCTGCAACCTAGATAAAAATTGAACTCAAGGAAGTTTGTAGGGACTTTGCACCAGCTCTCAAGACTATTCATTACTGGATAAATGAATTTTAACTTGGACGTGCGAGCACTGCAGATGTAGTAACTTTAGGACGCCCGATTGAGGTTTCTTCTAAAGAAGTGGTAAATAAAATTCATGGTATCCTGCATGAAGTTCTAAAAATGAAAAAGCTGTTTGGATGGATGCCGTTGTTGTTGCCTTCAGACTGAAAACGTACTAAGAAGAATATTTCAAAATCGTGTTTGGAAATGTTGTAATCCCAAGGAATTCTGGCGTCATTTTGTGACTGTAGATGAAACATGGATCCACTATCATCCCTAGAACATAAAACGGCAGTCAAAACAGTGGGTTGTCGAAGGTGAAAATGTATCATAATGCATCATCATAATTGATTATTTGGAAAAAGGTAAAACAGTAACTGACGTAATGTTGGTGGACCATTTTTATAGTAAGTTAAAGCAAAAGCGAACAAGATTAGGCGGCAAGGTGTTTCTACACCAGGACAATCTGCCTGCTCACACAACCGCCGTTGCAGTGGCAAAAGTGCACGAGCTAGGCTTCGAAATAGTTCTCCACCCCCCCCCCCCTATTCCCCAGATTTGGCCCTAAAAGATTATTTTTTCCCTAACCTCAAAAACTGACTTGGGTGAAAGAAATTTTCATCAAATAAAGAGGTTATCCGTGCTGTGGTCATTATCAATCCTCCCTCAAGTCTTGTCACTTTTTTCTGTTCTAGGTCGCTACCCTTTTCAAATTATCAGTCCACCGACTCGGTGGTCTACCTCTACTCCGCTAGGCTTCTGATCTTGGTCGCCACTCTATGATTCTCTTTGTCCATCGCTCATTCTTAAACCTAGCAACATGCCCAGCCCAGTTCCATTTAAGATGTAGAATGAATTTGACTGCGTCTTGTATCCCTGTTCTCTTCCTGATAATGTCATTTGAGATGTGATCTCTAAAAGTAATTCCGAACATTTACTCTCCATCTTTCGTGGCATAACACATATTTTATTAATGTTTTTCTTCGTCATTGTAAGAGTAGTATCGACCCCGTACGTAAGAACAGGGAGTATTAATGAGTGGCGGCCCGTTACTCCGTAGCGTAATACCTTGCTTCCGGTGCAGACGGTCGAGGGTTCAATCTCGCAGGTCGGTATACTTATTTATTAATTTATTTATATATATCTGGCCTAGCCAGGTACATAGGTAGCGGTTGTTCGCCGAAATGCAATAACGTCCGTGGCAGCATTACCGCGTTGTCTAAAATGTGCTGTGAAATACAAAAATGTATGTTTCAGCACTTGGATAACGTTAACGGGTATTACGACATCCTCGCCGATATCCTTAGGATATGAAAAAAGGGTAACCTGAACAATAAAAAAAATGCATCTCTCAAATCCTTTTCTTTTTAAACATATAGGAAGGTTAGATTTGAATACGTAGGCCAGTTTGCCATATGCAACCCAGAAGGGACCTATTCGCCGTTGAATTTCATGTGTTTAGTTATCTTGTCCTATGCTGATTTCATGTCCCAGATATTTATATTGGTGCACTTGCTCTATCTCTACGTTATTCAGTTTTATAGTGTCGCTTAATACAAGATTTGTCATAAACTGGGTCTTGGATAGATTGATTTTTAGACCAAGCTTTCCTGAAGCTTCCTGAACCATGTGTAGCATAGTTTGTGCTTCTTGTATTTTGTCTGTTATTAAGACAATGCCGTCTGCGAAACTGGGTTGATTTAACTTTTCACCGTCAATGTTAAGTCCCATTCATTCCTAGTTTATTGATTTTAAAATACTTTCTAGAAGTGTTACGAAAAGCTTGGGTGAGAGCGTATCACCCTGCCACACTCCTCTTTCGATTCGAAGTGTGTTGGTGGATTGATTAGTTTGTATTTTAACATGAGCAGTGGCATTTTCATATACGTATGTAATTACATTGGAATGACGATGATCAATACGACACTCAGCAAGCGCTTCCAAAAGTCTCTGCTGATTTACAGAATCAAAAGCCTTTTCGAAGTCCACAAATATGAGTACAAGTGGCTTATTAGATTCTATACATTTTTTAATGAGGATTTTAACTGTAAGCAGATGGTGGGTTTATTCCACACCCCGAGCAGAACCCTGCTTGTTCTTTTGAAAGGAAAAACTCAAATTTATTTGCTAGACGTTTGGTAAGTATTTTCGTGAATAATTTGTATTCATAGCTCAGGAGGGTCGATAGTTTGTAAGGTCTGAAGTTTCTTCTTTTTTATGTATGATGACAACAGTTGCATTATTCCATTGCGATGGAGTTGTTACTTCCAGGAATCATTTATTAAATAACATTTTAAGTGACTTGATAATTTGTTGTCCAATTTGTTTAATCGCCTCTACTAGAATATTGTTTTCACCCGCAGCTTTGTTATTTTTCATGTCCTTCAAGGCTGATGTGGTTTCTTCTTCGGTGCTATCCGGGATATCCTCCGACCTCTGATTTAGGACTTTTGGTATGTTGATTTCTGTTCTTTTGTCTTTTAAGGTATATAATTGTTGATAAAATAATTCGATGATCTGTAAAATATCTCTTATGTTTGTTACTACATTACCATGCATGTCTTTAATCTTGCATATATCTTTGCTTCTCATTGTGTTTCTTCTTCTCAAGAGTTTTAAGCTTTTATTCTTTTCTACAACATTTTTTTTCTAAGGGAAAAAAAATTGTAATCTCGCTGGACCAAATGTGTTGATCTCAATGACGGTTAGGCTGAGAAATAAACATTAGTTTTTGTGACAAATGTTATTTACTTCGATTTTTACAAGCCTTTCCGATCCAGTTTCGTAATACCCCATAGTTAAATTAATATAATGATATATTTTTATGTAACATAAACCCATAATTGGAAAAGTAACAAAAAATTATATATTAATTACATATACTACATGTGCTCGTTCAGCGTATCGTAGAGTCTGCGAAAAAAGTAGCTCTCAAGAGAAATATCAAAGAGGAAGAGCTCTCCAGCGGTCAAATTAAAATCTTTGAATAACGATATTAGGAAATGTATTAGAAGAGATGTAAGAAACTATAACAATGAAAAAATTAAAGAAACTCTGGAGAACAGGATATAAAACTTTTACAAAATTCATTAAATAAAGGACAACTACATATAACAAAATTATTAGAAAAGAACAACCAAATAATAACTCAAACGGAGGAACTTAGAGTAAAGTAGAACCTCCACCAGACAAAACCGAGTCAGTTTGAATACGAGTAATGCATGAAGGATCTGAAAATATTTCCAACATCACAAAATACGAAATACAAGATTCTTTAAATAAAATGGCAAGAGGAAGAGCAGCAGGTGAAGACGGCATACTTTAGGAATGCTAAATATATTGTATAAGTGGCTCGATACGTGCAATGTACCTCGAGACTATAGAACAATCAACCTACTATTTGTAATGTATGTAAGTTATTTATGAAAATAGTAACTGCGAGACTCACAAAGAAATTGAAAGCTTATCAATCCAGAGAACAAGCCGGATTTAGAAAAGGTTTTAGTACACAGGACCACCTTCAAGTAATAGCATCCCGAAAATTAAACGAGTATAACTTTAAGATTTGGGGGCGTTTGTAGTTACGTTGTGTGTTACGAGAAAGCGTTTGCTTCCTTGAAATCTAGGAAATATTAAGTAGTCTAAGTAACTGTAGAATTGACAGCAGATACTCACAGATTATTCAAAAGATATATAAAAATGCTACATTTCAGATAGTATTAAAAGAAAACACCAACAAGATAGAAATGAAAAGAAGGGTAGGTCAAGGGGACGCCATTTCGCCGAAATTGCTTTCTTTGGCTCTAAAGGATCTTTTCAAACAACTTCCATGTACAAGTACGGGTATAAATATAAGAGGAGAAAAAAAAAATTGCGATTCGCAATTGATATTGGGCTTATATCTAACAATAAAGAAGAATTGGAAGAAATGCTGAACGAACTTAAAAAGTTCAAAAAGATTGGTCTGAAGATAAACATCGCCAAAACCATGTTCATGACAAATGATAACTACTATGGTAAAGAAGCAGTACTGAACACTGGAAACGCGAAAATCATAAGATTCATACATTATTTTGGACAAAAAATAATAATATCCAAAGAGAACTTGAAATTGAATATATCATTGGCTTGTTCAGCGCTTAGCACATTGCGGAATATCTGGTGCTACCAGCTAAAAACCTTCTATTAGATGCAAATAGAGATCTCTGAAATTTTAGTCCAAAAATATTAAGGTTTAGAGGGTACTAAAGTCTATTTTATTAGTAAAAACAGTGTATTGCATATTTTACAGCATAAAAACATAATTGTACGTTGAAAACATTACTTTTTTTCAGGTTTTAATTGCATCGATGTAGAACTGACAATTACGTACAAACTTAGATCACGTGTGACCACGGGAGACAAAGCAAACTCAAATTACGAACAAGACGTTCAAAATGCACAAAGAGGCCAAATTTCGAACTTAAGGTTCTGTGATTTTGTTATAGCAATGCATGACGTGTTTGTTGGTTTCTGTGGTGCAACTCATGAGTTGCTTTGATTTTCCCGTCTTGGTGGGTGTCAGCTTACTTGCCGGCATAACACTTTTCGCAGGTCTATTTTTTTTTGCCCGGTCTTCATAGTTCCGTTTCCCGTGACGTCCTCGACCATTACGTCGCTCATTCGATGCTTCTTTTATTGGTTTACTGTTGTTTGGGGTATTTTTAGTGTTCTGTGGTGTCAAAAGCTTAAAGTATCCCGACATTGGATTGCCTGTTAGTAGTAGGTAAATAGGTGTATTTTTTGCGTTTATTATTGTTGGTCTGTCTTTAAAAGCACAACAGCACAACATGACTCAGGTACCTCGGGATCGTCAATGCCCGTACTAGGAGAATCCTGGGAGTTTCCTAGCCCCTGGGGGATTATTATTATTATATTTATTTATGTTTCTTCTTTCTCACGTTTGGTCAATGTGGTTCCATGTCAGCATAAACGCTATTACCATTGTGTGTTAAAAAATGACCTGACAATGTTACATGTTTTCACTGACTTCTGAATGTTTCTGTGTATGCTTGTATTGAATACTAAGTGTGATGTGAATGTTGTTGCTGCAAGGCCTATGGCTGATATGACGAGGGGGAAAATGATGACTTTTTCTTGTTTCCATAGTCTTTTTATTTCTGTTGCAAGGTCTGTGTATTTGGAGATTTTTTCTGTGTATTTTGTTTGGATCTTTGTGTCCTTGGGGACTGCTATGTCAATTAGATAGGTGACTTTTCCTTTTTTGCACTGAAAAGAAATATCGGGTTTATTGGCGGAGACTGTTTTATCTGTATGGATAGTGAAGTTCCAGGAAAGCTTGTAATATTTATTTTCAAGTATTGATGTTGGTGTGTATTTATAGTAGGGACATGTGTTTTCTATGAGCTTATAGGTTGTGGCTAATGCTTGGTGAACTACTTTTACCGCTGAGTCATGTCTGGATGTGTATTCCGTTCCGACTAATATTTTACATCCACTTGTTATGTGTTCAATCGATTCTCGATGCTGGTTGTATTTCCTACATCTGTCTTGTGTAATAGTTGTGTCTTTGATGATATGCTTTTCGTAGTTTCTGGTTAATATGACTTTATCTTGGATGGCAAGTAAAAAGCCTTCTATTTCTGGGAATAGCCGCCCATCCTGTAACCAGGTGTATGATTGTTTTTTACTTACGTGGTGTGTTTTTGATTTCTTGTGTAATTAATGTGGAATTTTCTTGTCCTGTCACATATTTATGTTCGTCTTTTTCGGTTTTGATTCAGGGGGTGTTATTATTGTGTAGTTTGGGTTCTGACCAGATACTATTAAAATAATCTGTGACTTCTTGTTTGTTTGGTGGTTCAGTCACTGCTGTCTGTTCGTTTTTCGGTAGAACTGTTTTTCGCTTCTTCGGAAGAGGTTGTTGGTGTCTCTCCTCCCGTTTGATTCTTTGTAAGTACGAAGTCTTGCGGCATAAACAGATATTTTTTGATTCAAAGTATCAAGGATTTCTGGCAGTGTTCTGTTGGGAGATTTGGATTTGATCTTGCCTACACCCTGTGGGAACGTTCCCGTTTATAAACTGGGTAACGTGTCCTAGATCTCTTCTGAAGTTGTTGATTTTGTTTTGTATTCTTATTTGCCATTTGAATTTTGAGTTTGTGCTGTTGAGGTTTCTTTGTCGTTGCGGGAGTTTTTGATTATTTTGTGTTAGAGTGGTGATTGCTGCTGCTTATATTATTGCGTGAATGTCTTCGATTGTGCTTAAGTCTATTATGTACGGGGGTATTATGTGCTTGTTTATTGTGTTTAAGATTGGGTGCGTGCTCTGTTTGAAGATTAAACGAGGGATGGGATTTCTCGTTGTGGGGTCGGTGCCTGACCATCGAGCTAGATGTGACTCCATTTCTGCTTTGAGTGTTTGTATAAGAGGTGAGTCGGGGTGATGTTGTGTAGAAGTTGTTGAGGGTGGTGAGTGATTTTTGTTGTTATCTATGATATGGTGTTGTGCGGTGCTTGCTATTTGCCTTATAATATTATTTTGAGTTATACTTTTGCTGGGTGGTGGGTCTTGTTATGTGTATTTTTGTGTTCGGCTGGGTGGCTGTGTGTGTGAAGTTGGTTCGGTATCTGCTCTGTTGTTTTTATTGTTTGATTGGTCTGTGTTCAGTTCAGCAGCTACTGTATCTTTGATGATTTGCAATTCGAAAGGTGTGAGGCGATTGTTCTTGGTAATAATTCCTCTTGGTCTATTACTCTCTGATTTGCAACAAGTTTATTATTATTATTTTTTATTAATATTATTGCTTAAATTGTTTAAATAATCTAAATCTTGCAAGCTTTAAACAAAAAAAATCTACTATGTAGCGCAGGTATTGCAATATATGTACACGCGGTGCACACTGGGTAACGCTAATGTCGACGGTAGTGTAATATATTAATTAATACGTATGGTGTAAGCAAATGCACATACGCCCACTCGGATGCACATACATATGCGGACGTGAACACAGATATTTTAAACATACTTGCGCACGCATACACGCACATACTCAGTCAGACCCACAAGCATGAACAAAGGTACTCGAATACACAGTGTTGATTATATTCACGTTTATCCACACAAACATAACCACTCAAATAGCGCACGCATGCACACATGAATGCATCGATGCACTTATGTGTAAGAGTACACAAGCACGCATATAAATGTTATATAAATACTCTAAAACGTTTTTAAACCCGGTGATGATAACTTTAACATACTTGATACACTGATATCTCAAAATCTGTTCATTTTTCGATCTTGCGCTCATTAGGACTTTTGATCAGCAGACTATAAAGTACAACATATTAAAAATTCAGACATTTTCAGTAAGGTTCAAATTCCTACATTTATGTGCGGTGTCATTTAGAGGATCTGATCACCGTTAAATTAGAGGAACTTAGGAGATTTATATATGTGTTAGATTAAATCACAAATGATTAATTAGAGACCCATATTAACTACCGACCTAATAAATACCAAAGAGATGGAAACAGAACCTTTTATGGGCAGATTTGTAGCGTGATTGCATTTAGGACAAAAGGAGGTTTTAAAAAAATCATTATAAAACCTGTCTGTACCTATACGTTTTGAACTTTATGATCATTCTCATAATGAAATAAAACCGCTCAAGTGCAAGTTGAGCTTGCACAATTAGTGTTCTGTACATTGATTACTTTTAAAATAAAAAAAAATTTTTACGGTGGTAGAAAATAATCAGTAACTTCATAAAACACACCCCAAAGGAATTTTCAACAAAGTTTGTTTCCAATCTTTACTGAATACTGATGACCTTGAAATTTTTGTTTTTTTATATACCAAATAATTTATTAAAGGTAATTTTCGTTCAATCTACACCCCGTGGAGAATATTCGAGAATTTTTTCAAAAATTTTTGATCAGTACGTTTCGAGATAAAGTGACAGCGATTTTTCGCGATTTTTTAAAAATAATACAAAGAAAAGTGAGCCCAAGTATTACACTATATATACATTTTTTACTCGTGTTTTCACAAGGTTTCATTTGACACCACACTCGATGACCTAGTAAAAAATTTTTTTTTTCACTTTCGATTTCACCCCCCAAAACTAACCCCTTAAGTCAAAATTTTACTTTCAAAACTACACGGCTCTGATATTATTACCAAATTTCAACTTTCTATGACAAATAGTTTCGGAGAAAATCTGATGTGACAGACAGACAGACAGACGGACAGACAGACAGACAGACACCGAAGTCATCTTATAAGTGTTCCATACGGAACACTAAAAATATTGGTTCAAAGTTATTACTGTCCTATAAAAGTCTAAAAGTTCTAAATATTGTCCATTATTAACAAAAATAAGGTCCCGAAAAAATAACTTAAAACGGAAAATTTCTTTTTTTATGAATATATTCTAAAATAAATGTTTTTTTTTGTTTTTTTTAATTGAGTTTTATTAGGCACCTAATTTCCTGAAGTTTTTTTCAATTTGTCGTACTTTGCATCCCTTACAATTTCCAAAATTGCCAACATTAATCATAACTTTGTGACACACAACAAGTTGATTTATTTTTTAAATCCTCCTGCTTAATAAATTTCGTTTAATTGAAATAAATTTCCAATATCTAATAAAAGAGCAATATAAATTAATTCCACAATTAAATAAGAATTAACCAGAGCAGAATAAAGGTTTAGTGTCTTTTCCTTTAGCAGTTCAAGGATTTTTTTATTGTTTGCTTCAATTAATTTATTATTGGCCAACAGAATTTTTTGCCCAACAAATGGAAATAGACTTTGTGCAAGAAGGACAGCAAATAACGGAGCTTACGTTGTCGCGGGCAGATTCAATGGTGCGAATAATTGTTTTTGTTTAACAGTAATAGACTAGTTAGCTTTTTCCTAATTTGATATGAATAAATTAATAATAGACTCGGGTCTACCAATGGACAATAAAAAGTTAAGTATTGTATTTTTAACGGTAGGTTTTAAATTGACCAATAATATTTACGGAAGACACGTTAATTGCATCTGACATAGTACTCAGAAAATGAGCGAGCGAACTAACACCAGTTTTCTGTAAAATTTTAAACCTATCCTACAGAAAGAATATTTCTTTTCTGCTGAACATGCGCTACAGGTTAGCCAATACCTCAAAAAAAGACGTCCTTACAAAATAACTACCGACCTGCTTTCAACAATATCAAAAGTTATGGAAAGACCTAGAAGGATTCAATATTATTAGCAACCATATATGTTTGAAACAACGCAATTGAACATTTTGGAGAAGTGCGCTCATTGCTTCGTTCACTTTGAATGCTCGAACTTCGGCTACTTGTGCAAAATATCCGCAGACATATGTTCTCAGGCCAGGCTATAGGATATATTTTATTACGTTAGGTAACATAAGGAGTAAGCAGTGACGAGAATAGTGAATCAAGTCGGAAAAAGTTTGCCGCTAGCGCTCTTGCAATACACTGCCTAAACCATTAAATATGGAACAATATCATGTAGCAAAGAATATATATAATATATATAAAATGCAACTTCTCTCTGTCTGTAAGTCTGTCTGTCCGTTGGTGTACTTATCACTTGAGAAGCACTTATCCGATTTACGTGTTTTTTTTTTTTTAATTCATACATTTGTTCTCTGGCCAGGCTATCTAGAATCTTCTATAATATATATAAAATGCAACGTCTCTCTGCGTGCCTGTCTGCCTGTATGTCTATCTGTCCGTTAGTGCGCTTATCACTGGAGAACCACCTATCCGATTTACGTGCTTTTTTTAAAACATACATATGTTCTCAGGCCAGGTTATATGATATATTTTATTACGTTAGATAACATAAGAAATAAGCAGTGACGATAATAGTGAATCAAGTCGGAAAAAGTTTGCCGCTAGCGCGTTCTCTTGCAATACACTGCCCAAACCATTATATATGGACCAATATCATGTAGCAAAGAATATAATATATATAAAATGCAACGTCTCTCGGTTTGTCTGTCTGTCCGTTAGTGCGCTTATCACTCGAGAACCACTTATCCGATTTACGTGTTTTCTTTTTAATTCATACATTTATTATGTTGGGAATGTGGAATCTTTGGCATAATGACACCAAACACTTTATTTTTGCACTCGATGCGCGTTTTCTAACCACGTTAGCTTCATCAGGAGCGGTAACTGAGAGAGATAATGAGTCAATCATCGCTCCTGATGAAGCTAACATGGTTAGCAAAACGCGCGTTGAGTGAAAAAATAAAGTGTTTGGTGTAGTGGTGGTATATACTGAGTAGCATACATTTATTCTCTGGCCAGGTTATCTATAACCTTCTATAATATATATAAAATGCAACGTCTCTCTGTCTGTCTACCTGTTCGTTAGTGCGCTTATCACTCGAGAACCACTTATCCGATTTCCGTGATTATTTTTCTAAACATACATATGTTCTCTGGCCAGGTTATAGGATATATTTTATTACATATTATAATATAAATAAAATGCAACATCTCTCTGTCTGCCTGTCTGTCCGTTAGTGCGCTTATTACTCGAGGACTACTTATCCGATTTACATGACTTTTTTTTAAAACATACATATGTTTTCTGTCCAGGTTATAGGATATATTTTATTACGTTTGGTAACATAAGGAATGAGCAGTGACAATAATAGTGAATAAAGTCCACGCGAGCGGAGCCGCGGGCACGGCTAGTAAATATATATAATATGCCTTTCTGCTCGTTTATGACTCGACCTGTTAAGTTATGTTAGGTTTAAACTTACCATACGTAGCTTTTTGTCCGCCTATCAGTTAATCTACAAATAAAAAGCTATGTTTTTTTTTGGATACTTTTATGAACTATATAAAAGAAATTCCCTACTTATAACCAATAATATTGATGTTTCTAAGCTTCTTGGAGTTAGAAAGTTATTTATAGGGACAATTTTGATGTCAATCCTTTATCAGCTAGATCAAAAAGCACAAAGTTATCATATTCAGATAGATTTGAGCAGTAAAGGACTGTTCCGTTCTTATGATTAAGAATGTTTGCAACTGGAAGCTATTTTTGAGGTTAGTTTATCACATTTTTTTTAATTATATATAGGTTAATATAGCTAAGCATATAGGTTAAGATACCAAATTTAGTAGACTTTTATACTGTTCCTAATATAATCATAATAAGTCAATTTATTTAAGATTCTGCAATTGGAGAGTAAACTAGAATTGCTTACGAGTATTAAAAAAATATATTCAAATTGGTCAAAACGTTAGCCACGTTTCGATTTTTGTCCAAAAAATACCTTATTTGTCCCAGAGTGTGGCGTTGCGGAACCCACATAATTATGTCGGGACACTTCATTCCTCTAACATCGTCACTGATTTTTTTGGGCTATAACGAGAGCGCACATATGTCTTCGCATGAACACGTTGCATGCATAATAAAGGGAATTTCTCAAAAGCTGGGAATATTATTTCGAACTAGAAAGCTTTACACTTCACAAAAGCTGTTACTGCTTCCATGTATCTCAAACATATACGGCATTTGTTGCATTTTATTCAAAAGAGAGTTGTTCGCCTGATTGGGGACCTAGAACTCACCAGCAACCTCAGTTCCTTGGAACATCGAAGAACGATTGGCCACTTGAGTTTATTCTCAGAGCAGTGCCTGCTAGGAATACATGAGGTTCAGCTCGTCATTCCTCGTACAAACCCTTTTCGTGCGATCTTTTATATGGAGAATCTCATTCTTGTGGAATGATTTGCCCACCAAGTACAACTTATAGCTATTTAAGCCTAATGTGCATGGCTTTTTCGCATATGTGTCACTCCTGTGGCGCTTTAAGGACTTCCTTGTGGCAGTGTATGTTCATACCAGCTCTTTTATATTCCACTGTAACTCAGAAGACTCGAATACGTCAAATAAAACCCCTTATTGAGTACTAAATTCCATGAAGTTGGTGTTTAGGTCACTGTAGGATATAATCGCGAAATCAGCTCAATCTTACCTGTAATAACTGGTCAAGTGCAAGTTGAACTTGTTCCGTACATTGATTGCTTTTAAAATAAAAATTTTTGTTACGGAGGTATAAAATGATCATTGACTTCCCAAAACACACTCCAAATGAGTTTTCAACAAAGTTTGTTTCCAATCTTTACTGAAAACTGATGACCTTGAAATTTTTGTTTTTTTTTATATATCAGATAAATTATTAAAGGTGATGCACTCGTGATAATTTTCGTTCAATCTATACCCTGTGGAGAATATTCCAGAATTTTTTTGATCAGTACTTTTCGAGATAAGGGGGGGGGGGGGGACAACGATTTTTCGCGATTTTTTAAAAATAATGCAAAGAAAAGTGTATGCATTATATTTATTTATTTATTTACCACATTTTACAGTATTCCAATTACAGAATGGGAAAATAACATAATGAAATGTACTAAACCTAATTAAAATTAAAATTAAATAGCTTATTAACAACATATTTTAAAACTACATTTTTTAATTTTTGTCGGGCTGCAGTTGAAAATATCAAGCTGGTTCTGCATTGGATTATATTTCTCGCAAATTTGAAAAAGGGGGGAAAATTTTAGGACATTTGTTCTTGGGACTGGTAAATTAAAAGTTTGCTGACCACGTGCCGCGGGTCTAGGTACATGAAAAGGCAGACACTGCAAGATTTTGTTTACATCAATTTTGTTTGATATTATCTTATGTACAGCGTGCCTCTAAACTTTCCATCGAAAATCTATCCAAGAGACTTTCATAGGGATAACCTATTTCGGGATATACTTCATCGAGTTTAAAACTAGCGTACTTTAAAAAACGCTTTTGAATTTTTTCAATATTTTGAATGTGCGCTTGATAAAAGGGGCACCAAACAACAACTGAGTATTCAACACGTGATCTCACGAAACTATTAAAAAGCAATTTTAGAGTATCATATTCAACAAAGTCGGCACTATTACGTATGATGAAACCTAATAGTTTAACACTCTCCGCCGTAATTTTTGCAATATGGCCACGAAAAGACAAGGCAGTATCCAGCAAAACACCCAAATCAGACACCGACTGACATCGCTCTAGGACCTGACCGTTCATATTGTAATTGAACTGTATGGGACTCAGTTTTTTTGTAAAGGTGATTACATTTCACTTGGATACATTCAAAAGGAGTTTGTTGTTACTACACCAATTGTTTACAAGATTAAAGCCATCCTGTAGTCTTATGCAGTCATTCAGGTCTCTGATTCTGCAATATAGCTTTACGTCATCAGCATAAAGTAGGTATTCAACACCCGCTCTCTGAGTAAGATCATTTATAAATATATTAAAAAGGAGTGGCCCCAAATGTGATCCCTACGGTACTCCCGATGTAGCAACAAAGCTAGAAGAATTCTGACTAAGACACTGTACAAACTGCGAGCGGTTTATCAAGTATGATTTAAAAAAAAGATAATAACTTACCCGAAAAGCCAATTGCGAACAACTTGTCCAACAGAATCCCATGATCCAGCCTATCAAAGGCCTTAGAGCAATCAGTGTAAATCACATCGGTCTGCTCACCCCCATCGGAATCACTTCCTCGAGGTCTTGCGTAAAACAAAATAAATTTGAAACCGTCGAACGGCCCTTCACAAAACCGTGCTGTTGCAGTGATATCTGCGTGCTAATTAAATAATCATGTAATATGATTTTGAAGACTTTTGAAAAGTTATTAATAATGCTTATTGGTCTATAGTTTGTTACACAACTCTTGTCACCTTTTTTGAAAACAGGCGTAATACGTGATGTTTTCCATGTATCTGGAAACACAGATGTGTCAAGTGATAAATTGAATAATATTGTAAGAGGATGAGCAAAAACAGAGGCGCAGTCCTTTAACAAGAAGGCAGGAATTTTATCTGGACCAACAATAGCTATAGGTTTTAACTTTTTTAATACTTTAAAAACAAGTTGTTCCATTATTTTCTCCACGTTAATAGGATTCTGTGATGGGAATAAATTGTTCTCCACGTTTCTTTGTTTCTGAGAAGACATTACATAAGAGTCTTGAAAAAAGAATGCAAAACTTTCGGCTATATGTCTAGGATTATTAAGGATGTTGTTATTATAAGACATAGTGGTTGGTATAACATGAGAGTTCTTCTTGTCATTAATATAGCGCCAGAATTTTTTAGGATCAGTTTTTATGTTGTTTTCAATGTTTAAAGAGTATGTTTTGTAGGAAGCTTTTATGTCATTTTTAATGATTCGCCGCAGATTTTTAAACTTTTCTAGTTCGAATAAAATCCCCGTTCTTTTAAATTTTTTCCAAGAGCTGTATTTAGTTCAGATATTTTGTATAATTTCATTAGTAAACCAAGGCGGATAATATTTATTTGTCTTTTGTGTCTTAGGAACGTGTATATCTAAAATAGTGTAAATTGTTTGATAAAATTTTTCGCAGGCTTTATTTATATATATATATATATATATATATATATATATATATATATATATATATATATATATATATATATATATTCTCCAAGTTAATAGGATTCTGTGATGGGAATAAATTATTCTCCACGTTTCTTTGTTTCTGAGAAGACATAACATAAGAGTCTTGAAAAAAAAATGCAATACTTTCGGCTATATGTCTAGGATTATTAAAGATGTTGTTATTATAAGACATAGTGGTTGGTATAACATGAGAGTTCTTTTTGTCATTAATATAGCGCCAGAATTTTTTAGGATCATTTATATATATACGAGGCTGGTTTGAAAAGTCCGTGCAAAAATAAAAACTACTTATGTGTTTGGGGTAAACCTTTTTTATTTTTCGACATAGTCTCCTTTTAGGCTTATACACTTCGTCCAACGATGTTCTAGTTTGTTGATCCCTTCCGAATAATAAGATTTGTCCAAGTCTGCAAAATATCCATTAGTGTCTGCAATCACCTCCTCGTTTGAATAAAATCTTTGTCCCGCCAGCCATTTCTTGAAATTGGGGAACAAATAGTAGTCCGAAGGAGCCAAGTCTGAAGAATAGGGGGGATGTGAAACGAGTTGGAATCCTATTTCCATTAATTTTGCGACCACAACTGCTGAGGTGTGTGCTGGTGCGTTGTCGTGATGGAAAAGGACTTTCTTGTGGGCCAATCGCGGGCGTTTTTCTTGCAGCTCGGTTTTCAAACGGTCCAATAACGATGAATAATATTCACCTGTAATAGTTTTACCCTTTTCCAGATAGTCGATGAGGATTATCCCTTGCGAATCCCAAAAGACAGTCGCCATAACCTTTCCGGCCGAAGGAACGGTCTTCGCCTTTTTTGGTGCAGATTCCTCCTTGGTAACCCATTGTTTAGATTGTTGTTTGGTCTCAGGAGTATAGTAATGTATCCATGTTTCATCCACAGTGACGAAACGACGCTTAAAGTCCTCCGGATTCTTCTGGAACAGCTGCAAACCATCCTTGCAACACTTCACACGATTCCGTTTTTGGTCAAGCGTGAGCAATCGCGGCACCCATCTTGCGGATAGCTTTCTCATGTCCAAATGTTTATGCAAAATATTATGTACCCGTTCAGTCGAGATGCTCACAGCACTAGCAATCTCACGCACCTTTACTCTTCTGTCATCCATCACCATATCATGGATTTGATCAATGATTTCTGGAGTCGTAACCTCCACAGGCCGTCCAGAACGTTCAGCGTCACTTGTGCCCATATGGCCAGTCTGAAAATTTTGAAACCACTTATAAACTGTTCTAATCGAAGGTGCAGAGTCACCATAATGTTTATCAAGCTTCTCTTTAGTCTCCTGAGGCGTTTTGCCTTTCATAAAGTAATGTTTAATCACCACACGAAATTCTTTTTCGTCCATTTCTTGAAAACCACTCGACTTCCTTGATTCACACGAATGCCAAACACAAAGAAATAGACCAATATGGCTGAAACTTGGTGTGCGTTCATTCAAGAGATGCTACTAACAAAACATGGCCTCGATACGCGCCGGTGGTGCCATCTCTCGGACTTTGCACGGACTTTTCAAACTAGCCTCGTATATATATATATATATATATATATATATATATATATATATATATATATATATATTACTCGCTTACAAGCTTTCATTCGACACCACACTCGATGACCTAGTAAAATTTTTTTTTTTCACTTCCGATTTCACCCCCAAAAACTAACCCCTTAAGTCAAAATTTAACTTTCAAAACTACATGGCTTTGATGAGGCCATCAATTTCTTTATTAGTACCAAATTTCAACTTTCTATGACAAATAGTTTCGGAGAAAATCGGGTGTGACAGATAGACAGACGGACTGGCAGACACCGAGGTCATCTTATAAGTGTTCCGTACGGAACACTAAAAATTACAGTAAAGGCCATTGGAATGGAATGAAATGTATGTATAAATCAGGAAGTGGAGAACGACAATCATTTATTATCAGATAACTTATTGTCACAATGTTTTTTTAGTTATGTCAATGTAATATGGTATTATTGCAATTTCATCAATTTACTAAGTCTGAATGCGCTTTGGTCCAGCAAAGCGACCCTCAATGTTTTTATTTGAATTTAACTTTTTTTTTATTGGTAATTACAGTATGTCAAGTAAGAACGTATCCGCGGTAATTCATTTTTGGTAGATGCAATTCTACCGATTCAATAAAAAAATCGGTAGAGGGAATCTTAGTCTACGATTCAAAGTAACAGTCGATTCCGAACTTTCGTCGAAATCACGTAAAATCTAAAATGAGTCACATGTTTCTCGTCGATTCAAAGCAGTCTTTCTTTGTTTCCATCCAAAGGGGCCTAAAATGACACATTCGGCGGCCTCTAAATATATTAAAAAGTCGGTATCGTTTATAAAGAAGTGGGTAAATCGTTTTAATGAGAAAAAAAATGTCGACGACTTGCCAAAACATAGCTTGGTAGGCAAACTCACTCCGAGAGTCAAAAAACGAATGGTGTTCCTGTTTTCACGGAACCCGAAATTGATGCTACGTCAAGGAGTGGCAAAATTAAGAAAATCGGGTTTGAATGTGTCTCATGAGACCATTGGACAACATCCCCGTGCTCATGATGTCAAATTTCGAAGCACATTGAAGAAACCGTTGCTGGGCGAAAATCATGTCGCGAAGCGGCTCGCATTGGCGCACGATGAAATACTAGAGTGGCCCTCACAATCGTCGGATGTCAACCCTATTGAAAACGTTTGGTCCCTTGTAAAGAGAAAGCTCAAAGGAAAGCGCCTGAGGAATTGGACTCAGTTGTCTCGCATGATTCGAAAAATTTGAAGATCATTGCCGTGGTATGCAGAAAATCTCACTGACAGCATGCCTCGAATATATTAAAAAGTCGGTGTCGTTTTGAAAAAGTGGGTACATCGTTTTAACGAGACGAAAAATATCGACGACTTGCCAAAACGTGGCTCGGTAGACAAAGTCACTCTGATAGACGAAAAACGAATCGTACCTTTGTTTTCACGGGATCCGAAATTGACGCTACGTCAAGGAGGGGCAAAATTATGAAAATCGGGTTTGAATGTGACCCACGAGACTATTCGACAACATCTTCGTGCCCATGATGTCAAATTCCGAAGCACGTTGAAGAAACCTTCCCTAGGCGAATATCACGTCGTGAAGTGGCTCGCTTGGGCCCACGATAAGATAATCCCTTGTAAAGAGAAAGCTCAGAGGACTTTGACTCAGTTGTCCAGCGAGATTCGAAAAATTTGCAGAGGAAGAAAACTCGTCGACAGCATGCCGCGAAGATGCCAGGCGATCATTGATGCAGGAGGCAATTGGTCAACTTACTAAGGTAATGGCGCCGTTGTTAGCACACGAAAGAATACATTGATGGCGGAAAATATTCTCGAAATACATTTTTTTAAGAATACGAGCAGTCACGTTCTTACTTGACGAACTGTTTGAGAAATTTATTCTTACAAACATTAAAGTGTTATGAATTTTTAAGCATGGATTGTGAGACGAAATGTAACAAAACATTTTACTAATTTAAGGAACAAAGGTAAGGAAAGATCTATAGCTACTGCTACACCAGAAATAATATTAAAATTTTCATTGAGACAAGGTTTGATAATAATTAAGCCGAGGATAGTAGAAAGAATAGAGAGAGAAATAAATTTATTTTCTTGTTGAAATCTGTCTACATAAATACCAACGTATTTGAAATATTTCCAGAGATATTAATAAAAACATTGCTTTGTTAGTAATATCTAACTGGGGTAGACTTAAAAATATTTTAAATAGTATTCTTCCTGTGGAAAGCAAAGTAAATAATGCTTATTTATTTAAAATATGAAAACCCGTATTATTGTTTATGAATGTCTTTGCAAGCCTGATTAAACAGTTAATAAAATAATACCATTTCTACTGGTTATAATAAGCGTAACATAATAAAGCTACATTTTATTAAATATATGCAAAAGAAGCAAATTTCCTGTTTAATTAATGATTTATTTGTTAAAATAATATTATATAATAGTATAGCCTGTCCCCAAATTTAAGATCATATTTTTGCCGTTTTAAGTGGGCAATATTAAAATTCTGACCTTTTGTTTATGATAGGTGGCAGAAATGGACTTAAGAATTTTATTCAATAATGCAAATAAGTGTTTTTGGAGATGTTTATTTATAGATGCATGTAAAACAAATTGATAAGAAGTACAAATATACAGTTTGAATGAATGGGGTTTACAAGAGGGGACATATTGTAGAAATAAAAATATATTTTAACTTAAGCCTAATTCGGTGTCACTATCACTGTCATCAACTGAGGTAATTATCAGTGGTTTTATATTATTCACATAAATATATGAATCTTCAAATTTAACAACGTGCTGAATGGAATTCTTCCGGGTATATCATTTATAACTTTTTTTACTAATTCAACTACTGACACGCTTAAAGTAGGAGGAACATTTTGTGCCCATATTTTTGATTTAACTTGATGCCAAATATGTTCAATTGGATTAAACTCACAATAATACGGAGGAAGCCGCAAAATAGTGTATCCTATTTTCTCAGCCATACTATCACAAACATATTTCTTTTTCAATTTATGGCGTTTCAAAACTTCGATAAGATCACTTTTTTTATAACTAAAGTCAAAACAAATGTAATTTTCTAACATATATTCCTGTATTTCCGATTTGGTGTTGGCTGCATTAGGAACCTTATTTAGTAGGTGACTATGGTAACTTGCATTGTCCATAACTATAACACTCTGTTCGGGAACATTTGGCAAAAGGAAATTTTAAAACCAATTTTCAAAAAGTTCTGCAGTCGTGTCTTCGTGATAATCCAAACTAGAATCTTTTATGTTTTTTGCGGATAATAGTAGACAATTTGAAACCCAGCCCATTTCAGATCCAGCATGCAAAATGGTTATTCGTTTACCTTTATTTGAAGGTGAGTTAATCTGACATTTTGTACTGCTGTCAATCCACCCTTTTTGCACAGTGTCACGGGCCAATTCTCTGATCGATACTTTTTAATTTCTTGTAAATAAGTATGTCGCAAGATTCGTAATCTTTGTGAGTCCATCACTACTTGCCTTTTGTTGATTTTTCGGAACGTGAATCCCATTCTTAAGAGAATTCTGTGAAGGGTTGATCGGCCACAATGTATATTGGTCCCGTCCTGCACCAGTCTTAATTTTATTTTGTCTAGTGTCGGCACCAATTGCTCTTCATACATAGAATATATTTTTCTCCTGATGACGTATTTTTCACAATCGTCTACATGATGCATTTGAAAATCTTTCCATTTTTTCCTGTTCCTGAGTGATGGTTTTCCTACAATACCCTTAATCGTAGAAATTGGGGTTTTACTTAGTTCACTGATTTCTTGCAAAGCACTTTGTTTATTCAAATTTCTTTTTACCAAACTGTCGTAAACATGTCGCTATTTGTTTGGCGTCAAGTTATAAATGTTTTCTCTTGCGATAGCCACTATTGCAATTTACCCACGGACGCCACATAATTAAAATAGAACCGTTACGTTGTAAGTTGTAAGTAAAACTAAAAATAAAAATAATAAAAAGTATCTTTCGAATCTTAATGAGGACCTGTGGCCATTAGGCCTATATTATCAAATGCCTAAAGGGCTCCAAACCGGGTTGCCAGGTAGTAAATATATAGGTAAAAATAGATCCAATATGATTGCAGGTGCATGTGAGGGAGGTATACAAAGCAGGCAAAATAAAAATACGTTTATCGTAATACCTGGCAACTATGCACAAAACCTTAATAGGGTCGTTTATTGCCCCATTGTAAAAGCAAAAATAAGGATCTTATATCTTGGGATTTACTTTACCA
>CM032451.1:31356451-31439000 GCA_019049505.1 Pachyrhynchus sulphureomaculatus
CCCTATTTTCTCTGAAACTATTTGACGTAGAACGTTGAAATTTGGTATTAATATAGAAATTGATGGCCTCATCAGAGTCGTGTAGTTTTGAAAGATAAATTTTGACTTCAGGGGTTAGTTTTGGGGAGTGAAATCGGAAGTAAAAAAAACATTTTTTTACTTACTTACTCATGGAGTGGGGCGTCAAATGAAAGCTTGTAAACACACGAGTTCAAAAATATATATAATGTCTTACATGCGCACACTTTTCTTTGTATTATTTTGAAAAAATCGCCCTACGCTACGCTCTATCTTAAAAAGTACTGACCTAAAAATATTGAAAAAATTCTGGAATATTCTCCACGGGGTGTAGATTTTATAATTTATCTGGTATATAAATTTTAAGGCCATTAGTTTTCAGTAAAGATCGGAAACAAACTTTGTTGAAAACTCATTTGGGGTGTGTTTTATGAAGTCACTGATCATTTTGTACCTCTGTAACAAAATTTTTTATCTCAGAAGCAATCAACGTACGGAACACTAATTGCCCAAGTTCAACTTCCACTTGACCGGTTTTTATATTTAAGAAATCGTATGTTGAATTTAAATAGTTTGACTTATTTCTCGATTTTTGGAAAATGAAAGGCATCGTGTAAATACAATTCTTCGATATATTACCTTTTCTATTTGTTTATTAAACTCAAAATAGGTCTAATTTGAAACATCCTTCACCATCAATTAATAATCATTACAAAAGTTAATGCGTCGAAGAATTGTATTTATTCGATGCCTTTCATTTTCCAAAAAATGAGAAATTAGTCGAAATACTTAATTTCAACATACGATTTCTCAAAGACTAAAAAAGATATCCGCACAAATCTAAATGTTTTTTGAAGAGGAAGAGTAGTTCTTTAGGATCCCATTAATGGTTTGATAAAAAAAAAATTATCTTTAGATGTAACATAACCTCAAATATGTCGAAAAAACCGTGATTTTCGCACTTTTGTGTTAGAATATCTCAAAAACCGGACTCAACAGAGGAATTCTGACCTCGGATTCGAATTCAGCGCGTCAAAAACCTTCGGAAAAGTATATTCTGGTTTCTGGATAAAAGGTTTGGCTAAATTCTGTCGGCCTGTGTTATAAACAAATAAAATAAAATTATTTTGTCAGGGTACCTATCCGTTTGTCACCAGTCATCACGGATTTTTTTTATATATATATATATATATATATATATATATATATATATATATATATATATACATATATATATATATATATATATATATATATATATATATATATATATATATATATATATATATATATATATATATATATATATATATATATATATATATATATATATATATATATATATATATATATATATATATATATATATATATATATAATATGAGTATATTACTGATTGCACTGAATACGTACTAATATTTCATAGCTCTTAGTCCCGGTTAAATTCGCAACTTTCCACGAAAAAATCTCCACCATATGGACAAATTAAACAGTTTTTTTTTATATACTAGATAAATGATGAAAGATAATGCACGCAAGAGGTTTTTTTTTTTAGCATACCTGACAACTTTTTGTCTGTATCGTCTATATTAGAATTTTATTCTTTAGCATACGCATGTATTTTGTTGGCGGCGAATATATTTTGTTCGATTTGATTTTAAAATAGGGGAGTATAGCTTTTTAATCAATAAATACTTTTTTCTGATTACTTACTACTTAAATTAATATTTCACCAAAAAGTGGATTATAATAAGTTATTCTTTAGTGTACGATAGTTAAACACCCCGCACTAATCTTATGGAAAATGGGACTCGGCTAATTTTTTTTATATTCCATTTCATCATTAAATGCAATGGTCTTATTTTTAGAGGTGCACCTAATCATTATATTTCTCAAATTTCTTTACGAATTTTAATATACTTTTTTAACACTCTATATAGTACAATAAACAGATTTTATTCACAGGTTAAAGTGACTTATTAAAAGAATATGATTCCCATTTTACTCATTTGTTAGCATTTAGTACAATATTCCTGAGACCATTTAATGGAAATGGTCATTAATATCCACTTTATTAGAGCTGTAAATACTCATTTTTGTCCATTTTTTAATTGATATCCGGTTGGCAGAACACTCGAAAGCTTTTAACTGTCGAGAGCTATCGAGTTTATAAATAAAACAAAAATTTTCACAACACTTCAATTCCTTCTGAATAAGTTTACACGTCAGTGAATGTTAAAGTGCTTTTGCTTTTGTTCTTGCAGTACATATTGGTTTATTGTAATATTATAGACGTATTTTATTTTCATCTAAATAAACAGTAGGTGAAAATGATGACGTGGGATACCAAGAAAATTATTTCAGTAGTAAACTTAGTTTTCCATGAAGAAATTAAATATGAAAACTCAAAATTTGTCACTTCCGAGGGCTACCTTTTAAGTTTTTACTAAAATAATGAAAGAAAAAATATTTTTTGTTGCAAATCATTTTATTGTTTCTCAAAATATTCATCGTTAACATTTTTACACTTTTGGCATGCGTTCGAACCAATTCTCAAAACATTTTCTCCACCTCAAAAACATGATTTTGGAAGGATTCAACAGCTTCTTGAGGTGATCAAAATTTCTCTCCAAGCCTTTTTTTTTAGACATCTGGGAACAAAAAGAAGTTACTAGGCGATAAATCAGGTGAATACGATGAGACATTAATACGATGTTTTTCTCCATCAAATAATCAACTGTTTGACGTGTTGTGTGACAGCTGGTACTGTCATGATGAAAAATGATGCGTCGTTTTCGGTCATTTTTCCTGATTTCGTAAATGATTTCTGGCCAACAAATTGTTGTATGCCATTCAGCATTAACTGTTTTAAAATCTTCTAAAACAATGGTTGCAACATATCCAGTATCACCAAAATAACAAGCGATTATTTTCATGGAAGTGCCTTGCGAATGAACCACTTAGGCTGTATTCGGTTCATCTTGGAACACCCAAACAGTTGAATGTTGCTTAGTTTCCGGCTCATACGAATATAGCCAAGTTTTGTCTCCTGTTACGATGTTGTATACGGATTTTACATGTCCTCGGCCGAATTTTTTGAGCATTTTCTTACACCAAGTGACACGAGCCTGTTCTTGAGTTTCGGTCTAATTATGCGGATTCCAACGGGAACAGGTCTTTTTCACAGCTAAATTTTCATGCAAAATCAAATATACTGCAGTCTTCGACATGCCTAAGGATGTCTCTATCTCACGGTAAGTCACATGCCGATCTACTTCAATCATGTTGCGAACAACATCGATGTTTTTTGGAACAACGTTAGATTTTGGTCGACGTTCACGAAATTCATCGCTGACATAAGCACGACCATGACGAAATTCTGCAAACTAATTGTAAACAGTCTTTTCTGATGGTGATTCATTACCAAATGTTGAATGAAACGATTCAAGGCATTATTGTTGAGTTAGGCCTTTACTAAAATCGTAAAAAATCATCAAACGAAAACCTTCACGTGAAAACCATTTGTTCACAAATCACTGTGAACTAATGTTTCATTACCAAAAATTGAACGAAGCGATTCGAGGCATTGTTGTTGAGTTAGACCTTTTCTAAAATCGTAAAAAATCATTCAACGAAAACCTTCACGAGATATTTCCATTTGTTCACAAAACTGTTTTTTTTAACGCTCACTCTAAACAAACTACTCTGCCAATTTCTGAACTGCCACTGTTTTAACAAGAACAAATGTCAAATTTTGCAACAATGGTAATGTCACATCGAAATAACGCCATCTAGTGGTCGTTTGTAAAAACTTAAAAGGTGGCCCTCGTACCAAATTTGCCAGTTTACAAGGGCAACTAGGAATTTTCTTAAATGGCACATGTGAGCAAATTATTCAATAGCCTTTTCCAGTACGTTTACAACAAATTATAATACCTGACATTTATTGCCAATCACCACCGATATACAAAGGATTTACGTTTTTTAACAGAATTTTCATTTTTAAGTAGCTCACCCAATTTTCCCTTTTCCTATTTGGCATATTGAAATAATTCTTTCACTTTAAACTTAGCAGTTTATTATGAGGAAACCGAATATGATAACAAAAAAATTCGTCAGTACAAAGCCAAGTAGGATTTTTTAAAATGACACCTGTTGCATACGAGCATATTTTCAGTCCATTTACAAAAATATTAACTATTGATATTTATTTTATATCGTTAATGTATACGGAGCATTCAATTTATTGAACTGAATTTTAACTTTGAAGTGGCTCACTTAATTTACTCTTTTCCTATTTGAGGTATCAAAAAAATTATTTTGCCAGTAAATTTAGCTTTTTTGTGGAGAAGCGAAATACGATTACCAAAAATTTGTCACTTGTCAAATTCGACAGATTAGAAAATAAACTAGTTTTGTTTAAACAACACCCTCTAGGGTTGAGCATGACATTAAATAACGTGTTTCAGTCCATTTATAAAACTATATCTCTTATTTTAAGTCGTTACCAATATATAGTGTATTCAAGTTAATGAACCAGTTTACTATTTTCCTATTTGAGGTATTAAAAAAGTTCTTTCATTAGTCAACTTAGTTTTTTGTGAGGAAGATAAAAGTCAATGTATTGCTTACCCAAAATTCACAAACCTGGAAAAGCAATGCGACCCATTGTTTCATCGGTCGGATCACCCACATATTTAATATCCAAATAGATATCAAAAGAACTTGAGAAGTTACCATTAAATACTTTCGCAGTGAAGAATTCGTTAGAATTCATTGATAAAACAAAAAATCTAGATCTTAATGAAGGTGAATTGTTAATTTCTTTTGATGTTAGTTCTTTGTTCCCAAGTGTGCCAATTCCACAAACTTTACAATATCTCGAAGAATTACTTAGAATGAATGACTTTGAAGACGAAATTATTCGTGAATACTTGACATTATTAACCTAAAATTTGTATGGAACAAAATTATTTCCAATATAACAATCAATTTTATGTTCAGAAAGAAGGAACAGCTATGGGTAATTGCTTATCACCTTTCATAGCCAAATTATTCATGAGTAAGTTTGAAATCGAAGCCAGTCATGAATTCGAATATTTCTCAAGGGTATGGTATAGGTATGTGGATGATATTTTCGCGATTTTTGATACAAAGAAAGCAAATATTGATGATATCGTTTCTAAATTAAATCGCTGGTATGATTCCATTAAATTCACTTACGAAGTTGAGAACAAAGGACAGTTGCCTTTTCTAGACATTTTAATTATTAAAAATAATAATAGATGAGAATTTGATATCTATAGGAAGGGCACAATAACAGATAGATATATTCCTAATGATTCATTTCATTGCAAACAACATAAATTAGCCTCATTACATTTTTTAGTTCATCGTTTGCTCACTTTCCCTCTGAATAGAGTAAACTTTAATAAAGAAAGGAATCGTATTAGAAATATGACGATGACTTAGTAAATAAGCTAATAAATAGACATAAGTTTAGGTTTAATATTCAGAATTCCACCTTTTTTACACGCGACGAAAATAACACCAAATATGTCTCCATACCATATAATCCGAAATATAGCAAGGGACTCAATAAGGTATTTAATAATGTAGGCCTTACCTTAGTCTATAAGTCATCAGACAGTCTGAGGTTTATCTTAGGAAATCCCAAAGATAAGATTCCTAATTGTGAGAAAAGTGGAATTTATGAAATTATTTGTAATGATTGTGACAAAAAGTATGTTGGGCAAACTAAAACGTCAATTAAAACAAGATTTAAAGAACACTTAGCACACTTAAAATACAATAGAACAGAAAAGTCTAGCATTGCCGAACATGCCCTTAAAGCTGATCATACTGTATCATTAGATAATCTAAGATTAATAAAAAAATGTATCTGATAGGAGATTGTTGAACGCATACCAAAGTATGGAAAATCATAAAATGTAAAAGTAGTTTAAATAAAGACAGAGGGCCTATTCCTTATAGTCCCCCTCTACTGGTTACTTGACCGGAACTGATGGCCTTACCTATGTCATTAGTTCCGCTTGAGTAATTGAAGGGTTAGGCTAAGTATAAATAGGGTAGATTTGTCAATCATCGCTCCTGATGAAGCTAACATGGTTAGCGAAACGCGCGTCGAGTGCAAAAATAAAGTGTTTGGTGTAGTGGTGAATCCCCACTGGATAATCGACAGTCATTCTCAAATCACACAAAAGATAAACGTGTGGGCAGGAATTTGTGGACTTCATGTCATTGGTCCCTTTTTTAACGATGGAAATCTTACAGAACAACGGTATTTACAGTTACTTCAAGAGCAAGTTATTCCAACTTGTGCAGGTCTTTTTCCTGATGAAAACAATTTGGATACCCCTAACAGGAATCTGTGGTATCAACAGGACGGAGTACCTCCTCACTGTGAAATCAATGTTCGTAGATATATGGATGCGATTTTTCCTAATCGATAGATAGGCAGAAGAGGTACTGTAGAATAGCCTGCAAGGAGTCTCGACCTGAAACTGTAGAAAATTTACAACAAAGAATTCAGTATGAAGTAGCACAGATCACTCCGGATTCTCTGAAAAATTCTGTTCAGGCTGTTTATGACATATTGGGTCATTGCCTCGCTGTTAACCGTAGACATTTTGAACAATTGTTACCTTAGAAATAAACCTAGAATATGTATTAATAGTTTTTTTGTCTTTTTTTTATTCTAAATTTCAAATGACAATAATTCCAAAACAGTTCAGTTTAGACATATGGTATGTTAGACAATTAGTATCTAGAATTTTTAGTAGGATTCAAATATAAAATAATATACATGGCTTTCCATTTAAAAAAAAATCAAGATGGCGTAACTTCTTCGAACTGACAGTTCAAAACATTTTATTGCCAATGTCGGCATGTGCGTCATATTACACCCTATAACTTTTATTTAAACATTTTTTTGATAAAATGATTAATAAATGCTGTGGAATCATTATTCCATACATATGGGGTACCCTGTACGTAAAGAGTGTCATTTAACAAATTCTATTTGGCTTTATAAACTCTCAAGTTAGACTAGTGACAAATTGTTTGTTATTATATTTGACTTATTCACAAAAAAAATAAATTTACTTGTAAAATATTTTTTTTAATACGTCCCTAAATAAATGTAAGGAGAGTAAATTAATTTTGAAGGACATCTAAAGGAGGGCGTAACTTATATTCTATAGCATCGGAACATACTGTTGTTATATTCATAGTGAAGCACCATCATGGACTTTAATTTTTAGTATATGTTATTTTGCCGAAGTGTAAACAATATATTTTTTTGAGCATTGAATATGTCGCATTATGTGCCAACAAAACACTATTTGCGAGACACGTCACTTTCTTGTTTAATTCGAAGAAAAGCGCTGCTGAAAGTCATCGATTACTGTCGGAAATCTATGGTAATTATATTTCATCGATAAAAACATGTGAGTACTGGTTTGGACGCTTTAAAAGTGGTCATTTCGACACGGAAGACAAAAAACGTCCAAGCCAGTCGAAAAAATTTAATGATGAAGAACTGAAGGCATTGCTCGATGAAGACCCGTACTAAATGAAAAAAAAAACTTTCAAAATCATTGGGAGTTGATAGCAGAATCATTTCCAAGCGCGTACATGCACTGTGAATGATTCAAAAGCAAGGAAATTGGGTGCCGTACGAATTAAAGCCGAGAGACGTTGAAAGGCGATTTTTCACCCGTAAACAACTACTTCAACGGCACAATTGGAAATATTTTTTTCATGGTATCGTAACTGATGACGAAGAATGGATACGCTACGAAAATCCAAAGCATAAAAATCTTGGATGAAGCCCGGTGAACCATCAACATCCTCGCCCTAGCCGAATATTCATGGCTCCAAACTACTCCAACATGATAAAACTATCACTGACAACAATTAATATTATTGGGTTGAAGGAAAAACGACCACAATATGTCAAAAGACACGTCAAAGTGATTTTTCAACATGGTAATGCTCGGTCACATGTTACAAAACCCGTCAACGCAATGCTAGAAACGCTTGGATAGGATGTCCTACCTCACCCGCCGTACCCACTAGACATTGCTCCTTCTGATTATTACTTGTTTCGATCGATGACGCACGGCATGTCTGAACAGCGCTTCCATTCTTATGAGGATACCACAAAATGGGTGGATTCTTGGATAGAATCAAAAGATGAGTCGTTTTTGCAACGTGGTATTGTCTATTTGCTGCCACAAAAATGGGAGATAGTATTGGCTAGCAATAGACAATACTTTGAATAATCAATTTGTAACCATTTTTAGTGTTCCGTATGGAACACTTATAAGATCACTTCGGTATCTGTCTGTCTGTCATTCTCCGAAACTATTTGACATAGAAAGTTGAAATTTGGTACTAATATAGAAATAATGGTCTCATCAGAGGCGTGTAGTTTTGAAAGTTAGTTTTGGAGGGTAAAATCGGAAGTGAAAAAAAAAATTTTTACTAGGTCATCGAATGTGATGTCAAATGAAAGCTTGTGAAAACAGGAGTAAAATATATATTTATATATATATATATATATATATATATATATATATATATATATATATATATATATATAATGTAATACTTGTGCGCTCTTTTCTTTGTATTATTTTTAAAAAATCGCGAAAAATCGCTGTCCTTATCTCGAAAAGTACTTACCAAAAAATTTTGAAAAAATTCTGGAATATTCTCCATGGGGTGTAGAATGAACTAAAATTATCATGAGTGCATTAACTTTAATAATTTATCTAGTATATAAAAAAACAAAAATTTCAAGGTCATAAGTTTTCATTAAAGATTGGAAACAAACTTTGTTGAAAACTCATTTGGGGTGTGTTTTGTGAAGTCACTGATCATTTTATACATCCGTAACAAACAACGTACGGAACACTAATTGCGCAAGTTCAACTTGCACTTGACCGGTTATTTATTTTAAAAGAAAGTGATATACCGAAAAATCCCTCAAAATTAATTCACACACATAATATAAAGAGTTATATACTATTTTTGTAAATAGGCTGGAAAATTTTATTTATTGATGTACTCATATGTAGCGGGTGCTATTTAAAGTCTTAGTTGGCTTTGTAAACTGTCAAATTTGGTAAACAGCAAATTTTGTATTATCATATTTAGCTTCTTTATGAAAAATTTAGTTTAGTGCTGAAAGAATTTTCCTGGCATGTAGAATGGGAAAATAATGAATTGGGTGAGACCCATGAAAAAATGTCACCGCTATAAACCCGAATAGATTAAAGGCTAAATTGTTTTAATTGTCATATTGTCTGAGGATTTACGTAGGCCCAAATTGAAAATGTCTTTGATTACAAATTTGGACTATTGAGAAAACTGTCTCATCCGTGTCAATAATTTTATTAGCCAGTTACGTATTTTGTTCCATATGTTGCTATATCTCCTGACAAAAGCCTAAACGTAATTTTTTATTGTTTTGTCTTAAATGCCGCAACTTTATGTCGGTGGTAAACATGTTTTCGTAAAATAATATAAATCCTGTAATATATTTTGTCAAGATCTTCAACAGTATTTAATTTAATCATTAGGTTTTAAAATTTTTAAAGTCGGAAAAAAATAGTAATTATTAGTTTTCGTCTAGTTTTAATAATATTAAAGTATCTTAAAAATTCAGAAGAATTTTCAATTCTTCATTTCCGCAGTTTTGTACTCTGTTTAAATGTTATTTCGGTTCAGTTATTCCTATATCTTTTTGAATTGATGCATTCCATAAAAATTTATATATTCTCGTGCTTAACAATTATTATAACCATTTTAAATGTTCCTTACGGAGCACTTATAAGATCACTTCGATGTCTGTCTGTCGGTATATCACATCCGATTTCCTCTGAAACTATTTGACATAGAAAGTTGAAATTTGATACTAATATAGGAATTGACGCCTCCATCAGAGCTGTGTAGTTTTGAAATTTTGACTTGAAGGGTTTGTTTGGGGATGAAATCGGACGTAAAAAAAAATTTACCAGGTTATTAAGTAATGTATTATTTTTAAAAAGTTGCCAAAAATCGCTCTCCCCCCTTATCTCGAAAAGTAGTAAATTTTCTTGACATCTTTTTTATAATTGTTTTCAAATATAACGTCAAACGAGTAATTTACTTACACTGTGCAACATTTTCGAGGTCATCGAATGTAAACTAAATTCTGACTTCAGTTTCTGGAAGTGCCCACCCAAACTAGCAAAACCCTATTTGGGTTTTGATAGTTTAGTTCAAATTTTTTTTTTGCCATCATCAATTTTTTTGCTCGCGCTTTGGTTTTGCACGGCTATATCTCGTAAATTATTGGGAATTTCTCAATGCAATTTTCAGACGAAATGTTCTTCACACTAAAATACACAATTATTGTGAACATGTTGACGCTAGATTTTCACTCTTTCGGGGTGTTGTTAGTGCAGAAAGTCCGAAAAAATGCCATTTTTTCACATTCTCGACCATAACTCCCAAACCATGCATATTTTAGCATAACTGTCTCCGACAAAAATGTTCTCTGCATAAACACGAGTAACTTTGCTGAACATTGCAACAATCGATCCTTATAGTTCTTTTGGTCGTTGCGTTGTAAGGAATTTCACACCAAAATTTCAGCTTTTTTCAGGTTTTACGTTCAAGAAACTGGTTTTTACCTCACTTTTGAATGTTTACTAACCATTAGCATCTATTTTTGGAAAAGAAATTGAAAAAAAAATTTTGTTTGTAAACTGCTATGGTACACACACACACGCTGGAATAAATACACACACATTTGAATGGGGAATCGCTCGTATGTAGTATGGAATTGACGCGCACTGTGCTAGTATTGGTACAGTACCATATATCTAACACGTGCGCATGTTAAGTATATGGCGCTGTACCAATACTAGCACAGTGCGCGCCAATTCCATACTAGTGTTGGTATGGATTGTTGTACAGTAGGAACTTAGTACTTAAACGTTGTCAATTTTTCATGTCTGTATACGTGTGTTTAAAATTGATTATACGTTTTTTTGCCTTTTTTTAAATTTTGAATTTTCAATAGCTCTATAAAATGGATAAAAATTTGCGAAATAAACTTTAACACAAAAAAAGATACATTTGCTGATGAAAGCTGAAATTTTGATGTGAGATGTACTATTTGGTGGCGAAATTCCTTATAACGGCCAAAAGAAGTATAAGGATCGATTGTAGGTTATTGCAATGTTCAGCAAAGTTACCCGTGTTGATGCAGAGAATATTTTTGTCGAAGACAGTTATGCTAAAATATGCACGGTTTGTGAGTTATGGTCGAAAATGTGAAAAAATGGCATTTTTTCGAGCTTCCTGCATTAAAAACACCCCGAAAGAGTGAAAATCTGGCCTCGACATGTTCACAAAAATTGTGTATTTTGGTGTGAAGAACATTTCGTCTGAAGATTGCATTGAGAAATTCCCAATAATTTACGAGATATAGCCGTGCAAAACCAAAGCTCGAGCAAAAAAATTGAAGATGGCAAAAAAAAAATAAATTCGCACTAAACTAGCTAGTTTGGGTGGGCACTTCCAGAAATTGAAGTCAGAATTTAGTTTACATTTTATGTGTTGCACTGTGTTATTGGAAAAATATTAATAATGAATTTCGGAACACGTTATAAAGAGATTCTCCTTGAAATCCAGATGTAAGCACTACCTGCGACCGCGCTGGCAGCTATGTTGTTGGTGTGATAGGGGACACATGCGTGTACTGTATTTTATATTTACTGTGATTCTACACTCAAACATACTAAATCTAATTCTAGACGCAAAACTTATTAGAGATCTTGAAGAAACATTAGTGACTTGAGTCATATACAAACAGAAGAAAATTGGTTACTAAGTTTTTTATTATCTAAGAACACGTAAAAATCTCGTAATTTGATTTTTTCAGGAATATCATAGTTACCTTAGTAAGCGAAGTAAACACAGTTTATTTCAGCAGAGAAAAAATTGTCTTTATATAGGTGAAAGTACACACTAGTCTTACACATAACGAAAAGGACTAACTAGCAAAAGAGGCAGTTGTTGACGATGAATTCTTATTATTTTCAATCGAATTATCAGACACCCATATAATTACACCTAAAAAACCGGCCAAATGCAAGTCGGACTTACGCTATTAGTTTTCCATACGATGATTGCTTTTTTTTTAAAAAAAAATTGTTACAGAGGTATAAAATGATCAGTGACTTCACATATCACACCCCATATTATAAGTTCTCAAATAAGTTTGTTTCCGATCTTCCTTGAAAACTGACCTTAAAAAAGTTCTTTTTTTTATATCAGATAAATTATTAAACAAAATGCACTTGTGATAGTTTTCGCTTAATCTACACTTTACGGAGAATATTTGAAATTTTTTCAAAATTTTTGGTCAGTACTTTTCGAGACAGCGGACAGCGATTTTTGATCATTTTCTTAAAATACTACAAAGAAAAGTGTGCGCAAGTATTACATCATATATATTTTTGAACTCGTGTTTTAACAAGCTTTCATTGGATGCCCCACTCGATAATCGGGTAAAGAAAAATTTTTTCACCTCCGATTTCACCCCCCCAAAAAAAATCCTCTTAAATCAAAATTTAATTTTCAAAGCTATACAGCTTTGATTGAGCCATCAAATACTATATTTGTGCCAGGTTTCAACTTTCTACGTCAAATAGTTTCCGAGAAAATCGGGTGTGACTGACGAACAGACGGAAGGACAGACCGACAGTGATCCCTTAAGTGTTCCCTATGGGCACTAAAAATGGTAAAATGTCAAAATAGATGAAAGAACTTCCAAAGAAGTACTAATACATATTTAGCTCAGATTTACCAATAAATTTCGAATTAACTTTGACACAATCAATTAAACTAGTCCAGAATATTTATTACTACTATTTTAAGTTTTAAATTTGGCCATCCATATTAGCTGTTTCATGTAAAAAACTAATGTCGTAGAATCCGGCTTATGCGAGTTATATGGAACTGTTGAAGACTTGAATCATATTTCTTTTTGAATGGGCAAATATAATAATGATCTATAACCAAAATTAATAACGTACTGTACATGTACTTACATTTTTAAACAATTTTCTAACTCATAGGATCATCATGTCTCATTTACATGAAAACAATATCAAACTTTGAGATTTGAATATAACTGTTATGTTATCTTGTAAAAAATCCTCAAGTAATCTCGAATTTACATATTAACTCGGACCTATCTGTTTATTTATGGCCCAGAGAGCCACAAATTTTTTTTAGTGTTCCGTACGGGACACCTATAAGATCACTTCGGTGTCTGTCTGTCCATCTGTATGGATGTCTATCTGTCCGACTGTCACACCCGATTTTCTCCGAAACTATTTGACGTAGAAAGTTGAAATTTGGTATTAATATAGGAATTGATAGCCTCTTCAGAGCCGTGTAGTTTTTAAAGTTAAATTTTAACTTAAGGGGTTAGTTTTAGATGGTAAAATTGAAAGTGAAAAAAAAATTTACCAGGTCATCGAGTGTGTCAAACGAAAGTTTGTAAAAAGATGAGTTCAAAAATATATATAATGTAATACTTACGCACAATTTTCTTTGTATTATTTTTAAAAAACTGCGAAAAATCGATGTCGAAAAGTATTGATCAAAAAATTTTGAAAAAATTCTGGAATATTCTCTACAGGGTATAGAATGGAGGTAAGTTATCAGGAGTGCAATAACTTTAATAATTTGTCTAGTATATAAAAAAAAATCAAAAATTTCAAGGTCAACAGTTTTCACTAAAGATCGGAAAAAAACTTTTTTGAAAATTCATTTGGGACGTTTTTGTGAAGTCACTGATCAATTTATCGTAAGAAATTTTTTTATTTTAAAAGCAATCAATGTACGGAACACTAAATGCGCAAGTCCAACTTGCACTTGACCGGTTATTGTAATTTTGGTTTGGCTAGTTGCGTCATACAACTAATAGGTTATTGGAATACTTTATACTGAATTTTCAGTATAGAGTTTGAGCCGTTGGTACTTATTACAAGATGATACATAAACGACCCTAATAGGAATATAGACTTTAAAAAAAAAATGATAAAGGTGTTCAGAAAGTAAAGTCCATTAGAATACGGTGTTACATTATGTGTTTAATTTTCAGTGTAATTTAGATTTATAAAAAATTTTACGCTTTTCTCTAAATTCTTCGTATAATTGATATTAGGAATCGATTACAAGAATTTAATAGGTAAATGCAATTGCAAATCTGACCCACACAGCTGCGCAGTATTAATACTGTAAGGCATTTGAGGGAAATGAGCTTTATGGATTCCATTGTCAGGTTTAGAATGAAACTTAAGATTAGTAACCGAATATATTTATTTCATTTTCATATAAACATTATTTTTTGACAGTTGTTTATATAAAAAAAATGGTTAAATTTTTCAAAATGATCCCAAATTCACAATTTTTTTTATTTTTTTGGCAAATTTAAATTCGTGCAAAGCATATAAACATGCTCTAATGATTTTAATTATTTGTTTTTCTTTTTAATGCACTATTGCGACCTGGGCATTTGACGCCATTTTGAATTTTTTTAAAAAGTTGAGACTGTATTTTTGAAGCCAAAAAGTTGTTCTTTTTTTTATATACGTTTCCTTTTTTAAATAAATATTATATTTTCTCAATAAACGATATACAAAATAACGGTCGTTTACACACGCCTCCCCCTTATGGTAAAATTACCTGAGCTAACGGGGACTAACCTCTGTGTTTTCAGTCAAACTAGCCACGGTCTAAGTTTAGTGAATCAGTTTGTTAATTTGTTTTTTTGCAGTGTTATATATTGACTAATTATTTTTTTCCATTGTTACAGGTTAGTGCTGATGAACGAAGAAAATGTTGATTATTATTAAAAAGATATTGCTAAAATTTAACGAATGTATTTAGATGAAAGAATGTGCAGTGCCAACTCTATAGCTATATAATTGTATATGTATATATTGGAAATAAATATTATTTATAGAATTTCTGGTGTTTTTATTATTGCGTTCATGTTAGACCCTTTAAACAAACCGAAGGTTTTTTCGAGTCCGACTGGTACCGGCATTTGTCTGATCAAGTTTAAATTGAAATTTTTGCTCTATATGACATTTAATGATATTTCGCACAAGCAAATCAATATTGACCTTAAGCTCAAAGGTAACCAAGGCTATCAACAGAAAATGAAGACGGCCTATTGCTTATGAAAAAATTAAGCCGAAATGAACGATATTTTAAGATTTTTATGTCAACATAGCATCTTTTATATCAACTTCCTGGGAATATTTTCTGTCTAAAAATGTATTTTATGACCTGGGTAGAAACCAGTTTGCCAGGGCCAGTAGAAGTTTAAAATAATACTTTCGTAATATAGATTTTCCTGTAAAACTAAAAACTTTCAATTATTTTCGGAAATAAGCATTCTCGAATAACCAAGATTAAATTAAGCGTAACAAAAGAGTATTATCATTGTGTATAACCACTATAAACGATACTAAATTTAGACTGGGCAACCTTTTAAAAGTACTAACACGGAAATTAAAACTGTCTATTCTCTATACCGTAAAGTGGTCCTACTTTGCTCCAATATTTGTTCCAAATTTGGGAAACTATGATTATTTTTTTAAACAATTAATTGTTATATATACGCACATATATTTATAAAAAGAATAAAACCTTTACTAACACATTCTATACATAAAACTACGTCGTAAAGTATTTTTTTGTATATATAAAACCATGAATAAGGAGCAATGCTAAAAACAACCAACAAAAACACCACCTACTCTTCCCATAGTGCAGTTAAGGATGCCCGATATTGTCTTTAGACAGCGTATCATAAAACGTATTTTAATGAAGTTAAACACCAACAAAGCTTCTGGCGCTGACGAAATACCTGCCATAGTTCTCAAAAACTGTGCGAGGGAACTAACACCAGTTTTCTGTAGAGTTTTCAACCTATCCTACAGAAAGGGAATATTTCCTTGCTGCTGGAAATGTGCCATTCTTCCCGATACCTAAAAAAGACAAGATGACTTTGCCAAATAAATACCGACCAGTCGCACTGCTTTCAATAATATCGAAAGTCATGGAATCGGCTATCAATCAGCATCTTCTAAAATATCTTGAAGGATTCAACCTTATTAGCGATCACCAATATGGCTTTCGTAAACATAGATCAACAGGAGATCTTCTGACTTATGTAACACATGTTTGGAATAACGCAAATGAACACTCTGGAAAATCTCGGGCGGATGCTCTTGACATATCCAAGGCATTCGACCGTGTTTGGCACGATGGACTGTTGGCTAAGCTGCGCTCTTATGGTATGTCTGAGAAGTTCTGTTTGTGGCTCTCATATTTCCTCAGAGAGCGTTCTTTACGAATGGCAGTCGACGAGTTTCTTTCTAACACCTTCACTATAAACGCCGGTGTGCCCCAAGGCTCCATACTGTCTCCTACTCTCTTTCTCATTTACATTAACGATCTGCTGGAAAAGACCGAGAATCCAATCTACAGGCGGCAATTTTTTCTAAAAAAGTTAACGCTGCTGAACCTGACATAGTTGTGTCAGGGCACTCCATTCCTCTAGCATCGTCACTCAATTTGTTGGGCGTTAATTTGGAACCAAATATGTCCTGTCATGAACATGTTGTAGGTATAGCAAGGAGAGTTTCTTAAAAGTTGGGAATATTATTTCGAACCAGAAAGCTTTACATTCCACAACAACTGTTAATTCTTTACAAAGCTCAAGTTCGACCAACTATGGAATACTGCTCTCATGTTTGGGGCTCCGCTCCCAAACATACACTGCATTTGTTGGATTCTATTCAGAGAAGAGCTGTTCGTCTGATTGGAGACCCGGAACTGACCGGAGGTCTTGATTCGCTGGAACATCGAAGAACGGTTGGAGACTTGAGCATATTCTATAAGTATTTTCATGGAAAGTGTTCGAAGGATGTAGCCCACTTAATTCGTCCCAGAGCGGTGCATGTTAGAAATACACGTCGGGGTAATACTTCACATCCGTATGAGGTTCAGCCTGTTACTCCTCGTACAATGCTTTTCAAGCAGTCTTTTATATGGAGAACATCATCCCTTTGGAATAATTTGCCAAGGACTGTGTTTCCCACCGAGTACAATTTACATTGATTCACCACGTGTCGCTCCTATAGCGCTTTAGGGATTTGCCTGCAGCACGTGTGCTAGACCTATAAAAAAAAATGTTACAATTTGTCATGGGTATCTTTGCTACTGTATATTGCTTACACATACAAACGATCTCGGTTCTGAAAGCTTTTGAGCAAATTTACACCCTCCTTACTCAAACTATGATCCAATAATAATTTTTTAGCACATTTTAACTTTTAGTTTCAATGAGAAAGGATTAAAAACAAAATTAAAGTCAATTTCTTAGATAAAAATATTTATTATTCATATATTTTGTACGAAAGTCACCTTGATTTATTGGTTTGTCATATATTCTTATTCTATACCTACCAAAATATTTTTAATCTGACACAAAAACTTTCAAAATTAAAATAAATCCTACTGAGAGAAAAATAACTTTTACAAAAATCCTCTAAGTAATAAACATTTTCTTAATTTTTTACTTTAAGAGTAACTACAGGAACTTTAATTAAATTATTTTTCGTCTTCTTTAGACATAAATCAGTCGTTTTATACTTAAAATAAATGCAACGGTCGTATTATAAATCCAATTATAAACCTTTCAAAATAATAAAAAAAAAAACACTTAAAACTACGAAATCTTTTATAAAAATACTACACTTTAAAAACCTTAAATTTGGTCTAGTTCTGGAACTGAATAGGTGCCACGAGGATTACTAACTTTTTTAGGTAGATCAATGCAACCCAATATTTCTTTCCAGTAATATTGGATTTCATCCCACGGTTTAGGCCACTACCAGGATTTTAAAAACTTCTTCATCGAAGACACGTATGGCCCCTTGGCAGATATTTTTGTAATTATGCCTGAAAACATTTCGCCCTCATACGTGAATATCACATATTACCCAACTGCCTTTACGAGTAACTTGAAATTGCTATTTTGAATTCAATTGTCAGCCACAGAATTGGTCTCCATTTCAAGGTTTTCTAATTCTTCAAGAGAAGCAACATCTGAAGAGTTGTGAACAGATATGTCGGCACTTTTTGCGTAAGTGCTTTCGCTACTGGGATTACGGCGGCGTGGTCCTTTTGACGTCTGACTCTTGATTTTCTTTTTCACCTAAATAAGTGCTTAATTCTTCAGTCATACTTTTTTCCGGAGTGACGTTTAGTTTTGTACGACGTTTTTTGTAGTTCCACCTTTCGTCCATTCTAGCTTCTTAGCGTCAAGGGTTTGTAGAAAAGAGTCTTGTAAAGCAGTCTTGTCGACAGTTCTGGGCAACCTCTCTAATAATGGATTGACGTCAAGCGGATAAATTCCACGTTTTTGAAAACCTGAACTTCGATTTACCTCCCGCGTTGATTCCAATATATCAACCCCTCTGTTAAGCAAAATTGGGAAACTGCTTTTCTGTACCACCGTTTCTCGACTACCTTGTTCACTTGCCTTCCACTTGGTGAGGATTTTTCTCCATGCTACCTTCATTGGGTGAAAAGAGGCAACATCTAACGGCTGACTTAAATGGGTGCTATTAGGTGGAAGGCAAACAAATCTGATATATATTCATATATATTCATCGCAGGCTTTTAGGACATCTACAGAAATGTGAGATTACAAATTGTCTCCTGTCATAATTTTGAGACCCTTTTGTTTCTTTAGCCTGGGTAGGATATAAATAAAAAAACAATCGTTGAATATGTTCATGTCAAACCACCCTGATGGACTGTTATTATATCTGGTATTCTTTGGTCCGTCCTCTATCCATGTACTCCACAGTTGCTTAGCCTTATATACTGTATATGATGGTAGTAATTCCCCCGCACATTTCCATCACACATGATGAAAGTTGAACTTTTGAAGGTATTTCTTAAGTTTCGGGTATTATACGCCTCGCTTTGTTATGACTTTTTTTGACCAGGATCATCTGAGAGGTTAGTCTCATCAAAGTTCTATATGTTTTCGGACGGGATATCTCTAACTACCTCTTCCAAGTTTTGTATGTAGGCAGTGATTGGGTCGTTCTCAGCTGCTGCTCTGTTACGCTTAATGTTGGCAGCGAATCTCTGTGATAAACATAAATGCATTTTTAAATAACTTGATACCCACTCAGTTCCTGGACAATTATCTTTAAATTTTGAAACTTTTCGGCCAATTTTATATGTTCGGATCACAACGCGAAGATCGAAAACTGTCAAAGGAAAACCGTACTCGCTTAGTCTGAGAATGCAATCCACAAACAATGCTTCTGGTTTAGTCTTAAATGTTGTTGGAGCTCCTGGTGGTCGGCGACATTTTAGATCGGGAGAATGTTAGTTGGTTAATAATAGTTCTTCGTAGGATGGTATATTTTTCACTGGCTTTTCTTTGAGTGAATTCTTTGTTTTCTATAGAGACCATACATGTTCTTGGAGTTTCATCGGTGTAATTTTTATAATTTCTGGAGCCTAAACTTTTTTATAATTTCTTGGCATCTTTTCTGAAAGAACACTAAAAAAATCTTCAAATAAAGTGTATTTATAACTATTTAGAAGAGTAAATTCCCATTTGTCGATTGACCGTTTCGTCGACTGGGCATTCTTACCTGGTACCCTTTCGTCGACTGAGATCGTTTGACCATTTGAAACCATTCCCTTCTTGTCGACTCGCCGAATTAAAGCTACCGAGTAAAGCTGTAGGTGGCCTTCAACCCTCTAAAGGTAGTTTTACCTAGGTCTAGGATCTTCATACAATATAAGTGTGCGGCCGGTTAGATTATCGTAGGCGTTCAGGTTAGTTCAGGTTCAGGTTTGACAGTCCTAAGTCTGTAGTAAGTGTGAAGGAAAGAAAAAAATTGCTCTATCGATTTTTTAAAAAAATAATTAATATTTACCCTTAATATAGATTTCCTGAATCTGAACTATTGTCATTTATTAAAAGACAAAAAACTCGTTACTTGGGACATATTTATAGGGGTCCACGTTATTCACTACTTCGGTTATTGATGGAAGGGAAAATTGAAGGGAAAAGAGGTGTGGGGCGTCGAAAATGTTCCTGGCTGAAAAATATATGAGATTGGACAGGTCTGGATACCCATACTTTATTAAGAATTGCCCAGGATAGGGAAGAATTCGCCGTGATTGCAGCCCAACTTCAGTAATGGAGATGGCACTATAAGAAGATAGATTTCCATAGCAGATAAAGAAGTTTAGTGAATCGACGAAAGGGGAATTGTTCATAACATCTATGTATAGGTTAAAAGGCCAGTCGACAAAACGGGAATTTCCCTTAAAGTCAACAAAACGGGAATAGACGAAACGGTACTAAATCATTTAGAAGAATCATTTTCTATTTGTTTATTTATCGCATATTTTTGTGTTTACTTTGCTCCAGGTGCAAACTTACCCCTCCATGCGGTGCAAAGTAGGAACGTATAAAAAAAGTAAGATCAAGATCATGACCAACCTAGCAAATCACTGAAATATTTACCTTTTCTTTTACCTCATTATGTATAAAATAAGATAAAAAACGTACTTATAGCCTGTCCTAAAATATAAGATCCTGTTTTTTGCCGTTTTAAGTGTGCAATATAAAAATTCTGACCTTTTATTTATGATAGGTTGTAGAGATGGACTTAAGAATTTTATTCATTAATACAAATAAATAAAATTATAAGTGTTTTTAGAGATAGATGCATGTAAAAACAAATGGATAAGAAGTACAAATTTACAGTTTGAATATATTTTAACTTAAGCCTAATTCGGTTTCACTATCACTGTCATCAGCTTAGGTAATTATTAGTGGTTTTATATTATTTACATAAATAGATGAATCTTCAAGTTTAACAACGTGTTGAATGGAATTCTTCCAGCTTTCACAAGGTATATCATTTATAACTTTTTTTACAAATTCAACCACTGACACGCTTAAAGTAGGAGAAACATTTTGTGCTCTTATTTCTGATTTAACTTGATGCCAAATATGTTCAATTGGATTAAACACACAATAATACGGGAAAGCCGCAAAACAGTGTGTTTCTTAGCCATACTATCACAAACATATTTCTTTTTCAATTTATAGCCTTTCCAAACTTCCGAAAGATCACTTTTTTTATAACTAAAGTTAAAATAAATGTCATTTTCTAACATATATTCCTGTATTTCCGATTTGGTGTTGGCTGCATTAGGAACCTTATTTAGTAAGCGACTATCGTAACTTGCATTGTCCATAACTATAACACTTTGTTCGGGAACATTTGGCAAAGGGGAATTTTGAAACCAATTTTCAAAAAGTTCTGCCGTCGTCGTGATATTCCAAACTGGAATCTTTTATATTTTTTGCAGATAATATTAGACAATTTGAAACCCAGCCTTTTTCAGATCCAGCATCCAAAATGATTATTCGTTTACCTTTATTTGAAGGTGCGTTAGTCTGACATTTTGTACTGCTGTCAACCCACTCTTTTTGCATAGTGTCATGGGTATCGAAACATGTTTCGTCAAGGTAAATTATTGGCCAATTCTCTGATCGATACTTTTTAATTTCTTGTAAATAATTATGTCGCAAGATTCGTAAGCTTTGTGACTCCATCACTACTTGCCTTTTGTTGATTTTTCGGAACGTGAATCCCATTCTTAAGAGAATTCTGTGAAGGGTTGATTGGCCACAATGTATATTGGTCCCGTCCTGCACCAGTCTTAATTTTATTTCGTCTAGTGTCGGCACCAGCTGTTGTTTATACATAGAATATATTTTTCTCCTGATAACGTCTTTTTCACAATCGTCTCCATGATACATTTGAATATTTTTCCGTTTTTTCCTGTTCTTGAGTGATGGTTTTCCTACAATACCCTTAATCTTAGAAATTGGGGTTTTTGTTAGTTCATTGGTTTCTTGCAGTGCACTTTGTTTATTCAAATTTCTTTTTACCAAACTGTTGTAAACATTTTTCCCTATTTGTTTTGTTCTTTTGCGATAGTCACTGTTGCGATTTTCCGAAGGACGCCACATAATTAAAATAGAACCGTTACGTTGTAAGTTGTAAGTAAAACTAAGAATAAAAATTATATAAAGTATCTTTCGAATCTTAATGGGGACCTGTGGTCATTAAGCCTATATTATCAAATACTTAAAGGGCTTTAAACCGGGTTGCCAGGTAGTAAATATATAGGTATAAATAGATCCAATATGATTGCAGGTGCAAGTGAGGGCGGTATACAAAACAGGTAAAATAAAAATAAGTTTATCATAATACCTGGCAACTATGCATAAAACCTTAATAGGGTCGTTTATTGCCCCACTGAAAAAGCATAAAAGCCGGATCTACATTTACTAGACTTACACGGCCATCTTCCTTTAACAGAACCTTGTTATAAAAAAGTATCAACACAGATTCTAAGTTAGTAGCGTCTTGGATGAATGAATGAAGATATTGATTGGAATATCTATTACGCCACAGCTGCGCTTGTATTTCTCTGAAACCTGTTCTGTATATATATATATATATATATATATATATATATATATATATATATATATATATATATATACCTATTACTCTCGTAAATACTGTTACAATACTTAAATTACCATAAAAATTAAAACAAACTAATTATGGAATTAATTCATATATTCATAATGACAAAAATAGTTTAACGTTTA
The DNA here is from genome assembly GCA_019049505.1 of Pachyrhynchus sulphureomaculatus. NCBI lineage: Eukaryota > Metazoa > Arthropoda > Insecta > Coleoptera > Curculionidae > Pachyrhynchus > Pachyrhynchus sulphureomaculatus. Next base: position 31,379,310 of record CM032451.1, read on the forward strand.
CTCAAAATATCCCCCTCTTGCTTTTACACAAGCCCTCAAACGATTGGACCAGTCGTCCATGACATCACGCACTTGATCCAACGGAAAATTGTCCACCGCTTTTGTTCAAGCTCGTTTTAAACAGTCAAGATTGGCATGTCTTTTAGACCAAACCATATCCTCTAAGAGAGACCTTACTTTATAATCTAAAGGATTTAGATCAGTACTTGCAGAAGGCAAGTTTTCTGCAGAAATAAATAAAGGAACATTTTGTTGAAGCCATGCTTGCGTTGTTTTAGCATTGTGTCCTGTTGCAGAATATTGCTGGAAGACCCAGTGTTTATTTTTGAAAAGATTGTTGGGGTTTCACATCGTTCTCTAAAATAGTGTCTGGATATATTTTAGCCGAAGTTTTGATACATTTTTCACAAAAAGAAATGCTAGTAACCCCATCAAAGCTGACTCTCCACCAAACCATAACTGATGCTGGATAATGACTGGCATAAATCCTATCATTTTGCTTATTGAAAGATTGAGTGAAATTTTCTTCGTCGGTAAATAAAATTTTTCTGTGTTTGTCATTAGCGTATTCCTTCAACAAACTTTTAGATTTTTACCACAGCTTTCCCTGTAAATCTTCCGTGTGCAAATGACCAGTGGGTCTCTTATAAGCGCCAAGTTTCAAGTCTTCTTTAATAATACGAGACATAGAATTTTTCTTAATTTTCATCTCACGAGATAAAATTTTTTGTTTGCGGAGAGGATTTCGGTCAATTCGCGGTTTTACAGCTTTAACAGCTTATGGCATTTGAACTATCCTTGGTCTTAATGAACGTTGCCTGTCTTTTATGTCTCCCGTCTCAGTAAATAATTTTATCGCCCAGTAACGAAACATACGACTTCAAGCGGTTTTAAGGTCTTAAAAATGTTGGTTTTTCCATGCCGCACTTAAAGCTATAACAGCAATCCTATTCTCTCGATTACCCCATTGCATTGTTTAGAGAATTCAAATTGTAAATATATTTACACACAATAACTGCAAAATAACTGAGCAACATAATCTATAAACAATATCACCAAAAAAAATGTTTATATATATATATATATATATATATATATATATATATATATATAACCATACAAACTGACAGAGTGATTAGCAGATTGACAGCCCTCAACACTTCGCCGCAAGCAACGCAATTTTTCAAAGGATCCACTTCAGGCATGTGTCGGTCAATGTAAAGCAACTGAAAAAGAACGAACGAACGACCATATTTCAGCGGCCAACAAGGCTCTTATTCGTCAATCCATCCCGAGACACGTTTCGCCGTATTAGGGCTCATCAGCGCTGCCTACGATGAAGTGTTGGCAATCTGCTAACTACTCCGTTAGTTTGCGTGGCTGCAGCGAGTCAGCCTCCGATGAAGGGTTAAGTACTAGATATGCGTTGCATTTTACCATTATTGGCCGTAACTACCGGCATCATCAACATCATATATCAGCCGTTAGCTTCCACTGCTGAACATAGGCCTCCCTTAATCTTTGCCATTTAAACCGGTTTTGGGCTTTCTGGATCCAGTTTCCAGCTACTCTTCTCAGATCATCTGTCCATCTGGTGGAAGGTCTTCCTCTATCCCTACACGACTCTTGTTTAGTCGCCATTCCAGCATCTGCGTAGTCCATCTGCTATCTTATGTTCTGGCTAGATGACTGGCTTAATTCCATTTCAAAGATAGAACTTTCTCAACTGCATCTATCACTCTCGTTCGGTTCCTAATTTTTTTATTTGGGACTTTATCTCGAAGAGACAAATTCAACATTGACCGTTCCATTGCCGTTTGAGTTACCACACACAGTCCTGGGTAAATTATTCTAAAGGAATGATGTTCTCCATATAAAAGACTGCTTGAAAAGCATTGGACGAGGTATAACAAGCTGAACCTCATACGGATGTGAAGTATTAGCGCGACGTGTGTTTATAACATGCACCGCTCTGGCAGGAATTAAGCGGGTTACATCTATCGAGCATTTTCCACGAAAATACTTGTAGAATAGACCCAAGTCGCCATCCGTTTTTCGACTTCCAATGAATCAAGGCTTCCGGCCAGTTCCGGGTCTCCAATCGGGCGAACAGCTCTTCTCTGAATAAAATCCAACAATTGCAGTGTATGTTTAAGAGCAGAGCCCCAAACATGGGAGCAGTATTCCACAGTTGGGTGAATTGTTGTAGAGTGTAAAGCTTCCTAGTTCGAAATAATACTCCCAGCTTTCCAGAAGCTCTCTTTGCTATGCTTGCAACATGTTCATGCCAACACATATTTGCTCCCAAATTAACGCCCAACAAATTGAGTGACAATATTAGAGGAATGGAGTGCCCCGGCATAACTATGTCGGATTCAGCAACTTTAACTTTTTTAGAAAGAAATGCCGCCTGGGTTTTTGCAGCGTTAAATTCTACTTGGTTACCCCAAGAAAGAATTTCTTCCAGGTCTTTGTTAAGTTGAATGATATCCTGCTGTCTTCGGATGTTTGTCTGAGTAGCCGATATTCGAGCTTTCAAAGTGACTGAAGAGATAAGCGTACTGTCATCTGCAAAACTGTAGATTGGACCCCCGGCCTTTTCCAGCCCATCGTTAATGTAATTGATAAAGAGTGTAGGAAACAGTATGGAGCCCTGGGGTACACCGGCATTGATAGTGAAAGTTTTAGAAAGAAATAAGTCGACTGCCACTCGTAAAGAACGCTCTTTAAGGAAACATGGGGGTCGTAAATAGAACTTTTTGAACATACCAGAAAAGCGTAGCTTAGCCAAAAATCCATCGTTCAAAACACGGTCGAATGCCTTGGATATATCAAGAGCAACCACTCGAGATTCTCCAAAGTGTTCAATTGTGTTGTTCCAAACACGTGTTACATAAGTTAGTAGATCTCCTGTTGATCTATGTTTACGAGAGCCATATTGATGATCGCTAATAATGTTGAATCCTTCAAGATATTTTAGAAGATGCTGATTGATAGCCTTTTCCATGACTTTCGATATTATCGAAAGCAGTGCGACTGGTTGGTAGTTGTTTGGCAAGCTCTTCTTGCCTTTTTTAGGTATCGGGAACTGTGGCACATTTTCAGCAGGAAGGAAATATTCTCTTTCTGTAGGATAGGTTAAAAAGTCTACAGAAAAACTGGTGTTAGTTCCCTCGCACAGTTTTTGAGTACTCTGGCAGGTACTCCGTCAACACCAGAAGCTTTTTTGGTGTCTAACTTCATTAAAATACGTTTTATGGTACGCTGTCTGAAGACAATATCGGACATCCTTGATTGCACTATGGGAATAGTAGTTGGTATTTTTTCTTGGAAATCGACAGTAGAATGTGAAGCAAAGAGTTCAGCTAACAAGTTCGCTTTCTCAACTAATATCACAATAGTATTCTTTGGCCGTGTGTGTGGTGGTATAGTGGATTTAGTGAAATTTTGATTAACGACCTTAGCGACTGACCAAAAGGACCTGGAATTGTTGAGACATGCAAGAAGTTTGTTTCTAATTCGTTGATTGTGTGCCTCTTTGGTTTCGTCGACACTTTCTTTACAACTGTTCGGGACACGAACAAAGATGTTACCATTTATGAAGTTAGGATTTTCACGCCAGATGTTTAGAAGCAACAGCTTCTTTGCATTTTTGGTCAAACCAAGGCTTGTCGTTAGAAGGGCATTTCTTCGAAAAAGGATTGTAAGCTTCTATACCACCCAAAATCACATCGGAAACCTCCTTGGCGCAGTTAGATGGGTTTTACGGTGACAGTGTAAACCTCTGGATTGGTGGATAAAAACAGATCAAGAAAATCTCCCCGCCTCGATCAGGGATCCATGTTGGTTAGTCAATAAGCTAAGTTAAGCCATAACTGACTGAGAATAATTCAGCTTCTCGACCTTGTTCATCAGTACTATTTGAATACTTAAACCAGTTGAAGGTGTGGACATTAAAGTCGCCCAGGATGAAAATTTCGGCATTTGGATATTTAATTTGTAAATGATCGATGGTGTCTGCAAGAGAAGCGAAAAGTGTTCTAAAGTTAGTATCACTTGGTGGTCGATAGAGGATGCAGATGAAACTTGTAGTTTGTTGAGTCGTTATATTTACCACATAACATCATAGTTCTGGGGTCCAGAGCCTTCTCTCGTTGGCAAAAAGACAAATTTAAAAGTTAAGCCTAAACCGGGAACAGAAGTCGTATCCGATCGGTGAATTGACCTTGGTTTAATAGAGAGCGAGTACATGAGGTATACTTGATTGCAGGTGTTGGTGCACATGCTATTTGGTCCCACAGTCCGGCGACATCGGCACAGCCATTAAACGTTAAGCAACTTCACGCAGCCTAAGCCGATGTGATGATATTACACAGAGCGGTGCCTGGTGGGATCTGGGCAACTACTCTCTACATTGTTCTTTAAATCGCTTTCTACAACAGGCAGAACGTACAGGGGGAGATATTCTGTCCCGCGCCCACACAGATATATATATATATATATATATATATATATATATATATATATATATATATATATGTATATATATATATATATAAAATAAACAATTTGAGATAAATTTTTCTTTTAAAATTGTACTTCTAAAAAGGAAATCTACATCCTGTCGGTCATATAGATTCGTAGATAATATTTATGATAAAAAAAACAACAAATATTTCGTCTCAACGCTAGCAAGGAAAAATGATATGTGACATATGGTACAAGCTGGCTAATGGATTAATGTTTATAGCATATATTGGTTAATTACTTTGTATTTAGCTCTATCTTTTCTTGGTAGCAACTTCCTTATATATAAACAAAATACAGGACAAGCCTCTGAAAACTTTGTTTTTTTGCTAATAGCAACACATAAAAAACTTAATATTTCGTAGTTCCTTAATTCTAAAGGTCAGAATATCATATTTTTCAGATTAAGTTTTAATTTATTTTACGAAACTTTACTAAAACTGATTACCAGGTTACCAGTGTTATAACTAATAATCAAACAAATAAGAGATATAGAGGGTTTGAGAAGAAGTGAGAGGGATGCAGCTTTGAATATATCATGTTATATTTCCTTATTGGTATCCTTGAAGTCAAAGAATTGGAAAATGATGATTATTTTAGGTGATTATTTCCAATTTAGGCTAAAATGGTCAGTAGAGAAGACCTTTACTGCTTTTTTTTTTCGTTTGTATAAAAAAGCAGCAAGTTTTCTGTGAAATTGTAGTTCAAATGATATCAAGGAATATTATCAACCCAAAAAATCAAATTAGGTACTCAATATAGTAAAAATTATACAAATATGAAAGGTCAAATTGGTCGAAACGTATTTCCAGGAACGAGCTGTTCATCTAATTGGACACCTGGAACTAACCGGCGGCCTTGATTCGTTGGAACGTCGAAGAACGGTTAGTGACTTGGATCTATTCTACAAATATTTTCATGGAAAGTGTTCGATGGATGTAGCCCGCTTAATTCCTTCCAGAGCGGAGCATACTAGAAATGTACGTCGCGCTAATACTTCACATCCGTATGAAGTTCAGCTTGTTATTCCTCGTACAACCCTTTTCAAGCAGTCTTTTGTACAAAGAACCTCATCCTTTTGGAATAATTTGCCCAGGATTGTCTTTCCTACAGAGTACAGTTTACAGCCTTTCAAAATCAACGTGAATCGCTGTTTCAGTACACTTGTCGATCACGTAGCGCTTTAGGGATTTTCCTGCATCATGTGTGCTAAACCCATAAAAAAACACACAAGAAAGGGAAGTAATTTTCTGTTTTAATAATTCCAGTATATCTACTTTTTAAAAATAATTTGAAACCATTCTGGACATAACTTTTAATTTTCTAACTTTTTTAATGTTAAATTCAGGAAAGCAAAACTTTAAGAAAAATATACTGTACTCTTTTATTATAATACACTTATTATGTTAGAAAGTCCTTAGAACATTTTTCCAGTTCTTTATGCCCTTTTTTTAAAACGGGACAATTACTCAAATTGTAATATGAAACTAACAATGGTATATGGGTAGTTATTTTAAAAAATTACTTTTACTTTTTCCTTCTTGTAATCTTGTAATCTGAAGAGTAAAATAATATACAAGAGTTATTTTTGACGAAAATAGAACTATACAGACTGATTATAAAATTGTATATATATATATATATATATATATATATATATATATATATATATATATATATATATATATATTAGTTATTTTGTCATTCGCTGAATGGAATCACTTCGGTGCCTGTCTGTCTGTCACCCGATTTTCTCCAAAACTAATTGACACAAAAAGTTAAAATTTGGCACAAGTATAGGTATTATTGGCCTCATCAGAACCGTAGTAGTTGACTTAAGGGGTTAGCTTGTGGTGGGCAATATAAAATTTTTTCTGATGTGTGGGTGTTAAATAAAGCTTGTCAAAATAAATATATGATGTAATACTGGCCCAAATTTTTCAGTCTTGTTCAGTTTTGTTCTGTTTTGGTCTGCTTTATTCTGTTTTGTTCAGTCATGTTAAGTTTTGTCCTGTTTTGTTCTATTTTGTCCTTTTAGTTCCGTTTTGTTCCTTTTTGTACAATTTTGTTCCGTTTCGTTCAGTCTTGTTCTATTTTGTTCTTCTTTGCTATGTTTTGTTCGGTACTGTTTTTCTCCGTTTTGTTCTGTTTTGATCTGTTTTGTTCTGCTTTGTGCCGCTTTGTTCTGTTACGTTTTGCTCTCTTTTGTTATCTTTTATTGGTCTCTATTTGTTCTGTTTTGTTCCATTTTGTTAAGTCTAGTTCTGTTTTGCTCTGTCTTGTTCTGCTTTGTTCCGTTTTGTTTCTTTTTGTATCTTTTTGTTTTATATTGTTCTATTTTGTTCCGTCTATTCTGCTTTTCTCTGTTTTCTTCTATTTTGTTCTGTTTCGTTCTCTTCTGTTCTGTTTTGTGTTTTGCTCTGTTTTGATCTGTTTTGATCTGCTTTGTTCCGTTTTGATCTGTTTTGTTCTGTACTGTTCTGTTTTGTTCCGTTTTATTTAATATTGTACTTGTTCGGTTTTTGTTATGTTTTGTTCTGTTTTGATCTATTTTGTTCGGTTTTGTTCTATTTTGTTCTATTTTGTTCTGCTTTGTTCTGTTTTGGTCTGTTTTGTTCTGCTTTGTACTGTTTTGTTTTCTTTCATTCTGCTCTTTGTACATAGTTTTCCAGTAGAACTGTTTTTCACTTCTTCGGAAGAGGTTGTTGATGTCTTTCCTCTCGTCTGATTGTTGATATCTACGGAGTCTTGTGGCATATACGGAAAGTTTTTGTTTCAAAGTATCAAGGATTTCTGGCAGTGTTCGGTTGGGAGATTTGAATTTGATCTTGTCTACACCTTCTGTGACGTTTGAACGCGTTGCCGTTTACATACTGGTAAGGTATCCTAGATCTCTTCTGTTGTTGTCGATTTTGTTTTCTATTCTTATTTGCCATTTGAATTTTGGTTTTTTGCTGTTGGGTTTGTCTTTGTCGTTGCGTGAGTTTTTGATTATTTTGTGTTAGAATGGTGCGTATATTATTGTGTGAATTTCTTCAATTGTGCTTAAGTCTGTTATGTACTGAGGTATTATGTGCTTGTTTATTGTATTGAGGAATGGTTCCGTGCTTTCTTTGAAGATTAAACGAGGGATGGGATTTCTTGTTGTGGGGTCGGTGCCTGACTATCGCGCTAGATGTGACTCCATTTCTGCTTTGAGTGTTTGTATGAGAGGTGATTCGGGATGATGTTGTGTAGACGTTGTTGAGGGTGGTGAATAATTGATTTTATTGTCTATGATATTGTGTGGGGCGGTGCTTGCTATTTGCCTTGTAAGATTATTTTGAGTTATGCTCCTGCTGGGTGGGTCTGGTTGTGTGTATTTTTGTGTTCGGCTGGGTGGTTGTGTGTGAGGTTGGTTCGGTATTTGCTCTATTATTTCTATTGTTTGGTTGGTCTGTGTTCAGTTCAGCAGCTACTGTATCTTTTATGGTTTGCAATTCGAAAGGTGTGAGGCGATTGTTCTTGGTAATAACTCTTTTTTGGTCTGTTACTCTCTGTTTTGTAACAAGTAATTGCAGATATGGATATTGGGTCAAGAAAAGTCTGTGCAGTTCCAGTCTGTAGCCCGATATTATTGTTTCGATTTCGTGGCGGTGTAGCAACAGCGCATCACTGTTCTGTTCATTTCATCTGTCCACTTTAACCGCTGTCTTGGCTTGCCAGCCTTGGTAGTAGCACATTGTCCTTGCAAAACATACGTGGCTTAGTTTGGCTTTGGTGATTGTGTTTGTCCCTCATCTGTGTCGGCTGTTTTTCGGATTAATTTCGGTGGGTCTAAGCAGCGAGTAATTTTTATCTTAGTGATTTTTTTGTCAGGTTTTGTGCTTTTATTATAGCAACGCATCACCTGTTTGTTGATTTCTGTGGTGCAACTCATGCGTTGCTTTGATTTTCCCGCCTTGGTGGGTGTCGGCTTACTCGCCGGCACAACACTTTTGGCAGGTCCATTTTTTTTTGCCCGGTTTCCATCGTTTGGGTCGAGCTGCCATTTTCCCGCGACGTCCTCAACTATTACGTCGCTCGCCCGATGCTTCTATTATTGGTTTACTCTTGTTTGGGATGTTTTCAGTGTTCTTTGGTGTCAGAAGCTCAAAGTGTCCCGACATTTACTTTTTTTTTTATAAATATACATATGTTCTCTGGCCAGGTTATATGCTATATTTTATTACGATAGGTGGCATAAGGAATGAGCAGTGACGTAAAATAGTGAATGAAGTCGGAAAAAAGTTTGCCGCTAGCGGGTTCCTTTGCAATACACAGCCTAAACCATTAAATATGGAACAATATTATGTAGTAGAGAATATCTATAATATATATAAAATGCAATGTCTCTCTGTCTGTCTGTCTGTCCATTAGTGCGTTTATCACGCGAGAACCACTTATCCGATTTACCTGTCTTTTTTTAAATTCATACATATATTCTTTGGCCAGGTTATATAAGAATAATAATAATACTCTATATCTGTAATATATATAAAATGCAACGTATCTCTGCCTGTCTGTCTGTCCGTTAGTGCGCTTATCACTGAAGAACCACTTATCCGATTATCGTACTTTCTTTTTTAAAACATACATATGTTCTCCGGCCAGGTTATAGGCTATATTTTATTACAATAGGTAGCATAAGGAATGAGCAGTGACGATAATAGTGAATGAAATCGGAAAAAAGTTTGCCGCTAGCGCGTTCTCTTGCAATACACAGTCTAAACCATTAAATATGGAACAATATTATGTAGCAGAGAATATCTATAATCTATAATATATTTAAAATGCAATGTCTCTCTCTCTGTCAGTCTGTCCATTAGTGCGTTTATCACGCGAGAATCACTTATCCGATTTACGTGTCTTTTTTAAATTCATACATGTATTCTTTGGCCAGGTTATATAATATCTTAATCTATATCTATAATATATATAAAATGCAACGTCTCTCTGTCCGTCTGTCGGTCTGTCCGTCCGTTAGTGCGCTTATCACTGGAGAACCACTTATCCGATTTACGTGCTTTTTTTTAAAACATACATATGTTCTCTGGCCAGGTTATAGACTATATTTTATTACGTTAAGTAACATGAGGAATAAGCAGTGACGATAATAGTGAATCAAATCGGAAAAAAGTTTGCTGCTAGCGCGTTCTCTTGCAATATACTGCCTAAACCACTATATATGGAACAATATCATGTAGCAAAGGATATCTTTAATATATATAAAATGCAACGTCTCTCTGTTTGTCCGTTTGTGCGCTTATCAATGGAGAACCACTTATCCGATTTACGTGCTTTTTTTTAAAAAATGCTAAACCATTAAATATGGAACAATATCATTGAGCAAAGAATATCTATAATATATATAAAATGCAACGTCTCTCTGTCTGTCTGTCTGTTAGTGCGCTTATCATTGGAGAACCACTTATCCGATTTACGTGCTTTTTTTTAAACATACGTATGTTCTCTGGCCAGATTATAGGATATATTTTATTACGTTAGGTGACATAAAGAATAAGCAGTGACAATAATAGTGAATCAACTCGGAGAAAAGTTTGCCGCTAGCGCGTTCTCTTGCAATACACTGCCTAAAGCATTAAATATGGAACAATATCATGTAGCAAAGAATATAATATGTATAAAATGTAACGTCTCTCTGTCTGTCTGTCTGTCTGTCCGTAAGTGCGCTTATCACTTGAGAACCACTTATCCGATTTACGTGTTTTTATAAATTTATACATATGTTCTATATAATTCGATATAAGCCTAGATAATGGGAGATAAGGTGAGATAAGGAGAAATAATGGGAGATAAGTCGAGATAAGCCTCGATAATGGGAGATAAGGTGAGATAATGGGAAATAAGTATAAATAATGGGAGATAAGGAGAAATAATGGGAGATAAGTAGAGATAAGTCTAGATAATGGGAGTTAGGGTGAAATAATGGAAGATAAGGAGAAATAATGGGAGATAAGGAGAAATAATGGTATATGAGCAGAGATAAGCCTAAATAATGAAAATTATGTAGAGATAATGGGAGATAAGGAGAAATATTGGGAGATAAAGGGAAATGATGGGAGATATTTTATTACGTTGGGTAACCTAAGGAATAAGCAGTGACGATAGTAGTGAATCAAGTCTACGCGAGCGGAGCCGCGGGCCCATCTAGTTATTAATAATTTTAAAATAATTGAATGACTTGTTTGACGTTATAATTAAAAATAATTATAAATAAAAACCCGCCAAGTACAAATCGGACTTACGCAATAGTATTCCGTACGTTGATTGCTTTTGAAATAAAAAATTTTGTTACGGAGGTATAAAATGATCAATGACTACAAAACACATCCCAAGTGAGTTTTCAAAAAAGTTTATTTCCGATCTTTACTGAAAAATGATGACCTTGAAATTTTTGTTTTCTTTTATATACTTAATAAATTATTAAAGGTAATGCACTCGTGATAATTTTCGTTCAATCTACACCCTGTGAAGAATAATCCAGAATTTTTTCAATACTTTTTGATCAGTACTTTTTGAAATAAGGGGGAGAACAGCTATTTCTCGCAATTTTTTAAAAATAATACAAAGAAAAGTGTTTTCATTTGACACCCCACTCGATGATCTGGTAATTTTTTTTTCTCCACTTCTGATTTTACCCCCCAAAACTAACCTCTTAAGTCAAAATTTAACTTTCAAAACTACACGGCTCTGATGAGACCATCAATTGATATATTAGTGCCAAATTTCAACTTTTTATGTCAAATAGTTTCGGACAAAATCGGGTGTGACAGACAAATGGACAGACACCGAAGTAATCTTTTAAGTGTTCCGTACCGAACACTAAAAAGATATCAAGAGGAAGTTTTTGTTACGCGGCTAGTGCTTGTAAAAAAACATATGGTTTTTCCAAAGGAGGTTGATCCTAAAAGATCTTTATTTCTATTGTGCAATATATTATATAAAGATTATGATAATTGTGTTTTCGTATTAGAGATACATTTTATTTGAAAGACAGTTGATGTTTTGTTATTGTCAAGAATTGGTTTACGTTATTCTAACCAAACTTTCAAAACTCAATCTGGGCAAAAAAAATTAGTCATTCTCCAACATGAATGAGTTTGAATAAATTAGTGCATGAATTTAATTTTTTTATATATATTTTTTATCGTTTACCTCCCTGCCTGAGTAGGGATTTTACCCTTTTTCATATCCCGAGGATATCGGCGGGGATGTCGTAATACCCGTCAACGTTTTCCAAGTGCCGAAACATACCTTGTATTTCATGGCACCTTTAAGACAACGCAGTAGTGCTGCCACGGACGTTATTGCATTTCTGCAAACAACTACTGCCTTTGTAGAATTAGCCGTATAAAAATTTCCACGCAAAAATGCGACGCCTCGAGTAGTGATAACACATCATACAACAACCTAGAAGGCATCGCGTCGAGATCTTGCACGAAAATAAGTAAATAAAGAAACCACCAAAACAAATGGTGAAACATTAATAATATTTTAGTCACAGCAAAACACAAACAAAAATGGCCTAGTTTTAAATGGAGTAAACATAAATCAAACTAAAATCACAAGTGCAAATGCAAGTGCAATGATTGTGTAAACAAAATAATTATTGACAATGTAAATAGATTACCGTGTAAATATACGTTAAGTTAAATAAACAAACATAGTAACAAAGTGAAAGAGTGTAAATAGGTATGAATGAGAGGAAGAGAATGAGAGACGGATGCAAGAAAGAAGGATCAATCACCTATAGAAGACACAACTTTGTCTAAACTCATTACCTGAAAATATCGAGTTGGGTATTTAAAAAAAAACTTAAACATCGAAATCACCTAACGTATAGAACAAATATGTCATGAAAGACCCAGTCGGAAATGACTACAAAAATAAATAAAAACAGACAAAAGGTTTAGCACATGGTAGACCAACAGCCAGCCTAAGGGCATTTAATAGAAATGAATGCACTTTTCAGTCAGTATATTGTATTTATATAATATAGATGTAAGGAGAACCTTGTAAGAAGTCTGAAAAATAAAGAGATCTTAAAATTTCAAACTTGACTACCATTGTACGTGGCCAGGCCATATATACTTAAATAAAAGTATACCGACCTGTCGAAATTGAACTCGAGACCTTCTGCACCACAAGCAAGTATTACGCCACGGAGCCATGGGCCGCCACCACATATAAGTAGTATATAGGCACGAAAAGTCATTAGTTGTATGAAAATTATTATATTAAATTTAACTAATGATAAAATTGAGCCAAAAGTGTGTTTACTTCATTTTTAAATTCAGAAGAAACACGATCTCATCTTAAAATAATAATTATAATTATTTTCAATTTCTTCAGGTTACTGGGATTTGCTGAAATACTACTGTGATCAAAAAATAGTAAGACTTTTGAAATAAAACGCAAACGGGTTATTTATTTTTCCAAATTTATTTCGTCCCCTTCAAAGTAAACCCTCTTGGATACAATGCATTTATGCCAACGTTTTTTCCAGTCTTCGAAACAGTTGTTGAATTCTATTTCTGGAATGGCCTTTACAGCCTTCTTCGATTCGGTTTTAATCTCCTCAATGGACTCAAAACGATATCCTCGAAGAGGTTTTTTGAGTTTAGGGAATAGCCAGAAGAAAGACGGAGCTAAATCAGGCGAATACGACGATTGTGGAATGTTATGATTTTGAATTTTTGATGAAAAAGTCACAAAGAACCAATACTGTGTGAGAAGGTGCATTATCGTGATGAAAACCCAAGAGTTATCGGCCCATAATTCCGGCCTCTTGACACGACTAGCTTCGTGCAAACGATGCATAACACTCAAATAATATTCCTTGTTGACAGTTTGGCCCGGCGGAAGGAATCCATAATCAACACCACGATAATCGTGGTTTCCTCAGTCTGGGCTCACCTCTAGCACTCGACGATTTTTGAGCACCAAATCCTTGATTTGCTTGACGTGGTTCTTATTGGTAGATGTTGAAGGACGACCAGGACGTTCATCGTCCTCCACACGTTCTCTGCCTTCTTTAAACAATTTATACCAATCAAAAATACGTGCTCTGGATAGAGCATCAACACCAAATGACTTTTTTTATCATTTCGAACGTTTGGGAAGCCGAAAAACCATTTTTAAAACAAAATTTAATGCAACTTCTTTGCTGAATTTTTTTCACTCATGTTAAAAATCGAAAAACGTAGATTTGTTGAACGAATGCAAGCGAATCTTATTAATTACTGACGCTATGGTCTTAAAATTTGATACAGATGGCAGGTATGGTCCTACCAACCTAACGAAAAAAAATTAATCCGATATGGAAATGCCCGGGCGATTTAAATTTAAAAGTCAAAAACTCGAGGACATCATATCAGCAATATGGCGACTGGTCATGTGATCATTACAAACTCGAACCCTTTGAGATCAAAGGTGCCGAGTCGGACCGTCGCTACTGGGGTTTTATATTTACTGTGGTACTACCATCCGTATGAGCAACTAACTCAACTTAGGATCAAAGATGACTCAGATTGCAGACAATATCTGGAAATAGAAAAACAGCTCTTCATCTAATAATCTGGGACCAAAAATTTATTTAAGGGATTCAACCTGGCCCTGCCCTTCTTAATGGGAACTGACCTCTAACAACCCATAATTCACACACAATGTGCTCTTACCATAAGAAGCATAAGTATCGTAGGCATTTCGGTAGTTTAGACTTAGAACCAGCGTAAATTAAAAGTATTATTCATTATTCCTCTATTTGGAAAAATATAAGTTGGTTTTGTTGTTGTCTTTACACTTCATATCTTTTTAGTGTTCCGTACGGAACACTTATAAGATCACTTCGGTGTCTGTCTATCTGTCTATCACACCCGATTTTCTCCAAAACTATGTGACATACAAAGTTGAAATTTGGCACTAATGTAGAAATGTAGGCCGTGAAGTTTGGAAAGTTAAATTTTTACTTAAGGGGTTAGTTTTTGAGGGTGAAATCGGAAGTGAAATTTTTTTTTTTACCAGGTCATCAGATGAGGTGTCAAATTAAAGCTTGGAAAAAGACGAGTTCAAAAATATATATAATATAATACTTGCGCACAATTCTCTTTTTATTATTCTTGAAAACGTGCGAAAAATCGCTGTCCCTCCACCTTATCTCGAAAAATACTGATCAAAAAATTTTGAAAAAATTCTGGAATATTCTTTACAGGGTGTAGATTGAACGAAAATTATCACGAGTGCATTACCTTTCAAGGTCATCAGTTTTCACTAAAGATCGGAAAAAAACCTTGTTGAAAACTCATTTGGAATGTGTTTTGAGAAGTTACTAATCATTTTATACTTCCGTAACGAAAATTTTTATTTTAAAAGCAATCAACGTACGGAACACTAATTGCCCAAGTTCTACTTGCACTTAACTGGTTATTTGCCTTGAGCTCAAATTTTTAAGATTTGTATATCCCTATAAGTTATTTGATCTTCAAAAATATCCAGCAGTAATGATGGAAGAGAGATTTTATTTAGGATGACAAGGCTAAATCACTTTTTACGTGGCAAGGATCGAATAAATAATATTGATATTTCTTAAAACATTTACATCATTTAAATATAAATGTTCATTTTAATATTTCTCAAAACACTAAAAAATAAAATCTTTTTTATATTTTGATTATTTCATTATATTAATTTTTACGACATAATTTGAAACGTATTATATTCAGCATATATACAATCTGATACATTTCTAATTCTCTCAATTTAAGCTCTAAGAAGCAAGCAATATTTTGAGAAACTATCTTTACCTGGTACAACTTCCCAATAAAATATACAAACAACGAGATAATATTTCGGAAAAGTCTTACAATAATTTTTCCGCTTGGTAAGGAATTGTTTCCGGTTTTTCAGACTTCGTTTCTTAAATTTCATGCGAAAACAACAAAGTTGTTTCAGACGTAATATGATACTAAGAAGGATAATTCGCTAGTTATTTTAAAAATAGCTTGTATTCGTAAATTATTGGAGAGATATTTTCTTGTTATTTGAAAAGTGGAATAAAAAAGTGTACACAAGATATTTTGTATCTTGAAAATAATGTATAAAATATGAAATTGTATACCGTCATATTTTCAACGATATATATTAATGGCTTTTTTAAATTCAATATATGTACTATAAATGTCGATATTTATATAGTACATGTCTCACAATTGTTTAGAGTTTGAAATAAAAAAAGTAAATTGATATGGATGAAACATCGTTTCATCCATAATTAAACAGGCCGACATATGAAAAATTTTGTGAGCATTGTTTTCATTTTAATAACTCTTTTTTGTTTACTTTAAGTGTCCTGAATTCATAAGTATCCGCGTTTTCTTTTTATCACATCTGGTTTCCCTATAAAATTAAAAAACCTTTATTATAAATTTTTGAAGATAAAATCAATTATTAAGTTAAAACTATATTTATTAAGACATTTACAAATAAAACATCAATTGCAATTATTATATTACTATTATTCTGAGTGATATATTGTGCGTTTTCCATAAAATTACGCCTGGGAGTGATTTTTTTCTGGATTGCGTTTGGAATATCACGATTTATTGACCAACAGTAATCATCCATCATATTCACCTTTCATCGACCTTGGTATGATATGTTTCCATAGTTTTGATGTCTTGATGAAATCGTTCTCCCTGTACTCCACTAAAATCACCAAGATTTTCACGGAAAAAATCGAGATGTGAATCTAGAAAGTGGAGTTTTATACTTATATTGCATCCTAATTTTTGATATTTATCTAACAACATTGAGACAATTAATTTGAAGAAACATTTTGAACGCATGCCAAGCTTCTAATTCGGTAATAATCAATGTCGCTCCAAATCAGGCTTTTGATTTGTGATCCAACAAAAATTCCCTCTTTTATTTTTTGCATCAGATAATGTAGGAAATTTTTAACACAGGTTTTTAAAACAGTCACTTTCTTTATCTAGGACTTTAAGGAACTGTTTGATTAAACCTAATTTAATATGAAGAGGAGGTAACAAAACTTTCTTAGGATCGAGTAAATTTTTTAGTAATATAATTTTGGTTCCAGATTCAAGCTTATCCCAAGGAGTCCATTGTTTTTTTCGTAGTGTAGTTGTCGTACTCTACTATCCCACCTACATAAAAAACAAGAATATTTTTTATATCGTAATTGTTAACCTAATAATGTAGATATAACTTTAAGATCTCCACAAAGCTACCAACCGTGATTTTGATACTGAATTTTATTGAGTAATAATTCCAAATTTTCAAGTCTTCTTTAAATGAACAGAGTGAGCGATAGGCACAGAAGCATATTGGTTGGAGTTATGTAAAGAAACCTCCTTTAAACTTCGTTTTGACGAAACGATGAAAAGTCTTCATGTTCAAGGGACATAACATTCTGCGCCTGGGTTTTCAATAACAGCAGGAATATTATTATATTAAACTAATGTTCCTTCTTGAGAGAAATAAGGTACAAATTCCATTTCACGTTTTTTATACCAAGCAAATTGTGTTCCAGGAGCTAATAGGTATTTCGAATGTAGTCTAGATCCAAGGAGTTGAGCAGCATTTTTTAAAAGACCTAAGGCTCTTGTCAAGTCATTTAATTCTCCTTGTGTGAATAACTGTGGCTGATTCGTATCTGGTTCAAAAACTTCCATTGACTCTTGAAGTTGTATATTTGATTCCGATGATGTTGAAATGTGATCATAGATCGAAAATAAAAGTGGTATAGGAATCTCTGGACCATGTGGAAGCGGGCGGGTAGCTGAATTCACATTTGGGTATACTATTTTATTTTTATTTTTTGAGATAAACCTTTTACATTTACACAACAAAAATAACAATCATCAACAAGGTTAGTCAGCTCCCTCCACATCATAGACCTACCAAAAGGCAACGATTTTTTTCGTGTTTTGTCCATTTTCTTAATTGTTCGACACAAACAGTACATGCTATTTGCGTAATCCACGATTTGAGCTCAATACTAAAGCCAAAATAAGCATTATATACACTTTTGACAAAATCAGTAATTTTTTGTTTCTCTTTCGAAATAATAAAATTTCCACAAATATAATAAAATATATCCACACTATTTTTACACTTTCTTGAAGACATTTTTTTTTTAAATATTGTTCAAACACAAACCATTAATACGGTTCAACAATTACCAAAATAAAAACGTTAACGCTTCATCAAAATAAACACTTCCATCTCAGCATGAATTTTATAAACAAAGTCAATTTAACGACTTATTCTCGTACACCGGTCTTGCGAATGAGTGTTATTGCTGTCCTAACTAACTCGCTTTCTCACGAGAAATCGCATAACTCGTGGAACGAGCACCAAAACTTAATAGTTTGAATTATTTTTATGAAAAAAGTGAAAATTACCACTATATGGGTTTCTTTTATGTTAAAACCTGATGTGATACGATAAAACGAGTGGTGAATTCGTAATCAGTGTCAACGAATTAGTAACAGAAGACAGATAGACGATAAAAATCATGTCGGCCTGTATTATTAGGAAGTTTAATATCTTTTTAGTGTTCCGTACGGAACATTTATAAGATCACTTCGGTGTCTGTCTGTCCGTCTGCCTGTCTGTCTGTCACACCCGATTTTCTCAGAAACTACTTATCATAGAGAGTTGAAATTTGGTGCTAATATAGAAATTGATGGCCTCATTAGAGCCGTGTAGTTTTGAGAGTTAAATTTGGACTTAAGGGGTTAGTTTTGGGGGGCTAAAATTTTTTTATTAGGTCATCGAGTGTGGTGTCAAATGAAAGCTTGTGAAAACACCAGTAAAATATATATACATATATATTTTTTATATATATATATATATATATATATATATATATATATATATATATATATATATATATATATATATATATATATATATATATATATATATATATATATATATATATATATATATATATATATATATATATATATATGTATATATATATATATATATATATATATATATATATATATATATATATATATATATATATATATATATATATATATATATATATATATATATATATATATATATATATATATATATATATATATATATATATATATATATATATATATATATATATATATATATATATATATATATATATATATGTATATATATATGTTTGTGTGTGTCTATAATGTTATAGTTGCGCACACTTTTCTTTGTTTTATTTCTAAAAAATCATCACCTTTATTTCGAAAAGTACTGGTCAAAAAATTTTGAAAAAACTCTGGAATATTCTCAACGGGGTGTAGATTGAACGAAAATTATCACGAGTGCATTACCTTTAATAACTTATCTGGTATATAAAAAAACAAAAATTTCAAGGTCATCAGTTTTCAGTAAAGATTGGAAACAAACTTTGTTGGAAAGTCATTTGGGGCGTGTTTTGTAAAGTCACTGATGATTCTATACCTCCGTAATTTTTTTTTTTTTTAAAAAAGCAAAAACACTTGCGCAAGTTCACTTGCACTTGAACGGTTATTTATTATTTACTGAATGTTCTGGAAACGATATGGAGGCAGAAAGTTGTGACATTAAGATAAAGGATAGTTCACACTTAATATATTTATTATTATTTGTATTATTTATTATATATATATATATATATATATATATATATATATATATATATATATATATATATTTCATTACAGTTTACTGTAGAGGAGGTGGTTGATAGGTCGGTTCCTTCTTTGGATACCAGGGTGGTCAGAGCGGAGAATAAGAAGATACAGTTAGACTGGTATAGGCAGATACATACCATTCCACTCCTATCACTCTGTTAGACAGAAGATGAACACTGTAAAGGCGTTACTTAATAGAATTGATAAAAATCTGTCATCCTAATTTTAAAGACAAAAGTAGAAAAATACTTGAAACCTTATTACTGTATAATTGATATACAATAGCTTTTTTAAAAAAGATTTTCCAAAGCGATGCACAAATTAGAACTCATACAAATGACAGTCCAAACCATAATAATGAAATAAAATTTGCAAAATTACAATATATTCATGGCCTAACACAGTCCATTACATCCGTTTTCAGAGGGACTAATGTTAAGATTGCTAACTATAATACTAAAAAAATTAATATGTTTTATTCTACTAAAAAGGATAGAACTGACAACTTTCAACGGTCGAACATAGTTTATCTTATCAAGTGTACGTGTAGGTATGTGTTTGTAGCATAGACCTCTCAAAAAGAGTAGCACTACACAAAAGTGATTGTGCAAAAAACCTAATACTACAAGCTTCAGTATGCACGTGAACAAATATGACCATAAAGTGAATTATAATGAGAGTTTCATCTTGGCTACTGAAAACAATTTATTTAAACGCTGTTTCCTCGAAATGTGTTACATACATTACTGCGAAAATAGTTTGAACCACAAAAAGGATATTCAAGGTTTAAGTTCTATATACACTTATCTGTTGACACAGAATTACACAAGGACATTAAGGTTAATGATGCTTTCAAAAAACGCATCTTAAGCTTTTCCCTTTTGAATAAATTAATGATTGTTGAGGATGGTCGGTTTTATTTTAATTTTTTATGCAACTATTTCCTTGAAAATATAATTCCTAACAAAAATATTAGAAGGGAGATTTTATCAACTGATGTGGGTTATGTCACCAAATATCTACCCTTAGAGTACGTTCATCGGTCATGTATTAATTACTAATTTCGTACCATTCAGATAGGCTTTCGATTTATCCATAACCTAAAAATATAACTGTCTTCTGTCAAATGTCAATAGAGGCATACCACGTTTAAATTAGGTCTCTAAAATAATTGGAAAAATGAAATCTTTGATCATCCTGTTAATTTTAAAAATCAAAATAAGTGTATGTTACCTGTCTGTGACTTATTTTGCTATCATATTGAGGTTTTTACGCTGTTAGCGCTAGTTTTGGTGAGAGTAATCACTGATACATTCTATAAGTATAAATTGGCTTTTTATGACAAGAACAAAAATTGATTAACTTTCATATTTTACATAATTAACTTGTTATTAGTGATTCTCTCTATTACAGATCTCCTGAAGAAGTTTGTAAACTCAAAAGAAAGCTTGAGAATATTAAGAATAAAATTCAGTTTTAAAAAATGCATTATTAACTTTTCTTGCACTCTTAACCCATAAGAACAATCCCGGTTGTTACTTTGTTAAGAATTTATATATATATATATATATATATATATATATATATATATATATATATATATATATATATATATATACTTAAATATGAAATATTGCCTAAATGAACATTGTGTAAACACCTGTTGTGTCCTTTGCCGAGTTCCCCAATTAATTTCATATTTAAAAATTTTGTTAGATACGACAACTTTTGCTTTCTTTCTTTATTTATATATATATATATATATATATATATATATATATATATATATATATATATATATATATATATATATACAGTCCCTGGCCAAATTATTAGACGCACTGCAAGATTTCATGTAAAATATTAATTACCGAGTGATATTGTACCGTTTTATTATTTTAAATTGGTTTGTTTTTTATTTTTATATTATCCAATCAATTACCTATTTATTTGACATAAATAAAACAGCATTAATTGAGAAAAGCATAAGTTTATTAAGTTTTAAAGAAAAGTGAAATTAATGTTAGTAAAAGTCAATATTTAGTTGAGCCACCTTTAGCCGCTATCAAAGCTTTAATTCTGCGCGGCATGCTATAAATGCAAGATTGTACTGTCTCCTGCATTTGAGGATGATGATTCCACACATGAATAATCTTTTCTAGGAGCTGGGTTTTGTTGGTAATCACATCTTTAGCCACTTCTGTTTTCATCAGCTCCCACACATTTTCAATGGGGTTCATATCAGGGCCAATCCAACAGAGGGATATTTTTTTTCTGCCAAAAAAGCTTTAACAGACCGAGCAGTGTGGCAGGGAGCTCCATCTTGCATGAAAGTAAATGGTTCCCCATTTGGAAACCATTCTCTGAGCTGCGGAATCAACCGATTTTGTAATACTTCTTTGTACTGATTTTGCCTGCCTGCCTCATTATTCCTTTGACGACGTACAGACGTCCAGTGCCCTTGCCGCTGATGACTGACCAAATCATCACTTTGGTGGGATGTTTAACCGTCGGGACGACACAATCAGGATCAAACTTTTCTCCATGACGACGACGCACATACTGACCTTTATTCTGCAAAATTTCGAATGTGCTTTCGTCACTGAAGCAGACCTGTCAAAAATAGGAAAAATATATAAACTTCCATGTTTATTTGCTTTATTTAACTGAAAATGATAATAATGTATCAATTATTGATTAAATTGCTGTATCTTACCGATCTCCAGAAGTCCACATCTTTGTCTTGCCATTGTTTGGCCCACTTCAGGCGCTTTGCTTTCATTGCAGCTGTTAACTTGGGCTTCCTGGCGGGGCGACAGGCCTTAAAATCTAATTCTTTCAATTTTCTTCGAACAGTGCGCTCAGAAGCATTTACGCTAGCATCCTGGAGTTGTGATTTTATTACCTTTGTGGTAGCAAATCTGTTTTCTACACAAATTTTCTTCAAACATCTCTCTGACCGTGGAGTGAAAATTGGTTTTTTCTACCGCATCTTTTCTTTCTTTTCGGGCTTAATTCCTTCCCTGACTCAATTTTCTTTTTTATGCGTCGTACGCTAGCTTCAGAAACCTCCAATCTTCGTGATATTTCTCGGTTTGTAAATGTTTTCGCAATCACAAGGGCCTTCACGTCAGCTTTTTTACGTGGTGAAAGATCGCCTTTTCTACCCATAATGAAAATAGTCCAATTACTTTTTTAAAACACTGCATACAAAATAAACTAATAACTGAGTAGTATAAAACTGTTAAACAAACAATCACAGTCCATAAAGCCTCAGAAACACGTCCGTACCTGACTCGATTCCGATCGCGACTGATACAGGTTTGTACTTATTTACGTTCATGTATCACTTTGTCAACACAGTGTTGCCATATGTTAAAAATAAATACAAATATGTAGTCTACAACAATTCTTTTAAATAAAAATCAATAATATTGTAGTTTAAATATACCATTATTGCATAAAAACTCTTAAGAAACATAAAATTACTAAAAAAAATACAGTGCGTCTAATAATTTGGCCAGGGACTGTATATATATATATATATATATATATATATATATATATATATATATATATATATATATATATATATATATATATATATACATATATATATGTATATATTTATATATATATATATATATATATATATATATATATATATATATATATATATATATATATATATATATAATGTAGCTGGCCCCTAATAGGGACATTTTTTCCTTTTTTTTAAGTATTTGGCGTTGTCTCAGTACAGGATTTCTCGTATTCAGTTTCCTTGCGCTCCACATTGAATATTTCGGACTAAATCAAATAGTGACATTTTTGGATAGAAAGCAAAAAACTAATTGTGGCGATAAATGGACGTTATCTAAAATATACAATTTAACTCTCACAAGTTGTAAAATTTTGAAAAAATTGTAGCTTTGAAGATACCAATACCAACTTTTAAATTTGAGTAAAGGAAAGAAATATGTCTAGAATTGACTAATGTGTCCATATATTAAAAAATATACCTATTTAAAGTATTAAAACTATGTTTAGCTTGAAAGTAACCTGTATCATCGAAAATATGTTGATGATACACTCATATTCATATAACTTTCTTAGTAATTTATCAAGGACTTTGAACATTAAGGCTACTACTTTTTTCACCCCTCTCTCTCAATCCTTTAACCACGATAGGAGTATTGATGATACTATGCAGTTGCTGCCTCAACAGCCATTCTCCAGGCATCTAGATCCTGCGCGACCTGACTTGACTCGTGAATACCCATACCAAGAAGAGATCTTACTTGGTTGGACCATCTTGTTGTTCTTCTACCTTCTACCTTCCCCGTTACTACAAGCTTTTCCATGGCATCCACTTTCCTCATAATGTTACCAAAATATTTCAGGTACTATCTATTAATTCTATTTGAAAGTCAGTCATTTATACCAAGCTCTTCAAGAATAGATACATTAGTACGGTGTTCGGTATATGATATTCTGAGCATTCTTCGAAATGCCCATATCTCAAATGCATTGATTCGTCTTTTGTCAGTTTGTTTAATGATCCATGGTCCCGATGAGTAAGTTGCTATGGGGAATATAAGTGAAATATAATAAGTTTGATCGTCAAGTTTCTAGCCATAGCAAAACGTCTTCTTACTTCCGCTTCAGAGATACCATAGTTAGTTATGAGAGATCCCAAATAGTTGAAACGGTCTACAACAGTGAAACCAGCAATTTGATTTATGTATGACAGATTTTCATTACGTCTAACAATCATTATTTTGGTTTTCGCTTCCATAGTTTTTCCCAATGATTTCCAAGAGCTCCATAATTGATTCTAGGTCTTGTATTGACGTTGTATAACAATATTGTCACACCCCTACTTCAACCATCCAAAACAGATCTCATTATATGGTCACTATATATGTTAAAAAGTAAGGGTAACAGAATACAGCTCTGTCTGACGCCGGCTTCTACATGAAAGGGATCAGAAAAAGAATTATTCAGTTTAATTCTGCCATTTGTGTTCTCATACAGGGATTGGATAGGGTTTACAAGATTTATAGGTGTTCCCATGCTGATTAGAATCGATCGACCAGAGTTTATTCCATTGTATGCTGTCGAAAGCTTTAAAGTAGTCCATAAAACAGATATAGGTTGTTATTTAGAATTCCCTGACTTTTTCTATTATCTGGCGTATGTTGAGAATTTATTTTCTAAACCCTCTTCCTGAGATAAAGCCTGTTTGTTTGGAAGGTATTTGCGGCAGCAGTACCCCTCGTTACCCACAAAACAGTTATAAATCAATGAAAATATCGTCTTATGAATAATGAATGGTGCCATAGACTAATGAATAATAATTCTTTCTTAATCTATGGTAGTACTTTCAGAGTTTTGTGGATAAATGATCTTAAGTGAAATCTATTTTACGTAATATCTACTAAGGTCGTTTAATAATTCAAGTAAATTTCTGTGAGATGCCGCTACAGTCTACTTCACACCGTCACAGTTGATAAGTGTCATATCATATTTAAAACAAAGCCGTGCATTATATTTGTTCTACATACGTTAAAAATGAGTACAATGACACTACACAAAAGTTATCAACACAACACTAAACCCTTTATTTTTGTAAACGACGCGCATTTCGCTAACCATATTAGAATCATCAGGAGAAATGACTGATTTTATCATGGTGATAACTTTTGTGTATCGTTATTAAAGACTGCTGATTAAAAGTAGGAGTTATTGCTGAGATGGAAGTCATCTCGTATGAATAGGTGCATAATATCTTGCACGAAAAATTGTATACGAAAACTCTTTTTGTGCG
Organism: Pachyrhynchus sulphureomaculatus; assembly: GCA_019049505.1. NCBI lineage: Eukaryota > Metazoa > Arthropoda > Insecta > Coleoptera > Curculionidae > Pachyrhynchus > Pachyrhynchus sulphureomaculatus. The sequence goes on from CM032451.1 coordinate 31,404,408, forward strand.
CGATGGATGCCTTGTTAAATTGCAACCAAAAACATACACAGCTGGAAATTTTATCGCAGTCTGCGGTAATACTTAAACGAAATCCGACGGTTTTCTTACTGCGATTTGTTATCGCAGGAAAAAAAAGCAGCAGTCAAAACGTTGAAAAGTGACTCAACGTGGAAGGTAGCGAAGACCATTTTGCCTGGGAAGGTAATGAATACTGATTTTTTTTGGAGTTAATTGCGCATCTAGACTCTAGACCATACTTATTCTCTAGCAAATTTTTCCTCTTTACAAACTTAAAAATGTTGTCTAATAAGAAGAAATTTCCATCTAATTAAGCTGTCATCATCACCGTTGGTGAGTTTCTTGCAATACTTGAAAAAGTTACTTCTCTAACGAGTTAAAAAAAATGGAATCTGGTTGGCCAAGTGTTTAGCGTAAAATGTATTGGATATTATTCAGTATTTAAAAGTCCTGTTATTCGCCTTTCTATAATACCAAGACAAACGCTAATTCCAAATCTTTCCTAGCAAGTACTGTCTCTCACTGAATGGAAATTTTCCATTTACTAATATCTAATATTATTTTTGTATACATTTCCTTGTTGATAAAATAAAATTCTACAAAAAATGACAAAAAAATTTAAATTTAGATATTCCAATCTTCATAGGTAGCCGCTCTCATAAAAATGTTAGTGGACTTGATATTTGAAAGATCTGAGGTCGTGTTTATGTAAAGTCTTTCTCATACTTTTGATGATTCCGATATATTCGCCGATATCCTCAGAATATGAAAAAGGGTAAAGTCCCTACTCAGGAAGGCAGGTGAACAATAAAAAAAAACTATTTGGTCGACTTCGACACAAGCAAATGCATTTATTTCTGCCTCTTCGCACCCTATAAAAATCATTATCAAGTTATTATTTTCTTGTTTTTTAAGAATTTCCTAACCAAGGCCAGTAATTTTCACGTGGAGGATCCCGATATATGAGCGCTATAAAACCAATGAAATCACTGAAATCCAATAACCCGCCCTTCAATATGCATAGCCAACTTACATTTAAGCACAACATTAAAGTATAATTTAGATTAACTGGATAAAAGCAACATGGCATATAATTATTGATATATCATAACTTTAGGTATCGTGTGCACATGTACATAAAACCGTTTAAAATTCTCTGTAGAACATAATTTTTGAGGTTATATTAAATTTGATATTTTATTTCGATTAATCCGAAAATAATAATTTTGTGACATCAGTCACTCGTTGTTCAAATAGCGGTATTATTTTGTTTATATATTCATTTGTTTTCTATCAGAAACATAACACTGATGATTTATTTGATATTTTTAACCCCCATTTCTTCAGAAACTATCAAAATAATAAAGTATTCCATAAGAAATAACGACATTGATTTGTTCCCGGCTAAAACTGAAAATATTGTTAAATCTAAACCTATTTAAACCATAATAAGTCCAAAAAATTTTAATGCTGCTGGCGCACGAAACCTCGAGCGGCAGCAGTAGCAAGATCACATTCTACCATCCGTGAAAACCTCTCTCTCTCTCTCTCTCTCTCTCTATATATATATATATATATATATATATATATATATATATATATATATATATATATATATATATATATATAACACATGGGCTGAAAAGTCCCGGGCCTAACAAAGAAAACACGGTTTTTTTGGTTCAAAATTAGCTTTATTCATCAACATAATCTCCATCAAGAGCAACGCAATCATTCCAGCGCCGCTCTAAACATTTCAATACCACTTTTGTAGAACGATTTATCTTTTGCCTCAAAATAGGCCTCAGTTTCAGCGATAACCTCTTCATTCGTGCGAAATTTCTTACCGGCGAGCATTTTTTTCAGGTCTGCGAACAGCCAGTAGTCGCTGGGAGCCAAATCTGGCGAATAGGGTGGATGTGGGAGCAATTCGAAGTTCAATTCATGTAGTTTTGCCATTGTTTTGATTGACTTGTGACACGGTGCGTTGTCTTGATGAAACAAAATTTTTTTCTTTGCCATATGCGGTCGTTTCTTTGCAATTTCGGCCTTCAAACGCTCCAATAACGCTATATAATATTCACTGTTGATGGTATTTCCTTTCTCAAGATAGTCGATGAATATTACACCACGCACATCCCAAAATACCGAGGCCATAACCTTTCCAGCCGATTGTTGTGCTTTCGGGCGCTTTGGACGAGGTTCACCAGTTGCTGTCTACTCAGATGACGATCGTTTTGATTCCGGAGTGAAGTGATGAATCCATGTTTCATCCATTGTCACATATCGACGCAAAAATTCCGGTTTGTTACGTTTAAATATGGCCAAACACTGCTCAGAATCATCAACACGTTCTTGTTTTTGATCAACAGTGAGCAAACGCGGCACCCACTTTGAACAGAGCTTTCTCATAGTCAAATGCTCATGCAATATAAAGCCAACACGTTCTTTTGATATCTTTACGATGTCAGCTAACTCACGCAACTTCACTTTTCGATCATTCAAAACGATTTTATGGATTTTTTTGATGTTTTCTGGTGTTACCGCCTCATTTGGACGTCCACTGCGTTCTGCATCATCGGTGTCTCTACGACCACGTTTGAAGTCAGCAAACCAACGTTTTATTGTTGTTTCTGATGGAGCGGAGTCCCCATAACACTTTTCAAGCCATTGCTTCGCTTGAACGGTATTTTTTCCCATCAAGAAGCAGTGTAAAATTAAAACACGAAATTGTTTTTGATCCATTGTTTTGAAAATAACAAAAGTAGCGTCACTCTTAGCACAATAACTCACAAACTAATGAATAGAATATCATGAAATTTTAACAGCTGTCTTTTGAAGGTTAGTATTAACTGAAAAAAAGGTGACTGCAATAAAACTAGCGCCATCTATGTGTTAGGCCCGGGACTTTTCAGCCCATGTGTTATATATATATATATATATATATATATATAAATATATATGTATATATATATATATATATATATATATATATATATATATATATATATATATATATATATACATATATATATATATATACATATATATATATATATATATATACATATATATATATATATATATATATATATATATATATATATATATATATATATATATATAGAGGATCAAAATATTAGTAGCCAAGCTCTTATCTTAATAAAAAGAACATTAAGTTTAAAATTTGTGGACTTATATGGTTTAAATAAGTCCAGATTTAACAGTATTTTCTGTTTTAGCACACTGTTAGAACACTTGAAAAACCCAAAACGTCGTGCAAATTTGTTGTTAGATGAACGTATTGAAACCCGGAATTTTAATGTATATATATATATATATATATATATATATATATATATATATATATATATATATATACATATATATATATATATATATATATATATATATATATATATATATATACATATATGTATATATATATATATATATATATATATATATATATATATATATATATATATATATATATATATATATATATATATTTACTTATTTACTTATTTATTTATTTATTTATTTATTTATTTATTCACCACATTCTACAGTATTCCAATTACAGAATGGAAAAATAACATAATGAAATGTACTAAACCTAATTAAAATTATATTATATAATATATTAAAATCATATTATAGATTATTAACAACATATTTTAAAACTACATTTTTTTTATTTTTGTCACGCTGCAGTTGAAAATATCAAGCTGGTTCTGCATTTGATTATATTTGTAGCCAAGCTCTTATTTTAATAAAAAGAACATTAAGTTTAAAATTTGTGGACTTATATGGTTTAAATAAGTCCAGATTTAACAGTATTCTCTGTTTTAGCACACTGTTAGAACACTTGAAAAAGCCAAATCAGATTTTGGCGAAACGTCATGCAAATTTGTTGTTAGATGAACGTATTAAAACCCGGACTTTTAATGTATATATATATATATATATATATATATATATATATATATATATATATATAAATATATATATATATATATATATATATATATATATATATATATATATATATATATATATATATATATATATCTTTAATATATATAAAATTCAACGTCTCTCTGTCTGTCTGTCCGTTAGTGCGCTTATCACTAGAGAACCAATCATCCGATTTACGTACTTTTTTTTTTTAAAACATACATATGTTCTCTGGCCAGGTTATAGGCTATATTTTATTACGATAGGTAGCATAGGGAATGAGCATTGACGATAATAGTGAATGAAGTCGGAAAAAAGTTTGCCTCGCGTTCCCTTGCAATACACAGCCTAAACCATTAAATTTGGAACAATATTATGTAGCAGAGAATATCTATAATCTATAATATATATAAAATGCATGTTTCTCTGTCTGTCTGTCTGCCCATTAGTGCGTTTATCACGCGAGAACCACTTATCCGATTTACGTGTCTTTTTTTAAATTCATACATGTATTCTTTGGCCAGGTTATATAGTAATAATAATAATTTATATCTATAATATATGTGAAATGCAACGTCTCTCTGTCTGTTTGTCTGTCCGTTAGTGCGCTTAGCCCTCGAAAACCACTTATCCGATTTACGTGATTTTTTAAATTCATACATATGTTCTCTGACCAGGTTCTAGATATATATTTTATTACATCTATAATATATATAAAATGCAACGTCTGTCTGTCTGTCTGTCTGTCTGTCTGTCCGTCCGTTAGTGCGCTTATTACTGGAGAACCACTTATCCGATTTACGTGCTTTTTTTTTTAAAACATAAATATGTTCTCTGGGCAGGTTATAGGCTATATTTTATTACGTTAGATAACATAAGGAATAAGCAGTGACGATAATAGTGAATCAAGTCAGAAAAAAGTTTGCCGCTAGCGCATTCTCCTGCAATACACTGCCTAAACCATTAAATATGGAACAATATCATGTAGCAAAGAATATCTGTAATATATATAAAATGCAACGTCTCTCTGTCTGTCTACCTGTCCGTTAGTGCGCTTATCACTCGAGAACCACTTATCCGATTTACGTGTTTTTTTTTAATTTATACATATGTTCTTTGGCCAGGTTATATAATAATAATAATAATCTATATAATATACCATATATAAAACGCAACGTCTCTCTGTCTGTCCGTTAGTGTGCTTATGATTCGAGAACCACTCATCTGATTTACGTGATTTTTTTTTAATTTTTAATTTAATATTTGTCAAAAAAAATCTATAATATATATAAAACTTAACGTCTCTCTGTCTGTCTGTCTATCCATTGCTGCGCTTAGCACTCAAGAACCAATTATCCGATTTACGTGTTTTTTTTTATAAAATACAAAGGGAATAAACAGACACAAAATGCTAATATGTAGGAAAAAAGATGGAACTTTAGCAGTAAGCTTGGTAGAAAGACTGAATAGATGGGGGAAATACTTTACAGAAACAGTAAATGGAGATGAAAATGAGTGGAATGAGAAATAGAAAGCAAAATTAACTGAAGGGCAGGAGGGGACAAACAAACCCCGCAAAGAAGAAATAAAAAAAAATACTCAGAACCCAAAAAAAATAAGGCCCCGGGCGGAAATTGTATAACAGCAGAACTGAACAAAGCTGGAGGAGTAGATCTGGAAAATGAAATATGCCGGTTGGTGCAAGAAATATGGGAAATAGAAAAGATGCCAGTGAGCTGGAGAGAGTCGCTCATTTGTCCAATATACAAAAAAGGAGAAAAAAACTATATGTGCTAATTATAGACCAATAGCCTTACTGGATGTCGTGTACAAGATAGTAGTGTTGACTATCAAAAACAGACTAGCAGAGAAAGCCGAGTTTATTCTAGGAGAGTACCAGTGTGGATTCAGGAAAAATAGATCGGTTACAGACCAGATATTTTCGATTAAGCAAATCCAAGATAATAGCTTAAAACAAAATTTGGCACTACACTTGGTCTTTGTGGATTTCAGAGAAGCATATGACTCTGTAAATAGAGAAGGACTCTACAAGATAATGGAAGAACTAAAAATTCCAAGTAAATTGATTCGCATGGTGAGAATGACTCTGAATGACACAGAAAATAGAGTGTTGGTTGAGGGCAAAGTATCAGACAAGTTTAAGATGAAGAGAGGATTAAGACAGGAGGATCCAGTGTCGACATGTCTATTTAATTTGGTACTAGAGAAGATAATCCGAGAGTCAGAAATAAAAACAAATGAAACGATATACCAACAAACCTGTCAATGCTTGGCCTATGCAGATGATGTAGCAGTGATTGCAAGAGCAAAAAAGAACCTCAAAAAGCCATAAGTAGGATAGAAGAAAGGGGAGGGATGAGAGGACTAAATATAAATGAGGAAAAAACAAAATACATGGAAATTACAAAGAAGAAGGATAATAAAAACAGCAAAAGTTTAGATATAATAAACAACTTAGGGAAAAGATATACGTTTGAAAAAGTAGACAAATTTAATTGTCTGGGAGTAACAATAACAGAGAGTGGATAAGAAAGGAAGGAGATACAAGAAAGCACAGCGAAAGGACAGAGATGTTTGGGGGCAATGAATCCAATATTGAAATCAAAGAATGTATCAGGAAAAGCAAAAGAAAGAATATATACGACAATTGTCAGACCCACGGTGACATATGTATGCGAAACGTGGAAACTGAATGCAAGAGAATAGGAGACGTTGGAGGTGTGGGAAAGGAAAGCTTTCAGAAGAATCTACCGAGGAAGGAAGAAGAGGGACTGTGCCAGCGAACACATGGCAAGGATGAAGGAAGAAAGACAGGCAAAGCAACCGTAATAAGAGGAGTGGTTGGAAGAAGAGGCAAGGGTAGACCTCGATCTACATGGATTCAGGCAGTAAAGCAAGAGCCGGAATTGATGGGAATCCCGCACTGGGAAAAGCTAACAGGAGATAAAAAGAAGTGGTGACAAGTAGGTATGCAACCAAGCCACGGGCCTCTAAGGCCCCTTGAACTATATGATATTATGAACATAACGAATAAGCAGTGACGATAAAGGTGAATCAAGTCCACGCTAGCGGATCCGCGGGCACAGCTAGTATATATATATATATATATATATATATATATATATATATATATATATATATATATATATATTTATTCATTTATTTATTTATTCACCACATTCTAGAGTATTTCAATTACAGAATGAGAAAATAACATAATAAGCAGAGACGATAAAGGTGAATCAAGTCCACGCTAGCGGATCCGCGGGCACAGCTAGTATATGTATATATATATATATATATATATATATATATATATATATATATATATATATATATATATATATGTATTTATTCATTTATTTATTTATTTATTTATTCACCACATTCTACAGTATTTCAATTACAGAATGGGAAAATAACATAATGAAATGTACTAAACCTAATTAAAATTATATTATATAATATATTAAAATTATATTATAGATTATTAACAACATATTTTAAAACTACATTTTTTTTATTTTTGACACGCTGCAGTTGAAAATATCAAGCTGGTTCTGCATTTGATTATATTTCTCACAAATTTGAAAAAGGGGAGAAAATTTTAGGACATTTGTTCTTGGGATTGGTAAATTAAAAGTTTGCACAGTACGTGCCGCGGGTCTAGGTACATGAAAAGGCAAGATTTTGTTTGCATCCATTTTATTTGATATTATCTTATGTAAAAATATAATTTGGGCTTTGTTTCGGCGTGCCTCTAAACTTTCCATCGAAAATCTATCCAAGAGCCTTTCATAGATATAACCTATTTCGGGATATACTCCATCGAGTTTAAAACTAGCGTATTTTAAAAAACGCTTTTGAATTTTTTCAATATTTTGAATGTGCGCTTGATAAAAGGGGCACCAAACAACAACTGAGTATTCAAACCGTGATCTCACGAAATTATTAAAAAGCAATTTTAGAGTATCATATTCAACAAAGTCGGCACTATTACGTCTGATGAAAACTCTCCGCCGTAATCTTTGCAATATGGCCACGAAAAGACAAGGCAGTACCAGCAAAACACCCAAATCAGACACCGACTGACATCGCTCTAGAACCTGACCGTTCATACTGTAATTGAATTGTATGGGACTCAATTTTTTTGTAAAGGTGATTACATTGCACTTGGATAGATTCAAAAGGAGTTTGTTGTTACTACACCAATTGTTTAAAAGATTAAAGCCATCCTGTAGCCTTATGCAGTCATTCAGGTCTTTGTTTCTGCAATATAGTTTCACGTCATCAGCATAAAGTAGGTATTCAACACCCGCTCTCTGAGTAAGATCATTTATAAATATATTAAAAAGGAGTGGCCCCAAATGTGATCCCTACGGCACTTCCGATGTGGCAACAAAGCTAGAAGAATTCTGACCAAGACACTGTACAAACTGCGAGCGGTTTATCAAGTATGATTTAAAAAAAGATAATAACTTACCCGAAAAGCCAATTGCGAACAACTTGTCCAACAGAATCGCATGATCCAGCCCATCAAAGGCTTTAGAGCAATCAGTGTAAATCACATCGGTCTGCTCACCCCCATCAAGTGTTTCGGCAAGGTCTTGCGTAAAACAAAATACATTTGAAACCGTCGAACGGCCCCTCACGAAACCGTGCTGTTGCAGTGATATGTGGGTGCTAAATGAATTATACAAATAATCATGTAATATGATTTCGAAGACTTTTGAAAAGTTATTAATAATGCTTATCGGTCTATAGTTTGTTACACAACTCTTGTCACCTTTTCTGAAAACAGGTGTAATACGTGATGTTTGTCATGTGTCTGGAAACACAGATGTGTCAAGTGATAAGTTGAATAATATTGTAAGAGGATGAGCAAAAACAGAGGCGCAGTCTTTTAACAAGAAGGCAAGAATTTTATCTGGACCAACAGTAGCTGTAGGTTTTAACTTTTTTAATACTTTAAAAACAAGTTGTTCCGTTATTGTCTCCATGTTAATAGGATTCTGTAATGGGAATAAATTATTCTCCACGTTTCTTCTTTTCTGAGAAGACATTACATAAGAGTCTTGAAAAAAGAATGCAAAACTTTCGGCTATATGTCTAGGATTATTAAGGATGTTTTTGTTATAAGACATAGTGGTTGGTATAACATGAGAGTTCTTGTCATTAATATAGCGCCAGAATTTTTTAGGATCATTTTTTATGTTGTTTTCAATATTTAAAGGGTATGTTTTGTAGAAAGCCTTTGTGTCATTTTTAATGATTCGCCGGAGATTTTTAAACTTTTCTAGTTCGAATAAATTCCCCGTTCTTTTAAATTTTTTTCAAGAGCTGTATTTAGTTCTGATATTTTGTATAATTTCACTAGTAAACCAAGGCGGATAATATTTATTTGTCTTTTGTGTCTTAGGAACGTGTATATCTAAAGTCGTGTAAACTGTTTGATAAAATCTTTCGCAGGCTTTATTTACATCTGTAAATTGAGACAGAATATATATATATATATATATATATATATATATATATATATATATATATATATATATATATAATATATATATATATATATATATATATATATATATATATATATATATATATATATATATATATATATATATTATATATATATATATACAGTAATACCCCGCTTTACGCGAGGGATACGTTCCGAAAAAAATCGCGTTAACTGAAATTCGCGTATATCGAGGTTTATGATTAAACATAGTCAAAATTTAATACAAAAAAATACAAATCATTTTAATCAATCACTTTAATTCTAAGAACACTTTATGCAATACATACTCTTATTTTTTACGGAAAAATACATCTATTGTCTTTTGGGTAACGTTTTGTTTACGTTCTTGTAAAATACGTTCATAACACCCAACACTGTTTTTAATTGTTTGATACACGGTCAAGACACGGTCATCATTATTGTCTATACTCTGCAATATGTCCAAACCTGAATAAATTTTTGAAAGTGCATTTTGTATTTCCCCTGAAGATAAAACTTTCTCTTCTACTTGTTCTTCCTCATCGTAGATAGGATTATTCTGTAACTCGATCAGATCTTCATTGCTAATAGGATCGTCGTGCGTTGCTACAAGTTCTACGAGATCTTCTACCGTGACATCTTCAAGTTCAGACCCCTCAATCATTGCAGCAATGTCTTCAAGCACTTGTCTCTGCATCTGGACAATTCTTCTAGGTGCTTCCACTACATCTGGCCAAAGATTACGCCACACCCCATTCATACAACTCATTTTAACTTCCTTCCAAGCCTCTTCTATGTTGTGAATAGACTTCATAATGTTGTATGACTTCCACCACTCTCGCATAGACTGTCTTCCTTCCCCGTCAGTTTCATGAATTAGTTGGCTAAAAGTGCGGCGATGGTAATAAGCTTTGAAGTTTGCTATTGCTCCCTGGTCCATAGGTTGTAATATTGACGTAGTGTTTGGTTGAAGGAACTTTACGTACACTTTTAAGTCTCTGGGCGTATCAAGTGAGGTTGGATGTCCTGGGGCATTGTCTAAGAGTAATATAACTTTAGGTTCAAGCCCATTTCTGTCACAGTATGATTTGACTGATGGGCAAAAACTATTAGAATACCATTCTTGAAAAATTTCCCGTGTAACCCACGCCTTTCTGTTTGATCGCCACACAACTGGTAGACTTGTCTTGTCTGTGCCTCGCATTGCACGGGGTGTTTCTGAATGGTACACTAGTAAAGGTTTCAGTTTGAAATCACCAGTGGCATTACCACCCAGCAGAAGTGTTAGTCGATCTTTCGCAGCTTTGAAACCACTGGCTTGACGTTCTTCCTTAGAAATGAATGTTCGAGATGGCATTTTTTTCCAGTAAAGTGCGGTCTCATCAACATTGAAGATGAGACAAGCAGGAATTTTCTCTCGTCTAACGAAGTCTTGAAACTTGTCTGGAAACTCAGCTGCAGCTTGAATGTCCGCGCTGGCCGCCTCGCCTGTTATGTGGATATTGTGAAGATTAGAACGCTGCTTGAACCGATGGAACCAGCCTCTGCTGGCAGCAAAAGTCGGAGTGGCACTCCCTTCTCCTTCTTTTGTTTTCAGCATCTCATACAAAGATTTTGCTTTTGTGCATATGAGATCTTGACTTAGTGGTGTGTTCTTCTTATTCAAATCTTCGATCCAGACTGACAGTAATTTCTCCATTCTTTCTAAGATAGATGATCTCGAACGAGAAAGTTTTGTTGCACTTATAGGTGTTGAACCTTCGCTGGAGATTTTAATTTTTTCCCGATTTTTATAAATCGTTCTCACAGTCGATTCTGAGAGTCCAAAATCTCTCCCAACAATTGTTGCTTTGCCTCCATTTTCCATTCTTCTTAACACTTTCATCTTCAATTCTAAAGTGACGCTTTTACGCTCTTTTTTCTTTACAGGCGGCATTTTTAACGTAGGGTTAAATTATGTATGTATGTATCTCCAATAAATATTAAAACAAAACTGCCAGCCGACCGAACTAACATTACGGAACAAATGAACACACGAAACGAACGAGGAAATCCCCATAGAACAAAGTCGAAGGACAGGGAATTCCCAATTCTTCAAAGAGAATATTCAGAGAAAGCGGGGATCCCCCCGCGACCATAGAGAAGTTAATGACTACATGAGCGCGAAATTTGAAATTCGCGTTATAGTGAAACCGCGCATAACGGGGTCGCGCTAAGCGGGGTATTACTGTATATATATATATATATATATATATATATATATATATATATATATATATATATATATATATATATATATATATATATATATATATATATATATATATATATATATATATATATATATATATATATATATATATATATATATATATATATATATATATATATATATATATATATATATATATATATATATATATATATATATGTATATATATATATATATATATATATACATATATATATATATATATATATATATATATATATATATATATATATATATATATATATATATACGAGGCTGGTTTGAAAAGTCCGTGCAAAAATAAAAACTACTTATGTGTTTGGGGTAAACCTTTTTTATTTTTCGACATAGTCTCCTTTTAGGCTTATACACTTCGTCCAACGATGTTCTAGTTTGTTGATCCCTTCCGAATAATAGAATTTGTCCAAGTCTGTGTCTGCAATCACCTCCTCGTTTGAATAAAATCTTTGTCCCGCCAGCCATTTCTTCAAATTGGGGACCAAATACTAGTCCGAGGGAGCCAAGTCTGGAGAATACGGGGGAATTGAAACGAGTTGGAATCCTATTTCCATTAATTTTGCGACCACAACTGCTGAGGTGTGTGCTGGTGCGTTGTCGTGATGGAAAAGGACTTTCTTGTGGGCTAATCGCGGGCGTTTTTCTTGCAGCTCGGTTTTCAAACGGTCCTATAACGATGAATAATATTCACCTGTAATAGTTTTATCCTTTTCCAGATAGTCAATGAGGATTATCCCTTGCGAATCCCAAAAGACAGTCGCCATAACCTTTCCGGCCGAAGGAACGGTCTTCGCCTTTTTTGGTGCAGATTCCCACTTGGTAACCCATTGTTTAGATTGTTGTTTGGTCTCAGGAGTATAGTAATGTATCCATGTTTCATCCATAGTGACGAAACGACGCTTAAAGTCCTCCGGATTCTTCTGGAACAGCTGCAAACCATCCTTGCAACACTTCACACGATTCCGTTTTTGGTCAAGCGTGAGCAATCGCGGCACCCATCTTGCGGATAGCTTTCTCATGTCCAAATATTTATGCAAAATATTATGTACCCGTTCAGTCGAGATGCCCACAGCACTAGCAATCTCACGCACCTTAACTCTTCTGTCATCCATCACCATATCATGGATTTGATCAATGATTTCTGGAGTCGTAACCTCCACAGGCCGTCCAGAACGTTCAGCGTCACTTGTGCCCATATGGCCAGTCCGAAAATTTTGGAACCACTTATAAACTGTTCTAATCGAAGGTGCAGAGTCACCATAATGTTCATCAAGCTTCTCTTTAGTCTCCTGAGGCGTTTTGCCTTTCATAAAGTAATGTTTAATCACCACACGAAATTCTTTTTCGTCCATTTCTTGAAAATCACTCGACTTCCTTGATTCACACGAATGCCAAACACAAAGAAATAGACCAATATGGCTGAAACTTGGTGTGCGTTCATTCAAGAGATGCTACTAACTAAACATGACCTCGATACGCGCCGGTGGTGCCATCTCTCGGACTTTGCACGGACTTTTCAAACCAGCCTCGTATATATATATATATATATATATATATATATATATATATATATATATACATATATATATATATATATATATATATATATATATATATATATATATATATATATATATATATATATATGTATATATATATATATATATATATATATATATATATATATATATATATATATATATATATATATATATAATCTGATATGTTAAAATCAAATAGAAATACTTGGATCGAGTTAATGTGTAGTGTGTAACAGCTAAACTCGATTTTCATTTTACAACTTATATTTGCAAGAAAAGTACCAATTAGCTAACTCTACGATTTTTTAAATTTGCATGTACGTTTCTCCAAATTACTAAGCAAAAGAAACCTATGTTTTCGGAATTCTACCTTTTCAATATTAATTTAATACAAATGCAATTTGTTACATTTCTAATTTCCTGACTATTAAGATTAAGATAACTATACTCTACTCTAGCATTAGTTCAAATTAGTACAGTATATAAAAAATGGATATTATTTCAGAACGTTCTTGGAATAATGTTTCCGGTTGGTAGAACATGTCGAGGCCGTCGGGTTTCTTTGGCTTTATCTTTTAAATTCCACAGATGAACGGGAACATTGTACAAAATGTAACATGTTAACGATCAGGATAATTGGTTGGTTATTTTAAAAATTGCTTATATTTTTAAGCTTTTTGGAGTGATATTTTCTTATAATTTAAAGAGTGGAATAAAAAGTGTGCCCAAGAATATTTTTATTTTATTTTATTATCTAGATTATAAAATTACAGGTCTAAATGTTAGTTATTTTAACGTTGACTAGATTAAATATTCATTTCTTTTCTTTTTTAACAGATCTATATACCACATGATATCGATCTTTATGTCATATAAGTCTCTTAGTTACTTAGAGTTTAAGTAAAGGAAAGTAAAAATATCACGTACACGAAAATCTAATATCTTTTTGAAAATACAATTAATGATATCGGAACGAAAAGTAATAGTAATTACTAGCCGTTACTTTTCGCCCCTCTATATATATATATATATATATATATATATATATATATATATATATATATATATATATATATATAATATACATACATATATATATATATATATATATATATATATATATATATATATATATATATATATATATATATATATATATATATGTTTTTGACGAATGTTCTCACTGGTGTGAAATGTAGTAGTGGTTTTTCGGGTATCCCGTGTTACCTTGAAGTCCCTTGATAGACGGTTTCGCTGACGTTTCGATTTTAACAAAAATGGAAAAAAGCGACATGTTTTTTACCTTAAAACCGTTTAAAATAAGTCGTATGTTTGTTTACCGGGCGATAAAATTATTTACTGAGGCGGGAAACATAAAAAACAGGCAACGTTTGGGAAGACCAAGGACAGTTCAAACGCCAGACGCTCAAATCAAATTCAAAATTTCTTTATTATTACACTTCTGGTGAAATAAGATTTTCTTACGACTAAGTTCTATAAATACAGTCTACTCTAATAAATACACTCATTTATAAAATATACCTTAGGGCTGGCGGATGATTTGCCTTGTAGTTAATACTTGTGTATTTATTGAGTTTTTTAGTCATCTCCGACTTGGCCTTTCATGAGTTTTACGAAGTTGTCTTTTTTGGATAGGTGTTTTTAGGAAATTGTCATTTATTTTGGGGGTGCTTTTTAAAATAAGGTTTACTGGGAAAAATTACAGCGCAAAAAAACCTAGTATGATGTAGCCAGGTACTTCGGTAGTATATTCAAAATTTAATTTGTGTTTCTTATGTTGTAATCTCGTTCTAGCCTTCTTCCCTTCCTACTCTCTCACTCTTTTACATCTGTTTATTTAATAACTTATATACAGGTTTATCTATTTATATTAGGTATATTATTTATATGTGTAATTTCTTTAGATTCTTTATTTATCGCTTTCACTAACACTGTTGCTACAGTGTTTAGTTCTTGGTTCTATTTACAATTTTCAAATCTATTGCTATTTTGTTTATGTTATGCATCTGACAGAGATGTTATTTTTATTTGTGCCGGGCCATATGTGAGCCCGGTACAATTAGTGAATATAAATTTTGTATGGTGACGTAAGCTTTCTAAAGTACATGGCTTACATGTGCATAAAATCTTAGGCGCGAGTGAATTATGACCCCCAGATATCTCAGACTGTTCCTGATTGGTATCTGGGTGCCATTTATCTTAAATGGCATATTTATGTAGTTGTTTGTAAATTTTTTAGTGATTACGATGCCCTCACATTTGGTCTTATTTAGTTATATTTTGCAAAACTCCAGCCATGGAATGATTTTATTTAGATGATATGCGCAAATATGCGCCTTAGCTACGTTCGCATAGTAAGAATGTTTGTAGATGAGCACATTGTCGTCAAGCTGTTAAAGCTGTAAAAGCACAAATTGACCGAAATCCTCTCAGCAAGCTTAACTTGTTTTAAAAGTTCAGATGGGTCATCATCCAGCATCAGTTATGGTTTGGTGGAGAGTCAGCTTTAATGGGGCTACCAGAATTAATTTTCGGCTAAAATATATCAAGACATTATCTTAGAGAACGTTGTGAAACCCCTAAACCATACTCTTTTCAAAAATAAGCCTTGGGTCTTCCAGCAAAATTCTGCACCAGGAAACAAAGCTAAAACAACACAAGCACAGCTTAAACAAATTTAATTTATTACTACAGAAAATTGGCCTTCTGCAAGTTCTGATCTAAATCCTTTAGATTATTTTTTTTTATGGGTCTAGCACACGTGCTGCAGGGAAGTCCCTAAAGCGCTCCAGGAGCGGCATGTGTGCGGAAAGAGCGATTCACGTTGTTCTTGAATCGTTGTAAATTGAACTCGGGGGGAAACACAGCGCTGGGCAAATTATTCCAAAGGGGTGACGTTCTCCATATAAAAGACTGCTTGAAAAGCGTTGTACGCGGAGTAACAACCTCATACGAATGTGAAGCACCAGCGGGACGTGTATTTCTAACATGCACCGCTTTGGGAGGAATTAAGCGGGCTACATCCTTCGAACACTTTCCGTGAAAATACTTGTAGAACAGACTCAAGTGGCCAACCGTTCTTCGATGCTCCAGCGAATCAAGGCCGCCGGTCAATTCCGGGTCTCCAATCAGACGGACCGCTCTTCTCTGAACAGAATCCAACAAATGCAGTGTATGTTTGGGAGCGGAGCCCCAAACGTGGGAGCAGTATTCCATAATTGGTCGAATTTGAGCTTTGTAAAGATTTAACAGTTGTTGTGGGGTGTAAAGCTTTCTGGTTCGAAATAATATTCCCAACTTTTGAGAAGCTCTCTTTGCTATGCCTGCAACACGTTCATACCAGGACATATTTGCTACCAAACTAACGCCCAACAAATTGAGCGACGATGCTAGGGGAATGGAGTGCCCCTTCATAACTCTGTCGGGTTCAGCAACGTTAACTTTTTTAGAAAAAACTGCCCCCTGGGTTTTTGTAGGGTTAAATTCCACTCGGTTACTTTCACCCCAGGTCTTTGTTAAGTTGAACGACCTACTGCTGTCTGCGGATATTCGCCTTAGCAGCCGATGTCTAAGCGTTCAAGGTGAACGAAGAGACAAGCGTACTGTCATCTGCAAAGCTGTAGATTGGATTCCCGGTCTTTTCCAGCAGATCGTTAATGTAAATAAGAAAGAGAGTAGGAGACAGTATGGACCCCTGGGGCACACCGGCGTTGATGGTGAAGGTGTTAGAAAGAAATCCGTCGACTGCCACTCGTAAAGAACGCTCTCTGAGGAAACATGAGAGCTACAAACAGAACCTTTCAGACATACCATAAGATCGTAACTTAGCCAACAGTCCATCGTGCCAAATATGGTCGAATGCCTTGGATATGCCAAGAGCAACAGCTTGAGATTCTCCAAAGTGTTCAATTGCGTTGTTCCAAACATGTGTTACATAAGTCAGAAGATCTCCTGTTGACCTATTTTTACGAAAATCATATTGGTGATCGCTAATAATATTGAATCGTTCAAGATATTTTAGAAGATGCTCATTGATAACCTTTTCCATGACTTTCGATATTATTGATAGCAGTGCGACCGGTCGGTAGTTATTTGGCAAGGTCTTCTTGCCTTTTTAGGTATGGGCTGAACCGTGGCACATTTCCAGCAGGACGGAAATATTTCCTTTCTGTAGGATTAGTTAAAAAGTCTACAGAAAACTGTTGTTAGTTCCCTTGCACAGTTTTTGAGAACTATGGCAGGTATTCCGTCAGCGCCAAAAGCCTTCTTGGTGTCTAGCTTCATTAAAATACGCTCTATGATGCTCTGTCTGAAGACAACAACGGGCATACTTGACTGTAATATGGAAATAGTAGGTGGTGTTTTTCCTTGGAAATCGACAGTAGAATGTGAAGCAAAGAGTTCAGCCAACAAGTTCGCTCTCTCAACAGGTGTGGTTGCAATGGAATTATCTGGTCGTGTGAGTGGTGGTATGGTGAATTTGGCAAAATTTTGACTAACTGCGTTAGCGACTGCCCAAAAGGACCTGGAATTGTTGGGACAAGCGAGAAGTTTGTTTTTAATTCGTTGATTGTGTGCCTCCTTGGTTTCGTCACGCACGAACAAAGGTGTTACAATTTATGGTGTTAGGATTTTCACGCCATTGTCGGTAGGCAACATGTTTAGAAGCAACAGCTTTTTTGCATTTTCGGTCAAACCAAGGCTTGCCGTTGGAGAAGCATTTTTTCGAAAAAGATATAAGCTTCCATACCAGCCAAAATAACATCGCAGACCTCCCTAGCGCAGTCAGATGGGTTATCGGATCGAAAACAACCTTTCATTCAAGGGAAAGTTCGAAAGTATTCCATGAGATCTTCCCATTTAGCAGATTTGTAGTGCCAAATCTTGCGTGGCCTAGGCGCCTCTCCGTCACTGATTGGTAGGATACTCGATGTCGAAAGCAGTTTATGGTCGGAAGAACCTAACGGCGGATTTACGGTGACCGTGTAAATCTCCGGATTGGTGGTTAAAAACAGATCAAGAAAACTGGCAAACTCCCCGTCTCGATCAGGGATCCGTGTTGGTTCGTCAATAAGCTGAGTTAAGAAACAACTGATTGAGAATGATTCAACTTCACGACGTTGTTCGTCGGTAAACTGTGGTCCCTCTTAGAGGGTGTAGTTTGCTCTAAAAGACATGCCAACCTTGATTCTTTAAAACGAGCTTTAATAAAGCATTGGACCATTTTCCGTTGGATTAAGTGCATGCTACTATAGACGAATGGCCTAATCGTTTAAGGGCTCGTATAAAAGCAAGAGGGGAACATTTTGAGTAAATGTTAAATTAATTTTGTCATTATGAATGTATGAATTAACTCCATAACTATTTGTTTTAATTTTCAAAGAAATTAAATGTGTAGACAATATTTTCATATATATATATATATATATATATATATATATTATATATATATATATATATATATATATATATATATATATATATATATATATATATATATATATATATATATATATATAAAGGTGCTCACAAGGTATAGGAGGGAAAAATATTTCCATCGTAATGCCGGCGGGACCCCCCTAAAATTTGCCATTTGTCTAAAAAATAAGATTTGCACCGTTTTAGCCCAATTAGATATCGTTAACCCGTGCCTCATAGAGATTAAAGCTGTAAAATTCGATTTTTTCCAAAAAAATCGTGGTTTTTCCCTCATAAAATAAAAACCATACGTCCCTAGAAACCTGGTTCTTGGTTATCATGTTATCTTAAAGTTTTACTACTACAACTTTTTTATTAAAACTTTTATATTTGAAGATATTCATATTCCAAGACCGAACATAATTCAAATCCTCGAATTCGACCTTCGACCTGTTTAGAAAACGAAAGTGAAAAAATGGCAACAAAGATACCTAACTTAAATACTTTTGACCATTTTTTGTTTCCTTTGTATTCTAAACAATTATACAAATACATTATTATACAATATATAATAAGACATAAAATTATCATTTGTTTTAACTTTATAAATAATTTCAGGAATTGCAAGGTAGTGAGTATCTACCTGATATTTAGTTCTATTCTTTAAAAGGTTTATTTTTGTTACAAGAAAGCTATTGCTAAGGACTCTTTTATAAAAGAATTTTACTGGAGTGTCATAAAAAAGGAGGGGGTTCTTTTTTATTTCTTGTCTAGGATGCCCGGAGGGAAGTCAAAGAGTTTTAGCTTAAGTTTGCCTTTCAAGCAGTGAACATTTCAACAACGTTCGTTTAGTGACTTTTCTGTAAGGTGTCTCCTACAGCATCAACGAGTCATGCTTGTTCGGGTTCGAGTTCGAGTTCAAGGCAGAAAAAAAATGGTGTCTCATCAAATGAGTAGCACTAAATTACTATCTAATTGTCAAGTTAGCAGTTAATTTAATAATATACGGCAAGTGAAACTAAACACAAAAGAAGCTGCAAGACTTATAATACAGGAAGTTTTAATTTTTTAGGAGAAAGCTAAGATACCAACCAGACATCTGAAAGACTGTGTTGCAAAATTAGAAAAACTGTACGAAGAGTGGAGAAAACTGCAAAAAACGCCAAACGATGTAAAAGCACAGCGCAAAATAAAGAAGTAGAAGCTTTCAAGTCATTGATTGTCACAGACATTTGTATGTTTATAATCAATATTTTTGTAAAGGCGTGGTTCAACGCCGCCAAACCCCCTGTGGCCCCCAACTAAGACCTACAATTTTTAAAATCTTTTGTGAAATACAGATAAATTGATAAGGAATTTGCAGACAAGACACTGTCTAAAATGATAAATCATCTGTGGTATCTCCATTCGGAGCTAGTCGCATTTTCATTGTCTGATGAAACTTTAGAAAAAAATTTCCGTTGACGAAAAAAGTTACGACGATCGGGTTGTAAATGCAAGGCTCAATCTCGAGCAAGTGGATGACTTGAAATTGATACAAACTTCTTAAATACTGATCCCAATGAATGGTGTGACAATTCACACTATTTAAAAGCTAACAAAATTGCAAACAGTTTTAAGGTTGTCAATGACACAGCTGAAAGAGGTGTAAAATTAACTCAAGACTTCAATTCCTGTTTGACGAAAGATGAAGAACAACGGAAGTTTCTGTTACAAGTTGTATCAGAATATAGGAAAATTTTTCCTGACTCTTGAAAGGCCACCTTATCTAAGCCATTATTACCTTGATCTGATAATAAATTGTAAAAGTAAATAATAATAATAACTTCTTTCCTCTATATTGCATCCTCTTTTATAACTAAACTTTAAATAATAAAATGTATTTGGTTCTTCTCATTTTTATATCTTTTTGCTTTTATTTTCTTCTAAATCCTCCATTTTCAATTTGGATTTTGCTCTATTTACTTTTAAAAACAGTCTTAACTAAACCCATTTTTATATACATATTGAAAAAATAAATAAAGTAAAATCTAGAAAGCCGATGTAATTGAATCTTGCAATGTTTTTAGACATTTTCATAAAAAATCAATTTTCATAAAAAGTCAAAACGTCAACCTTGATGAGGCACGAGTTAACATTATTCAATTGAGCTGAAACTTTACCAATCTCATTTCTTAGTCAATTGGCAACTGGTAATAAAACTGGCTGTAATAAAACTGGCTGGTAATAAAACTATAAAAATCAAATTAATCCTATCTCTTCTATTTTTTCTGCGGCTAAAGAGAGGCATTACGATGGACTATAACTTCTAAGATAAGTAAAAAATTTCTATTAATTACGGATTCCCTAAGTTCCCTACAATCTCTAAATCCATCCAACTTCTCAAACCATATCATACTTAATATTTCAGACCTATTACAAATAGGGTTTGATAGAGACATTAGTTTCTCCTTTTTGTGAGTTCCAAGCCATATGGCTACCAGAGGGAACGGAAGAGCAGACATTGCAGCTAAATCTGACATCTCTTCAGGCACATTATTAAACGACATTTTCGCGCCTAAAGATTTAGCTAACTTTTTGAAACATACCTTTGATTAATTATTCCAATTGGATTGGGATCTACAGGAGGGCTCAAACAAGATGTGGGAGATCAAACCACTAGTATTTCCCCCTCTCCATTTTTATCATCACTTTCCCGCAAAGAAAACGTATTATGGAGAAGATTATGCATAGGCCATTCTTACATCACTCACTCTCACCTTTTGAAAAATGACCCACCTCCAGTCTGTTGGAACTGCAACGAATTACTATCCATCACGCATATATTGCAATAAAATGAAGATTTAAACAAAAAAGCCAAATATGATCTTATCAAACCCATTAAGGAGTTATTAAAACCGGACCATAGAGGCCTGAAAAACTTATGTGCTTTTCTTAAGGAATCTCAACTATATTCGAAACTATAATTCAGAATCTTGGTATGGCGCTAAATGATCTTTGCTATCGACGCGCCTTATTAAAACATCCATCCATCCAATTGGCAACTTTTAAGAGGGTCCCCCAAAAAAATTCGAACTTTGATTTTTTGTGACAACCCTAATATATATATATATATATATACATACATATAATATATATATATATATATATATATATATATATATATATATATATAGATATATATTGATAGAGTTACTGATATATCAAATTACAATAAGTGAATCCAAAAATTATAGACATTTCGAAAAAGATTGATATATCAATAATTCACAATATATCAATAATTACCGATATATCGATAGTGCTCGACTGTTATCGATATACGAGTAACAATAGTTATTGACATATCGATTATTATCGACATATCTATAGGCATTTTGGAAGACTCTCTCGCTCCGCTTCTCAATTTTTTAACAATAGCTATAGATATATAGGTAGTTGGCGATTCCAAGGATAATAATAGAAAATATTCACAATGGAAAACAGCAACATCTCTGGAGTAAGAATTTCTGCTCACATATCAATGGTAGGAGGAGTCGAATTCACTTTAACTAACACACCGACAAATGACTCCTTATAACATCTCCACTGAATCCCCTCTCTAATCTAGAGCAGCTAGTTGTCACCAAAAAAAATAATGAAATTCGACGAAGCACGAGGCCTCTGTTCGGTTATTCCTTAGACATTAATAACAATCATGTTTTTTATATTTACATGACTTCGCAGAATACTAAGAAGAAGAAAAAAATTTCTATATTTTAATAATTTTAGTACACTAAAGTAATTTTAAAGGCAACATATTCCGCATATATAATCGTGTACATTTCACTATAAAAAAGAAAGTAACATCTTGGTATAACAATACTCTGCTCTGTTATTACCCGGCACCACTTCTTAATAAGTTGTACAAACAAGATGATATTATTTGAAGTTGTAGCTGAACATTTTATTAATCATTTCACTTCTTGCCCGTATGATTAGAATGTTGATTATACGTTTTAGAGTCCAGGATTCCCCTTGTTTTATTACATTATGTTTATAACCATTTTGTGCTTTGGATATAATTAACAATTAATGTTTTTAAATAGTCTGATTCATATGGATATGATAGCGTTCCAAATAATTTGTTGGTAGATGTTATTTTATAATTATTTGTGTAAAAAAATGTTCTCCTTAAAAACTTAAAAGTGGCCATAGTAATGTTTTTACATAAAACTATTATTAATAGAAACGAAGTAAAGGTTTTGTTACGACTTTTACTTTATTTTAACTATACTCTATTTATTTGAAAGTGATAGCAATAAATCATCTAGAATTATGCAAATTAGCATCAAGCAGTAATATCGGCCCCACAGTTTTACCTACATTTTACCTGCAATGTCCTTTTTCAGCCAACCCAAGGTTAGAACTCGTCCTAATTTTTTAGAATGATAGCTTACGTTATCCACTACAATAACAGAACCGTCTGGTATGAAGTCTATCATCTGTGAAAAACAATATTCAAATACATCGGAATTCATATCTTCCTGATAATATCATGTTTTCTTGGATACGAATGTTAAAAGACCTTCGTGTACAAAACCACTTTCGCTTCCAATATGCGTAATAATTAACCTACGTCCCTTACCAGATGGCGGTTTAAGACCAGTAGAGAGACCTTTATTGAACGCTTGGCGAGCATTTTTGATATTCCCATCTTGCCAAAATTTGTTGACTGTATATCCTTCATTTATCCACGTCTCATCTAAGTAATATATCATTTTTCTTTCAGAATGTTTTTCTAACTTTCCGTAAATAATCTCTTCTACAGTATACAATTTCTTCACTTTCTATCAATAATATAATATTGATAAACAATAATTCTTTAACATTTTTTCTAATAAAAATTCATACCTTTTAAAACACTTCGTAGTTTTACTCTACTTTTTTTCGGTATTTCTGGGTGGCTTGTCGCAGCCTGCAGGATCATATCCAAAGTTGAAATTTTTTTTTTCCATAACAAAGTCATGAACAATAGGCCTTACTGCTTGTTTTGTGTTGTCTGTCAGTTTATATTCTTTTCTGCTTAGTCTCTTTTTTGGATAGTCTACAGCCCCCTCCTTTTCTTCTCTTAAAAGTCTGTAAACTGTGGTTTCACCAACTTTGGTTATTAGAGTACATTTTGTCACATAATCGTCCACATTTAAATCACAATTTTGATCGTTTTTAACGTAGTCAAATACATACATACGCTTTTCATTATGGGTTAGTTGCCCGAGCTTTTAGCATTTCGCTGGTATGTATTTATAGTTGGAGCAATAGCAAAGCATGCAAATAAAATGATTTGATCGGCAAGAAATCTTCTTTACAAAAGAGCATTGTTACCTGAAAAATACCTGGGAATAGATAGGCCCGCCCGTCAGTCCACAGGCTTTTTTATTACTATCCGTTTCAAATAAATAGAGAATAATATCTTGATTGTTTCGATAGCACTGTCTTCTTCAGATGGCTAACAAAGCCTCGATGCAGTCAACATTATCGTTGTATTAATTAAAATAAAGTGAAAATATAGAACAGAGATCCATAAAGTATAGGTTAATTCCATAAATTATCCAACTGTCACTATCATTAGAGTACTATTAGCTTACTTATCAGCGTTCCCAAAATTTTTTAAATTAACAGGAAATATATCAGCCAACTTCTCTTCTCTTAATAAATAGTAATTTGCTTTCAGTGTTTCAACTGTATCTTTCATTACAGGTACTCGTATATTCATAGACTTTTAACGAGCGCAAGATGTTGAGAGTCATGAGCTTTTACTTGCAAAACTGAATAGTATTCTTAGTAAACCCTGCGAACCCTTAGTATCATCAACATCTAGCAAATCGTCAAACTCTGGAAGCTAAAAATAGGGATAGTAAAGTCGTAAAAAAAGCTGTTGTGTAAGACTCTGTCCCTGAACAATCATCGTTTTTAATATTTTCAAACGCCCCGAGTCAGTGTTCTAATCTCGAAAAATAACGATCCCTGAATATGTCTAGTGCAATCGTAGATGAAATGTCAGAAACTGATTCCAAAATGACTGCGGAAACTTCGATTTCTCAAAAAGCAACGTCGTGAGAGCTTCTGTTTCATAATGTTTTTAGCTTATTGAGGATGCTCGCTGCAACAGTGTACGATTTTACCTCTTTGCACCTAAAATCACCAAAGATGCCGTGCGTTTCTAGCTTAAAATTGTAAATAGAAAGGCATTTCATTACTGATTACTACAACTAGTCGGGTTAAATTATTACATGAAAGTCCGAAGTTCTTTGCAGTAATATGAATACCCTCCGTTCAGTAATTTTAAAATTATAGTTGATAAAAAAGTGTGTTGGTCCTGCTTCAAAATATAATTTACAACTAATATCAGCAAAAATGGCTTATATTTTACATAACAGATACTTCAAATTCTACATTATTTTTTGATAATTCAACTTCTTTTTGTGGAAGGTCACAACAAGCAAAAAAAATCCAGTTTAGTTTTCTCTGCATCCTTTAGGGTCTGGGGTAAATGCTCGCTCAGTGTTTCTGGCAGAAGTAAGGAACATAAACCTCCAGCTACTAGCATGAAGCCCATTATGATAAGAGGAAGGATTATCATATCAGAGCCCTAAAAAATAAAAATTTTTGATAGTTAAACCCTTTTATCATTACTTAGGATGGTGGATTGAAAAGTCGTGTAAAAAACAAGGTAAATTATTAGGGACAAGAATTTTAACAACTATTTAAGTTCACCAAATATATTTATTGTATTAGAGCTGACAATTATTTCGACATACTCTGTCTTCTTCTGGAGCAAGATATAACAAAGCTACAAAGTACGTTACAAAATATATAAGATACCAGGTTATAAGAGTTCAATTAATTAACAATATTCAACTTAATGACTAGAACAAGTTCAATTAGGGAGACCCAACGCCATTTAATTAATTAATGAGTAATAAACCTAAGGATTTTTTCCGGTACCTGCTCTAAACGATTCAGTAATTTCCCGTTCTTTTCATTGTGTAAAATTCTGAAATCTTCATTGAAGGCACGATTTTCATCTGATAGATGTTTAGCGTAATGAGATATGTTATTTTTCATTCTATAACTTTATTTATGTTCCTTTATTCGTTTATAAAAAGATCTGCCTCTTTGTCTTATATAGGTTTTATTACAAGTGTCATCGCATAGTTTATAAATTCCTGTTTTACTTTCTTTTTTGGTTTACTTTTATCATTTCTAATATGTCGAACTAACGTATTATTGGTACGGAAGGCAAGTTTACTCGATTTTTATGGAAAAAATATCTAAATTTATTGGTCAATTTACCGGTATAAGTGAGTGTATAAAAATCTTTTTTTATTGGTTTGTGTGGGTGCATCAGTCCTATTGCTTTTTTTTTTAAATTGTTTTTTCATTAAAATATTATCTACTAAGTCACTTCTGTATCTATTGTTTGTACTAATTTGTTTCATTATATATATTCTTTAAGGAAATTTTCTTACGTTAATGGTGTCTTTATTAGTCTATGGATGAAACTAATATAAGCTGAAATTTTATGCGTGAACGCGTGGCTAGTTTTATCTGAGCATATTGTTTTATGGAAGATTTCAAAATCATATTGATTCATTTTGTTTGATACTTTTAAATCTAAGAAATTTATCGATTTAGTTATTTCTATTTCTGTTGTAAAAGTAATGTTATTATGTGGTTGGTTAATATAACCTAGAAATAGTTTTAATAGTTGGTCTGTACCGGTAAAGCATGTCAATATATCATTTACATAACGATACCAGTAAAAGAAGTTTTTAAATAGATGAGATTTACTGATTTGTTCTTCTAAATTGTTACATTATTACAACTTTCCTGCTTACAAAAATCTTAATGTTGAATTCAAAATAATTCTGGTCTAACCATAATGTTAAGATGTCTAATATTTCTTGTTTTACTATTGGGTTAACATTATTTTTATTAAGTAACCCTTGAACCAAAATTATAGCGTCTGATGGTGGTATACTTGGAAAAGGTTTTGCACGTTAAATGATATAAATTACTTAGTAGAGTTAATGGATGTATTCTTGATTTTAATTCGTTACTATTTTTTATACTACATTTAGGTGTGAATTTATAATATTTTGTCAGAATCTCAATCAATTTATTTGATAATGAAAAAGCTGGAGTTGTTATGTAAGAAACTACTGGGCGAATTGGTGAGTTATTTTAATGTAATTTGTTAAAATAATTTAATTTTGGAACTTGAGGGTTCATCGAGACGAGTCTGAATTTTTCATTATCTGTGAAATTGTCTAGATCTTTTAACATCTCTTTAATTAATTTTTCGAAAGTTATTGTTGGATCGAAGTTGATTCGTTTGAATACATCTGGTTTTAGGAAATCCATTGTTTTTTCAATGTAAGTGTTTCTTTTATTGCAATTACAGTTTTGGCTTTATCCGCTCTAGTAAAAATTATGTTATATTCTTTACTCACTACGCTAAACATCTAACAGATGAAAATCATACCTTCAATTATGATTTCAGAATTTTACATAATGAAAAGAAAGGAAAATTACTGAATTGTTTAGAGTCAGTAGGTACACTACTCAATGATCAATTGAATGGATGTGAGTCTCCTTTATTAAACTTGTTTTAGTTACTAAGTTGAATATTGCTGATTAATTTAACCTTTATAACTTATATATTTTGTAACATACTTTGTAATTATTTTACATCTTGCTCTAGAAGAAGACACAGTGTGTCGAAATAATTGTCAGCTCTAATATAATAAACAAATTCTCGTTCCTAAGTCATATGGATCTTATCAAGTAACGGCTAATTCAGTGCAGTAAGGTAAATACTGATTTTGCATTAACAAAAATTTATCTTTCAACATAATCTTCATTGAGCTCAAGAGATTTGATTCAGCGAGATTATAGTTTTTTTATTCCCTTAAAAAAAATTGTTTACAACAGAGATAACCTCTGCATTCGACGAAAATTTCTTCTCTTAAGCCAATTTTTGAGGTAAGGATAAAAAAAAAGCCACTTGGAGCCAAATCGGGGAAATAACCAGTTCGAAGCTCAGCTCGTGCACTTTTGCTGCACTCATCGAACACTCAGCTGAGCATTTTTAGAACTTCATGCCGTATATTTTGTACTCCTTTATAGGAGATATCTACCATCTTAGGAATGTCCCGAAGCTTAATGTGATAATCTTACATCCCGATGCCAGGAATTTTATAAACTATTTTTTTCAAACGAAACCTCCATCAGGACGTCCGATTGAGTTTTCCTCTGAAAAAATGTGCAACGTCTGCAGCCCTCGTTCGGCATGTTTAAATTCATGTATCCAGTAATAAATGGTCTTGAGTACTGGTGCAAAGTCCCCATGAGCTTTTTTAAGTTCAGTTTCTATTTGGACAGTGGTCCAATTTTTTAAATAATAACCGGCCAAGTGCAAGTCGGACGATGTTCTGTACGTTTATTACTTTTAAAATAAAAATTTTTGTTACGGAGGTGTAAAATGATCAATGATTTCACAAAAAACACACCTTAAATGAGTTTTCAACAAAGTTCTTTTCCGATCTTTGTTGAAAATTTATGAACTTGAATTTTTTTTTTTTTTTACATACCAGATAAATTAATATATACATCCTGTGGAGATTCCAGAATTTTTTCAAAATTTATTAATCAGTATTCTTGGAAATAAGTGCGATTTTTCGCAATTTTTTAAAAATATTCCAAAAAAAAGCGTGCGTAACTACTATATTAAATATATATTTGAACTCGTGATTTCACAGGCTTTTATTTGACACCCCACTCGATGACCTGGTAAACATTTTTTTTCCGTTTTCAATTTCACCCCTCAAAACTAACCCTTTAAGTCGAGATTTAACTTTCAAAACTACACGGCTCTGATGGGGACATCAATTCCTATATTAGTGCTAAATTTCAACTTTCTACGTCAAGCAGTTTCGGAAAATATCGGGTGTGACAGACAGACAGACACTGAAGTGATCTTATAAGTGTTCCGTATGGAACACGAAAAATGATTTATCATTACACGATACTCGTCTGTATCCATTTCTATGAAACGTGTCATATCAATCATTTGCGATAGCTGCAAACAAACAACTGCGCGTTACATCTGTTTGAAACTTTGATCATAACTGTTACGAGAATCACGGTTACCAACAGTCAGTTAACCAAATTTCGTGGAGATTTACCAGACTTAGCAATCCACCCTCGTATGAATAATAAATTGCAGAAATGTGTATTGAAAAAAGGGTGTTGCTTCCTAACATTATGAATATCGTAGCGTAACAGCTCTAACTACAACGTTTTGTTTAGTACTCAAAATAGATATAAATAAATAGTGGATGAAATTACGGAGAGCCATTATTCTTCTTTATCTTCTTGAAGTGCTGTATCCGACAGAGACGTAGGCGATCTTCTCGCCTTTGCGTGTGGTTGGTGCCTTTTTTAAGTATTTCCAAAGACAACGGAGAAGTACAGTTTAATGGCGATTCCGAATGGTCAAAGTGAGAGGGCTTTACTAAGCGTGATACTACGGTTGGTTTGTAATTTCCTTCCCAAGAAAGGCGTCACGTTGTATTTTTCTTTATTTTATTATTTAGGTATCTTTGTTTTATTATTATTTCCCGAGCTGAGATACGAACTCGAGTCGTCGAAAGCAGACACCACTACGCCGTCTCTTGACCCAATATTAGAAGAGTATTATATAAACTTTTTGCCTGTTCAACAGTTTAAAATATTTTTGTTTGCCAAGGCAGATAATCAAAATTTTACTTAATCAACTATACAGTGATTTACAAGATCAGACAATAATATTGCAACATTTATGGGAAAATAAACTCAATTATTTGAGCTCTTTACTAACTGTAAGGAAATTTTCAGCGACCAATACTTTATATATATATATATATATAAATATATATATATATATATATATATATATATATATATATATATATATATATATATATATATATATATATATATATATATATATATATATATATATATATATATATATATATATATATATATATATATATATATATATATATATATATATATATATATATATATATATATATATATATATATATATATATATATATATATATATATATATATATATATATATATATATATATATATATATATATATATATATATATATATATATATATATATATATATATATATATATATATATATATATAATATATATATATATATATATATATATATATATATATATATTTATATATATATATGTCACATTCATTTTTTCTTAGATTTTAAGATCATGTTACGACACTGTTTTTCTTTCTATAATTTATTTTTTATTACATTTTTATAGTTGATTAGGCAGTGATTTCAATTTTTGGAGCAGTGTAACTTAAAACAGTGATTTAAATTTTTGAACAGTGTTACTCAACCGTGTATAACGTGTTGCTGACCTAACTTATTTAGTTTGCATTGATTTTACGCCCCGGAAGTGAGCCATTTTAAAGACTTCACTTTGAAGAAGGGGCAAAAGATATATAAACGGCCATATGGAATTTTAAAGGACTTTTTTCTTCGCCCATGGCTTTTTCCTCCAGCACGCCGTAGATGCTTTTTATTTTCTCCGTGATGCAGTAGTGAGTAACGGTTTTTTATCACCAATGGGTGTCGTTTCTAGCTCTCAAGTTTAAGGCCTTTTTCGGTTCTTAAAATATCCTGCTCATCCTCAGGCATTTCGGGTCAAAAAGTGATTAGCTACGCAAAAACGAATAGGAGAGCAGTGGCTGAGACATTATTTTTGATGGCAATCTCACCAGGAGAGGCCAAACAGCTTATGGAAAACCCACGAGTAGAAACCAATCAGTAAGTCAGTAGTACACCAGTTTAAATAACTCACTTCCTGTCTACAAGTGTGTTTTCAACTACTACTCAACACGTGTAATCCGCAGAGTTAATTTTACAAACTTTTAGATCGTGTTTTTTTAAAAGTCTTTTGTTTTTTTTTTTTTTACATTTAGGATCAGTAATTCATAGAACTCTAGTTTAAATGTGTACACTCTCATAGCCTAAGAGGTTTTTATTTAGTTAATGTAATTTTAAGAGTGTAATATCTGCGAGGATTTTTATTTCGTCAATATACTTTTCCCTGTGTTAATGCCGCCTTTTACTAAATTACCCGCTCTTTCTTTCAGGACGCACAGGTTGTAATATATTTAATCTTATTTTAACAACTAAATAACTGTTCAGTATCTTTTTATTTTTTGAGCTGAAGTTAGATTCCTTTTATTCTAAAATGAATGGTTCCCAAAAAAAAAAACATTCAATCCATTCTCAAAAATTATGATACACATAAGGGGCAAAACAGCGCCTAAAAAGAGACGTTATAATATATATAAAATTCCTAGCTTTTGAGAAGCTCTCCTTGCTATGCTTGCAACATTTTCATGCTAAGAGATATTTATTTGCTCCCAAATTAACGCCGAACAAATTGATTGAAGATGCTATAGGAATGGAGTGCCCCGGCATAACTACGTCGGGTTCAGCAACGTTAAACTTTTTTGGAAAAAAACAGCCCCTTGGGTTTGGTAGCGTTAAATTCTACTTGGTTATTGTCACCCCAAGGTAGAGCTTTCTTCCAGGTCTTTGTTAAATTGAAAGACCTCCTGCGGTTTGCGGATCTTTGCATGAATAACCGATGTTCGAACATTCAGAGTGAATGATGAGATAAGCGTACTGTCATCTACAAAGCTGCAGATTGGATTCCTGATTGTAATTGATAGTGAAGGTGTTATAGAGAAACCGTCGATTGCCACTTGTAAAGAACGTACTTTGAGGATACTTGAGAGTCATAAACGGAACTTTTCAGACACACCAGAAGAACGTAGCTTAGCCAACAATCTATCGTGCGAAACAAGGTCGAATGCCTTGGATATATCAAGAGCAACCGCTCGAGATTCTCCACAATGTTCAATTGCATTGTTCCAAACATCTGTTACATAAGTTAGAAGATCTCCTGTTGATCTATGTTTACGAAAGCCATATTGATGGGTGCTAATAATACTGAATCCTTCAAGATATTTTAAAAGATGCTGAGTGACAGCCTTTTCCATGATTTCGAATATTATATATTATATACTTGAATAATTTCAACACCAAATTTATTTTTGCTTTTTCGCAAATAATCAAAAGTGAATTTTTACTTGAAAATGTACTTCTAGTTAAAAATGATGTTAGGAAATTTACCATATTCTTAGGTAATTAGGACTGTACTGATTCTGTAGAAACTTGACATGACCTAAATATTTTAAAAAAACTATAGCAAATATTTACTTCGGAAAGTATATGATATAGTTTTTTCCAGTGAAATGTGCAATTACTTTTAAATGCTAATTTACGTTAATCTAAAAAAATAGAAGAAACCTAAGCCTATTTATTCCCAATGATATTAAATGAAGTGACATCTAAATTGGTTACTTATAGTCTCAGATCGATTTACGACAAGGCTAAAATTGACAAAAAAAAAAACGGAAAACTCCATGACATAATTGTAAATTATTTTTAAACTCAGCATATTTTAGAAATTGATCTTTGATATGCAATGACATTCACTTACAAAACTTTTTTTTTAAAAATAAATAATAAGTTATGTTACAGGGAATGCAGTTTTTTAATAAGAAGAACATGTGAAATACATTAAATTATTACCGAATAATAAAGTATGACTCACACTGCTGAATTGACTTTTATTTATACATTTGGTCAATTTGTTAAGTCCTTTGCTAAAAAATTGTAATGCCGTTTTTTTAACAGCCATTTCTTTATCATTGCTTTAAAAAAAAAGAACTATAATTGCGTCATCAATCATTCAATTTTAGTACTTACCAGATAGTTCACTAGGGGTATAAATATGGGTCCAAACATGCCTACCACTGAACTTAATGACATTCCCAGACCCCTTACTACAGTGGGATAGAGTTCTGAAGCCATCAGGGGCAACACAACGAAGGAAGATGATATTCCCATTTTCCCCACACAGTACAAAGCCAAAGTTATAGTGTAATCTGTAACAAAGAAGTCCATCTATATAATAAAATCCTAAGACAAGCTACTCTATACGTTGTCTGTTTTTTTTTTCGAAAATACTACTGGTAGGTGTAATTAAATACGGGGAAGGACGTCCCATATATAAGCTCAACTTAGTATAGCTTATTGGCAAACGGCACGTGCAGACATAATAAGTTGGAAGTGCAGAGCCATGTAACGGTTAACCGGAGAAAAGTGTACATTATTGTGAGAATATTTTACAAAAGTAATAATTCTGCGTCTAACGTTCCACGAATATTTCCTATTCAATACCACTTACAAAGCATTAACAGGACTCTGAAGGTTGCACTGTAAGTGGGTGAAGATACTGGTTTGACTTTAGGTAAACCTCGAGCTGTGCTATCAAAGACTTCAAAAAGCGACGTGAACCTGTAGTGCGTTGGAGTGTGAGATAGTCAGTATGCTCAGAAGTTAATTACAATGCGTTATTTTTGAAGATTTATGTCTACTTCTTGAAAAGATACAGCTGATATTAAAATTTAAGCTAACGGAAACCGCTTAGAGGCTTATTTTCGCTCATTAAATGTTTCAACGCTTTTCAAGTTTTACCGGCACATTATTCTTCGATGAAGCACATTTTTATCTTAACAATTAGGCCAGTAAACAATATTGCCATTATTGAACCCTCACAAATTCAAATTAAGGTTTCAAATGTGTTTATATTCCTGTAAAGTGACGGCTTGCACCGCAGTACGAGACGTGAATGAGCAGCTGATACTTTGAGGATAATAGAAGCTGCACAATAAATATTAATTCGAAGTAATACAAAGAGGTCATTGAGAACTTAATAGCAGAACATTTATACCAGACTTTTGGTGGTGAACCAAATGGAACAGGATGTCATGTCAGACATAGTGGGAAGATCAGGTTACAAAAGGTATTCAATACCTCCAACACGAGCCTTGCGGATATAAAAAAAACAATTCAAAGCTTACCAAACAACAAAGCGCTGGGTATTGATAGAATTTTCGCCCTACTTTTAAAAAACATGCCCAAAAAAGCCATAGTACAGTACACTTATATAATGAACTCAGCAATACAGCTATAGCATTTTCCTGGGGGGTGGAAAAATTCTGTGGTGGTCCCCCTTCTAAAACCGGGCCAAAATCCGGAAAGATTGCACTAATACAAACTGATTTCGCTCCTAAATGTGCTGGCCAAAGTTGTTGAGAAATAATACTAAATAAATTAAACAGTATTTACAAAATCGAAAATAAATTAAAATCAGAATAATTTGGATTCCGGAAGGGGTAGAGCACTGATTGCAAGTACTGCAAGATGTACTAGACAAAATAAATAATCAACAGAATAGCGTTGCGCTTGTCCTGGACATCCAAAAAGCATTCGACAAAGTATGGATCAGCGGCTTGTTATACAAATTAATTACAATTCACAATTTTTCCATTATATATAGTAACACTTCTACACATCTGCTTAATTAGACGAGAGTTCAGAGTAAGAGTCGGTAATTCCTTATCAATATCTTAAGGCACTAAGGCAGGTGTCCCGTAGGGCTCTGTGCTGTCACCATAAATTTTTTAAATTTTATGACTGATCCTCCCAAATACCCATCCACAAAAATAGGATTATTTGCAGATGATTCGCTCATTTACGCACATTCGTATTATGCGAATGAATGTAGCTAGAGCACACATCTGCAATCATTTAATTAAACTACTCCCATGACTGGAACTTTCGAAAATCAA
>CM032451.1:31439100-31472273 GCA_019049505.1 Pachyrhynchus sulphureomaculatus
ATCACCTTAGACACGGAGATTTTTAACGGCGAAAGGATTTTTGCCAACAAATCAAGGCAGATTTGGTTTTAATACGTGGGCAGGAATTTTTAGAGGCAGGGTTATAGGTCGATTTATTTATGAAGGAACACTCACCTCTCAGAGATATTTAGAAATTTTAAGGCAGCAAATAGAACCTCTTGTTGATGAACTGCCGTTAATGGATCTTAGAAATATATTTTTTAACACGACGGGGCACCCCCCTCATAAAACTCTAATTATCAGTAATTTTTTTATCGGTCAATTTTGACAATAACTGGATAGCCAACCAAGGTCCGAACCATTGGGGTAAGGAAAAATATACAGGGTGTCCCATTTAAAAAATATATGTTTGACTTAATAACTATTAAAATATTAGTTGTAAAAAAATGTAACTCACACTGTTAAAATCCATGTGAAAAAGTGTATTTTTAGAGAAATCAAAAATTTTCAATAGGAAAAGAATTACAAACATTTTTCCAAAATACTGAAACGGTACCAGATATCGATATGCGGTTTTCCCCATTGAGTTTACCATAAAAATTGAGCCTCAGACACCGACATCAGTTTTCGTCTATCTCTAGGGGTTTACCTTTAAAAGTGTCCAATTTGGACCACCCTGTACTTATACTACACTAAAAGAAAATGTAAAAATCCAAAAATCAAATTTTTTGACCCAGGTGACCCCTTAATTTTATTTGCAATCTCTGTATGCGAATGTGCAAAGTCAATACCATAACAAAAAAAAAGAATAGTAATAACTTTTATTTATGCCAACAAATAACATCAATAAACAAATAAACACTGAAGAAATTTTTATAGTTATTTCTATAAATTGTATAGCTTGAGTACTTAAAATTTAATTGTATATAGTTACAAATTTATATTTTTATTGCACTCGACAGGCATTTCGTTAAATACGTTAGCACTATACGAAGCGATGATTCAATAGATCTAAGATTAATTAAGTGAAAATCTCTTTCGAATTTATTAACAAAACTAGAGCTCTAGTACTTAATGAAGGCGAAAATTTAAACTTTTTTGCCGGCAAATCTTTGTTCCCTAGTATACCAATACCACCAAGCTTGCAACAACTTTAGAAATTGCTTTAAATGACTGATCTCGTGAAATACATTGAACATTTTTTTTTCAATAAAAGAATCAATTTTTTATTCGAAAAAGAAGACAAAGCAATAGCGAATTGCTTATTACCTCTTCTGGTAAATTTATTCAAGAGTAAATTTGAAGCCGAGGCCAGCCAAGAAATTAAGTACTCTCTAAGAGTATGACATGGGTATGTGGATAAGAGATTTAAGATTTTCCTAGATTCCTAGATATTATCGTTTGTAAAAATAATATTAAATCAGAATTTGACATATATAGAAAGATATCGTAATAGATACAAAGAGTCCTAACTATTTCATTGCAAATAACAAAAGGTTTTCAGTTTATCGCATCGTTTAGTCACTTTCCCGTTGAGTGAAGTCATATTTAAAATTGAAAGGAATCCTATTAAGAATATAACTAGAATCAATAGTTATGACGGAAATTTAATAAAAAAGTTAATAGTAGATATAAGTTTGGATTCATAATTCCACTTTTTCAACTCGTGAGCAGAGTAAGACATAATGTGTTCAAAATCATATATTGTAAAATATAATAGAGGCGTTATTATAATTATTTAATAACGTAGGTCTCACGTTAGTCTATAAGTCATCAGACAACTCAGAAATATCTTAAGATGTCCGTAGAGTAAAATCTACGAACCTGAAAAAATGGAATAGTTGTATTTGAGATAAATTGTATTAATTGTAACAAGAAGTATGCTAAGCAAAAAAGAAGGTCGGTTCAAACAAGATTTAAAGATTACTTAGCTAATTTAAGGTAGGGTAGATTAGAAAAATCAAGCATTGCGAAACATGCCCTTGAACATAATAGTACAGTAATATCAGATAATTGAAGGTTAATACATAATATATGTGATAGAAAATTATTAGACGCATCCGAAAGTATTGAAATTATACTTACTTACTTTACTTAGTCCTTGTGCCTTTTTACCCCTTGTTAGGAGTGTAAGGCCCGTGGAGTTGAGTTTGTCTGTCTTTTCCATATTTCCTTCTATATCCTTCCATCCTGTTTAAATTGCTGATTGCCTCTTTTGTTTCTTCTGT
This sequence comes from Pachyrhynchus sulphureomaculatus, assembly GCA_019049505.1. Classification (NCBI taxonomy): domain Eukaryota; kingdom Metazoa; phylum Arthropoda; class Insecta; order Coleoptera; family Curculionidae; genus Pachyrhynchus; species Pachyrhynchus sulphureomaculatus. Next base: position 31,441,290 of record CM032451.1, read on the forward strand.
ATTAGTTTTCTTCTGTTTGTATGAGTTCTGTATCTTGTTCCGGTATTATGTCTCTATGTTGATCTTTGTATGCTTTTCCTTCCAATTCTTTGCATCCATTTCCTTTCCTCTCTGTTTCAGTGATTCCTTCTTTCTTCATATCTATTTCTTTGATTATCTTCTTATTTGTATTCATTTTACTAGTCCTCTCTTCCGTATCCTTTATCTTTGTCAGGGTCGTCGTCAATCTGCCTATCTCTCTCCTTTTTCTCAATTTTTTGACTTGATGGTCGTCGTATTCTTTGTTTGTTCTTCTGTTTTTATTCCTCAATGTCCCATTTATATTCTCTTTCTTCGATTATGATTTTTTGATATCCTATTTTCACCGTTTTTCCATTCTTTGTCTCGTTCTCTGCTATATGCTTCAATTCCTTTTGAATTTCGCGTTCATCTTTTGTTAAATCGTTGCTTATATAAACTCTCTCTCTGAAGTTTCTCAGTGTGTTTTTATTTTTCATTACAGTTTCCTTATCTCCTGCGTTTCCAAGTTCTGTCTTGTATATAGTCGTTCCCATTTTTATGACATCTTTAATCTGTACTTTTGTATTCATACTCCTCTCCATAAAAAGCTCTACACCCATTTTCAGATCTGGTTGACTATTCGCCTCAAAACTCATTCACGATATTACAATATTATTCCTTACGTTGTCTTTTTCCAGTCTATTCATCTTCAAATCCATACTTCCCATGTTTCCTCTTAGTTCCTTCAACTCTTGTTGGTATCTCTTCTGATCTTCTATCATATCCTTTATATCTGATATTAGCTCTCTGGTCATTTCTATCAAATTGTCTATCTTATCTACTCTTTCGTTTTTTTATCTCTGTGGTGTTCTTATCAGCTTTTTACTCTTCTTGAATAATCCCATTCGCTCCTCTTTTTCTTGGACTCTTCCTCGTTTCGAGTCTCATCGCTATCTATTGCTCTTTCTGCTATAAAAACTTTACGTGTGTTCCTCGTATATTCCATTTTCAAACACTGGAGAAAAAGAAAAAAATTGTTGTTTATATTTCTTATCACCGTAAACAGTAAAATGATCAAGGTCGTCGCTTATCGTTTCGTTAGTTTCATACAATTTCACAAAATTATTCTCATAAATCTCCAAATTTTTTACTTATTGTCTTAATTTAACACTACACTCTGCTTTATTTCTAGTCCCTCTCGTTTACAATCGACAAACTAATTAAATAGGTCGAAACACTACCGTAATAATGCTCGTTGAACGAGTTGACTATTGCCGGACGTTCGATTCACGTGTACACACATCGCGGTCCGAAACTCAACTCAACTGAAATTATAAAAGGTAAAAATAGCCTAAATGAAATCCAAGGTCCTACTTCACATAGTTCTTCTTACAGGTTACTCGAGCAAATCACAAATTATACAGATTTTTTATCTCAAATTTAGTCATCATAGGTTCTAATGCCACTTGTTAAATTTGACAGGTTAAAGAGCCAGCTAGATATTTTAAAATGGCACCCTCTATATACGAATATAGCATTAAATAGCATTTTCTTGTCCGTTTACAAAAATATGTAACACATGATATTTATTTTCAGTCATTACCGATAAACAGGGCATTCAATTTATTGAACTGAATTTTAACTTTTAAGTAGCTCATCCGATTTACTATTTTTCTATTTGGGGGATCAAAAAAATTATTTTACAAGTAAACTTAGTTGTTTATGAGGAAACCGAATATGCTAAAAAAAATTTGGCTTTTGTCAAATTTACCAACTAGAATTTTTTAAAATGGCACCCTTTACATATGAGCACACCCATAAATAACATTTTTCACAAAAATATATAACACTTGATATTTATTTTCAGTCGTTACCGATATAGAGGGCAATGAGTTTATTGAATGAAATTTTAACCATTAATAGGCTTACTTGATTTATTATATTCCTATTTGGCACAATAAAGAATTAATAATAATATATCTAGTAAGCTTCTTAATACCATTTAATAATTTGAATGCCTTGTACAGGGTGAGTCAACGATATAGTAAAGTTCATTATCTCATTTGTTTTGGGAATGACAAAAAAAAAAAATGTTAAATACAATAGTTTTATTAATATGTTAAGGTGCACATTTTAAAATTATTTTTGAATCTACAGAGTATTTCAAAAAAGTGTGGACGATATAACATGTTTTTTTAAATGGAACATCCTATTTTCTAATTTATTTTTAAATTGTGCGTAAAATTTTATAACTTGTTTATTAATAATGTTATATACCTAAACCTAGTAGGTTCTCTGATATTTCAATTTTTTAAAAAAAAGTACTAGTTCTCAGTTTTGTAAAAAATTGCCAGTAGCGCCATTGTTTCTGAAAGTGGAATACTTATAATTGGTATGAGCATTCTATAGAGATGAAAGAAAAGATATATGTAAAGAAATTTAAGTTAGATACTACAGGGTGTCCAAAATAAATTTATGCACTTCGACTAATTTAAATTGAAAAATCTCAAATTTTTTAAATGGTACACCCTGCATTATTATTTTTTTTGTGATAGATTTTTACAAAACCCTCCAACTTTTATTAAGTATGTCATATACCAATTTCTGATAGTTTTCGACTTATTTTGAGTTTTTCAATTTTCATCCTTGTTTTTAATACACTTACGCTATAACATCATAGTTGCCAAGACAAAACAAAAATGTAGGGATTGTCAAATTTCGACATGTCTATTAAGCAAGTAACAATAGTTTAATTTATTGTAGTAAGTGACTTATAAAGGTAATAGTTATGGATTTTCCTAAGAAGGAATTAATTAATATGGTTTATATACTGGGTGAGGCGGGAAAAAATTGTCTTTTGGCAGTAAGGCTTTACGGAGCGAAGAACTCTAATAGGCGTATACCATCTGGAAAATCTTTTCAGTGCTTAATGGAACGGTCTGATGGTAGCGTTGAGTATACGAAACGGAAAGTAGTAAACCAGAATGCCACCAATGAGGAAAAAGAAATGGAGATTTTACTTCATGTTGAAGATAATTCCCAGGTAAGCATCCGTCAACTAGCTGACTTATCTGTCACATCCCAATCTACGGCTAGTTGCACCGCGAGAAAATACAAGTATCATCCCTTGCATATGGAACTACACCAAGAACTTCAAGACCGTGATTTTGAACGACTAGTTAACTTTTGTACTAAGAACTAGTATTTTTAAAAAAAAAATTAAAATATTAGAAAAACTAGGTATATACATTATTAATAAAAAAGTTATAAAATTTTACGCAGAATTTAAAAATAAATTAGAAAATACGATGTTCCATTTAAAAAAAACATATGTTATATCGGCCACCCTGTATACTCAAAAATAATTTTAAACTGTGCACCTTAACATTCCCTAAAGCTATGGCATTTAACATTTTTTCGTGATTCCCGAAACAAAGGAGATAATGAACTTTACTCTATCGTTGACTCACCCTGTACGTTAGTAACGACTGAAAATAAATATCAAGTGTTGTATATTTTTGTAAACGGTTTCAAAAATGCTATTTCATGGTGTAACTATATGTAGAGGATACCATTTAAAAATCCAGTTGGCTTTGTTGACAAGTGACAAATCTTATGTTATATTTAGCTCCTTGCAAAAAACTAAGTTTACTGAACATAACGCAAATAGGAAAAGGATAAATTAAATGAGCAACAAAATTCATTTCAAAAACTTGAATGCCTCGTATATCGGCAAATAAAAAAAATATATATATATCAAGTGTTATATATTTTTGTAAACGGACCGAAAAATGCTATGTAATGGTGTGCTTATATGAAGAGGGAGCCATTAAATAAAACTCTAGTTGGCTTTGTAAACTGTCAAATTTAACAAGTGACAAATCTTATGTTATCATATTTAGCTTCCTTACAAAAAAGCTAAGTTTACTGAGAAAATATTTCTTTTTATACCGCGAGTAGGAAAAGGGTAAATTGGGAGAGCCACAAAATGTATGTCAATAACTCAAATACCTTGTATATCGGTAACGACTGAAAATAAATATCAAGTGTTATATATTTTTGTAAACGGACCGAAAAATGCTATTTGAGAAGGTAGCCATTAAAACGATTCTAGTTGGCTTTATAAACTGTCAAATTTGAGAAGTGATAAATTTTAAGTTGTCATATTTGGTTTTTCTCACAAAAAACTAAGTGTGATAATTATTTTGATAACCTAAATAGGCAAAGCTATTTGTTTTTTGTGAATGAGCCCCTAAAAGTTAAAATTCAATTCAATAACTTTAATACCCTGTATATCGGTAACGACTGAAAATAAATATCAGGTGTTATATATATATTTTTGTAAACGGACTGTGTGTTCATATGTAAAGGTTGCCATATAAAAAAAACCTAGTCGGCTTTGTAATCTGTCAAATTTGACAAGTGATAGATTTATTGTTGGCTTCGTCATAAAAAATGAAGTTTAGTATTGAAAGAATTTTCTTGGTGTGTATAAAAGGAAAATAATGAATTAGCTGAGACACTTAAAAATATGCCCCTGTATAAAGTATCACAATAATCTTATCCATGCATAATAATTGAATCCACAATTTTAAGTTTTCCTTTAGCATTTACGTAGTTTTTCAAATTATAGTATGTTCTTTGTTAAAGATGCCTTCTTATATTTACATTAAAATTTAAATATTGGTAAGAAAATATACTACGAGGGCTATCTTTTAAGCTTTTATAAGACCAATAAAAGAAAAAAAAAAATTGGCTGTTTCTCAAAATATTCGCATTCATTTAAGATTTATACATTTTTGCAGGCGTTCGAACGAATTCTCGAAATATTTTTTTTACTCTGAAGTTGGTTCCTCGAAAACATGATTTTGGAAGGATTCAACAGCTTCTTGAGGTAATAAATATCGCTGTCTACGTATTTTTCTTTGATATTCGGGAACAAGAAGAAGTCGTTAGGCGATAAATGAGGGGAATACGTGCAATAAGATATTGATTCAATGTTTTTCTTTCTCAAATAATTAATTGTTTGACGTGCTGTGTAAAAGCTGGCAGTGCCATGTTGAAGAATGATGCGACGTTTTCGGTTATTTTTCCTGATTTCATTAATTACTTCTGGTACAAAAATTGTTGTATACCATTCAGCATTAACTTTGCTTCAATCCTTTAAAGCAATGGCCCCGTATAACCAAAGGAACAAGATACCATTTTTTTGGAAGTGCTTTGCGAACGTACCACTTTTGTTGGATTCGGTTCATCTTGAACACCCAAACAGTTGATTGTTGCTTAGTTTCCGATTCGTAGGAGTATATCCAAGAGTCGCCTCTTGTTACATTGTTGTATACGGATTTTACATGTCCTTCGTCGAATTTTTTGAGCATTTTCTTCCATCAACTGACACGTGCCTCTTTTTGAGTTTCGGTCAATTAATATGGAATCCATCTGGAACAGATCTTTTTCACAGCTAAATGTTCATGCAAAATCGAATGTACTCTGTAGTCTTCGATATTCCCTATTTCACGGTAAGTCACATGCCGATCGTCTTCAATCATGTTGCGTGCAGCATCGATGTTTTTTGAAAAACAACCGACTTTGGTAAACCTTCATCGCTGGCGGAAGCACGATCATGATGAAATTCTGCAAACCAATTGTGAACAATTTTTTCTGATAATGATTCAAAAGTTGAACGAAGCGATTCGAGACATTGCTGTTGAGTTAGGCCGTTACTAAAATCATAAAAAATCATTCCACGAAATCCTTCCCGTGAAATTTCGCTTTGTTCATAAAACTGTTTTTTTTTTAAATGCTTACTCTAAACAAACTACTTAGCCAATTTCTGAGCTGTCACTATTTTAACAATAACAAATGTCAAATTTTACAACAATAGTAATGTCACATCTCAATATCGTCATCTAGTGGTGGTTTATTTCCAAATTCTGATGCTTGTATTTTAAAATTACCGTTAGGAATAAGTTTAAAGTAAGATTCATTTTCTATCTTTCGGTTAAATATTTTTGGGTTGTTTAAAAGAAAATTTGTTTTTGTTCCAACTTTTTTTCAATTTTGGTCATATACAGCTTTAAGATTATTAAAGTTAATTTCGCAATGGACACATATTTTTTTTAAGTCAATTAGTCGGCTGGATGGTAAATTTCAGTATCGTCAGTAATATTAAAAGATTCATGATTATTAAGTGATTAGTAGAGAAATGAAAGTCGAAAATATATAGGATGAATTATAATGAACCAAGTACATTACTTAAGAAACACCTTATGGTACTGATAGAAAATTTAAAATAACGCCTACATCAGTCATTTGAAATTCTTGTAGTTTGTTTTATGGTAAATACATAGATAATTAGCAAACCGCTAAGAAATCTTTATACTAATGCGAACATATTGGAATTTAGATTATAATATTTCGTAATTCAGAGAACCAAATAGTTTAGCTAGATAAATGAAAGTTCCTTTAGTGATTTAAGTAGAAATCAAATCGTCCCTTAAAACCCTTGTGGCAAAATTTCGAACTTATATTTTTACACAATTTTGGCTAATTTTGCCGTAGTGATTTTTTGAAGCACTGGTAATTTAAATGTCAGTAACCAAATTTGTCCTGACGTGAATGGATATTTTCTTTTTTTATATAAAGGTATTAGGACGATCTACTAAATTTATGTACGGTGCAGCAAGGATCGTTTTTATTTAACAATATTGCCAAGCTGTTTTCGCCTTTTTAATAAATTTATTTAACCTGCTTTTTATATAAAGTTTTCCTTAGCCCTATAATTAGAAAGTGATATTTACGATGATAATTATTTTAGGGAAAATTAAAAGATGAAAAAGAAAATTATTACTTTCCCCTGTTTCTGTAAGCCAGTATTAAATTTACCGCTTGCATGCCCTAAGAATATAGAAATAATATATATTTTTTAAATATTCCGTAAACAAAACAAAAATTCAAAATTTGGCTCACAACAACTTGTTTGGTTTATAGTCTCCTAAAGTTAAAACTATAAATCACAATTTTTTTGTTGAAAATTGAAAGAAATTCATGGGAATTTTTAAAATTTTCTCATTCACAGTTTTTAGCAAGAAATTATTACTGACAATTTTAACCTTAGTAGACTATAAGCCTCAGAACGTGAGTTCAGAAATATATATGCTGAAATACGCAAGTTTTCTTCATAATATTTTTAAATAATCGACAAAAATCGCTATCAGTCCCATTTATCTCAAAAAGGACTGAGCAAGAAATTTTGAAAAGATTCTGGAATATTCCCCAAAAAATATACATTGAATAAAAATTATCAGAGTGACAAATTCTCTGGTATACAAAAAGAAACAATTTTTTTAAAGTCATCACTTTTCAACAATCATCGAAAACAAATTTTGTTGAAAACTCATTTAAGATGTATTTAGTGAAGTCACTAATCATCATATGCCTCCGTAGCATTTTTTTTTATTTGAAATTTAGTATTAACAGAAATATTTCCCTGAGTTTTTTAATTTTCCTCATCATTAGCTGTAATGTGTAAATAGTCACCTGCACAACAAAGTTTAATGCTTCATAAAAAAAAAAACGGTCAAGTAACTTGCTTTTAAAATAAAATAAAGTAAAATCCTTACCTAGGCTAAGTTAATTAGGTCCCTAACATCTTAAGATCCAATATGTATTTTCACGTTTTTTCTTAGTCAACAATGTATAATAGTTATATCATCTTAGCTCCCTAATAGCCAATAAATCAATCTAGCTCAATATAGAATCTAGTAATACAAGCATAAAACAAATATTTGCTGGTTAAATATTTGGTTATTTATAAACAAATAAAATAAAATTATATCTTGCACAAGAGCAACTCGCCAATCGGTTACAGTAACGTACACTTAAATATTACAAAAAAAACTTCATCATACGTCAAGAAACGTAGTTTTCATATTTATTTTTTTTATATCAGATAAATTATCAAACGTAATGCACTCGTAACAGCTATTTTTGATCCTTTTTTAAAAATAATACAAAGAAAAGTGTGCGCCAGTATTACATTATATATATTTTTTAACTCGAGTTTTCAAAACACTCCCCACTCGCTGTCCTGATAATTTTTTTTTTCACTTCCAGTTTCACCTCGCAAAACTTCACCCTTAAAGGAAAATTTAACTTTTAAAACTACACAGTTCTGATTGAACCATCAATCCCTATATTTGTGCCAAATTTCAACTATGTCAAATAGCTCCGGAGAAAACCAGGTTTGACAGACGAGAGACAGCCGGATAGAAGGGCACCGAAATGACCCGTACGAAATATTAAAAACGGATCCAAAACTCTTATTAATCTTCAAAAAAAAAGTAAAACTGGAATTCTTTACTTTCGGAATCATACTCTTCCCTGACAAATATATACGTGTCAATGGTAAAAAAAATATGCTTTTAAATGCACACAGTAAAGTTGCTTTGAAATTATTAAACATTATCTAATCATTATATATTTATTTTTTCTTTCTGTAGGCCATTTATATAGCCCAGTCGTCACGGGTTTTGAACTCTCATTAAATGATAACAGGCTGCATTTGACACACGGGTAGTTTTTTGGAAGTAGAATACGACAAAAAAAAATTGCTAAAATTTGATGTACGCTAGGCTCACAAAATCCAAAATAAAATCAAAAATTCGTTTGTTTTTGGTAAATAAAAAACCGGTCAGGTGCAAGTTTATCTTGCGCAACTAATGTTCCGTACGTTGATTGCTTCTGAAATAAAAATTTTTGTTACGGAGGTATAAAATGATCAGTGACTTCACAAAACACACTCCAAATGAGTCTTCAACAAAGTTTGTTTCCGATCTTTACTGAAAACTGATGACCTTGAAATTTTTGTTTTTTTTTTTATACCAGATAAATAATTAAGGGTACGTTTTCGTTCAATCTACATCCCGTGGAGAATATTCCAGATGTTTTTCAAAATTTTTGGATCAGTACTTTTCGAGATAGAGGGGCGTACAGCGATTTTTTCAAAATAATATAAAGAAAAGTATACGCATGTAAGATTTTATATATATTTTTGAACTCGTGTTTTTACAAGCTTTGTTTCCGATCTTTACTGAACACTGATGACCTTGAATTTTTTTTTTTTAAATTTATACCAGATAAATTATTAAAGGTAATGCACTCGTAATAATTTTCGTTCAATCTACACCCCGTGGAGAATATTCCAGAACTTTTTCAAAATTTTTGGATCAGTACTTTTCGAGATAGAGGGGGGGGAGAGCGATTTTTCGCAATTTTTTCAAAATAAAACAAAGGAAAGTGTGCGCATGTAAGACATGATATATATTTTTGAACTTGTGATTTTACAAGCTTTCATTTGACACCACACTCGATGGCCTAAAAAAAAAATTTTTTTTTCACTTCCGATTTCACCCCCCAAAACTTATCCCCTAAGTAAAAATTTAACGTTCAAAACTACACGGTTCCGATGAGGCCATCAATTTCTATATTAGTACCCAGTTTCAATTTTCTACGACAAATAGTTTCGGAGAAAATCGGGTGTGATAGACAGACGGACAGACACCGAAGTCATCTTATAAGGTGCTCCGTACGGAACACTAAAAAGTTATCGAAAAACTTATAGCACCGCGTGAACGAGACGGAAATTTTACAAAAAAATAGTATATGGTTTTTTTTTCCAGATTTTTTTGTTAGCGTGAAGATTTATTAAAAATTCGGATAAGTGATTCAAAAAGTGTATTGTGCCGAACAAGTTAATTCGAAAGTCTACGCGCACCACTCGAAGGTTAATTGGTATTACTTGTTTTCGGAATGTAAAAAGAAAACCAAAAAATAGCTTTCTAAAGAGGAGACTTTCGGCTTTTCGACGATACTAATAGTTTTTATTTTTGTTACTTTATAATTTGTAAAACTTAAAACGAAATTTTTGTTTGCATGATTTTAACGGGCATAGAGCAAATATTTAATAAAATACAGTATTGAAAAAAAATCCTTGTGCATATATCATTATTATGTCTTAAGTCTCAATATAAGAATAATTAAAAATACCCACATTGCCTGTGGTTTTGAAATATGAAAATTTGCCTGCTGCAGTGCGCCGCCGGCTATTTCAAAGCAGTACGACATGCTCAAAAAAAGTAGGACATTTTTTTTTTAATTACAGCTTAAAGTATACTTCATATTAAAAAATCATTAAAAACTTTAAAAAATTTTCTCTTTTTTTGTAATTTTGCTCTTAAAAAAGTGTTTATGATAAAAGTTTTTTTTTCTTATTATAAGCATATAACTAACTAAACTTAATATAAAAAAAATATATTTAAAGGTGGAACATGAAAGATAAAAGTCCAAGCTTTAAGTATAAAGCATTCATATTCCATTTAAACATCCAAGTACAAAGAAAACACAAATTTCTAAATTACTCGAAGAAATTAAATGAATTACGTACACTTTGGCCGTCATAATAGAACCGCCATTTTGGATTTTTCAAATCTGTCATCGGATTCTTAATCAGCACCCCGAGAAACACCTTAATAATCAATTTCAAAATATTTAACGGTATACAGAAACGTTAATTTAATTAAATGAGGTTGGAAGCATGATTCCCATTTCAACTAAAGGGGTTAAACGAGCCATTTTATTTTAATTTTTTTTTTTTTAATTACTGTAAAACTAAAAAAGAAAAATAATCTATATACTATTTTCTTGTAAAATTTCCTGTTCTTTCACGTGGTGCTATTAGTTTTTAGATATCTTTTTTATTTTACAGATATTTGGGAAAAACCGAATTTCTCTTGTTTTTCGATTTTGTAGGCTCAGCGAATACTTTAGAGCAGCAAACTTTCTTATCGTATGTTACATTCAAAAAACGCTTTTGTTAAAATTTGCCCCTGACGTCTGGGGTAATATATAAGTAAGGTCTATTAAGTCATAATGGATTAGTTCTTTGGGATTCAGAATTTGTTTCATTTTTACCACGCCAACACCTTTTATCTATTTATTGAACGAAGAAAAACTAATTTTTCAGCCGTTATTTGTTGTTACATGATAAATTAAGTAAAGTTATTGTCATATTTTTCTGCATTTTTTCCTAAACTAATTTATCTTCTCAAAAGAAACGTAACAATAGCTTCCCAAGTGTTTATAAATCTCAAGTTGTTTTCGTCGTTGTGTAATTCTGCCTTGAAGCAATTATTCCGAAAATGAAATAATTAAGATGCAGACAATAAAACATTACCGTTTTGAGTTTCTTAAGAAAATGGAAGCTTTTATTTTCCACTATTTACTTACAGGTCATTTAATTCATTAGAATCAAATTAGAATGGAAATTTGTTATACATTTAATTGGTGTCAGACGGAATTTGTTTACGTTGTTACGGAAGTTTAAGACATTTCCAAGTAGATTTTAATTATTATTAAATGATTTTGTTTGTTGGAACAACTAATTTATCAATCATTAAAGTACGTAGATGAAAAAGCTGCTGTTTATTTCACAACCTTTTAACTGATATAATAGATAACAATTAAATTAACATAAATAACACAGGCCAACAAAAAAAATAATTGTAAAAACTTTTTAAACGAATACATCTAAGTGTTATGTATTTCTTGGTGCTGAAATCGTATTTGGTATCAGTTTTTTTGTATCACCCACAGTTCTCTCACAATATGACATCGACTAAATTTCAAAATAGGGAAAATTTGAGGCATTAAATTGGATACAAACTGTTGATCTCTTGTTGTATAATGGTAAATAGATGTTCCAGATTCCAATAAATGTTTTTCTTTCAGCCCAGAACCAAGCAATTCTGCTTTTTCCTTAGTCAAACCCAAGTCTCTCACTAAGTCATTTAACTCAGTTTGTGTAAACAACTGTGGTTTTAAATTTTCTGGAGAACATTGAAACTCATCATCATCCGGTCGACTTTCATTAAATTCGGGACTGGACTGTGAAACGTCATCAATAGACTGAGGTGGCTCAGGGACAGGAAGTCCCGGTCCATGTTCTACCGGCCGATTAGCTGAAGTAAAGTTAGAATAGACAATTACTTTCTTATTTTTGGAGTTATATTCAGAAACATCAACGCTGTAAAAATAACAATCATTTGAATGATTTTCTTGCTCTCTCCATACCATGGGTACTGCAAATCTAAAAGCTTTCTTTTCTTTCTTATACTAGTTCCTAAGGTCCTCGATACAAACATAAAATACTTTGTGAGGAGCCCAACATTTTTCTCGATTACCGATTTCTACACCAAAATATGCAAAGTATACTCTTTTTACAAAGTCAGTAATGTTTCTTTGATTTTTTTTAACAAAAATAACAATCATTTGAATGATTTTCTTGCTCTCTCCATACCATGGGTACTGCAAATCTAAAAGCTTTCTTTTCTTTCTTATACCAGTGCCTAAGATCCTCGATACAAACATAAAATACTTTGTGAGGAGCCCAACATTTTTCTCGATTACCAGAACACCAAAATATGCAAAGTATACTTTTTTTACAAAGTCATGTTTCTTTGATGTTTTTTAACTATAACCTCATCACATATATAAAAAAAAGTGTTGGAAGAGTTTTAACAACCCCGATTAGCCATAATTTGAGTGTGAATTAAAGCACATGGGTTAAACACTGCCATGCGAGGTTATATTAACTGGAAAAAAAAACAGCTGTGACCTATTATCGGAACTGCCGACCTAATAACATTTGATTTTACTGCCAACCTTATAAAATTCTGATTTTATTGCCAACCTAATAACGAATGATAAGTAAGCAATAAACTTTTCACATTTTCAATATTAAAATGTGAAAAATTGGTGGGCAATACGACTTTTTTATTAATATTTTCAGACTCATCACACCAAAAAACAAACAGGTAAAATTATTAAAAAATGTTTTTTATCGTTGGCCTGTGTAATTGATACTGTGATATATGGTAATAATGAATTTGTCCAATTCGAGTGCGGTAAAGAAGATTATCTGTAGGGAATAAATAATCGGAAACATTTTTATGATTAAGCTAATAAATTTAAACCACAAATAAATTTAAACGGAAAAATCTACTATAAAACTTTACACAATATTTTGCACCACATTTTGAGGACTATTATTTCAACTCGCTTAAAAATATTTACAGTGCTTTGCTAATTTTATAATAAATTATAGGGATGCGCTGTAATTAAATTTTCTATAAGAATTATATTGTAAGTAATAATTTGAAAAAATTATTTTAATTTAGCAATTATATGAGAAAGTAACATAAAATAATAAGTGTAAGTTGTCCAATGCGCAATTAGTAGTGTTCCGTACCGAAATATTTAATACCTAAATATATATTTTTTAAGGGTCTAGCATACATGCCGCAGGGAAAATCCCTAAAGCGCTACAGGTGCGACAGATGTGCAGAAAAACAGATTCACATTGGTCTTGAATCGCTGTAAATTTTACTAGGTCGAGAAAATAGTCCTGCGCAAATTATTCCAAAAGGATGAGGTTCTCCATATAAAAGATTGCTTCAAAAGGGTTGTACGAGGAGTAACAAGCTGAACCTCATTCGAATGTGAAATATTAGCGCGACGTGTATTTCTAGCATGCACCGCTCTGGGAAGAATTAAGCTGACGGCATCCATCGAACACTTTCCATGAAAATATTGTAAACTCAGGTCTTCTTTGCGAATTCCAACAAATCAAGGTTGTTGGCCAGTTCCGAGTCTTTAATCAGCGAACAGCTCTTTTCTGAATAGAATCCAACAAATGTAGTGTATGTTTGGGAGCAGAGCCCCAAACATGGGAGCAGTATTCTATAGTTGGTCAAATTTGAGCTTTGTACAAAATTAATAGTTGTTGTGGAGTGTAAAGCTTTCTTGTTCTAAATAACATTCCCAGCTTTTGAGAAGCTCTCTTTGCTATGCCTGTAACATGTTCATGTCAATACATATTTGCTCCCAAATTAAAGAACAGCAAATTGAGTGGCGATGATAGAGGAATGGAGTTTTCCGACATAAAAAGTTAGCTTTTTTTGAAAAAACTGCCGCCTGGATTTCTGTAGCGTTAAATTCTGTCTCCCCAAGATAGAATTTCTTCCAGGTCTATGTTAAATTAAACGACCTCCTGCCATCTGCGGATATTTGCATGAGTAGCCGGTGTTCGAGCGTTCAAAGTGAATGATGAGACAAGCGTACTGTCATCTGTAAAGATTTAGATTGGATTCCTGGTCTTTTCCAGCAGATCGTTAATATAAATTAGAAAGAGAGTAGGAGACAGTATGGAGCCCTGGGGAACACCGGCGTTGATTAAAGTTGTTAGAAAAAAGTTCATTGATTTCCGCTCGTAAAGAACGCACTTTGAGGAAACAATAAACATAACTTTTCAGACATAAAAGAAGAGTGTAGCTTAGCCAACAATCTGTCGTGGCAAATATGGTCGGATGCCTTGGATATATCGAAAGCAACCGCTTAATATTATCCACAGTGCTCAATTGCGTTGTTCCAAACATGTGCTACATAAGTTAGAAGATCTCCTGTTGATATCTGTTTACGAAAGCCATATTGATGTTCGCTAATAATATTGTTTAACTATATATAAATAAAATGAAATTATTTTCTCTCGATACCCATCCGTATGTGTACTGAAAAATATATTAATAAAACTTTCACCATATTGTCAAGAAACATAGTTTTCATATTTTTGATAGCAGATAAATTATTAAACGTAATGCCCTTTTCGCTCAATCTATGAAGAATATTCTAGAATTTTTTCAAAATTTTTTGATTTTTGCCAATTGTCTTAACATAATACAAAGAGAAGTGTGCGCAATTATAACATCATATATATTTTTAAACTCGTGTTTTCACAAGATTTCATTTGACACCCTACTCGATGACCTGGTGATTTTTTTTCACTTCCGATTTCACCCCGCAAAATTTAACTTTCAAAACTACCCGGCTCTGATTGAGCTATCTATTTTTATATTTATACCAACCTTGAACTTTCAATGCCAAATTGTTTCGGAAAAGTTGGTTGTGATAGACGGACAGAAGAAAAGACGGACAGGCGGACACATAAGTATTACGTATGAAACACTAAAAATAAAATAGTTTGTCTTAACCTGCTTCATAAAATTAAATCAGATGATTTAGTAACATTATATTCTCACCATATATGACAATATACACAGTGCGACAAATAATTTTTTTGAAAAATGATCTGCATATCATAGGTTAGTGGCATCATCAAGAAGTTTAAAATGTCATTTTAAAGAAATTCTAACGGCCTTTCGTGAATTTTATGCTTTTTGATTTACTAATATGTCAGCATAATTCTTCTTCGCTTCAGATATTATTTCTGCTATATTTTGTAGTACTACTGGTTGTTCTAGAAACAAGAGTTAAATAATTCAATGATGTTATAAGAGACGAAGAGTTTATTATTTCTGTGTAAAGATGTTTTATTTGGATGGAAACGAATTCTCATATCAGCTAATAAGCCCTATTACATACTTGGACATACCCATCCTAATTAATTTAGCAAAATGATCTTTGTTCTAAACTCTATCGAAGGCTGTACTTACATCGAAGAACATTGCATCTATTTCAAACTTACAATTACAGTTTAAGGAAATATTCGAGAGTTAAACAATTCATTGATGTTATAGGAGATGAAGAGTTTATTATTTCTGTGTAAAGATGTTTTATTTGGATGGAAACAAATTCCGATATCAGCTAGATACTTAGGCATACCCATCCTAATTAATTTATCAAAATGATCTTTGTTCTAAACTCTATCGAAGGCTGTACTTACATCGAAGAATATTGCATCTATTTTGAACTTACGATTAAAGTTTAAGAAAATATTCGACGCTAATCCATGTTAACAGCAAAACTAAAACAGTAATAAATATATATACTATTTAACAATCGCGAGTGATAAATTCGGAATTGTCAAAAATTAAAGTTTATTTATAATTAAAAAACTGACTATAAATAAACTGAACCCCACTTATACATAAAACAAACAGTTAAGATCGTCTGACTGTCTCCGCCTTGATGCTCTGGTATTTATGGACCACCGTTGTAGCTTAAAGTATTTCCTTTTAACATAGGTTATTAGATGGGAAATTATCGGTTTGATATTCCTTTTGCTGGTTCTAAGTTTGCCAACAATAAACTTGAAAATTATTTTTAGGATTGGTGAGATTTTGAAATTAAATTTTACAATTTTGTAGGCTTTCCTCTTTTTTTTGCATTTGGTACTTCACAATTTAAAATTTTTTTTTGTCTTTTCTATTTTTTTCCGTTTTTTATATTTTCTTAGATGAACGGGTTGGCAACTCTCCTCTCTATCCTTCCCTAGCTTCGCCAATCGCTGTATTCCATTGTTTGTCGAATATGAGTTTTATACAGTTCGGTTTTTTAAGCTGTTATGAAATTTCCTTTTGATGGTACCCTTTATTTTACTTTTCGATAACAGTAAACTGGAGTCTATATTTACGTTAGTAGAGCTTAAGCCACGGACATCTATTATAAAGAGTAAAACTCGTTACAACGTAATCGATATATGTATGTCGGCAAGTATTACTAAAGGTGTATTTATGGTAAAATTTACCATGAAAGAATGTGTTTAAGCTTAACTTGTTAGATGTACAGGGATGATCTATTCGCCATTATCATTTAGTTCAGCCTCATTGACTCTTTGCGTTCCTTTACGAATGATTTTATTTTTAATTTATTTAAGTACTAAAATTGTGCAGACAAATATGAATACATATTTTTGGAAAACATTAAGTTTTTCTTCACAAGAAGTATTTAAAAAAATCTACATATAAATTACATAATAAAAACATACGTAACGCTTACTGTATTTTTCTGTATGACTCACTTATCTATATCCCCCCTATTCCATATATCTGTTGCTATAAATAATTATGCTTAAATTTTGTGAAACATTTAAAACTAAAATCGGAAAAAATTCTTTTAATGCTATTCAAACCCTACAATATTTAACGACCCAACCTCTGTCAAGTCTCCACTCTTAGGAATTATAAATAATGAAAAAATTTTAAAATTTCCATATTTCTTGGCCCCAAGAATCATGAAAAGGACGTACTGCACGAGACGCATGAAATCAACCCTCTCCTTTGACCCTCTTTTACATTTTACTTTTTTATAATATATTTGTTTCAAATTTGTCCATTCCTATTCAAAAATTTAAAAAATTCTCATATTACAAGATAATACTATAGGGTGTTCTCACGTCTTTCACCATCTTCTCCAAACAAAAACCCTGAAAACCATCCATAATACGCTAAATACGAAGTTACTTACCTCCTTTTCCACATTTTCAAGCCTTTGCAGGTGTTAATGTTAATAATTATGCATAAATGTCTTTATTATTCAAACAAAAATAAAATAGAAATAATTCACATAATACTATAAAAAACCGGTCAAGTGCAAGTTGAACTTGCACAATTAGTGTTCCGTACGTTGATTGTTTTTAAAATAAAAATTTTTGTTAGGGTGGTATAAAATGATCAGTGACTTCACAAAACACACCCCAAATGAGTTTTCAACAAAGTTTGTTTCCAATCTTTACTGAAAACTGGTGACCTTGAAATTTTGTTTTTTTTTATATACCAGATAAATTATTAAAGGTAATGCACTCGTGATAATTTTCGTTCAATCTATACACCGTTGAGAATATTCCAGAATTTTTTCAAAATTTTTTGATCAGTACTTTTCGAGATAAGGCAGGGGACAGCGATTTTTTAAAAGTAATACGAAGAAAAGTGTGCGCAAGTATTACATTATATATATATTTTTTACTCGTGTTTTCACAAGTTTTCATTTGACACCACACTCGATGACCTAGTAAAAAAAAATTTTTTCACTTCCGATTTCACCCCTCAAAACTTATGTTACGGTGGTATAAAATGATCAGTGACTTCATAAAACACACCAAAATGTGTTTCCAACAAAGTTTGTTTCCAATTTTTACTGAAAACTGATGACCTTGAAATTTTTGTTTTTTTTATATGCCATATAAATTATTAAAGGTAATGCACTTGTGATAATTTTCGTTCAATCTACACCCCGTGGAGAATATTCCAGAATTTTTTCGAAATTTTTTGATAAGTACTTTTCGAGATAAGGCCCGGGACAGCGATTTTTTCGCGAATTTTTAAAAATAATACAAAGAAAAGTGCGCGCAAGTATAATATATATATATATATTTTTTACTCGTGTTTTCACTAGCTTTCATTTGACACCACACTCGATGACCTAGTAAAAAAATTTTTTTTTTCACTTCCGACTTCACCCCCCAAAACTAACCCTTTAAGTCAAAATTTAATTCTCAAAACTGCATGGCTCTGATGAGGCCATCAATTCCTATACTATTACCAAATTTCACCTTTCTATGTCAAATAGTTTCGGAGAAAATCGGGTGTGACAGACAGACAGACAGACAGACAGACAGACAGACAGACAGACAGACAGACAGACAGACACACCGAAGTGATCTTATAAGTGTTCCGTACGGAACACTAAAAAGATACAAAATCTATTGACACAAAGTCTATCATCCCTCTCTCTTGGAGCGATGTTAGTCAAAAATGAAAGCTTTCATCCCTACTTCCAGTATCATAAGATTTTAAAATCGATACTTCATTTTGTTTTGCGAATTCCAAATTTTAAAAAAAACAAGAATCCGAAATACTCATCTTTTAACAAGAGAAGTAACAATAGTTTTAATAAAGTAGTCTATCTATCAATTACAAAAATTATTGCTTATATTTATAATGTTTCATTCATTAGACAAGGCGACTCAATATCTCCAAAGCGGTTCACGTTGACTTTAGAAGACATTTTCAAATCGCTAAAGGGGGAAAATAAAGGAATACTAATGGACGGTGAACAATTAAATAACTTAAGGTTCGCAGATGATGTCACTCTGATTGCCAACACAAAAGAAGAATTGCAAGAAATGCTGATGGAATTAAACAACAAGTCTTGAGAAATAGGTCTAAAAATAAACTTCACTAAAACCAAATATTTGAACAACGAAAGTGAAGATAACAGCCAGGAAATTGAAAGAATAGAAAAGGTACAAACATTCATATATTTAAGACAAAAAAATCGAAATATCAAAAAATAATTTGAAGGCTGACTTGGATAGAAGAGTCTCGTTATTTTGGTATGCATTCGGAAGGTTACAATCTACATTTCAATTGGATATCCCAAATATAATAAACGCCAAAGTGTTTGATCAATATGTAATGCCGGTATTAACATATGGCACAGAAACATGACTTTTAAATAAAAGTACAATAAATAAACTCCAGGTAACCCAAAGAGCAATAGAGAGGAAAATGAGTGAAAAACATAAGACTCCAAGATCGTATTTCTAACATCGACAAACGAAGAAGATCAAAAGTGACAGATGTAATACAACGAATATATATATTAAGGAGGAATTGGGCAGGACATATCGCAAGGATGAACGATAACAGATGGGCACACCATATGACTGATTGGAGGCCTAGAGCACATAAAAGCTGCTAAGGTAGACCACAGACAAGATGGACGTACGACATAAAAAGATTAGCAGGACACGATTGGATGCAAGAAGCACACAACAGGGCTCATTGGAGACAACTTGGGGAGGTTTACATCCGACTATGGATGGAATAAGTTAATGATGATGATGAGGATTAATATTTCATTTTACTAATTTTAACAAAATCATTATCAGAGTTATTTCAAAACATAAAATAAACTAAAAAAAAACTGTATGTGATATTTTGAATAATGTTCAGATTAAGAATAATTCTGTGAAAATGTGGTTGTTTAAAATGCCTGATTACCTTCAAAAATTGTCATTTTTTATAAAATTTTAGTTGGTTTGAAATCTGTTGAATTTGTCAGGTTTCTATTTTTCACATATTTAACTTCTTTATCATAGGATTTTCGACAAAATAAACAAAGTGTCTATTTTTTATAGTAGACGAATTACAAGTAAGTTAATACTTTGTAGCAATACTACTTCTGTATTAAGGTATGACATTGTCCTTATAATTTACTGCTCTCTATTCATAATGGTTACATTATTATGGTCAGCCATAAATTATATTGATAAATAGGTAATGTGGTATTTTCCATCGACGTAGTGGTTTCTGGATATCAACTATTAATAGATTAATTACTAAAGTTTGTCCAAACGCTTAGCTATATTAAACAAAATTGCTGTTGTATGTTTGTATTAAATGATCGCGATGTTGGGTCTGACATTATTAATAGTTAATTATCACACCAAATAAATAAATTGATTTTCCTCGGGCAAAATACATTAATTTATTTTGAACTGGAATGGATACTTCCATATTTAAGTGTGTTGCTGCTTACTAGTTTAGATAAATAATAAGAACAAAACATTGTTGTTTTCAGAAATAAATTATGATTGCTTTACCTGATTAACTTAAATGATTAAAGCAAGCGTCTTATCTACTACTACTACTACTACACTAATATACACACACACACATATATACATTTATATATATATATATATATATATATATATATATATATATATATATATATATATATATAATTTTTCTTTTTATTGAACCTTTGACTATTATAAACTTATTTATGTGTATTTTCTTGGGTATTAGGTTCTGCTTAACATTTTTAACCACTTAATTAACGTTTTTTGCCCTATTATTTTGAGCATTTTCAATTTTTTTTTTTTTTATTTACATCTAAAAACATAATCAAATTTTTATAATACAACACATACAATATAATACATTTATTTAAGACCCTTAAAATTAAATACAAATATAATAAAATAATAACAGGACCTTGAAAATTTCGTTGTCGGTGCACCAGTGAATTATATTTCATGGTTCTTATCAATAACTGCATTCTTTACTTTGATAAATTTTTGGTTTTTATTTTTTATTTTTTTATTATGTGTACATGGTGTATCTATTTAAAATAGTAAGTGTATATACCAATTCCCACCATTAAGAGGATGTATATTTTTATTTTTTTCGTACATTTAATTCTTAATTAAATTTGTGTAAATGTGATTGACTCGACTCCTCTTACGTCAGTCCTATCATTCACTGCGTTCTAATCTTTTTTGATTTCAATCCTTTCTTTGATCTGCAGCTTGGCATAATTCCGGTCTTTGTTTAATATTTTTGTGTCATTAAAATTAAAATTGTGCATATATTCAGCTTCGTGTTTGCTGAGCGCTGTGGACGCATTTTTTGTATATTTGTGTCCATTCAGTCCGTTTTTTAATAGCTAACAAGTCATTCCGCTATATTTTTTTGGACAGTCGTTGCACGGTATTGAATACACATCATTTGATTGGTTCATCTTGGGAACATAACTTACTAAGTTGGTAAATACTGAATTTAATTTATTGTGAGTTTTATAGCACACAACAATGTTAAGCTTTTTAGTGTTCCGTACGGAATACTTATAAGATCACTTCGGTGTCTGTCTATCTGTCTGTCTGTCTGTCTATCTATCTGTCTGTCTGTCTGTCACACCCGATTTTCTCCGAAACTATTTGACATAGAAAGGTGAAATTTGGTAATAATATAGGAATTGATGGCCTCATCACAGCCATGAAGTTTTGAGAATTAAATTTTGACTTAAGGGGTTAATTTTGGGGGGTGAAAAAAAAAAAAACACGAGTAAAAAATATATATATATAATATTATACTTGCGCGCACTTATCTTTGTATTATTTTTAAAAATTCGCGAAAAATCGCTGTCCCGGGCCTTATCTCGAAAAGTACTAATCAAAAAATTTCGAAAAAATTTTGGAATATTCTCCACGGGGTGTAGATTGAACGAAAATTATCACGAGCGCATTACCTTTAATAATTTATATGGTATAAAAAAAAAAAACAAAAATTTCAAGGACATCAGATTTCAGTAAAGATTGGAAACAAACCTTGTTGAAAACTCATTTGGGGTGTGTTTTGTGAAGTCACTGATCATTTTATATCACCGTAACATAAATTTTGACTTAAGGGGTTCGTTTTGAGGAGTGAAATCGGAAGTGAAAAAAAATTTTTTTTTACTAGGTTATCGAGTGTGATGTCAAATGAAAGCTTGTGACAACACGAGTAAAAAATATATATGTAATGTAATACTTGCGCACACTTTTCTTCGTATTACTTTTAAAAAATCGCTGTCCCCTACCTTATCTCGAAAAGTACTGACCAAAAAATTTTGAAAAAATTCTGGAATATTCTCCACGGGGAATAGATTGAACGAAAATTATCACGAGTGCATTACCTTTTATAATTTATTTGGTATATAAAAAAAATAATTTCAAGGTCACCAGTTTTCAGTAAAGATTGGAAACAAACTTTGTTGAAAACTCATTTGGGGTGTGTTTTGTGAAGTCACTGATCATTTTATACCACCCTAACAAAAATTTTTATTTTAAAAACAATCAACGTACGGAACACTAATTGTGCAAGTTCAACTTGCACTTGACCGGTTTTTTTTAAAACCCATTTCAATTTTTCGGAGAGTCCTTTGGTATAAGAAAGAGATAAGAATCTTTGTCGGTTTGGTTCGTTTTTATTTTTGTAGAAATTTAAGTAGTGTTTTACTTCTTGCAAAACTTCTATTTATTCAGGAATTAAAGGTTAACGTTCTGTTAGATGATTGTTTGCTAGCGGTACAAAAAGAAAAAATAAACGAAATTTTACACAACTGTAATGACTTCCATAAAAACCTACAATTCACATCGGAGATTGAAAAAGATGGTGAAATAAACTTCTTAGATCTAACGCTAATTAGACATGACAAAATTCTCACTAAGTGGTATACAAAACCTACCTGGTCAGAAAGGTATCTAAATTACTACTCGAATCACGCAATGTCATAAAAAATTAGTGTTATTGTAGGGCTTACAGACCGAGCAATAAAACTGACCTTACCTGAACTAAGACCTGACGCTCTGAAAAAAGTAAAAACAATTTTAATACAAAATGAATTCAAAGAAAATGACATCAACCGGACAATAAAGAAAAGACATTATAACAATTTAACTAACAACAAAAACAAAAACGAACCAAACCGAGGAAGATTCTTACCTCTTTCATATACCAAAGAACTCTTCGAAAAAACTGAAATGGGTTTTAAAAAAGCATAACATTGTTGTGTGCCATAAAACCCACAACAAATTAAATTCAGCTTTTTACCAATTTAAAAAGTCACGTTCCCAAGATAAACCAATCAAATTCAATACCGTGCAACGACTGTCCAAAAAATATATATCGGAATGTCTTGTCAGCCATTAAAAAATAGACTAAATGGACACAAATATACAAAAAATGCGTCCACTGCGCTCAGCAAACACGAAGCAATTTAAGCAAAGTTTTAGTTTTAATGACACTAAAATCTTAAACGAAGACTGGAATTATGCCAAGCTGCAGATCAAAGAAATGATTTAAATCAAAAAAGATAAGAACGCAGTGAATGATAGGACTGACGTAAGAGGAGTCAGTCATATTTAAACAAATTTAATTAAAAATCAAATGTACAAAAAAAAAATAAAAATATTCATCCTCTTAATTGTGGGAATTGGTATATATACTTACTATTTTAAATAGATACATCACGTACACATAATAAAAAAATAAAAAAGAGAAATCAAAAAATTTATCAAAGTAAAGAATGCGATTATTGATAAGAACCATAAAATAAAATTCACTGGTGCACCGACAACGAAACTTTCAAGGTACTGTTATTATTTTATTATATTTATATTCAATTTTAATGGTCTATGGTGGTATTATATTTTGTGACGTTTGTAAAATAATTATATGTGTTGTATTGTAAATATTTGATTATGTTTTTAGATGTAAATAAAAAAAAAATGAGAATGCCCAAAATAATAGGGTGAAACGTTAATTAAGTGGTTAAAAATTTTAAGAAGAACCTAATACCCAAGAAAATATACATACATAAGTATATATATATATATATATATATATATATATATATATATATATATATATATATATATATATATAAATATACATATACATAGATAATGTTTTTATTTATTCCTTGTAAATTACAAAGCTCCATATAGGAGCGTGGAACAATGTCAAAAGTTCTTAAACTAAGAAATATTGCATTTTATCAAATATTCTAGTTACACACATAAAAATAGCCGAGATATATATATATATATATATATATATATATATATATATATATATATATATATATATATATATATATATATATAATATACTTTACGTTACTACTCACTAAATTATAAAATGTTTTTCTATTAACATCTATTCATAATTCACATTTTAGTTTCCCAAAGCGAAGCATTCTAAGATACACGTCGCGCTAATAGAGCACATTCGTATGAGGTTCAGCTTGTCACTTCTCGTCCTAGCCTTTTCAAGTAGTCTTTTATATGAAGAACATCAACACTTTAGAATGATTTTCCCAGGATTATTTAGAGTTACTAAGTACTTTTATCGAGTATAACTGAGAGGGAGCTTTTAAAAATTTATAACCAATTCGATTAATTGCAAATTATACACTATATTGTGCGGCATGTAAAAAATATTGGTAATATTGCAATAAATACTCAATAGTACGTCCATAACTACAAATTAATATTGCGGAAAACTGCCAAAACTTAAATAAGGGTCGAGAAATCACCGAGATTGTGTAGCGACCTGTGTATTTTGAAATTAGCAAACTCTTCTTTGGAACTCCGATTCCAATTACCAATATATTGGTTATATTTATGTAGTTTAAAAGTTTATCCATCACGCATACACATCACAAAGTTATACTGCGCCATAATGCCATTAAGACGTTCATAGATAGCAGGCCGACCCTTGGCAAGGTCGTTGATAAGCAGGACGTGCAAGTCAAGACCGTAGAAAAGCGAGCTAATGATACCATCTTTCTATCAGAATGGACCCCTCGTTAAACTGTAGGTTCCACGTAGGCTTTAATTTTCTGGACGTTCCCTATATTTTTCTGGACGATTTGTAATTTTCATTATTGATGAAACAACTTCTAGAATAGAGGAGCACTATGTTTGATCTTAACTTAACTAAAGTTAACCTATCCTAAAAAAACTGTGTGGATGTACCATTGCTCTAAAATCGGTGGCATAACCAGGCTCAAAGGACAGGGGACATAATAATATGATGAGCGTTTCATTAAGAAAAAAGAGAACACTAAATGCAGAGCTGCTCATAGAGGGTAAAGGAGGCTCAATCGAAAAAGAAGGGAGCACCAAACAACAACCGATAGCCGAAACCGCTTGATGAAAAAAATGCGCTTTTGCTTTCAAACTTTAAAAGCTTAAACTAAAAATCAATGGAAATTTTTCTCCAAAAACTTTTCATTCGGTAGAAGTTTAAGAACTTATATTTTCCCTAAAAAACGGTGAACATATGGGAGGAGATTTTTCACAGACAAAATACTGTTCTCATTAAAACTCTTAATTTTACAACCAATTAAAAGTCGATGGCGCCGAGTGAAAAAGGAAATCCTTATTCCTAACGGTTGTTATTTTCTACATCCATGCCAGAAATATATCAAGTAGCAGCCTAGGCTAAAACCAAGAACTAAATTATGGGCTCGGCTATAGACCATGTCAAGGAGCAGAGCAAGAGGTGACCCGCTTTAACCTCCTCTCGATACCACGTTGCCTTCCAGTGTGGTCAGGTAGCGTTACTGCGTACTATGATTAACAAGACAGTTGCTAGAATATTTGTTTGTTTCTTATTTACACATATTGTTTCCATTTTCTTTCTTGGAGTTTAAAGTTATTTATTTTCTCTTGCGTTTTTATGCTGTTGTTTAAAAAAACTGGTAATAAAGTTATTACTTCCTTCATTTTGAATGATTTGTTTTCTTCTTTCTTCTGTGCCGGTTACTTTTCAGGGAACAATTCGGTTAGGCAGCTAATAGCTGATATACACATGAACAGACGCTTTACCGGTTCTCTCTCTAAACAGGTGTGTAGAGGTCGGTGAGCCCCTTATCACTGGAATTTGGAGATGCTAATACTAACTAAAGTTACTCAAGAAAACCAACCAGTATTGTTATTTATATATTATTTACCGGTATTAATAAACAGCTGACTGATACTTTATTTCTGTGCATCAAAACAACTAAAAAAAGCTAGATCTTTTATCTCTAAAATCTTTGATTCTAAGAAATATTAACTACATAGATAACGTAAAATTTATAAAGTCGAACTTGCGCAATTAGTGTTCCGTACGTTGACTGCTTTCGAAATAAAAATTTTTGTTACGGAGGTATAAAATGAGCAGTGACTTCACAAAACAGACCCCAAATGAGTTTTTAACAAAGTTTTTTTCCGATTTTTACTGAAGAGTGTTGACCGTAAAATTTTGTTTTTTTTTTATATACCAGATTTTCTTGCTGTTTTCTCGTATCAAGTTTCTTTACGCAATAGGTACTGATTTTGTAGGTATTCTTGATTTTTCCGAGAATATGATACACTCGCGACTAACAAGATTTGTGCTTTCATTCACAATTAATTTGACTTCACGAATTTTAAAAAACAAAACTGCAAGAACTTGTCGATTTGACTGTAATTTTGCACCTACTATTTGGTGGTTTACCTCTCCGACCAAGAAAATCCTTTTTTTTTGGAACTTCGCGCTTCCATTGTCATCTTGGAGAACTAAAACAACGCGTTTTAATAGTCGGACAAAACGTATTAGAATGACAAATAAATCGAGTGACTTCTCAACTCAAATGAGCTAAAATTTATGGTACAAGTATTTTAGAATAAAACGAGCAAAATTAGGCCCTATACATTAAAAAAAAGAAGTCGAAAAATAATAATATAATAATAGTTATAGTCAAATATGCAGAAGGTTAACAGTGAAGATAGGAGTGTATACTAAGATATATGATCTTTGTTATTTGTACCAGGAAACCTGAAAATTTTGTGACTTTTTCGTTATTTTTTAATTATTTAAAGTTAAACATATGAGTCAAATGGATGGAGAAAGGAGTAAAAGAGTGGAATAGCACCACATGTATCTTGTTACACATCTTTTTAAGGGATCTTAGGGCCGATGAGTTAAATAATTGTATTATTTTTTTTATTATTTTCAATCATTTGTAGTCAATAGAGGAGTTGTACAGTATGTAAATACTATCAAACATCCTTTTCAGGATTCTTAGAATGGAGGAATCTAAAATTGTGTTATTCTTTCTTTATTTTTAATTAATTGTAATCAAATATATGAAGTGTTAAAGAGGTGGATGTTGCGTTAAGCATTTTTTTCAGTTTTCTTGAAATCTATTTGGTAGTTTATGTGTTATATGATTTTCCAGTGATTGTCGATATTCGTCTGTGTTTTGCTTTATTGTTCCTGTTAGTGTCTACGTCTCTCCTGCTTCAGATTGATTCTTATTTTTGCTCTGAGCATCCGATGGTCACTGCCAGTGCTTATCGTGTTCAGGACTGTCGTATCAATTAAAATATTCTTTTCATTTGATAACACATAATCAATTTCGTTCCTTGTTATACCATGTGGGTTTTGCCATGTCTATCGTTTATATTATGGCTTTTGGAAAAATGTGTTCATAACTTACAAGTTATTTTCGTTTACAAATTTTGATAACATTCCTCCTCTGCTGTTCCTCGTACCCAGATCAAACTTTCCGCGACTTTTCTCATTTGTATTCATTGGTTTCCCTATTTTGGCATTGAAGTCGCCGATTATTATGATATATCTTGTTTTGTGGTGTAGCAATGCGTTGTTTATATCTTCGCAACGACATCTGTTGAAAAAGCAAACTTGTTGGCTGAACTCTTTGCTTCACATTCTACTGTCGATTTCCAAGGAAAAACACCACCTACTATTCCCATAGTGCAATCAAGGATGCCCGATGTTGTCTTCAGACAGCGTATCATAAAGGCTTCTGACGCTGACGGAATACCTGCTATAGTTCTCAAAAACTGTGAGAGGGAACTAACACCAGTTTTGCTGTTGGCTAAGCCACGTTCTTGTGGTATCTATCACCGCCGGTGTGCCCCAAGGCTCCATACTATCTCCTACTCTCTTTCTCATTTACATTAACGATCTGCTGGAAAGGACAGGAAATCCAATCTACAGCTTTGCAGATGACAGTACGCTTATCTCTTCATTCTCTTTGAACACCCGGACATCGGCTGCTCAGGCGAGTGTCCGCAGACAGCGGAAAGTTGTTCAACTTAACAAAGACCTGGAAGAAATTCTGTCTTGGGGTGACAGTAACCAGGTGGAATTTAACGCCACAAAAACCCAGGCGGCGGTTTTTTCTAAAAAAGGTGACGTTGCTGAACCCGACATAGTTATGGACTGGGCACTCCATTCCTCTAGCATCGTCCCTCAATTTGTTGGGCGTTGGTTTGGGAGCAAATATGTCCTGGCATGAACATGTTGCAGGCATAGCAAAGAGAGCTTCTCAAAAGTTGGGAATATTATTTCGAACCAGAAAGCTTTACACTCCACAACTGTTAATTCTCAAATTTGACCAACTATGGAATACTGCTCCCATGTTTGGGGCTTCGCTCCCAAACATACACTGCATTTGTTGGATTCTATTCAAAGAAGAGCTGTTCGTCTGATTGGAGACCCGGAACTGACCGGCGGCCTTAATTCGCTGGAACATCGATGAACGGTTGGCGACTTGAGCCTATTCTACAAATATGTTCATGGAAAGTGGTCGGAGGATGTGGCCCGTTTAATTCCTTCCAGAGCGGTGCATGTTAGAAATACACGTCGCGCTGATACTTCACATCCGTATGAGGTTCAGCTTGTTACTCCTCGTACAACGCTTTTTAAGCAGTCTTTTATATGGAGAACATCATCCCTTTGGAATAATTTGCCCAGGACTATGTTTCCCAGCAAGTACAATTTGCAGCAATTCAAGAGCAACGTGAATCGCTTTTTCCGCACACGTGCCGCTCCTGTCGCCCTTTAGGGACCTCCCTGCAGCACGTGTGCTAGACTCATAAAAAAAAAAGAATTGGTCAATTTCTTCTTCCTCGCTCTCTGATGTCGGTGCATATCCCTGATCTTACATTTGCATCTTCTGTTCATCTGTATGTCTACTAAAATCCCTCTTTCCGATATGACTTTGAACTGAACTGCTATTCTTTTATGTATAAATAGTCCGGCTCCTCCAATTTTCTTACGTTCATTGCCTTTATAGAAAAATTGCTTCCAATTATGTAATCAAACATATAAAGGGCTAAAGGGATGACAGGTGAGTGAGAGAATTTGTATATTTTGTGTTAGATATCCTTTAATGGGTTCTTTGATTCGAGGAATAATTTTATTATTTTTTAATTTTTATCAATTTGCCAGAAATAGTAGGTAGCGAAAACTAAAATTTGATTATGAAGGACCCGAAAAAATCATTAATATTATTTAAATTTCGACTTGCTTTTAGTTAGAAATAATAGCTAATTTAAAATATAATCTTAATTTCTCATAATATTAAAAGTTCCAATATCTTGTCTCTAATGTCTCACCCTAAGGGTGGTATTATATCCTTCGTTAAAAAATGGTAGCTTGCGGTAATAATAATTTTTAATGTAAGAAACTTAACTTCCGTATTTATTTTACGACTAGTATGGGCAAGGGAAGTACTGGGTATATAACTTTATATACTTTTAAAGTGTCTTTAAGGATATAAATAAACGTATTAATATCCAGTCTTCAGTCATAATAATATAATAAAATATTTTTTAAAACCTTCTGGGATACTTAAGAACTTTATACCCAAAACATTAAAAATACTTTTTTGTAGCATCAGTTCTGTGTTGTAGATTATAGATTTGGCTAAATCTCTGGATACAAAATTACACTATTTATGTCGACAGTGCAGGAAACCTAAGAATTACTTTATAGTATATCGTTCACTTGAGAGTTGTAGATCCAACTTAAAACATTTGCATCAAAAACCATATATTTCGTACTTTACATATATTTCCTTGTGCCCAAATCCCCTAAGTTCTTAATACCTCATGCCACTTTGCTATTTTTTATTTTTTGTTAAACAAGATAAAAAAACGGAAATAAAGATACATTCTCGACTGTGGGGATGGGACGACACAAATCCACGACCTGAGAAATCGTGATTCTTGCAATCAGATTGTATCCAATCAAAATGACTTTCAGAGGCTTCGACTGCGATTAAGCGAGGTATCTTCAGGAACCTTTACTTTGCTAGATTAAGACATTAAATTTCAGTCCACGTTTTCGTTTTCTTTAATTGTAATGTAAATATTTATTTATGTTTATACAGTCCGCATTTTATAGGTTTTACAGACCCTAATTGGGAAAATTATGGGATATATAAAAACTATTATTTTCAAACTGATAGTAAATATAAGAATAAAAATTTGCGTAAAGTGATTTACGTAGTACTTCCCTTGCTAAAATGTAGTTTTAGAATAAGTTCTGAATTTGACTTTCTCGCACTAAATACCATCTTAATTCAAATTCTACGAGTCAATATTTTATTTATTTGTTCATTTTTTTTTTTTTCAAAATATTGACCTAATAAACTTAGAGCATGAGCAACAAAATACTAATGTATTTATAACATATAGAAAATGATGTTTTATTTATAAAAAAAACGAGCAGAAGGGGAGCTTTCGATATATTTGCAACTGAGACCTGGCATTCTTTCTACATACTATTTCTATTAAAATTAAAAATGATAAAAAAAATATAAACACTATATACAGATTTGTCTACTCCAAGAATTCTGAAAAAAACGTGTTTATACCACATAATCGAAGTAACTCCTGCAACTTATTTCCCCACAACTGGAACACCATGTATAAAACCACCATAAATAATTAAAAATAGTTTTAAAAAAGAAACAGTTTTCTGGTACTGCGACTCTAAGATCCCTGAAAAAAACAGGTAA
>CM032451.1:31472373-31579873 GCA_019049505.1 Pachyrhynchus sulphureomaculatus
CGACATCTATTATAAAGAGTAAAACTCGTTACAACGTAATCGATATATGTATGTCGGCAAGTATTACTAAAGGTGTATTTTATGGTAAAATTTACCATGAAAGAAGTGTTTAAGCTTAACTTGTTAGATGTACAGGGATGATCTATTCGCCATTATCATTTAGTTCAGCCTCATTGACTCTTTGCGTTCCTTTACGAATGATTTTATTTTTAATTTATTTAAGTACTAAAATTGTGCAGACAAATATGAATACATATTTTTGGAAATATATTAAGTTTTTCTTCACAAGAAGTATTTAAAAAAATCTACATATAAATTACATAATAAAAACATACGTAACGCTTACTGTATTTTTCTGTATGACTCTGAAATGAACGTATATTACGACATATATACAACCACTTATCTATATCCCCCCTATTCCATATATCTGTTGCTATAAATAATTATGCTTAAATTTTGTGAAACATTTAAAACTAAAATCGGAAAAAATTCTTTTAATGCTATTCAAACCCTACAATATTTAACGACCCAACCTCTGTCAAGTCTCCACTCTTAGGAATTATAAATAATGAAAAAATTTTAAAATTTCCCATATTTCTTGGCCCCAAGAATCATGAAAAGGACGTACTGCACGAGACGCATGAAATCAACCCTCTCCTTTGACCCTCTTTTACATTTTACTTTTTTATAATATATTTGTTTCAAATTTGTCCATTCCTATTCAAAAGTTTAAAAAATTCTCATATTACAAGATAATACTATAGGGTGTTCTCACGTTTTTTCACCATCTTCTCCAAACAAAAACCCTGAAAACCATCCATAATACGCTAAAATACGAAGTTACTTACCTCCTTTTCCACATTTTCAAGCCTTTGCAGGTGTTAATGTTAATAATTATGCATAAATGTCTTTATTATTCAAACAAAAATAAAATAGAAATAATTCACATAATACTATAAAAAACCGGTCAAGTGCAAGTTGAACTTGCACAATTAGTGTTCCGTACGTTGATTGTTTTTAAAATAAAAATTTTTGTTAGGGTGGTATAAAATGATCAGTGACTTCACAAAACACACCCCAAATGAGTTTTCAACAAAGTTTGTTTCCAATCTTTACTGAAAACTGGTGACCTTGAAATTTTGTTTTTTTTTATATACCAGATAAATTATTAAAGGTAATGCACTCGTGATAATTTTCGTTCAATCTATACACCGTGGAGAATATTCCAGAATTTTTTTCAAAATTTTTTGATCAGTACTTTTCGAGATAAGGTAGGGGACAGCGATTTTTTAAAAGTAATACGAAGAAAAGTGTGCGCAAGAATTACATTATATATATATTTTTTACTCGTGTTTTCACAAGCTTTCATTTGACACCACACTCGATGACCTAGTAAAAAAAAATTTTTCACTTCCGATTTCACCCCTCAAAACGAACCCCTTAAGTCAAAATTTATGTTACGGTGGTATAAAATGATCAGTGACTTCATAAAACACACTCCAAATGTGTTTCCAACAAAGTTTGTTTCCAATTTTTACTGAAATCTGATGACCTTCAAATTTTTGTTTTTTTTATATGCCATATAAATTATTAAAGGTAATGCACTTGTGATAATTTTCGTTCAATCTACACCCCGTGGAGAATATTCCAGAATTTTTTTCGAAATTTTTTGATAAGTACTTTTCGAGATAAGGCCGGGACAGCGATTTTTTTCGAATTTTTAAAAATAATACAAAGAAAAGTGCGCACAAGTATAATATTATATATATATTTTTTTACTCGTGTTTTCACAAGCTTTCATTTGACACCACATTCGATGACCTAGTAAAAAAATTTTTTTTTCACTTCCGACTTCACCCCCCAAAACTAACCCTTTAAGTCAAAATTTAATTCTCAAAACTACATGGCTCTGATGAGGCCATCAATTCCTATACTGTTACCAAATTTCACCTTTCTATGTCAAATAGTTTCGGAGAAAATCGGGTGTGACAGACAGACAGACAGACAGACAGACAGACACCGAAGTGATCTTATAAGTGTTCCGTACGAACACTAAAAAGATACAAAATCTATTGACACAAAGTCTATCATCCCTCTCTCTTGGAGCGATGTTAGTCAAAAATGAAAGCTTTCATCCCTACTTTCCAGTATCATAAGATTTTAAAATCGATACTTCATTTTGTTTTGCGAATTCCAAATTTTAAAAAAAGCAAGAATCCGAAATACTCATCTTTTAACAAGAGAAGTAACAATAGTTTTAATAAAGTAGTCTATCTATCAATTACAAAAATTATTGCTTATATTTATAATGTTTCATTCATTAGACAAGGCGACTCAATATCTCCAAAGCGGTTCACGTTGACTTTAGAAGACATTTTCAAATCGCTAAAGGGGAAAATAAAGGAATACTAATGGACGGTGAACAATTAAATAACTTAAGGTTCGCAGATGATGTCACTCTGATTGCCAACACAAAAGAAGAATTGCAAGAAATGCTGATGGAATTAAACAACAAGTCTTGAGAAATAGGTCTAAAAATAAACTTCACTAAAACCAAATATTTGAACAACGAAAGTGAAGATAACAGCCAGGAAATTGAAAGAATAGAAAAGGTACAAACATTCATATATTTAAGACAAAAAAATCGAAATATCAAAAAATAATTTGAAGGCTGACTTGGATAGAAGAGTCTCGTTATTTTGGTATGCGTTCGGAAGGTTACAATCTACATTTCAATTGGATATCCCAAATATAATAAACGCCAAAGTGTTTGATCAATATGTAATGCCGGTATTAACATATGGCACTGAAACATGAGTTTTAAATAAAAGTACAATAAATAAACTCCAGGTAACCCAAAGAGCAATAGAGAGGAGAATGAGTGAAAAACATAAGACTCCAAGATCGTATTCCTAACATCGACAAACAAAGAAGATCAAAAGTGACAGATGTAATACAACGAATATATATATTAAGGAGGAATTGGGCAGGACATATCGCAACGATGAACGATAACAGATGGGCACACCATATGACTGATTGGAGGCCTAGAGCACATAAAAGCTGCTAAGGTAGACCACAGACAAGATGGACGTACGACATAAAAAGATTAGCAGGACACGATTGGATGCAAGAAGCACACAACAGGGTCATTGGAGACAACTGGGGAGGTTTACATCCGAATATGGATGGAATAAGTTAATGATGATGATGAGGATTAATATTTCATTTTACTAATTTTAACAAAATCATTATCAGAGTTATTTCAAAACATAAAATAAACTAAAAAAAAACTGTATGTGATATTTTGAATAATGTTCAGATTAAGAATAATTCTGTGAAAATGTGGTTGTTTAAAATGCCTGATTACCTTCAAAAATTGTCATTTTTTTATAAAATTTTAGTTGGTTTGAAATCTGTTGAATTTGTCAGGTTTCTATTTTTCACATATTTAACTTCTTTATCATAGGATTTTCGACAAAATAAACAAAGTGTCTATTTTTTATAGTAGACGAATTACAAGTAAGTTAATACTTTGTAGCAATACTACTTCTGTATTAAGGTATGACATTGTCCTCATAATTTACAGCTCTCTATTCATAATGGTTACATTATTATGGTCAGCCATAAATTATATTGATAAATAGGTAATGTGGTATTTTCCATCGACGTAGTGGTTTCTGGATATCAACTATTAATAGATTAATTACTAAAGTTTGTCCAAACGCTTAGCTATATTAAACAAAATTGCTGTTGTATGTTTGTATTAAATGATCGCGATGTTGGGTCTGACATTATTAATAGTTAATTATCACACCAAATAAATAAATTGATTTTCCTCGGGCAAAATACATTAATTTATTTTGAACTGGAATGGATACTTCCATATTTAAGTGTTTTGCTGCTTACTAGTTTAGATAAATAATAAGAACAAAACATTGTTGTTTTCTGAAATAAATTATGATTGCTTTACCTGATTAACTTAAATGATTAAAGCAAGCGTCTTATCTACTACTACTACTACTACACTAATATACACACACATATATACATTTATATATATATATATATATATATATATATATATATATATATATATATATATATATATATATATAATTTTTCTTTTTATTGAACCTTTGACTTTATAAACTTATTTATGTATATTTTCTTGGGTATTAGGTTCTGCTTAACATTTTTAACCACTTAATTAACGTTTCGCCCTATTATTTTGAGCATTCTCAATTTTTTTTTTTTATTTACATCTAAAAACATAATCAAATTTTTATAATACAACACATATAATTATTTTACAAACATCATACAATATAATACATTTATTTAAGACCCTTAAAATTAAATACAAATATAATAAAATAATAACAGGACCTTGAAAGTTTCGTTGTCGGTGCACCAGTGAATTTTATTTCATGGTTCTTATCAATAATTGCATTCTTTACTTTGATAAATTTTTGGTTTTTATTTTTTGTTTTTTTATTATGTGTACATGGTGTATCTATTTAAAATAGTAAATGTATATACCAATTCCCACCATTAAGAGGATGTATATTTTTATTTTTTTCGTACATTTAATTCTTAATTAAATTTGTGTAAATGTGACTGACTCGACTCCTCTTACGTCAGTCTTATCATTCACTGCGTTCTAATCTTTTTTTATTTCAATCATTTCTTTGATCTGCAGCTTGGCATAATTCCGGTCTTTATTTAATATTTTTGTGTCATTAAAATTAAAATTGTGCATATATTCAGCTTCGTGTTTGCTGAGCGCTGTGGACGCATTTTTTTGTATATTTGTGTCCATTCAGTCCGTTTTTTAATAGCTAACAAGTCATTCCGCTATATTTTTTTTGGCAGTCGTTGCACGGTATTGAATACACAACATTTGATTGGTTCATCTTGGGAACATAACTTACTAAGTTGGTAAATACTGAATTTAATTTATTGTGAGTTTTATAGCACACAACAATGTTAAGCTTTTTAGTGTTCCGTACGGAATACTTATAAGATCACTTCGGTGTCTGTCTGTCTGTCTGTCTGTCTATCTATCTGTCTGTCTGTCTGTCTGTCTGTCACACCCGATTTTCTCCGAAACTATTTGACATAGAAAGGTGAAATTTGGTAATAATATAGGAATTGATGGCCTCATCAGAGCCATGTAGTTTTGAGAATTAAATTTTGACTTAAGGGGTTAATTTTGGGGGTGAAGTCGGAAGTGAAAAAAAAATTTTTTTACTAGGTCATCGAGTGTGGTGTCAATTGAAAGCTTGTGAAAACACGAGTAAAAAATATATATATAATATTATACTTGCGCGCACTTATCTTTGTATTATTTTTAAAAATTCGCGAAAAATCGCTGTCCCGGGCCTTATCTCGAAAAGTACTAATCAAAAAATTTCGAAAAAATTTTGGAATATTCTCCACGGGATGTAGATTGAACGAAAATTATCACGAGCGCATTACCTTTAATAATTTATATGGTATATAAAAAAAAACAAAAATTTCAAGGTCATCAGATTTCAGTAAAGATTGGAAACAAACCTTGTTGAAAACTCATTTGGGGTGTGTTTTGTGAAGTCACTGATCATTTTATATCAATGTAACATAAATTTTGACTTAAGGGGTTCGTTTTGAGGGGTGAAATCGGAAGTGAAAAAAATTTTTTTTTACTAGGTTATCGAGTGTGATGTCAAATGAAAGCTTGTGAAAACACGAGTAAAAAATATATATGTAATGTAATACTTGCGCACATTTTTCTTCGTATTACTTTTAAAAAATCGCTGTCCCCTACCTTATCTCGAAAAGTACTGACCAAAAAATTTTGAAAAAATTCTGGAATATTCTCCACGGGGAATAGATTGAACGAAAATTATCACGAGTGCATTACCTTTTATAATTTATTTGGTATATATAAAAAAAAATTTCAAGGTCACCAGTTTTCAGTAAAGATTGGAAACAAACTTTGTTGAAAACTCATTTGGGGTGTGTTTTGTGAAGTCACTGATCATTTTATACCACCCTAACAAAAATTTTTATTTTAAAAACAATCAACGTACGGAACACTAATTGTGCAAGTTCAACTTGCACTTGACCGGTTTTTTTAAAACCCATTTCAATTTTTCGGAGAGTCCTTTGGTATAAGAAAGAGATAAGAATCTTTGTCGGTTTGGTTCGTTTTTATTTTTGTAGAAATTTAAGTAGTGTTTTACTTCTTGCAAAACTTCTAGTTATTCAGGAATTAAAGGTTAACGTTCTGTTAGATGATTGTTTGCTAGCGGTACAAAAAGAAAAAATAAACGAAATTTTACACAACTGTAATGACTTCCATAAAAACCTACAATTCACATCGGAGATTGAATAAGAGGGTGAAATAAACTTCTTAGATCTAACGCTAATTAGACATGACAAAATTCTCACTAAGTGGTATACAAAACCTACCTGGTCAGAAAGGTATCTAAATTACTACTCGAATCACGCAATGTCATAAAAAAATTAGTGTTATTGTAGGACTTACAGACCGAGCAATAAAACTGACCTTACCTGAACTAAGACCTGACGCTCTGAAAAAAGTAAAAACAATTTTAATACAAAATGAATTCAAAGAAAATGACATCAACCGGACAATAAAGAAAAGAATATATAAACATTATAACAATTTAACTAACAACAAAAACAAAAACGAACCAAACCGAGGAAGATTCTTACCTCTTTCATATACCAAAGAACTCTTCGAAAAACTGAAATGGGTTTTAAAAAAGCATAACATTGTTGTGTGCCATAAAACCCACAACAAATTAAATTCAGTTTTTACCAATTTAAAAAGTCACGTTCTCAAGATAAACCAATCAAATGTTTTTATTCAATACCGTGCAACGACTGTCCAAAAAAATATATAGGAATGTCTTTTCAGCTATTAAAAAACAGACTAAATGGACACAAATATACAAAAAATGCGTCCAGTGCGCTCAGCAAACACGAAGCAATTTAAGCACAGTTTTAGTCTTAATGACACTAAAATCTTAAATGAAGACTGGAATTACGCCAAGCTGCAGATCAAAGAAATGATTTAAATCAAAAAAGATAAGAACGCAGTGAATGATAGGACCGACGTAAGAGGAAGTCAGTCATATTTAAACAAATTTAATTAAAAATTAAATGTACAAAAAAAAAATAAAAATATTCATCCTCTTAATTGTGGGAATTGGTATATATACTTACTATTTTAAATAGATACATCACGTACACATAATAAAAAAATAAAAAAAGAAATCAAAAAATTTATTAAAGTAAAGAATGCGATTATTGATAAGAACCATAAATAAAATTCACTGGTGCACCGACAACGAAACTTTCAAGGTACTGTTATTATTTTATTATATTTATATTCAATTTTAATGGTCTATGGTGGTATTATATTTTGTGACGTTTGTAAAATAATTATATGTGTTGTATTGTAAATATTTGATTATGTTTTTAGATGTAAATAAAAAAAAAATGAGAATGCCCAAAATAATAGGGTGAAACGTTAATTAAGTGGTTAAAAATTTTAAGAAGAACCTAATACCCAAGAAAAATATACATACATAAGTATATATATATATATATATATATATATATATAAATATACATATACATATACATATATATATATATATATATATATATATATATATATATAATATATATATATATATATATATATATATATATATATACTTTACGTTACTACTCACTAAATTATAAAATGTTTTTCTGTCAACATCTATTCATAATTCACATTTTAGTTTCCCAAAGCGAAGCATTCTAAGATACACGTCGCGCTAATAGAGCACATTCGTATGAGGTTCAGCTTGTCACTTCTCGTCCTAGCCTTTTCAAGTAGTCTTTTATATGAAGAACATCAACACTTTAGAATGATTTTCCCAGGATTATTTAGAGTTACTAAGTACTTTTATCGAGTATAACTGAGAGGGAGCTTTTAAAAATTTATAACCAATTCGATTAATTGCAAATTATACACTATATTGTGCGGCATGTAAAAAATATTGGTAATATTGCAATAAATACTCAATAGTGCGTCCATAACTACAAATTAATATTGCGGAAAACTGCCAAAACTTAAATAAGGGTCGAGAAATCACCGAGATTTTGTAGCGACCTGTGTATTGTGAAATTAGCAAACTCTTCTTTGGAACTCCGATTCCAATTACCAATATATTGGTTATATTTATGTAGTTTAAAAGTTTATCCATCACACATACACATCACAAAATTATACTGCGCTATAATGTCATTAAGACGTTCATAGATAGCAGGACGTGCAAATCAAGACCGTAGAAAAGTGAGCTAATGATACCATCTTTCTATCAGAACGGGCCCCTCGTTAAACTGTAGGTTCCACGTGGGCTTTAATTTTCTGGACGTTCCCTATATTTTTCTGGACGATTTATAATTTTCATTATTGGTGAAACAACTTCTAGAATAGAGGAGCACTATGTTTGATCTTAACTTAACTAAAGTTAACCTATCCTAAAAACTGTGTGGATGTACCATTGCTCTAAAATCGGTGGCATAACCAGGCTCAAAGGACAGGGGACATAATAATACGATGAGCGTTTCATTAAGAAAAAAGAGAACACTAAATGCGGAGCTGCTCATAGAGGGTAAAGGAGGTTCAATCGAAAAAGAAGGGAGCACCAAACAACAACCGATAGCCGAAACCGCTTGATGAAAAAAATACGCTTTTGCTTTGAAACTTTAAATGCTTAAACTAAAAATCAATGGAAATTTTTCTCCAAAAACTTTTCATTCGGTAGAAGTTTAAGAACTTATATTTTCCGTAAAAAACGGTGAACATATGGGAGGAGATTTTTCACAGACAAAATACTGTTCTCATTAAAACTCTTAATTTTACAACCAATTAAAAGGCGATGGCGCCGAGTGACCATTTTTCACAAGGAAAAAGGAAATCCTTGTTCCTAACGGTTGTTATTTTCTACATCCATGCCAGAAATATATCAAGTAGCAGCCTAGGCTAAACCAAGAACTAAATTATGGGCAGCAGCAGAGCAAGAGGTGACCCGCTTTAACCTCCTCTCGATACCACGCTGCCTTCCAGTGTGGTCAGGTACCGTTACTGCGTACTATGATTAACAAGACAGTTGCTAGAGTATTTGTCTGTTTCTTATTTACACATATTGTTTCCATTTTCTTTCTTGGAGTTTAAAGTTATTTATTTTCTCTTGCGTTTTTATGCTGTTGTTTAAAAAACTGGTAATAAAGTTATTACTTCCTTCATTTTGAATGATTTGTTTTCTTCTTTCTTCTGTGCCGGTTACTTTTCAGGGAACAATTCGGTTAGGCAGCTAATAGCTGATATACACATGAACAGACGCTTTACCGGTTCTCTATCTAAACAGGTGTGTAGAGGTCGGTGAGCCCCTTATCACTGGAATTTGGAGATGCTAATACTAACTAAAGTTACTCAAGAAAACCAACCAGTATTGTTATTTATATATTATTTACCGGTATTAATAAACAGCTGACTGATACTTTATTTCTGTGCATCAAAACAACTAAAAAAAGCTAGATCTTTATCTCTAAAATCTTTTATTCTAAGAAATATTAACTACATAGATAACGTAAAATTTATAAAGTCGAACTTGCGCAATTAGTGTTCCGTACGTTGACTGCTTTCGAAATTAAAATTTTTGTTACGGAGGTATAAAATGAGCAGTGACTTCACAAAACAGACCCCAAATGAGTTTTTAACAAATTTTTTTTCCGATTTTTACTGAAGAGTGTTGACCGTAAAATTTTGGTTTTTTTATATACCAGATTTTCTTGCTGTTTTCTTGTATCAAGTTTCTTTACGCAATTAGGTACTGATTTTGTAGGTAGTCTTGATTTTTCCGAGAATATGATACACTCGCGACTAACAAGATTTGTGCTTTCATTCACAATTAATTTGACTTCACGAATTTTAAAAGACAAAACTGCAAGAACTTCTCGATTTAACTGTAATTTTGCACCTACTATTTGGTGATTTACCTCTCCGACCAAGAAAATCCTTTTTTTTTGGAACTTCGCGCTTCCATTGTCATCTTGGAGAACTAAAACAACGCGTTTTAATAGTCGGACAAAACGTATTAGAATGACAAATCAATCGAGTGACTTCTCAACTCAAATGAGCTAAAATTTATGGTACAAGTATTTTAGAATAAAACGAGCAAAATTAGGCCCTATACATTACAAAAAAGAAGTAGAAAAATAATAATATAATAATAGTTATAGTCAAATATGCAGAAGGTTAACAGTGAAGATAGGAGTGTATACTATGATATATGATCTTTGTTATTTGAACCAGGAAACCTGAAAATTTTGTGACTTTTTCGTTATTTTTAATTATTTATAGTTAAACATATGAGTCAAATGGATGGAGAAAGGAGTAAAAGAGTGGAATAGCTCCACATGTATCTTGTTACACATCTTTTTAAGGGATCTCAGGGCCGATGAGTTAAATAATTGTATTATTTTTTTATTATTTTCAATCATTTGTATTCAATAGAGGAGTTGTACAGTATGTAAATACTGTCAAACATCCTTTTCAGGATTCTTAGAATGGAGGAATCTAAAATTGTGTTATTCTTTCTTTATTTTTAATTAATTGTAATCAAATATGTAAAGTGTTAAAGAGGTGGATGTTGCGTTAAGCATTTTTTTCAGTTTTCTTGAAATCTATTTGGTAGTTTATGTGTTTTATATGATTTTCCAGTAATTGTCGATATTCGTCTGTGTTTTGCTTTATTATTCCTGTTAGTGTCTACGTCTCTCCTGCTTCAGATTTATTCTTATTTTTGCTCTGAGCATCCGATGGTCACTGCCAGTGCTTATCGTGTTCAGGACTGTCGTATCAATTAAAATATTCTTTTCATTTGATAACACATAATCAATTTCGTTCCTTGTTATACCATGTGGGCTTTGCCATGTCTATCGTTTATATTATGGCTTTTGGAAAAATGTGTTCATAACTTACAAGTTATTTTCGTTTACAAATTTTGATAACATTTCTCCTCTGCTGTTCCTCGTACCCAGATCAAACTTTCCGCCACTTTTCTCATTTGTATTCATTGGTTTCCCTATTTGGGCATTGAAGTCGCCGATTATTATGATATATCTTGTTTTGTGGTGTAGCAATGCTTTGTTCATATTTTCGCAACGACATATGTTGAAAAAGCGAACTTGTTGGCAGAACTCTTTGCTTCACATTCTACTGTCTATTTCCAAGGAAAAACACCACCTACTATTCCCATAGTGCAATCAAGGATGCCCGATGTTGTCTTCACACAGCGTAACATAAAGGCTTCTGACGCTGACGGAATACCT
The DNA here is from genome assembly GCA_019049505.1 of Pachyrhynchus sulphureomaculatus. Lineage (NCBI taxonomy): Eukaryota > Metazoa > Arthropoda > Insecta > Coleoptera > Curculionidae > Pachyrhynchus > Pachyrhynchus sulphureomaculatus. The sequence goes on from CM032451.1 coordinate 31,483,780, forward strand.
GCTATAGTTCTCAAAAACTGTGAGAGGGAACTAACACCAGTTTTGCTGTTGGCTAAGCCACGTTCTTGTGGTATCTATCACCGCCGGTGTGCCCCAAGGCTCCATACTATATCCTACTCTCTTTCTCATTTACATTAACGATCTGCTGGAAAGGATAGGAAATCCAATCTACAGCTTTGCAGATGACAGTACGCTTATCTCTTCATTCACTTTGAACGCTCGGACATCGGCTGCTCAGGCGAGTGTCCGCAGACAGCGGAAATTTGTTCAACTTAACAAAGACCTGGAAGAAATTCTGTCTTGGGGTGACAGTAACCAGGTGGAATTTAACGCCACAAAAACCCAGGCGGCGATTTTTTCTAAAAAAGGTGACGTTGCTGAACCCGACATAGTTATGGCTGGGCACTCCATTCCTCTAGCATCGTCCCTCAATTTGTTGGCGTTGGTTTGGGAGCAAATATATCCTGGCATGAACATGTTGCAGGCATAGCAAAGAGAGCTTCTCAAAAGTTGGGAATATTATTTCGAACCAAAAAGCTTTACACTCCACAACTGTTAATTCTCAAATTTGACCAACTATGGAATACTGCTCCCATGTTTGGGGCTCCGCTCCCAAATATACACTGCATTTGTTGGATTCTATTCAAAGAAGAGCTGTTCGTCTGATTGGAGACCCGGAACTGACCGGCGGCCTTAATTCGCTGGAACATCGATGAACGGTTGGCGACTTGAACCTGTTCTACAAATATTTTCATGGAAAGTGGTCGGAGGAGGTGGCCCGTTTAATTCCTTCCAGAGCGGTGCATGTTAGAAATACACGTCGCGCTGATACTTCACATCCGTATGAGGTTCAGCTTATTACTCCTCGTACAACGCTTTTTAAGCAGTCTTTTATATGGAGAACATCATCCCTTTGGAATAATTTGCCCAGGACTATGTTTCCCAGCGAGTACAATTTGCAGCGATTCAAGAGCAACGTGAATCGCTTTTTCCGCACACGTGCCGCTCCTGTCGCCCTTTAGGGACCTCCCTGCAGCACGTGTGCTAGACCCATAAAAAAAAGAATTGGTAAATTTCTTCTTCCTCGCTCTCTGATGTCGGTGCATATCCCTGATCTTACATTTGCATCTTCTGTTCATCTGTATGTCTACTAAAATCGCTCTTTCCGATATGGCTTTGAAATGAACTGCTATTCTTTTATGTATAAATAGACCGGCTCCTCCAATTTTCTTACGTTCATTGCCTTTATAGAAAAATTGCTTCCAATTATGTAATCAAACATATAAAGGGCTAAAGGGATGACAAGTGAGTGAGAGAATTTGTATATTTTGTGTTAGATATCCTTTAATGGGTTCTTTGATTCGAGGAATAATTTTATTATTTTTTAATTTTTATCAATTTGCCAGAAATAGTAGGTAGCGAAAACTAAAATTTGATTATGAAGGACCCGAAAAAATCATTAATATTATTTAAATTTCGACTTGCTTTTAGTTAGAAATAATAGCTAATTTAAAATATAATCTTAATTTCTCATAATATTAAAAGTTCCAATATCTTGTCTCTAATGTCTCACCCTAAGGGTGGTATTATATCCTTCGTTAAAAAATGGTAGCTTGCGGTAATAATAATTTTTAATGTAAGAAACTTAACTTCCGTATTTATTTTACAACTAGTATGGGCAAGGGAAGTACTGGGTATATAACTTTATATACTTTTAAAGTGTCTTTAAGGATATAAATAAACGTATTAATATCCAGTTTTCAGTCATAATAATATAATAAAATATTTTTTAAAACCTTCTGGGATACTTAAGAACTTTATACCCAAAACATTAAAAAATACTTTTTTGTAGCATCAGTTCTGTGTTGTAGATTATAGATTTGGCTAAATCTCTGGATACAAAATTACACTATTTATGTCGACAGTGCAGGAAACCTAAGAATTACTTTATAGTATATCGTTCACTTGAGAGTTGTAGATCCAACTTAAAACATTTGCATCAAAAAACCATATATTTTCGTACTTTACATATATTTCCTTGTGCCCAAATCCCCTAAGTTCTAAATACCTCATGCCACTTTGCTATTTTATTTTTTGTTAAACAAGATAAAAAAACGGAAATAAAGATACATTCTCGACTGTGGGATGGGACGACACAAATCCACGACCTGAGAAATCGTGATTCTTGCAATCAGATTGTATCCAATCAAAATGACTTTCAGAGGCTTCGACTGCGATTAAGCGAGGTATCTTCAGGAACCTTTACTTTGCTAGATTAAGACATTAAATTTCAGTCCACGTTTTCGTTTTCTTTAATTGTAATGTAAATATTTATTTATGTTTATACAGTCCGCATTTTATAGGTTTTACAGACCCTAATAGGGAAAATTATGGGATATATAAAAACTATTATTTTCAAACTGATAGTAAATATAAGAATAAAAATTTGCGTAAAGTGATTTACGTAGTACTTCCCTTGCTAAAATGTAGTTTTAGAATAAGTACTGAATTTGACTTTCTCGCACTAATTACCATCTTAATTCAAATTCTACGAGTCAATATTTTATTTATTTGTTCATTTTTTTTTTCAAAATATTGACCTAATAAACATAGAGCATGAGCAACAAAATACTAATGTATTTATAACATTGTAACATTCGAACTTGCCCGCACGTTGTGGTGTCATTTTGTATCCTGCTAAACTGTCCTCAGTTTGAGGCATCTTTTTTTGTACCCTGTGAGAAGTTGTTTGTCCCACGCTTGAGCGCAATTTTGTATCGTTTGAATATTGGATGCCCCGAGCTTGAGCACAATTTCCTTGCAGCCCCGCTTTAATTTCTGATAATGAATCGAGTGAATCCTGATTTTAAAAGAACTAAAGAAATTAAACACACACTAGCTCAGTTTTTCTGGTAGAGAGATATGGGTAAGAGATAATTTTTGTACGTCTTTTTGGAATTTTTTCTATTTTTTAAAAAGCTTCAGTTGTACAAGTTTTTTTTTGGGCACCATTCATTTTAAAATAGAAAGGATCTAACTTCAGTTAAAAAAATGAAAAAATACTGAAGGGTTTTATGGGTATTACTAAAAAGAATTAGTCTAGTACAACTTATCCCGAAAAGAAAAATAGGTATTCAGTGAGACACTAGCTTTAATTAACAAAAAGAAAATTTATTCATGTTTTTAAAAATAAAAAGTTCTAAACCTTTGCAGTTCTACAAAAAAATTCTAGCCTAACTAGTAGTTATTACATTTAAATTCTGTACTATGACTACCCCCGAAGACGAAAAATAGTGCTTTTCACTTCACTTTTTAGTCTGTTTAAATTGCTGTTAAGGCACTACTCAGGGATATGTCTATTGAAGGATGTTTTTTGGTAACTTACTGTTCCTATTCCGGCTTCGATGGAACACGACCGATTTCACACTTTTCTAGTAGACACTTAGAGAGCCCACTACGGCTTTTCGTTAAGAAACTGGTGCTTTACTTAGCTCGCATGATGGTTGTTATGAGCCTTTACTGTAGCTCAGTCGAAGGAAGCCTACTTGGCGGCTCCGATGAAAATTAGTCTGGCTGCGGCTTGATGGTAATAAGCCTCGGCGGCTAGATGGAAATAAGCCAAGACAGTCCTTTCTCGGACCCTTAAATAAAACCGTGCAAACTCTGCCGGTAATATGGCGACGCCGGAACCAAAACTGCGGATACACACATTTCACCAATCGCGGCGTAGCGGTAGATTCGGTCAGGAACCCGCACTGCACAGTATATACCGAACGTCTTGGAATCTCTGTTTAATATACCGTTCGATACAAAAATGAAAATAAGTACAATTTGAAGTGAAAAATCAGTAACATTACATGGTCTTAAAATCTAGGAAAAAATGAATGTTACAACATATAGAAAATGATGTTTTATTTATAAAAAAACGAGCAGAAGGGGAGCTTTCGATATATTTGCAACTGAGACCTCGCATTCTTTCTACATACTATTTCTATTAAAATTAAAAATGATGGAAAAATATAAACACTATATACAGATTTGTCTACTCCAAGAATTCTGAAAAAAACGTGTTATACCACATAATCGAAGTAACCCCTGCAACTTATTTCCCCACAACTGGAACACCATGTATAAAACCACCATAAATAATTAAAAATAGTTTTAAAAAAGAAACAGTTTTCTGGTACTGCGACTCTAAGATCCCTGAAAAAGCAGGTAATATAATATACAAGATGAAATACCTCAAATCTCCTTCTCCACCTTGTAAACTCTTGTATGTTTGACTACAAATAATTAGACATAATAATAAAATGACGCATTTTCCAGATTCCTCGACTTCAAGAATACTTAAAAGGACTAAGATACGGTACATACGAGGCAACCCATTTAACACCTCCCTACACTCACCTATTAATCCCTTATATGTTTTACTAGAAATTTTAATATTTAAAATTTATTCATTATATCAACCGAAAACTAAGCAAAATTAACATAATAATATAGATAATTGAAAACTATTTAAAATTTTTGCACCCCCCATCTCATCCCTTTTTATTTTAGTATTACGAGTAAGTGCCAAATTTGAAAACGATTTCTGATTGAGTCCACAAACTATCATGTCAACAGACAGATTGACTGATCGATAGATAGACATGAAGGGATATGCTTTTAGTGATACAGAGATTTTCAAACTTGAAGAAAAATCTTATATGTGTGTATATATATATATATATATATATATATATATATATATATATATATATATATATATATATATATATATATATATGTATATATATATATATATATATATATATATATATATATATATATATATATATATATATATATATATATATATATATATATATATATATATATATATATATATATATATATATATATATATATATATATATATATTTATGATGAACAAAGACCTTCTTGGACTGGAATCTTAAAAGTTTAGACTCCTCGCACCACAGGAAAAAATCAATGACGGTGGGGGAGGGTGGGTGAAAACTTTTCACAAATATAACCCCGACCTACACAATTTAAAAATTGGTTACTTGGGGAGGGAAAAAATTTTTCACCCCTGTCTAGAACCTAGAGTGGAAATTGAACATTCAATTTAAAAATCGAAGACGTAAGGTTAAATACGTTTCAAAAAAGAGAACCCCAGTAAAAAGAAGTGTCCTTTCTAAGGGACTTATTTTCTAATTACGTGAAAGCGGGGGACGTATGGTCCCTGCCCTCCCCCCTTGGCTACGCATCAAATTGTATTGAACTTATCAAATTTTATTTTTATATTTGAGTTACCTACAAAATTAAGAGATGTTGAAATTTTGTAAAATAAAACGTTATATGTACACATAACACTCATAATAAACAATGTATTATATTTAATGAATTTCGAATATAAAAGTAAGTTACGCACGTCGAAATCATCTTTTTAAAACCAAACCGGTAATTTCTTTCTTAGATGACAAACTTAGCGTCTGAAAAGTAGCACGGAACTAACCCATAAAAAACCATTTTTCAATTTGCGGTAGTAAATACTTTTTTATATTATGTACTTAATATTTTTGATGCAATCCACGCAGTTTATTAGAAAATTTTATGACTAGTAAAAACGATTTTTTTGTCGCATAACGACGAACAGAAGCTGATATTTAAGAAATACTGAGCCAAAAATGCACTAGAATACAAGAAAAGTGGACTTGCGGTTAAAATTAGGCTGAGAAAACTAGTTTACATTATGTTGTGACTGTTTCGAAGTAGTTAAATCGATTTCTAAGCTGTACCAAAAAATTTACAAAAATCATGAAAATTTTATGGCATTTGCCTCCACTATATGGTGTTTTCCTCTAAAAGCCTCGGTTATCAATAAAATTTAGTCTAGAGCGGCTAATATAACATTCAACAGTAACTAAATTTGAAACTTGGGTTTATAATAAAAGTGGCTTAAGAAGAATGTAAAGGTAAATGTAAATTTTATACCTTTTTAAATTATCTGGTTTAATTTTAATTTTAACTAATTACCTAACATGGTGGCATAAAATGAAGAATAATTAATAACGTTCATTTTTTGCGTCATATTTTATACACGAAAATGTAATATAAAGTTGGGATGTCTAATAAAATGGCTGGTTATATTAAAGATTAGGTGAAAATATGATATCTATTTATATCTATATATCCAAAACGGAATAGTTCGTTATAAATTGTTGCAGAATGAAAAAATAAAAAGTTTCATTTCTTCATTTCAAAAATAGGATATATATTTTAATTCACAATAATTGAAGAAATTGTCAAAATATAAAAAAGAAATAACTTAACCGTGATACATGATACAATAGAACATAAAATACAAGCGAGTAATTGCTCAAATCATTTATTTCGCTAGATGTACCATCCGTTACCTTCGATTGGGCATTGGACAAGCTCATTATCTACCTGAGTTTTTTAATAGATTATTCGGATACTGTTGAGGGTCCTGGTCACAATCGCTGGAAGATTTTGAATAGTGTCCTTTCATCGGCAAATGAAGTGTGGGCAAAAGTCACAAAGTGCTAAATCAAGTGGGTATAGCTTGTACTTAAATATACTAACTATCTCAAAATGTCTAAATGGACCACGTTCTGTTACCTAGAACGATCGTTTCAAAAAAATTTGTGTCTTTGCGAGCGTTCAAAGTATTGTTCCCAGTAAGTTTTGGATTTCCGGATTCATCTTCAATCAATCTCACTGATGCTTTCAAGTTCTCTTTTATAAAATTCTGCAGCCTTTGTAACTTTCTTTATACAATATTTAATATATTGCCGTGACGCAATTTAACACAAAAACGGACCTCAGCTCTTTGTTTAGAATTAGTTTTGGTCCATTCGGCAAAATACTCTCTCTTTTACCACTATAATTAGGCATATAATAAAACAAATAGCATAAAGCAGGTGATAACGTTAATGAAGTATGTATATCTTTCAGGACAACGAAAAACAGTTAGCGATGCTACTTCTCCAGTATTTTTGAAATAATCGGTTTCTTTTTGGACAGAGAGTATATACGTCTATAGAGCCGTTCTAAAATTTTCTGATCTGTAATTTAAGATACTGTTTTTCTGGTACATAAATAACTGCTTACCACACACTTTTCCAGTAACGGGTAAAAAGGGTCACTTTAACTTACTCTTATGTTACTTCTTCCAAGAAACTTTCACTAGAACTTTACTATATTATACTGGATAATCTAGTTGGTTGGTTGGTTCATTGGTTGGTGGTAAACAGAGTAGGCGATTGTGCCTGTTTATACACTGCAGCCTCTTGGCTTATTGTACTCCCCTCTCTTGCTTACATAAGTATCGTCTCCTTAAGAAGGTTTATTAGCTTTCTTCTATGTCTTTCGCCAGGTACATTATCGCCACGATGTAGATCTACGAAGAGTTTGTGCTACACAATCATAAAGAATGTGCATAGACGTTTCTTTCCTTGCACCACATAGTCTGCTCACGATTGATTTTGTCTGTGTACTTATTAAACAAGCGACTGACGTCAGTTTGGTCAGTCTTTGGGCCCACCACGTTTCTCGCGTGTCTTTGGCCAGATGTCGCGAGTCAATGATCTAGATATTGCTAATATAATTATTTGTCTATTGTCGTTCTTACCAACTGTTCTGGCACACTAAGTGCTGGTTTTGGACTCCTGTATGGTTTTGTAGCTCCGAGTCTTGCTAATGCTGCCAATTTTTATTCTCTTTTATCCATGTTCTGAAATCTGCAGTAGTTCAACCCTGTTGCCCTTGAAGGATAGTTCTAACAGATCACTTTTTACTTTATGTTGAAGTTGATCTGATCGTCATCCAAAGCCTTTATAGTAGCTTGACTGCCTGATATTCTAGTAGTGTGGTAAAGCCTTCATTACTTTTTAGTGTTCCGTACGGACACTTATAAGATCACTTCGGTGTCTGTCTGTCTGTCTGTCTGTCTGTCTGTCTCCTGTCTGTCTGTCTGTCTGTCTGTCTGTCACACCCGATTTTCTGCGAAACTATTTGACATAGAAAGGTGAAATTTGGTAATAATATAGGAATTGATGGCCTCATCAGAGCCATGTAGTTTTGAGAATTAAATTTTGACTTAAGGGGTTAGTTTTGGGGGGTGAAGTCGAAAGTGAAACAATTTTTTTTTTTACTAGGTCATCGAGTGGTGGTGTCAGATGACAGCTTGTGAAAACACGAGTAAAAAATATGTATATAATATTATGCTTGCGCGCACTTTTCTTTGTATTATTTTTAAAAATTCGCGAAAAATCGCTGTCCCGGGCCTTATCTCGAAAAGTACTTATCAAAAAATTTCGAAAAAATTCTGGAATATTCTCCACGGGGTGTAGATTGAACGAAAATTATCACCAGTGCATTACCTTTAATAATTTATATGGTACATAAAAAAAACAAAAATTTCAAGGTCATCAGATTTCAGTAAAGATTGGAAACAAACTTTGTTGAAAACTCATTTAGGGTGTGTTTTGTGAAGTCACTGATCATTTTATACTACCGCAACATAAATTTTGATTTAAGGGGTTCGTTTTGAGGGGTGAAATCGGAAGTGAAAAAGTGTGGTGTCAGATGAAAGCTTGTGAAAACACGAGTAAAAAATATATATATAATATTATACTTGCCCGCACTTTTTGTATTATTTTTAAAAATTCGCGAAAAATCGCTGTCCCGGGCCTTATCTCGAAAAGTACTTATCAAAAAAGTTTCGAAAAAATTCTGGAATATTCTCCACGGGGTGTAGATTGAACGAAAATTATCACGAGTGCATTACCTTTAATAATTTACATGGTACATAAAAAAAATAAAAAATTCAAGGTCATCAGATTTCAGTAAAGATTGGAAACAAACTTTGTTGAAAAGTCATTTAGGGTGTGTTTTGTGAAGTCACTGATCATTTTATACCACCGTAACCTAAATTTTGATTTTAGGGGTTCGTTTTGAGGGGTGAAATCGGAAGTGAAAATTTTTTTTTTTACTAGGTCATCGAGTGTGGTGTCAAATGAAAGCTTGTGAAAACACGAGTAAAAAATATATATATATATAATATTATACTTGCGCGCACTTTTCTTTGTATTATTTTTAAAAATTCGCGAAAAATCGCTGTCCCGGGCCTTATCTCGAAAAGAACTTATCAAAAAATTTCGAAAAAATTCTGGAATATTCTCCACGGGGTGTAGATTGAACGAAAATTATCACGAGTGCATTACCTTTAATAATTTATATGGTATATAAAAAAAACCAAAATTTCAAGGTCATCAGATTTCAGTAAAGATTGGAAACAAACTTTGTTGGAAACTCATTTGGGGTGTGTTTTGTGAAGTCACTGATCATTTTATACCACCGTAACATAAATTTTGACTTAAGGGTTCGTTTTGAGGGGTGAAATCGGAAGTGAAAAAAAAAATTTTTTTACTAGGTCATCGAGTGTGGTGTCAAATGAAAGCTGTGAAAACACGAGTAAAAAATATATATATATAAATGTAATACTTGCGCACACTTTTCTTCGTATTACTTTTAAAAAATAGCGAAAAATCGCTGGCCTTACCTCGAAAAGTACTGATCAAAAAATTTTGAAAGAATTCTGGAATATTCTCCACGGGGTATAGATTGAACGAAAATTATCACGAGTGCATACCTTTAATAATTTATTTGGTATATAAAAAAAAAAACAAAATTTCAAGGTCACCAGTTTTCAGTAAAGATTGGAAACAAACTTTGTTAAAAACTCATTTGGGGTGTGTTTTGTGAAGTCACCGATCATTTTATACCAACCTAACAAAAATTTTTATTTTAAAAACAATCAACGTACGGAACACTAATTGTGCAAGTTCAACTTGCACTTGACCGGTTTTTTTTATTGCAGTAAGTTACATACTGCAGGGAAATCTCTAAAGCTCTACAGGAGAGACGCCTGTGGGGAGAAGTGATTCACGTTTATTTTGAATCTCTGGTAATTGTACTAGATGGGAAACACAATCCTGGGCAAATCATTCCAAAGAGATAATATTCTCCATATAAAAAACTCCTTGAAAAGTGTTGTACTTATATGGATGTGATGTATTAATGTGACGCTCTCGGAGAAATTAAGCGAGTTACATCCATGGAACACTCCATGAAAATACTTGTTGAATAGACTCAAGTCGCCAACCGATCTTCGATGTTCCAAGGTATTAAGATCTCTGGGGAGTTTTGGGTCTATAATCAGGCGAACAACTCTCTTCTGAGTAGAATACAACAAACGCAGTGAATGTTTGGGAGCAGAGCCCTAAACATGGGAGCTGTATTCCATCGTTGTGGACCGCAAAGCTTTCTAGTTTGAAATAGTATTCCTAGTCGTTGAATATCTCTCTCATATTTACTGCCATGTTAACGCCTCACAACTTGAGTGATAATGTTAGATGAATGGAGTGTCCCGATTTAACTATGTTGGATTCCACAACGTTTACTCTTTTAGAAAAAATTATGTATATAAAATTTCTTCCAGGTATTAGTTAACTTGAGCGACTTTCTGCTGTCTATAAATATTTGCATGAGTAGCCGATGTTCGAGCGTTCAAAGCGAATGAAAAAATAAGCATACTGACATATGTAAAGCTGTCTATTGAACTTCTGGTCCGTTCCAGCAGATCGTTATTGTAAATGAGAAAGAAAGTAGGAAACAGTATAGAGCCTTGGAGAAACCGGCGTTGATGGTGAAGGTATTAGAAAGAAATTCGTCGACCGACACTTATAAAGAACGCTGTCTGAAGAAACCCGAGAGCATAAGCAAAACCCTTTAGACCTACCATAAGAGCGTAACAACAATCCATTATGCCAAACACGATCGAATGGGTTTATATGTAGCCGCAAAATTCTTGCAAAAACGATTCAGTTTGGAGACAAAAAGGAGCAGATCTTGAAAATATTCTTTACAATACGGAGTCTAAAAAATTCTTGTAAAAGATAAAGTTGTATAAATTAACATTTGCACGATATTAGCATGTGAGAAGTCACTTTTTTAGTCTATAGTACTTAACCCATGCTATTTTGAAGGAAAATATCTTAAACGCTACTACTTAGTTTATCATTCTCCAAAATTATCAACTTCTTGATTAATTGGAATTAAATCACTTATTTTTCGTCAAAATATTACGACTGGAAGTGAAACTTTAAGGAGAAAATTAAGAACTCTTTGCCTTAGGATGCCACAAGCTACTAAAATGCAAAAAATGTCGTACCTGAGGTTTTAATTTTTGAAAAATATCTGAAGGAGAGTGTACATAATATAATAATATCTGGTGTCCTATTTGAAAAACAAGATTGTGTTTTTTCTAAAATTTTTAGCACACCTTCTAAAATCAAAAATATTTTTGCACATATCGTATGAAAAATTTTTTCTGCCGCCAATGTCAAAGAGCATATTTAACTTTATCACAATAATAAATCATCCGGCATGCGCAAATAATTAAACAGTAATAGTCTGCAATGTATGTACGTTTTTCTGAGCCAAACATACAATTTCTGAGTGAAATAAAATTTTAATAACAGTAACATTTTTATAACGACGATGATTTTATCTAATAGATGTAAGAAGGTATCGGTTTGTTTATGAACATCTGGATCGACATATTATCAGACCAGTTGCTGTGGAATTGCGCACAGATTTTTATGTTAAGAAATATGTGAAACTGTTGCAAATTTTTCGTCAGAATATTACGACGGGAAGTGAAATTTTAAAGAAAAAATTAAGAACTGAAATACCAAGTCATATTTCTTTACCTAAGGATGCTATAAGCTATCTGTTGTCCTACTTGAAAAACAAATTTTTTTTTTCTGTAAAATTTTTAGTACACCTTCTAAAATCAAAAATATTTTTGCACATATAGCATTAAAAATATTTTTCTGCCCCCAATATCAAAGCTGATATTTAACTTTAACTTTAATAATAAATCATCCGACATGCGCAAGTAATTAAACAGTAATAGTCTGCAAAGTATGTACGTATTTCTCAGACAAACATAAAATTTCTGAGCAAAATAAAATTTAAATAACGGTGACATTTTCAATTTGAATAATTTTTTTATCTGATAGATGTAAGGATATATCGGTTTCTTTATGAACATCTGGGTCGACTTATTAGACTACTTGCTGTGAAATTGCGCACAGATTTATGTGGTAAGAAATATGTGAAACTGAAACTTTTTATTCGTACAAAATCTAAATTTTGTTTTCTTTTTAAATTTTAATGTTAAAAAATAATCCGTACCAGAACCAACACGATTAAATCAAGAATTTTAAAAGTAATAATACTGTTTAATACCATTATCATATCACTGCTATCCAACTAGTTAATCTGGGAAGGCTAATTTTAATATGTTTGATTTTACTTACCGTTTTGAACTAAAAATGTAGCTAAGCACGAAGAACCTCCAATAACCATACTTATGCAGAGTGTCCACCTTCTACCCAGTCTTTCCATAGCAGGCCATAAAAAGAGATATGTAGGGAATTCCACAGCACCCGCAAGAAAGAAATTTAAAAAATTCATCTCCACCCAATGCTGGTGCATAGTATGATAATCCAACATAAACACTAGTATTCGTGAACCACAAAAATGTTATAATAATGGTTTTCCAGCGAAGATTTCGACCCTTAAATAAATGGTTAATTCCATACTTAGGTTGTCTTTCTGTACATGTTTTGTTGGATGTTTTTCTTGCTGACTTAGGTATCGCATCGGGTGAAAGAACCTTTCCATTGATTCTAAAAATAAATATGTAGTATCGTTATATTGATTGTACTAAATTGGAAAGAATTGTTATTAACTAGGACATATCTGGATTTAGTTTATTCAATTTGTGCCATCAATATTTAATAGAGGAAAGGAAGCTAATTTGGAATACTGTTGGTAATTTGGAATAGCTACGTTGCAAAGATATTAGTGCAGCCATCTATATTTTATAACCGTAAAATGGTAGATGAAAGAGCATTCTAAAAGCTGTCTTGATATACATTCCGCCATTGTTATTAATATGGTGTCTAAACTTCATTCAACCGAGGGTGTTATTTGGAAAATAAAATCGGTACGTATTTAATCCGTTTCCATCAATGAATTACTAGGTAATTGTTTGTCCTACTCAATTAATAGCTTCGGATAACGTATTAATCTTGCAAATTTACTGAGATTTTGATGAAATACTCATATTTTATTTATTTATTTGAGAGTGTGTCCGACCATGCCTTGTTGCTAATTTGGAATACTTACAGTGATCAACATAATTTGGAATATTCCAAATTATGTTCATTGTATGTTTTTGTTTCAGGAATATCGACTCCGAAGTATAAAAAAAGAAAATTGTATAGACAAGAGGACATGGTGGAAGCGCTAACTGCTGTCTGGCGTCAATTGTCCTTTCAACTTGCGAAAAAAAAAACAATTTTCCAAATCCTTCCAAAAATTAAATGGCAGGACGGTATTGGCTCACAGGATTTTCGAACAGAAACCAAGATCGTTTATCGACGAGGAAGCCAATGTGATCATCGTTTGCAAGAGCTCGTGAATTCAATAAAGAACTGATGAGTGAGTTCTATGATATATTTGAGTCAGAATATTTAGTGTCGACGAGACTGGACTATCCATAGTCCAAAGCAAGATTCCAAAAATCATTGCTCGGCGTGGACAAAAACTATATTATCAGCGGAAAGAGGCTCTCTGTTAACTTTCGTGACTTGCATGAGTCCGGCGGGAATATTCGTGCCTGTTATGGTTATATTCCCTCGGAAAAACATGACAGAAACTCTGATGAGAGGTGCACCAGTTGGATCCATTGGGAGAACTCATCCTTCGGGATGCCATGTGTCCCCTTATGATATTTCACTACTGCCAAAATCAAGGACAGTCGTTTCGAACCGAGGCCGTAAGGCAGCAAGATCGGCAGTTATAACAAGTTCGCCTTATAAGAGGGAACTTGAGGAGACTGAAAAGAAAAAGTTAGAAAAGAAGAAAATAGAATAACAAAAAATTATAAAGAAACAGGCGAAACAAAACACTGAAGGTAAAGGAAAAGGAAAGGGCAAGAACTATGGCACCTCCTTGTCTGCAGGATAACTTCACAAAAAAAAGTCCAATACGCAAAAATAAAAATTTGTCTTGTAAAATAATGTAGTATTTAAAAATTGTTGAAGGTTTTTTTTAAATAAAAAAATTACTGTTTCAAACTTTAATATGCAATTTTCGACCAAACAATTTATGTTTAATGCTTTATAAAAAAAATATCTATTAGAAAAATTTAAAGAATCTCGACATTTTGTAAAAAAAAATAATTATTAAGATTGAAAAAGAAAATTAAAACATAGTAAAAATTGACTGAGTAATACTGCAAATAGTGTCTGAAAACAGATAACGGCCCTAATCCGACGCCAGGTCATAATTTCTAAATAGAATGAAATTTTCTAATTTTTATTTCTTAATAATTCTTAGAAGTATAGAAAATAAGAATGCGTAAAAAAAGTCAAATTTTTTAAAATTCGAGTGTATGTAACCCCTTAAACTTCGATATTCAAAAAAATGCTAACAGAAATAACATACACCCAAAATTTTCTATCTAAATGTACTTATTTAACAATACTTATTTTTATTTTGTTGAAAGTTCAATTGTTTGAAGAAAATATTGCAGATCATAATACTAAAAAGAACTGGTTTACATGTAAAAGAAACATGAAAATGGTATGTAATCTGGACGATATTATCAAAGTTTCGAAATTCGAATAAAAACATTTTCATTTTTAATAAAAATAATTAATTGGATTTAAGTTATTAAGAAAGGCTGAATTTAAGGACAAATCAAAAATAATATTTGCAACTTTACATTCAACAAAAAAAAAATCTTAACAATAATAATAGCCATCAAATAAATTTGTTAAAATATATCGAATTGAAGTTAACGTAACTTATAAACTAAAAAAAAAGAATTTGTACGCGTTCTCAATAAAAACTGAGAATGGATATGGCATTTCAGAACATGAAAAATAATGTTTAAAATTTCCATAACGTTAAGTTCTTTTATTAGGCCTTGATTTCATTAATGCTTTCGAGACAGAAAAATGAGGAAAGAAACTTCCTTCTACAATTGACTTTGCATTATTTGCTTTTCAGTAAGACATTTACATAATTTGTTAGAACATGGGAAACGTTTTATTTTTTTTTTTTTTGGAGGGAGGAAGACTGGAAGGAAATAGATGGATAAAGCCATTTTAGTTAGTAATTATTAATTTTGAAGTATGTATACCATATTGAGATGCGATTCATAGACCCTTGAATGCTCTGGACTTAGGACATCAAGGCAAGTTTTTCGTACGATAAATTGCCCAAGACATTGTGATAAAATGGTGCAGATAAAATGTTTTTCATTATTTCCTGGGCATTTGGCGGTTATTCAGAGTAGTTAAAAAGTTACAGTATTATTGTTCTAAGGCCTTAACAAGACATCATTGTTATATGTTATATTTTTTACAGAAAAATACATATAATGCTAAAATTCGACGAGATTGTGGCGTTTTTTATTTGTAGAGTTATGTAAAGTGTTATTTCTCTATTTAGCTAAACTTCAGGATGTGATTTTTGCCTCACTTTTAGACAGACCAAAATAGGAAAAATATACACATATATCTTGAAATGCTCAATATTCAAAATAAATAACCGGTCAAGTGCAAGTTGAACTGGCGCAATTAGTGTTCCGTACGTTAATTGCTTTTAAAATAAAAAAATTTTTCACTTCCGATTTTAGCCTCCAAAACTAATACGACTGTGATGAGGCCATCAATTGCTATGTTAGTACCAAATGTCAACTTTCTATGCCAGACATAGAGACTGACAGACAGACAGACGGACAGACAGACGGACAGACAGGCAGACAGGCAGACAGGCAGGCGGAAAGACACCGAGGTGATCTTATAATGCAGAACATTAAAAATTACATATATATATATATATATATATATATATATATATATATATATATATATATATATATATATATATATATATATATATATATATATATATATATATATATATATATATATATATATATATATATATATATATATATATATATATATATATATATATATATCTATATATATATATATATATATATATATATATATATATATATATATATATATGTATATATATATATATATATATATATATATATATATATATACATGGATATTTTTAAAAACCAACTTATTATATCTCAATACATATAATGTATGATAAAGATTTCTTCGTCAGACTATTTTTTTTCTGGACTTTTATCTGGTAAACCATTATTTACATTTTCTTGTATGTTTTTGAAATGATAGTTTAACTTACAGTTATATACATAGGACTGAGATAAACTGTTTACATAATATTAGGGTTAGTCAAATTTAGTGTTTATTTTAGAAGGGTATACCTGCAGAGAAAAATACTGGGTAAATTATTTGATCAATTTTTTAAACCGAAAAGGGTTATAAAATAAAATAACAAACTGTTAATTTTAAGCTTAGTAATGTTGCAAAAACGTAACATGTTGAAAAACCACAAATATGTGGGTTAGATTTTTTCGTTAGTTAAAGCGATGTGCTATTTATCACTGTTTTTAAACAATTTCTTTTTTCACTAGGACTTACCGATTAATATATGTATATATAAATATATACATATATAGATACATATATATATATATATATATATATATATATATATATATATATATATATATATATATATATTATATATATATGTATATCTACATATACATATATATATATATATATATATATATATATATATATATATATATATATATATATATGTATATATATATATATATATATATATATATATATATATATATACATATATATATATATATATATATATATATATATATATATATATATATTATATATATATATAAACTGTTTACATACTATTAGGGTTAGTCAAATTTAGTGTTTAGAAGGGTATGCCTGCAGAGAAAATACTGGGTAAATTATTTGATCAACTTTTTAAACTGAAGAGGGTAAATTTTTTTATATTGTTATAAAATAAAATAACAAACGGTTAATTTTAAGCTTAGTAATGTTGTAACAACCTAACATGTTGAAAAACCACAAATATGTAGATTAGATATATATATATATATATATATATATATATATATATATATATATATATATATATATATATATATATATATATATATATATATATATATATATATATATATATATATATATATATATATATATATATATATATATATATATATATATATATATATATATATATATATATATATATATATATATATATATATATATATATATATGTATATATGTATGTATATGAATTTTTACGAAGTTTTTCCGAATTATGAAAGGCACATTCAAGTTCCTGCATGACCCTATCTTAGAGGATTTTTTGCGTAGATTTAAAATTTGGAAAGAATGGATTCAATTTTTGGTCGTTTAATTGCTGCAAAACTGCAGATGTACAAAAGGGATCTTAACTTCCCCATACATAAAGGAAGTTAAGATCCCTTCTACGGATTCCTAAAATAGAAATTAATTATTATTAACGTTCAGTCCATGTGGAAAATTTATTTTTAATTATTAATTAATTAATAACTCATTGACATTAAAGCAATAAACAGAATTAACATTGTGTAGTGGTACTTTGTTTTATAAATATTACAAAAAAATTATGAGAATGTGCTTAATTATTATTATATTATTCCTAGGATTTTTTAACAGATTTTTTTCACCAAATTCAGTTTGTGCCGTGGTCGTTTAGGTGGCGGAGGTTGTATTATCTCTTCTTCGTCATTGCCCTATCCTTCTTCTTCACCTGGGTTAAGATAGAGCCTATCCTTGTCTTTGGCTGAACAGTGTTCCCTAATTCTGTCGTATAAATACTTTTTTCTTTTGTATATTGGTCTTCAGGTGTTAATTCGATCGGAAAGTCCTCTGGACAGCAAATATCAGTAGTCATCTGGTGTTTTACCCAATTTTAGTCAACCATCTTTCTTTGTGCAGACAAATTCTGGTAAATCGAAAATGGGAATAATTTGTAATGAGTGTATTGCTTTTCCATTGTTTGCTTTTAAAGTACTAGTTCCAGTCATAGAGGGAACCAATATTTGCACACTTTCAGCACCAGTATGAACTGCCTGGTTGGAGTTGATATTTTTTATAATTCTGGGATCATCTTAATGAAAGTAGTACTCTGGACTCTGAATCGCTGTTTGAATAGCTCGAACGGCCAATCGACGTCAAATCGCATTTATCTATGTCCTTTACCCTGTCCTCTGTGGGGTCAGTTTTTTATTTTTATGAATTGGCGGCTCAAGTCTTTTTTAGTGTTTTAAAAGTCTCTTAAATCGTTTTTCCTTGATCCCGTCTGCAAAAAGAAAGAGCTTCTTGCACGCACTTTCTCCCCTCTGTTTATACAACTGTCGAAGTCTTTCTTTACTTCCACTGCCTGTTTTTACTTCGTTTTGGTTTCTAGAACTCCTGCGCTCTTAGCCCAAAATTACCATTTCCATTGCATTCATACATTCCAAATAGCAGGCATTGTTTTTGGTAACAACTCTCTTATTATTTACCAGAACTATATAAAAAATTGTATTGTTTTAAATTATTTTTTTATTAAAAAACAAATTTAAAAGCCATCGAAAATCAAAACCTTTCTTTGGGGTATTGGAGCTAGAGGAAAACCGACTTTTTTGTTATTTTCTATCCAATAATCGACTTAAAGTCAGCTGTATAATGTTCAGAACATGCTTGAGCCGTGTGATCAGCCTTAACCTAAAATTTATCCAACCTCCTCTTTTTAGCTCTCCTGTAACAATTTGCCTGGGGAGATAAGGGCCCTTTTCCTGTGGACGATTACATATACACTTATTTATACAAATATATTAATATCTACGTTTTTCCCTAACTTCAGTGCGATATGTGTAATATATATTTATCGATTATTTCTAAATTTTCTTCAGAAAATTGTTTTTTAAAGATCTAAATGAAAAAAGTAACTTTAAATTATTTTAGAGCTCTGTGGATCAGAAATGGTCTTTAACATAGTCATAACGTAAAAAATAAAAAAAACTGCTGTAAAGAGGCCAAACGTTAGGAAGGGGAGATGAGTTATAAGATTATTATAGGAAATGGAAAGGAAAAATATATTCATGCATAAAATACATGCTTGTAAGGGAATGGAAAAAAAAGAATAAATAAAATAAATGAAGCGACTAACGCTCTCAGTTCCATTGAAAAAATGTAAATAAACAGGCATACAAATTCAATATTCTTCTCATGATATTAAAATTTTTCATACCCTAAATAGTATCTTCTCACTTCTTTAGGACAAAGAGTCTGATGATTTCTTTTTTACTTTTATTTCTAAAAGTATTAGATTCGCGAAAAAGTTGCACTCACTCAGATTTTTTCATTTGTTTGACGTTTCAGGGTTTCTAGAGGAAGAAAAATTTTTCTAGATGAAGAAAATTATTTCAGTCGGTCTCTTTTCAATTGTCTTCATGACGACTCTCGAACAAGCTTTAAATTTGGTACACATATACTCGTAATGCGAAAGCGAAGCTGTAATTTTTTAGTAATATAGCTTCAGGGGATACGACTGACAAATTTTGTAATTTCTACATTACTATGAGATATTTTTCTGATTTGTGATAGATATGATAACATTTTTTAAGCATAATCAATTGTAACTAAAGATATCACAAGGGATGAGAAAGAGGTTAGAGGGGTTCCTCTGGACATATCATCCTATAAGTCCATGTCATGAAGTCAAAAAATCAGAAAGCTGGGTCATTTTCTCATATTAAATTACTTGTGGTCAAAATATACAGAGTTAGAGAATATTACGTTAGAAGAGGTAATTTATATATAGTGTCATTGAGAGTCCGCAGACTTCAAGAATTTGTAAAAGGGTTATTTCCTAATATTTTCTATTATTGATCGTCAATCAATCTCAAGGGTTAAAAGAGAGGAAAGAAATTGAAGGTGTTTTCAAATACATATTATCATCAAAATGAGGAGGGGAGCTAGAGAGGACACACAGCCTTTAACGTCTTTTTACAGAGGAGGAATTTGAAAGTTACGTTATTTTTTCGTTATTTTGAACTACTTATAACCAAACAAATACATATTCGTTATAAATCTTTCAGGATTCTTGAAGTCAAGACATGTGAAAGTTGTGTTATGGTTTCATTATTTTCAGTTATTTAAAGTTGAAGAAATGGAGAATTAAGGGAGTGTGACAATAAGATAAAAGGGTTGCTCGGTATATATTATCGGTATATATTAACGACTCAACAAACCTCACGGTTTATCTGTATCCTCTATCGACTACCAAGTGATACCAATTTTAGAACACTTTTCGCTTCTCTTGCAGATACCAGCGATCATTTAGAAACTAACTATCCAAGTGCTGAAATTGCCATCCTGAGCGACTTTAATGTACACAACATCAACTGGTTGAAATATTCAAATACTACCGACGAACAAGGTCGTGAAGCTGAATCATTCTCAGTCAGTTGTGGCTTAACTCAGCTTATTGACGTACCAACATGGATCCCTGATCGAGACGAGGAGTTCGCCAGTCTCCTTAATCTGTTTTTAAACACCAATCCGGAGATTTACACGGTCACCATAAATCCGCCGCTAGGTTCTTCCGACCATAAACTGCTGTCGACATCGAGTATCCTATCAATCAGTGACAGAGAGGCGCCTAAGCCGCGCAAGATTTGGCGCTACAAACCTGCTAAATAGGAAAAATCTCATGGAATATTTTCGAACTTTCCTTTGGATAGACATTTGTTTTCAATCCGACAACCCATATGAGTGCGCCAGGGAGGTCTCCGATGTTATTTTGGTTGGTATTGAAGCTTACATCACTTTTTCGAAGAAATACCCCTCCAACCGCAAGCCTTGATTTGACCGAAAATGCAAAGGAGTTGTGGCTTCTAAAAATCTTGAATACCGACAATGGCGTGAAAATACACCATAAATCGTAACACGTTTTTTCATGCTCGGAGCAGATGCAAAGGAATTATCGACGAAATCAAGAAGGCACACAATCAACGAATTAGAAACAAACTTCTCGCTTGTCCCAACAATTCCAGGTCCTTTTGGGCAGTCACTAAGGCAGTTAGTCAAAATTTCACCAAATCCACCATACCACCACTCACATGGCCAAATAATTTCATTGCCACGACACCTGTTGAGAAAGCAAACTTGTCTGAACTCTTTGCTTCACATTCTACTGTCGATTTCCAAGGAAAAACACCACTTACTATTCCCATATTGCAGTCAAGGATGCCCGATGTTGTCTTCAGACAGCGTATCATAAAGCGTATTTTAATGAAGCTAGACACCAAAAAAGGCTTCTGGTGCTGACGGAATACCTGCCATAGTTCTCAAAAACTGTGCGAGGGAACTAACACCAGTTTTCTGTAGACTTCTTAACCTATCCTACAGAAAGGGAATATTTCCTTCCAGCTGAAAATGTGCCACAGGTTAGCCGATACCTAAAAAAGGCAAGAATACCTTGCCAAATAACTACCGACCAATTGCACTTCTTTCAATAATATCAAAAGTCATCTCCCAAAATATCTTGAAGGATTCAAAATTATTAGCGAACACCAATATGGCTTTCGTAAATATAGATCAACAGGAGATCTTCTGACTTACGTAACACGTGTTTGGAACAACGCAATTGAACACCTTCGAGAATCTCTAGCGGTTGCTCTTGACATGTTCAAGGTATTCGACCGTGTTTGGAACAACGCAGTTGAACACTTTGGAGAAACTTGAGAGGTTGCTCTTGACATATCCAAGACATTGTTTTGGCAGGATGGACTGCTGGCTAAGCTACGCTCTTATGGTATGTTTGAAAAGTTCTGTTTGTGGCTTTCATGTTTCATCAGAGAGCGTTCTTTACTGATGGCGGTTGACGGATTTCTTTCTAACACCTTCACTATCAACGCCGTTGTAGCCCCAAGGCTCCACACTGTCTCCTACTCTCTTTCTCATTTGCATTAACGATCTGTTGGAAAAGACCTGGAATCCAATCTACAGCTTTGCAGATGACAGTACGCTTATCGCTTCAATCACTTTGAAAGCTCGCACATCGGCTACTCAGGCGAATATCCGCAGACAGCAGGAGGTCGTTCAACTTAACGAAGATTTGGAAAAAATTCTGTCTTGGAGTGACAGTAACCAAGTCTAATATAACGCGACAAAAACCCAGGCGGCAGTTTTTTCTAAAAAAATTAACGTTGCTAAACCCGACATAATCATGTCGAGGCACTCCATTCCCCTAGCATCGTCGCACTCAATTTGTTGGACGTTAATTTGGGAGCAAATATGTCCTGGCATGAACGTGTTGCAGGCATAGCAAGGAGAGCTTCTCAAATGTTGGAAATATTATTTCGAACCAGAAAGCTTTATACTCCACAACAACTGTTAATTCTTTACAAAGCTCAAATTCGATGAACTACGGAATACTACTCCCATATTTGGGACTCCGCTTCCATACACACACTGCATTTGTCGGAGCTGTTCGTCTGACTGGAGACCCGAAACTGACCGGCAGCCTTGATTCGCTGGAACATCGAAGAACGGTTGGCTACTTGAGTCTGTTCTACAAGTATTTTCATGGAAAGTGTTCGAAGGATGTAGCCCGCTTAATTCCTCCCAGAGCGGTGCATGTTAGAAATACACGTCGCGCTATTACATCACATCCGTATGAGGTTCAGCCTGTTACTCCGCATAGAACGCTTTTCAAGCAATCTTTTATATGGAGAACATCATCCCTTTGGAATAAATTGCCCAGGGCTGTGTTTCCCACCGAGTACAATTTGAAGTGATTCAAGAACAGCGTGAATCGCTTTTTCCGCACACATGCCGCTCCTGGAGGGCGCTTTAGGGACTTCCCTGTAGCACATGTGCTACACCCTTAAAAAAATTGAGTCATGTTTTTCATTTTGTTGAGAATGTGGAATCTTTGGCACAATGACACTACTCGGTATATATCACCACTACACCAAACATTTTATTTTTGCACTCGAAGCGTGTTTCGCTAACCATGTTAGTTTCATCAGGAGCGATGATGAAGCTAACATGGTTAGCGAAACGTGCGTCCAGTGCAAAAATAAAGTGTTTGGTGTAGTGGTGATATATACTGAGTAATGTGATTACAAGTTACCTTAAAAATCATTTACTTCATTCCCTTTTTACTTGATTCTGTTTAAAAAGGACAGCTAATTTTGAATGTATGGTAAATCTAAAATTCGCTCTTGTAAAAAAGGGTTGAGGATATAGTTATGGCATCCAAATTTTTGTTATTGAATATTAAATATGATCAATTTACTCGTTAACTTTGTTATTTAATTTCTACGTTGCTACTGTTTCGATGTCATATTTTTAAATGCAAGTAGTAAATCTGCATAACTGCAGAGACGAGTAAATAATAAAGTAAACAACTTAACAAGTAAATTATTCATATTTAATATTTATAATGTTCTATTACGAAACAACGAATAAATCCATCAATATATTGTTCCGCCATAAGATATCATTTTCTTTTTAAAATAACGGGCAGTAATCACTCCGAGGAAGATCTTACTACGAACAAGGGTTTACATTAACAAATTTTATCGAAGACGATTTCAAAAGAAACTTGGTTAATGGAGCAGTGTTTATTGATCTTACCGCCGCATTTGTCACTGTACGAAGAACAAGACTGTTATCTAAACTAGAATTAGAATCGTGCCGTGTAGGAAAATAATTCTTGTTTCCGTGTGTATATGCAAGGTAAGGTTAGCAGGTGGCGCAGACTTAATAATGGTTTACCTCAAGGCTTTGTGTTGTCGCCACTCCTTTTTAATATTCATACACACAAACTAAAACGAGACGATTTCAATATGCCGACGATACTACACTGGCAGTTCAGAGACTGAACGTCCTTCAATGTGAAATTTCTCGATCTGTTCTGTTGGGAAGCATATTTTCAGAATTGGAGACTACAACTTAATCCGTAGAAAACGAAAAGTTGCTATTTCCACCTTAACAAGATTCACTAGATACTACTATGGATGTTGGTTTCTGAGGTGAAAATGTAAATCACAACAGCCATCCGAAACATTTAGAATTGACTTTGGACAGGATTCTTTCGTTTAATAGACATCACTCTAATCTGTTAAGTTAATATAAAAACCAACTTAAACCGGAAACTCGCCGGCACTTCTTGGGGTGCGGATCCTTGAACATTAAGGACTGGGATTCCAGCTTTAGTTTATGCTTGAGCTGAATATATGCACTTACAATATTCAAATGGAGCATCTAAACAACACACACTCTAGGAAAATCGATGTCCAGTTGAACACTGCGATGATAACCATTTCCGGAACTCTTCGATCGATATCTGCCAGCTGGCTACCAGTTCTTTCCAACATACTCCCCCACACCTAAAACGAGAAGATACTTTGCGAAGAGAATGAGAAAAATATTCGTCTCGTCAGCTCTTACCTATCTATGCAGATATTGGGAATCCAGCCACAAAAAGACTCCGATCTCGTAAACCTTCTAGCGTCACAGCCCGAAAGCTCGGGGACGAAAACTTTGATCTAAAGACTGAAAGGAAAACAGAATGGAAGAGCAAGCCACCTTTGAACTCTCATTTAATCGGTGACCCCTCTGATCGAGTCGCTGGTTTCCAAATTCCACGAAGAGAGTGGTCTTCACTAAATCGAATCCGGATCGGCCAGAGAAGGTGCGCTTATTTTATACATCAATGGGGTTTTAAAAATTCTTCGAGGTGTGGGTGGTGCGGCTGAGCAAATAACGCATCATATTGTAAGTGTACGCTGCGAACTTGCTTTGGAAGGAGACATACTTAGCTGGATGGCGTCACAGCCGCTACGGATCTTGGTGGTAGGTTTTGGGGTTTTACGTTAATGTTGGGAATTTTTTCCTATTTTACTTATACGGGGTTTTATTTATATTGATACATATATTATTTACTTATATTGTTCTTATTTATGGATGGATCTGCGTATTGTTTGTTCATTTATATTTTGTTTGTATTATTCTATTTTCCTTGTGCTGCGAAATATGATAAAATAATGATAATAATAAACTCATAGAAAACACAGATCCCTACTACAAATACAAACCAACATCCATACTTGAAAATAAAGATTACAAGCTCTACTGGGACATCAATATCCATACAGATAAAATAACCCCCGCCAATAGACCCGATATTACTTTTCAATACAAAAAAGGAAGTCACCTATCTAATTGACATAGCTGTCCCCAACGACACAAACATCCAAATGAAATACACAGAAGAAATCTCCAAATACACAGACTTTGCATCAGAAGTAAAAAGGCTATGGAAACAAGAAAAAGTCATCATTGTCCCTTCTTACACCAACAACATTCACACCACACTTAGAACAATTGCGACTCAACACAAACATACATAAAAACATTTAGAAGTCAGTGACTTTGAAAACATGTAATATTGAGAGATCTTTCCTTCCACTGGTAATAGCGTTTGTGCTGACTTGGCTTAGACTCGTCAGCCAAACATGGAACCACATTTACCAAATGTGAGAAAGAAGAACAAAAATAAATAATAATAAAAAAATAATGTGCTAAGAAGGGATGCAGGAAAAATAGCCGAAGATACAAAGAGCAGCTGATCATATATAGCGTGATCATGGAACAAACCAGGAAAGAACACAGAAACCTTCACAATGGTTACATAGACTATAAAAAGCCTTCGACTCCATACCCCACAGCTGGTTAATCAGAGCCCTAGAAATCTATAAAAACAACCAAAACCTCAGGCAATTTCTCGCGCAAATTATGAAAACACAGAGAAACAAATTCCACCTAAAAACACAAATCGAACTCATACAAACAGAAGAGCTGTACATTAGACGGGGTATATTTCGGGGAGACTCACTCCGCGCTCTATGGTTTTGCCTATGTCTCAATCCACTCTCAAATACACTAAACAGAACAGACTATGGCTTTTGCATCAGACACCAAAAAGTGAACCAACATAAAATAAACCATTTACTATATATATATGGAAGACATTAAACTGTACGCTGCCACAGAAATACAGCTGAAAGTCCTCCTCAAAATCACAGAAAGATGGACCTTTGATATCAACATGAAATATAGTATAAGTAAATGTAAAGTGATCCATATCAACAAACCAATGGAAAGGTCACAGAAACCATTAACAATAAAACACTCGATAACATGCTCACTCAACTCAACTCCAAAAATCTCACTAAAGCCATCAACACATTCGCTATACCTATATTCACATATTCATTTGGTATCATTAAATGGTCACACACAGGCATAGAAAACATTCACGTCCTTATACTTTCTCAGTTCACCAAATACAGAAAACTGCATCCCAATGCATGCAAAGAAAGACTTACCATCGAGAAGAAGGCAGGAGGAAGAAGAATCAGATATATGATCACTACACACAAAACAAATTCTTTCACACCAAGAAAACCAGCCTCCACACAGCAACAGTGAAAGCAAACAAAAACTAAACACCTCTCGACTTATCCCGTGCAAACCACCCAGCAGACACACACAGCTACACCCAGTTACAACAGGAAAAGTTGAAAACGGGATCAGAAAAAACACTCCACGGAAACACAGATACCACATAGAACAAGACCACGTAAATAAAAAATAATCAAACACCTGGTTACAGGATTTGCAGCTATTCCCTGAAACAGAAGGCTTCTTACTTACCATCCAGGATAAAGTCATATTAACCAGAAACTAGCAAAAGCATATCACCAAAGACCCAACTATTACAGAAGACCGATGCAGGAAATGCTAACAGCATAAAGAAACGATCGAATACATAACAAGCGAATGTAAAATATTATCCAGAACTGAATACACAGCCAGGCATGACTCAGCGGCAAAAGTAGTTCACCAAGCACTAGCCACAACATACAAACTCATAGAAAACACAGATCCCTACTACAAATACACAACATCATCTCTACTTGAAAATAAAAATTACAAGCTCTACTGAGACATCAATTTGTAACGGAGGTATAAAATGATCAGTGACTTCACAAAACACACCCCAAATGAGTTTTCAACAAGTTTGTTTCCAATCTTTACTGAAAATTGATGACCTTGATTTTTTTTTATATACCAGATAAATTATTAAAGGAGAATATTCCGGAATTTTTTCAAAATTTTTTGATAAGTACTTTTCGAGATAAGGCAGGTGGACAGCGATTTTTCGCGATTTTTTAAAAATAATGCAAAGAAAAGTGCGCGCAAGTATTACATTATATATGTATTTTTTACTCGTGTTTTCCCAAGCTTTCATTTGACACCACACTCATTGCCTAGTAAAAATTTTTTTTTTTCACTTCCAATATCACCCCCCAAAATTAACTCCTTAAGTCAAAATTTAACTTTAAAAACTACATGGCTCTGATGAGACCATCAATTCCTATATTATTACGAAATTTCAACTTTCTATGACAAATAGTTTCGCAGAAAATCGGGTGTGACAGACAGACAGACGGACAGACCGATGGACAGACAGACGAACACGGACACCGAAGCCATCTTATAAGTGTTCCGTATGGAACACTGAAAATGACATGTTCTACATTTCTCGTATATTTTTTATTTGTTTCAATTTAGCTCGTCATTATAATTATTAAATTACAATAATTTCCATGTTTGTTTGAGCGCTTCTAGTTCATCAATTTATTTGAATTACTGAGAACAATTTTAAACCATTTATTAAAATGTCATTGTTAAAATGTAATAATATGTTATATAATTACTAATTAGATTTAACTATTTTAAATTGAAATAACAGGACGTCGGAACTGCAAATTTCTGCATAATTTTCAAAATTCAGATTTAATTAATTTAAGGTTGATTTATTTTACGGTAAGGGATAATTTAATTTTTTTTTAATTCTTAGATTGAACGATATTTAATTTTTTTTATAGAAAAATGTGTTAGGTATGAAAAATTCACACAATAATGAAAAATAGTTCTCAATTAAGGTAGAAAAAAGTATTATCCATAATTAATGACGAAGGTTGTCTGATAAGTACCTTGCCTCGGCCAGAGATGGCGCTACTACTATTTAAAATAATTATATTTTTGATAAACATAAACTTTTGAAAGCATCCTGTCAAATTTTCAAGTCGCTGGGTGATTTAGTTTGTGAGTGACAACCGTTTAAATAGAACAACTTTTGTGATTTTAGAACAAAGGGAAAAATTTAATAAAAAACAGTGATACAATATTTGTTTTTGAAAAAGGAAGCGAACGATGAGATAAAAGTGGAACTCAGCGAAGTTTATAGGGACCCCGCACCTTCTCTATCAGCGTAAAATATTGGACAGCTGAATTCACACGCGCCCGTGCAAGCATTTTTGATGAAGAACATCCAGATCGTCCAAATGAGATCACCACATCAGAGACGATTGAAAAAATTCACGATATAGTGATAAATGATCGGAGAGTAAAAAAAGCATAAGATTGTTGAGACTGTGGGCATCTCAATTGAACCGGTGCAGAATATTTTAACAACTCATTTGGATATGAGAGAGCTTTCCGCAAGATGGACGCCGCGATTGCTCACAATTGACAATAAACACGCACGTGTGTCAACTTCAAAAGAATGTTTGGCGATGTTAAAGCACAGTCGGCTAGAGTTTTGGCATCGATCCATAACTGTTGAAAAAACATGGATTCGTCACATCATACCAGAGATCAAAGAACAGACCAAACAGTGCGTTTTCTATGGCGAACCGACGCCAAAGAAAGCCAAGGCGATTTTATCGGCCAACAAAGTCATGGCCACAGATTGAGTTGCACGCGGCATAATCCACGTCAATTACCTTGAAAAGGTCAAAACGATTAATGGAGAGTATTATTACTCAGTATATATCACCACTACACCAAACACTTTAATTTTGCACTCGACGCGCCTTTCGCTAACCATGTTAGCTTCATCAGGAGCGAAGATTGACAAGCGTCGCTCCTGATGAAGTTGACATGGTTAGCGAAACGCGCGTCGAGTGCAAAAATAAAGTGTTTGGTGTAGTGGTGATATATACTGAGTAGTGTCGTTGTGACAAAGATTCCACATTCCCAACATAGGAAAGTATTATGTCAACTTATTGGATCGTTTCAACTATGCCTTGAAAGAAAAACGTCCGGATTGGGCTGAGAAAAAATTCTCTTTCAAGACAATGCACGCGTGCACACTTATGTTATCGCCATGGCAAAATTCCATTAGTTAGAAAATGAACTGCTTCCACATCTACCATATTCGCCAGATTTAGCCCCTAGCAATTATTTCCTATTTTCGAATTTGAAAAAATAGCTCGGGTATTTCAATAGAGTCATCCTTCGAATTGCTAAGTTTTAATTTAGGAATAAATATGTCTCGTAGTGAATATGTTATAGGCACATCAAAGAAAGTTTCTAAACAGTTTCGATTATTAGGTTGTATTCAAAAGCTATATACTTCACAATTACCTCTGGTACTATATGAAGTCCAATTTGGTGCCGATGAAATAATGCTCCTAGGATTGACGTAATACCCAAAAACATGCTCTACATTTACTAACTCCTGTCTAGAAGAGAGATATTTGCTGCATTGGGAAGCCACAGACTCATTAAATCAGAATTTTTTGGCTCACCAAAGGAACGGTTATGACTTCTCTTCTGTAAATACCATAATGAAAAGAGTTCGGTTAGTATAGTCAGCTTGATTTCTTCTAGGGCAGGTCAATTTTTTTTATTATTTACCTCCCCGTCTGAGTAGGGATTTTACTCATTTTCATATCTTAAAGACATTGCAGCCACGGACGTTATCGCATTTCTGCAAACAACTACTACTTTTGTACGTGGCCAGATCAAATATAGTTAAATAAATTAATAAATAAGTAACCGACCTGCCGGGATTTGCACCTGAGACCTTCTGCACCACGAGCAAGTACTACCCCATGGAACCACGGGCTACCATCATGCTATGAATACACGTCACTCTAATACAAGATATCATTAAAAACTTCTGCTTGTTATTCCTCGTGCTGTCCATTTCAATAACTCCTAATAGGAGAATTTTTTTTCCTTGATATTAACTACAAAAGACTATATTTTCCACCGAGTAAAACCAGCAGCTGCCCAAGAACAACAAGAGTTTCTACTTTCGCGCACGCGCTGCTTCTGTAGTCATTTAGGGATTTTCATGCAGTGCATGGACGGCACCCACAAAAAACATTGTAGTAAAGTTATTTGAAACGAGAGACTGTAGTGGTCCACTGTAGAGTCGAGTAACTTTTTATGTAAGTATTCATTTCAAATAGAATTTAGTATTTAGTAGTAGTTTGTATGTCTGAGAAATATATAGTCAGTCCAAAAAGTCTCCATACACCAGCCGCTTTCTGTACTATTTATCTGTTATATTTAACTAACTAATTGAAACTATGAGAAAACATGTTTAAATTAATATTTGCAACTTAACCAAGGAGGATTAGTATTAAAAACAACTACGGAACATTTTATTTAGAAGTTACGTCATTGTTATAAAAATGTACATAAAATTAATGTCAAAAAATTCTGCATACACTCAAGAACTGCATTAAAAAAAAACACCTTGTAATCAGCAGCATTTTATCAAGCTATCTATTGCTCGTTAAACTTAAAACAAATGAATAATTTTCGGCCATACTTTATAATCTCTCACTTGATGCTAGTAATTTTGAAGTGAGTTTTTAAAGTAGTACTAAAACCGAGCAAGAGAAATTGTGAAATTCCATTTCAAGTTCGAAAGATCATAACTGATTTGTGGAAACATAGGAAATCGTACAGAAATATAGGAAAAATTGTTTAAAACTCCCATGATCCTGTTCAGTGCATTGTAATTAAATCAACGGGTCCTTATAAAATTCGACCACGCTCCGGTCTTCCCAAGAAAATGACTCCTCGTGAAGAGGCCAGTATTGTTAGACAAATAATTATAGATCCCAAGAAAAGTGAACCAAAATTAAAAGAAGAAGTACGGGAACTATTTTCGAAAAATGTTTGTTCACAAACAGTGAGAAATGGTTTACACAGGGCAGGCTATAAGGGGTGTGCAGCCAGGAAGAAGCCGTTAGCTGTTGCTAGGGAAAAGGTTGCTAAACCGCCTGAATTTTGGGGATCCGTAATCTTTAGTAATGAAACTAAAATTAACCTTTTTGAGTCTGATGGCAGAACTAAACTTTGAAGAAAGAAGAATACCGTATTCGATATTAAAAACATTTGTTTCACGGTGAGACAAGGGGGTGGCAGTGTTCTGCTCTGGGGATGCATGTCCGCTGGAAGGGTTGGAAATTTACATTTTGTTAATGGTATCATGGATCAGCATGTTTATCTCAACATTTTGAGAGAAAATTTAAGAGAAAGTGTCCAAAAATTAGCACTCGAAAAAAGATACATTTTCCAACAGGACAATGATCTTAGACATACCGTAAACTTGGTGCGAGAATGGATGATCCATAATGTGCGACAGCAGCCTCATACACCTCCGCAATCACCCGATATTAACCCTATAGAGCATTTATGGGAGGAACTTAAACGCACGTTCGCAAACATAATGTTTCAAATAGAGAAGAATAAAAAAACAGAATATTGAACGAATGTGAGAACATGCTAGCAGAAGTTACTAGAAAGCTGGTTGCAAGCATGACAAAAAGGTTAAAGCAGATTATCAAGGCCAACGGCGGTCCCACTAAATATTAGTTTAAACGAAGTTGTTATTTTCCGTTAAACTCCGTCAAACTAATATTAGTATTTGTTAAGTGTATCGAGACTTTTTTGATATTAATTTTGTTTACATTTTTATAACAATTATGCAACTTTTAAATAAAATGTTCCGTAGTTGTTTTTAGTGCTAATCCTCGTTGGTTAAGTTTCAAATATTAATTTAAACATGTTTTCTCATAGTTCCAATTAATTAGTTAAACGTAACAGAAAAAATAAACAGAAAGCGGGTAGTGTATGGAGACTTTTTTGGACTAACTGCATAAAACAAAGTAAGCCTGAGTTTCTTAATAGTACTATTATCTGTAATGGTACTCTTATCTGTAATGGTACAATTTAGTTTTTTTTTCTTCTCTACGACTCTAAATAATAAATTATAAAATAGAGAAACAAAAATTAGAAACATAAACTTTATGATATAAGATTATGAAAAAGTGTTATATGCGATATAAGTCTAGCCAATAAATTTGATATTTTTTAAAGTACGATTTCTCTTTTAAAGAAATTAAACTACTCGCAACAGCAATATTTTATAAAATAAAAATAATGTAGAATAATAATTGAAATAATAAGAAAATTTAATATCTACTGCTACAAGAGCAACCAAGAAATCTCTTTTTAGTACTCTCAGTACGCTGCTAAGTTTTTGCGGTATTTTACTGAGATTGGCATTTTTTTTTATTTCCTGTGAAAACAAACATAAATTCCCCAGGTTAGTGATTTCTCTTTTTTTTTTGTTTTGCAATTTCCTATTTATAATAAATTTTGAGTATACGAGGCTGGTTTGAAAAGGCCGTGCAAAAATAAATCTACTTATGTGTTTGGGGTAAACCTTTTTTCATTTTTCGACATAGTCTCCTTTTAGGCTTATACACTTCGTCCAACGATGTTCTAGTTTGTTGATCCCTTCCGAATAATAGGATTTGTCTAAGTCTGCAAAATATCCATTAGTGTCTGCTATCACCTCCTCGTTTGAATAAAATCTTTGTCCCGCCAGCCATTTCTTCAAATTGGGGAACAAATAGTAGTCCGAGGGAGCCAAGTCTGGAGAATAGGGGGGATGTGAAACGAGTTGGAATCCTATTTCCATTAATTTTGCGACCACAACTGCTGAGGTGTGTGCTGGTGCGTTGTCGTGATGGAAAAGGACTTTCTTGTGGGCCAATCGCGGGCGTTTTTCTTGCAGCTCGGTTTTCAAACGGTCCAATAACGATGAATAATATTCACCTGTAATAGTTTTACCCTTTTCCAGATAGTTGATGAGGATTATCCCTTGCGAATCCCAAAAGACAGTCGCCATAACATTTCCGGCCGAAGGAACGGTCTTCGCCTTTTTTGGTGCAGATTCCCCCTTGGTAACCCATTGTTTAGATTGTTGTTTGGCCTCAGGAGTATAGTAATGTATCCATGTTTCATCCACAGTGACGAAACGACGCTTAAAGTCCTCCGGATTCTTCTGGAACAGCTGCAAACCATCCTTGCAACACTTCACACGATTCCGTTTTTGGTCAAGCGTGAACAATCGCGGCACCCATCTTGCGGATAGCTTTCTCATGTCCAAATGTTTATGCAAAATATTATGTACCCGTTCAGTCGAGATGCCCACAGCACTAGCAATCTCACGCACCTTAACTCTTCTGTCATCCATCACCATATCATGGATTTGATCAATGATTTCTGGAGTCGTAACCTCCGCAGGCCGTCCAAAACGTTCAGCGTCACTTGTGCCCATATGGCCAGTCCGAAAATTTTGAAACCACTTATAAACTGTTCTAATCGAAGGTGCACAGTCACCATAATGTTTATCAAGCTTCTCTTTAGTCTCCTGAGGCGTTTTGTCTTTCATAAAGTAATATTTATTCACCACACGAAATTCTTTTTCGTCCATTTCTTGAAAATCACTCGACTTCCTTGATTCACACGAATGCCAAACACAAAGAAATAGACCAATATGGCTGAAACTTGGTGTGCGTTCATTCAGGAGATGCTACTAACTAAACATGACCTCGATACGCGCCGGTGGTGTCATCTCTCGGACTTTGCACGGACTTTTCAAACCAGCCTCGTAGTATATTTTACGTACATAGAGTGACGAAACTTTGTCGGAGAGAGTAGCTATTGAAAATATTGTTGAGTGTATGTTTTAAAACTTTTGGCACTTTTTGAGCCTCTTTATTGACAGAAAAATCTAAGTTCTAAAAATAATGCAGAGCATTGAAAAAAAAAATGTTTTATAAAATAGGAAATAGTATCTTATCAACTAGGAAATAGTATTTTAACAATTAGGCGACACAAAGATTGTAGATAAAATACACAATAATTTATTCAAATTGTGATAACTATGCTTTAATGTCTTCAAAAAAATATAGCTACAGAATAAAGAATGGAAACAATCATTGTCCTAATAGCTTGCTATATTACTAAAGTACATGCAAAAAAGTGCTGTGACATATATATTTTTTTCATTTAGGATGCTCTAGAACTGGGAATTGATTGTTTTTTTCTAAAAAGACGTATTCAAATGAACGTGACTCTACAATTTAGATATTACGAAGAAAAAAGTAATTACATTATTTACCCTATAAATATTACTGTTATAAAAAAATAATCGGTTACTGGCCTGATTGATTTTCTGTTGATATCTTTATCGGATAAACTTTCAAAAATAAAATGACTCTTACGTCCTTTCTCAGTTCTATTAAGATATGTCAGTAGTAAAAAACAAGAACCAAAAAAAAACAAAAACTGATGAGGAATTTTATAAAAATACTAAATTAAAAACTACTACAAAAAGCGAAGAAAAATTCGGATGTAACCCTTGTTAAATTTCTGTTACATACGTAGTTTTAATGGCTCTTAGGAAGCCGTACTTTTTTTACTCTACTTTCAGTCAGACAATTTTCCTACCCAGGACTGCAAAAACAATCCTAATCTTGGTACTTTGAACGATGAAAAAAGCAAATGAACAAAACTTATGCACCATCGTCAATTTCATGTGGTAAAAACGTAACAGAAACCACCGGATATCAAACAAGAGGGTGAAAATTGACTTGAACAATATAGTTATATGTTAATTGTAGATAAGTCGAAACGCAGGGTACATCCAATAATCATCTTCGTTGTTAAATAAAAATAAAGAAATAGATAAGGTAGGATTTCTATTTGAAGCCAAATATGTCAATCGCACTATTTTAAAACTACAAATTAAAAGAAAAACGGATAAATGGGAAAATTTGTAATTATATACATTTTCTACTTGCTGTAATAATTGCCTAAAATATCAATCCGAAAATGATTCTACCGTGGTACGGTAGAAAATACCTCAAAAGGCAAATTATGAAACCATCATACCTTGACATAATTAAAGGATATTAATAAGGAAACCCAAATATGCAAGTGAAAAACTTTAAAATATGCGCATAAATATGCAAATAATTTTCTCAAAATATGCACATACATGTTGTAAATATACAGTAAAAAAAATCGAAATCGACTTAAAAATGTAAATTTATTGGTTCACATTACATGATACGAGTACTATACAAATGTAGCAATAAAAAACCCATTTTAAATTTTCAACAACAGACAGGGCGAATGAACTAAATCTTAATATAATATTATACAAAGTAAAAAATAAATATAAATAATAATGTATTTTATTACTTTACTTAAAGATGAACAAATAATAATAATAATAATAATGTAAGTACACATTATAAAAATTTATATACGTAGTAAACAGCATAATAAAACATACATTTTAAATTTGATAGATACAGGGCGATGCAACTAAGTAAGCGGAAATATGCAAATATTTCAAAAGACAGTTACAAAAACAATAAACTACTAAATGTTTCTCAAAATTCTCCATTAAAAAGTTTTGTTTTCTATCGTTGTATAAAAATTTAGAAATTGAGAAACTCCTTTCCACATCGACTGATGTGGGGGCGTTTTTAAAATTATTTAATAGCATAGGATCTAAATCAATAGAATCAGTAAAATTCCCTTTTAAAACATTAGCTACTTGGCTGACAAATTGAAACCCACTATTTTTTTCCATAACATTCCAAAATTTTTGAAAAATTTTGCTCCCAATTTTAGCTGCGACATTTTCAAAAGCGACCCCACATTGTTTTATTAGTTGAACACTTCGGGTTAATGGCAAATTAGATTCCTCCATTTGAGTTATGGTTTTAGAAACAAAGCTATAATTTGTTTTAAGAAAGGAAAGTTGTTGTTTTATCTCCTTGTTTTTGAATAATCGCTTAAGTTCTGTAAGGGATTGGGAAGATTCGTCTGATAATTCTGCAATTAGACCATCTAGTTGACAGAAGTTTTCGCAATAAAAAAATGTTGCTTCCAACCAAGTGCCCCATCTTGTAATAACAGGCTGAGGTGGAAGAGGAGTGTTTGGTAGTTTTTCTTTGTAGAACTGAATCCTTAAAGGCGCTTTAAGGAAGATTTTCTTTATGTTAGAAATTAAGTTATTCACAAGCGGAAAATGATTCCTAATTTCCTCAGCAACCCTATTTAAAGCATTTATTACATGTATTAAGTTTGGATAAAAAATTTTCAAATTTTGCCCGGCCTTTATCATGTACGGTGCTGCATCTGACAAAATAAGCAAAAAATTATCTCCTGGAACAGGCGTAGGAAGAAAAAACCTCGATAGTTCCTCTTGAACAAATCTGGCCACTGTCAATGCATTTGTTTTTTCTAACTATTTGGAAGCAATCAAAATATCGTCGCTAAGAACTCCAATCAATAAATGCGCATTATACCGTCTTCTTGAATCGGTGGTTTCATCAATACATATGTAAAAATGTTCGTTGCGAATTTTACCTTTAATTTCCTCAATTACCTGTGAATACAAGGAGCTTACGTCGTTTCTCCGTATTGTTGTTTCACCTGGGATGTTAAATTTGCAATACTTCTGGAGGAAGGAAGTAAAGTTTTGATTACGTAGCTTCCATAACGGAATGTTTGATGTCATCATTGCATGGCATAGATCTCGGTTAAAGATGTCTTGTTCATTTAGCTCTTTATTTTTGTACGTTGGTTGGAAACATTGCATTAATGTGTGTTGTGGCCTATCTCCAGGTTTCGTCTTACTCAATTTGGCAATATGGCAAGCAGTTTTTACGTGTTGCTCTATTTGAAATTTTTTATCGCATGATATCTGCAATAAAAAAAAATAAAATTTAATTAAAATCCCAAGGAAAAAATTCGTTAAATAGAAATTTCATTAAACAGAAAACTAGGTGCTTAGGGTAGGCAAAAATTAAAATTCTGCTTTGTACCTTTTTATTAGATTACCTAGAAATACATATGTTTACGTATGTATTTCTATTTCGTGGTTTCATTAAATAGAAATTTTGTTCGTTAAATGGAACAAAAATAACTTAAATAACATTGAAAATAGCATCAACGGCAAAATCCTGACAAAAATTTCGTTATGTTTAAATATTAAAGGACAATGAAATACCCTATATATTCAATAGGTATTCAAAAATTATACTTACAATTTTAACACATGCAGAACAGTAGATTTTTCCAATATCTATTCTTAGTTCTTTGTATGGTTTAATCCACACTGACACACTGGCTTTGGGCATTTCACTGTAGTAAAATACGACTCACAAGATAAAAATCACACATCGACGTAACCACTTTAAAAGCACAACCAAAAATGAAAT
Organism: Pachyrhynchus sulphureomaculatus; assembly: GCA_019049505.1. Classification (NCBI taxonomy): domain Eukaryota; kingdom Metazoa; phylum Arthropoda; class Insecta; order Coleoptera; family Curculionidae; genus Pachyrhynchus; species Pachyrhynchus sulphureomaculatus. The sequence goes on from CM032451.1 coordinate 31,521,419, forward strand.
CTAATAAATTAATAATACAAGTATGCTCTGATGGCCGTCTGGGGTTTACTGGCTGTTTTTACTGACCATAAAATAATAAAATCTATTTGGGGAAAACCACCGGTGCGGCGGCGGCGGCCTAGACATTGACCCTTATTCCGAAAAAGAATAAAAACGCCTGCCAAAGACCTACATTATTATAAATTCCTTCAAATATACACATATATGTTATTTTTAAAAAGCATTTATGCAAATATTTAGAAAAATACATATATTATGCAATATATGCACTTTGCATATTTGGGTGTCCTTAGATCTTAATTATATAAAAATTGGAGAAATTCTAAAACCAGTATGTGGGTAAAACTATGGGTTCTAACTACACAAAGGATATATTATTAAGATGATAACAAGCTGTACGTATCTAAATTGGTGATATGAGTCATACGAAACAAAACTAACTTAATTTGAATATTATTTTTTTATGCCCTTGCAAACTGTGCACATTATAAAAAATAAATGCTACAAGAGATGAAACTAAAAATTCATTTCTTTTGAAAAACTACTTATAACAAAAACATAGTTAATTAAAACTTTCCCCCCAATTCGTTTCTTTGTTTAATTATTTTAGTGTTTCTATATTGTCTATCAACAAAGACAAATTAAATCGTTTTTAAGGCAAATATTGATTTTTTTAAACAATTTTTTAGTATGAGATGAGTTAATTTTTTAGTCAAGTTATGCATAAAAAAGATGCTCCTTACAAATAGTGTTGTCCCAGATAGCTGCAGTGCTCTAAAGGGTAGATTACGCCACTGTGAAAAATTTTCTCTTATTATTGAATATGCATTATTTAAAGTAAAATTAATCTGAACTGACCTGAAAAAAAAAGAAAACTAATTGCACACCGTTTGTGTATAAATGCGACTTACCGAGGTGACTCTGGATTGACAATGTGTGACAAATGACCCTTTCAACTAGTGACCGAATTTTATAAGTGGATTAACTTGTTCTTTAGGGCCCGTAGCAGACTGGGTTTGGTATATACATAATCAGCGCTCTCTTTTATGTGTAAATCAATAAAAAAAAATCATCTGCTTGACTATTTCACATATTTATTTTTATTTTTTCACAATATTATTTTTTTTTTCAAATAACCTCATTTCTTTGCGGGACAACATAGCTTTCTAAGCCTTAGTTGGTTGGTTGTAGGCGAGGTAGGCGATTATGCCTGTACACTGCATCCTCTTGGCTTATTGTGCTCCTCTCTCTTACTTGCATAAGTGTCGTCCCTTTAAGAAGGTTTATTAGCTTCCTTCCAAGACATTCATGTAGTATTTTATCGCCGCGATGTAGATCTGTGAATAGTCTATGTCTGTTCCAAGTTAAAGTTGCATGTTATTACGGGAGAGGTTTCTTCCTCTTTACTGCGTAGCCTGCTTGTCGTGAATCATTGCGGAAATCCATTTTCTGTAAATGTTTCTTCAGGTGATAGTGGCCTACCACTAGTTCGGTCTGGGTTCTTGTTAAACAAAGGACGTCAGTTGTTAGTATCTTCTATGGGGCCACCAATTATGTTCCTTGCATGTCTTTGGCCAGGTGTTGCAAGCTAATCATCTAGATGTTGCTGATATTACCATCTATTTATTGTCATTTTGACCACTAACCAGTGGTTCTGAAGCCATGTATGGTTTTGTAGCTTCAAATCTTGCCAGTTCGTCCGCTTTTTCATTTTATCCCCGAATGTCCTGGAATCCATAGTAGTTCAACCCTGTTGTTTCTGAAGGATAGTTCTAACAGGTCACTTTTACACTCTATTGTGATCTTAGAGTTGGCCTAATAGGCGTTTATAGCCTTTACAGCAACTCAACTGTATATAATTCTTAGTTACGGTAGTCCCGTCTAATATTCTTATGAGCACATGCTTGTATTGCATGAATTTCTGCCTAAACTATTGTTACACTTATCTCTTGTCTAGCTTCACTTTTCTGCATATATGCCGGCGCCTAGGACGCTCAAAGTTTTTGATCCATCTGTGTAATAGACCAGATCCATTGGCTAGGTTCTACCTTCGTCCACAGATTTGGATTGCACCCACCCTATATGGTTTTTCGAAATTATGCAACGTTGTTATATAATCAGATTTCCATTCCCCATTTATATGCATTTGATAGGTGATATTGATAGTCCTACTTTTTATGTATATATCTAACTTCACATTCAAATTCAAAATTCTCTTTATTATTAATGGTAAATTATTACAGGTTCTACATACATGTTCAAGTTCTGTGGATGTAGAATGCTTTACAGCATTCTCATCCATAGAGAAACCTTCCGGCGGCTAATATTCTGCCTTGGTATTTGAACTTTATGTAGGTGATAATATAATAGTAACATTTCCGGTAGATTTTTAAATAGCAGTTTATTTTTTGCTTGTTTTGTGAGATTTTTTTTATTATGCTTTGTTTATTTTTGTGGGGTTTAGTTTATTTTCTGCTGGGAAAAATATATTTACAAATCTAGGAGTATTAGTCCTAGAATAAGCTTTAAAAATATCTAATTCATTGTTATATTTTTAAATATAAAACATTAATAACAATTTAGTACCGTACAATTTGAGTAGAAGAATATATAACCTTTTTAGAACTAATAAACATCATTCTATTCTATGACTAAACCTTTATAATAGATTTCTGGAAAAAGCCAAAAATTGTTTGTGTTCAAAAATACTACCAAAAAAAAAAAATTCTTTTATATATTTGCGTCATTGCATTCGTGATGATTTTCTGCTTCCGACTGAGTCAGAAAGAGAGTCAGAATAACTTTGTGATTCTAAAATATACTTTCTAATAAATTCTTAACTAACATAAAAACAAGAAAAATTTATTATTCACCAGCTCTCGTTCTATAACGCTGGAATTTGACAATATATGTTATCTGTCACATATGTATCCATTTGTCCAGACAAAGTGGCGATACATATATGAAACCAATATATCGCCGATGCGGATGAGACGGAAGTCAAAAAATGACCTGGATGTTTGAGACTGGTAAGTTTGTGCAGTGATGTAAAAATTTTTGGTATGCCGACTTCGACCTGATATTTTTGTAATTTTAATTATTTCATGCTTAATTTATGAAATTAAAAATATGTTCAAACTATTGCTTTAACAACAAGATTAATGATTAATAATAGCAGTGTGTTTTTAATTGATCGGTGTAATAAACTAGAAATACAGAATTTCATGTTATGTCGTGTCTTTGCCTTTATATGGAGAGATGATTTATTGTTTTCTGACACGTTTACAATAAAATTATAAAATTGTGACCTGCTCAAGTTTTAGGCATATCGTAATGGCAGAATAAATTTTCTTGTTTTTATCTTAGCTAAATATAAATCACCAGTATGACACATATATAGATAAAAGTGACAAACATACCATCATTCTTCACATTCTACTCTCGATTTCCATCTACTATACCCATAGTGTAGCCAAGGATGCCCGATATTGGTTTCAAACAGCATATCATAAAACGTATTTTAATGAAGCTAGACACCAAAAAAGCTGCTGGCTCTGACGGAATATCTGCCGAAGTACTCAAAAACTGCGCGAGAGAAGTCCAGTTTTCTATACACTTTTCAACGTATCCTACAGAAAGGGAATATATCCTTCTTGCTGGAAATGCGCCAAAGTTCAGCCGATACCCAAAAAAGACAAGAAGATCTTGCCAAACGATTACCGATCAGTCACACTGATTTCAATTATATCGAAAGTCATGGAAAAGGCTATCATTCAGCATCTTCTAAAATGCGACCATCAATATGGCTTTTGTAAATATAGATCAACAGGAGATCTTTTAACCTATGTATCACCTGTTTGGAACAACGTAATTGAACTCTTTGGAGAATATCGCGCGGCTGCTCTTGATATATTCAAGGCATTCGACCGTGATTGAGAAGATGGATTATTGGCTACGCCACACTCTTCTGGTATGTCTGAAAAGTTCTGTTTATGGCCCTCGTGTTTCCTCAAAAAGCATTCTTTACGAGTGGCTGTCGACGGATTTCTTTCTAACACCTTCACTATCAACGCTGGTGTGGCCTAGGGCTCCATACTATTTCTTATTCTCTTTCTCATTTACATCTGCTGGAAAAGACGAGAAATCCAATCTACAGCTTTGCAGATGACAGTACTCTTATCTCTTCATTCACTTTGAACGCTCGAACATCGGATATTCATGCAAATGCAAACGCAAATACAGCAGGCGGTCGTTCAACTTAACAAAGACCTGAAAGAAATTATATCTTGGGTGACAGCCATCAAATACAATTTAACGTTACAAAAACCTAGGCGGCAGTTTTTTCTAAAAAATTAACGTTGCTGAACCCGACATAGTTATGTTGCGGCATTCCGTTCCTCTCGCACCGTAACTCAATTTCCTGGGCGTTGATTTGGGAGCATGTTACAAGCATATCAACGAGAGCTTCTCAAAAGCTAGGAATATTATTTCGAACTAGAATGTTGTACCTTCCAAACAGCTGTTAATTCTGTACAAACCTCAAATTCGACCAACGATGGAATGTTGCTCCCAAACACATACTGCTTTTGTTGAATTCCAGGTTCTCAAATGCATGTGCGCTTAGAGGTGGACAAATTTTAGGGTACCAATATCTCGCTATTTTATCTAACCTGCATTTCAAGGTGCAAGCTTAATGTACGACGTATCAGCAAAACCTGGTTACATAACAGTACTTATTCTTTGCGGTAGTACTGCGATAAGTAGTTTAATTTGTTCTTTCTTCATCGGTCTTAGGTCGCAGTGATACGGCGAAACACGTCCCGAGGTTGACTGACGGATGGGAGAACAGTCGCAAACTGTTGAAAAATGAATTTTGTCCAATTTTACTGTTAATATTGATTCTTATGTACTTAGAGTAGAACCTTATAAAGCGTTACCAAGCGATAATTGTTAATAACTCGCTGAATAATTGCTTTATCGGTCTGTGGCTTCAAAGAGCATACGAGAGAGGGCACGTACGCCTTCAAAATTGGGTTTACATTAACCAGGGGTGAAAATGGTTGTGTTTTACTTATTTTTTACGCTACTACTGCAATAAGTACTATAAGTTTTGTTATCTTTCTCCGTCGAGCTTACCTCGGCTGAAGAGCCATGACTCAGCGAGACGGATCCCGAGAAGGATGAGAGAATAGTCAAGAACTTCTGAAAAATGGAATCTGTCCAATTGTAGTGGTTTATATTGATTTTTATGTACTATGTACATGTACGAAAAGAGCTACAAATCGGTAATTGTTAGCAATTTGCTAAACAATTCCTCTATCGATCCGACAGTGGTGAGGCACCCCTTCGAAGTTACTTACTTACATCAGCCAGAGGTGCGAATTATTATAACTTACTTGACAACTTAGATGTTCGGTTTTTTTTTCACAGCACCCTGTGTTCGATTTCCTATTAAATTTCAAACTAGAAGAAAGCCCTTGGAATATAAGGTAATAATATTATTGTAACTTGAGCATCGTTACCTATATATCATCCCACCATCTTGAGATAAAAATGTTATACCACCTTCACACTGGTAAAAAAAAATGTGTTCATTTTTAATCATATCTGCCCACAAGATGTAGGTTTTTCTTTAACTATAAATTAGATATCGGTCTATTATATGTCATTGCAAAAGGATTTTTGTGAAGAATTCAAAAAATGGAAAAGTGAAAAATTTCCATGTACAACAGCTAAGAAATATGTGATTTTTTTCCAATGTTAATAATACAAAATTAAATAATGATATTTCTTTCATTTATATAAAAAAATAGTAACCGGTCAAGTGCAAATTGAACTTGCGCAATTAGTGTACCGTACGTTGATTGCTCTTAAAATAAAAATTTTTGTTACAGAGGTATAAAATGATCAGTGACTTCACAAATCATACCCCAAATGAGTTTTCAACAAAGTTTGTTTCCGATCTTTACTGAAACTTGAATTTTTTCTTTTATATACCAGATAAATTATTAAAGCACTCTTGATAATTTTTGTGTCATCTATACCCTGTGGAGAATATTCCAGAATTTTTTCAAAATTTTTTGATTAGTACTTTTCGAAATAAAATGGGCGATTTTTCGCGATATTTTAAAAATAATACAAAGAAAAGTATACGCAAGTATTACATTATATATATTTTTGAACTCGTGTCTTTACAAGCTTTTATTTGACATCCCGCTCGATGACAGACGGACGGACAGATTAATGGACAGGCGGACGGACAGACATGGAAATTATCTTATAAGTGTACGAAACACTTAACACAGAACTAATAAAAAAATAATGAAAATAATAAATTTTTGTTTCCATGGTCATCCAAAAAAAAGTGTTTTTAAAACTACGTAGCAGCTTCCATTGGTTTAGCAGAATATCAGACTGACCGGAATCAGAAAAGTAAATACTATAAGGGCAGAAAGATGAAAACGAAAAAAATTATTCAAGTAACTGAGAATTGACATTGAATAAATACTGCTTTATCTAGCTGACTCATGTATTTACAACAAAATGGCGCCTATGTAGAATGTTATACTAACTAGGAATTGACGCACATTAGAACGTCATAAGAGTTGTACTTGGAGTATATAATATTGAAAATATTGTGTATGCAGTTAACTAAATCGAATTTTCTCAGGGAGTTTCATAGTCCAAAAATATTCTCAACGTTTCTATAGGTTTTGTTACTGCAGCAGGACTTCCCCATGTCATTAAATTATTCATGTGTAAAAATAGATGTCATCTGAAAACTGGGCTGTTGTTGATTGTCATACTCGTAATAGCAGCCATTCTAATATTAAAATTTTATGGCTTTTACTAAGTTTGCTTGAATAAATTTCAAATAAAATAGCTTTATTATCTCGTATTTCTTTTACAATAATGATTTTATTACACAAGAAAATAATTTTCAACTTATAGAATTAAATAAAGAATAATAATAAATGCTTTACACTTGTTACTGATAATTTTTACCACAGTATACAAGTAATTTGTTTACAGTTTTACGGACAATTTCTGTACTTGATATAAACAAATTATACCATTGTTTGTGAATCACTGGTTAATTTCTACTGTACGGAACACTTATGGGATCACTTCGGCGTCTGCCTGTATGTCTGTCATACTGGATTTTCTCCCAACCTATTTGACGTACAAAGTTGAAATTTGGCACCAATATAGGAACTGATGGCCTCATCAGAGCCGCACAGAGCAAAATTATCCTGAAAAGCTGGCCAAAATATGAAGTTATTATTTGATTTGGACAAAACTTGGGCTTTCAAAATCGCTGTTCACCAACATGAAGTCAAATGTTGAAAAAACAAAATGGCGGCTCCAAAATGACGGACTATCTTTGAAAAAGTGAGTTATGTTTATGAAACTCTATATACAAGAGTTTTTGAGGATCGCCAATTAGGAATATGAAGTTCAAATTTCAAAAAAAACAAAAAAGCGGCTCCAAAATGGCGAACTATTTTTAGAAAAACGTGAGTTATTTTTATGAAACTCTGAATATATAGGTTCTTGGGGTTGCTGATTACGAATATGAAGTTCAAATTTCAAAAAAATAAAACAGCGGCTCCAAAATAGCGAACTATTTTTGGAAAAACGTCAGTTATTTTTATGAAATTCTGTATACGTGGGTTTTTGGGGCGCTGATTATGAATAAGAAGTTCAAATTTCAAAAAACGCAATGGAGGCTCCAGAAGGGCGGGCTATTTTTGAAAAAGCGTGAGTTGTTTTTATGAGACTTGGTATACATGGGTTTTTGGGGTCGCTGATTACGAATAAGAACTTCAAATTTCAAAAATCAAAATGGTGGCTTCAAAATGGCGAACTATTTTTGGAAGAAATTGAGCTTCTTTTATAAAACTTTCGCAAAACTGTACGTATCGTATCGTATCTGTTAATGGCACACAAACGTTGAGTCAATCATTAAATTTTACGAAGAATTTCGTTTGGAATCTGTAAACTTTTTGCCATCTATTTCGGAATTCTGTCATCAATTTGGCAATCGCTTTCTTCAAATTTTCTGGCAAAATATATGTATGCGAATAGTGGCAATAATTACATTTATGTTATCATGTAATTGGTTTTTGACAAGTAGGAAAAAGTTTTTTCTTGTAAAATAAATTTCCATTTTGTCACACGCATTTTCTGTAAAAATAAAAAATGTATTCATTTTTGTTCAATATTTTCCATTAATTCTGAGTAATTGTTGCAAATAGTTAAATAAAATTGGAAACATTTGCAACAATGTACTGAATTCTTAAAGTATTTTTTCCATTTTGCAACTTTGTCCCGCATTTTTAAACAATTTTTACCATTTTGCAACAACTTCCAAAATTTTTAAACAATTTGCCACATCGTGCAATTTCCAGATTTTTAAAATTATTTTTCCAATTTAGTAACATTTTATTGAAATTTTCAAGTATTTTTTAATTTTAGCAACAATTTCCCAAAGTTGTAAACAATTTGCTACATGTCGCAACATTTTCTCAAATTGTTTAACTAACTTTATCACTTTGCAATCATTTACAGAATTTTTTAACTATTTTTTTTTTTTTCCATTTACCCGAACTTGTTAACTATTTTTCACACTTTGCAACAATTTCCCGAATTTTCAAACAACTGGTTGAATTTTGTAACATTACTCCGAATTTTTTAACACTTTTTTAAGTTTGCAACACTTTCCCGAATTATAAGAAAAACGCGTAAATGGCGTCTATGCACACCTTCGTCCAAAAACTAACATAGATACCAAAGTTGTGACATGTAGCACTCAATTTTTCGATATTTGGGCAAAAAATGTCTACTAAAAAATCTTCAGTTCATTTCAATGAACCTTTTAATTTATTGCTTGTTCTTTAAAGATTTTTGGGAAAATTTTCTTAAAAAACTCGATAATTAAACAGTTAATTACTCACTTAACATTAAGTAAATAATAAATTCCAGAAACGCAATGAAATTGTACTCAGTTTCAAGGACAGCACATTTTACGCAATTAAAATTCGTTCACTTTTGCGCTTTCTATAATAGTTTAAACTTGATGACGTCTGTCGTGCTTCACGAGAGATACTGCGTGCCATTCGATGCTTCGAAATAAAATTATAATTATCAGTCAAGTGCAAGCGAAAGATGTACCGGAGTAGTTGTAAGTTGTAGTAGACGAATTGACAGAAGAATTCAAACAGGTAAAAATTCCTAAATAGAACCTTTTTAGTGTTCCGTACGAAACACTTATAAGATGACTTCGGTGTCTATCTGTCTGTCTGTCCATCTGTCTGTCACACCCGATTTTCTCCGAAACTATCGGTCATAGAAAGTTGCAAGTTGGTAATAATATAGGAATTGATGGCCTCATCAAAGCCGTACAGTTTTGAAAGTCCAATTTTGACTTAAGGGGTTAGTTTTGCGGGGTGAAATCAGAAGTGAAAAAAAATTTTTTTAGTAGGTCATCGAGTGAGGTGTCAAATGAAAGCTGGTGAAAACACAAGTAAAAAATATATAATGTAATACTTGCGCACACTTTTCTTTGTATTATTTTTAAAAAATCGCGAAAAATCGCTGTCCCCCCACCTTATCTCGAAAAGTATTGATCAAAAAATTTTGAAAAAATTCTGGAATATTCTCCAGGGGGGGGTAGATTGAACGAAAATTATCACGAGTGCATTACCTTTAATAATTTATCTAGTATATAAAAAAAAAAATCAAGGTCATCAATTTTCAGTAAAGATCGGAAACAAACTTTGTTGAAAACTCATTTGGGGTTTGTGTGTTTTGTGAAGTCACATTTTATACCACCATAACAACATTTTTTATTTTAAAAGAAATCAACGTACGGGACACTAATTGTGCAAGTTCAACTTGCACTTGACCGGTTATTTTTTTACATTATGGCCAGGTTTTCGGGTTTTCGGATTACTGCGAGCCGTGTAGTTTTGAAAGTTAAATTTTGACTTAAGTTAGTTTTTGGGGGTGAAATCGGAAATGAAAGAAAAATTACCAGGTCATCGAGTGGAGTGTCAAATGAAAGTTTCTATAAACGCGAATTCAAAAATATATATAATGTAATACTTGCCAACATTTTTCTTTGCATTATTTTTAAAAAATTGTGAAATATCGCTGTCCCCCCCTTATCTCGAAAAGTACTTAACAAAAAATTTTGGGGAAATTCTGGAATATCCTCCACAGGGTGTAGATTGAACGAAAATTATCACGAGTGAATTACCTTTAATAATTTATCTGGTATATAAAAAAACAAAAATTTTATGGTCATCAGTTTTTAGTAAAGTTCGGAAACAAACTGTTGAAAACTCATTTGGGGTATGTTTTGTGAAGTCATTCATCATTTTATACCTCAGTAACAAAAATTTATATTTTAAAAGCAATCAACGTACAAAACACTAATTGCGCAAGTACGACTTGCACTTGGTCGGTTATTTTACAACTGACATCAATATGACTTTTACTTTTATGAGATAGGCTCCTGGACGTTCAATGTTGGATGTACAATTATAAAATTTGAGAGGTGTTAAAGTTTGAATAATAGTATATGAAACTAATCAAAACAAAGAGAGTCTATAGTTAGTTATAACTTTCAGAGTAAATCTCTAAATATAACCGCTTAGATGGACAAAATGGTTTGTCTTATTTTTATTATCAGTTTTACAAAAATTTTCTAAAAGTACCGAGAATAGAGAGTAGTCAATTTTTACTCGTTCTTCTGATAGATGTGATTATTAAAGGTTACTGGACAATTAATCCTTTTTGTGTTTACTCACTTTTCGATCAATATGTCCTTGCCTTTAAAAATAAAACTGAACATATATTTTGTAAGTATGTAATTTGAAAATCAGTTCCTTCGGAAATTTTTTTGTGAAACAACACCCAGTGTAACCGTTATTTAACCACGATAATAATTTAAATTTGAGATGACATTTTCTTTATCTTATTGGACTAAGTATCTGGTGATATGTTGACGACAGCACGAAACTGGTAGCAACGCAAATAACTAAATAATCTTAAAAATAATAGTCCCGCTTTATTTTCTTGTAAATCTTTCTCAAGTGAACAATGTAGGACTTCGTATATTTTTAATTATGTTTTTTCTGTATTAATACTGCTCTCCATTTCCCCGAAAAATTACTTTCAAACAAGCATGACAGAGCTTTCGGACGGAAAAAGACCTTATTGCGAAAGATAAATGCGACTTTTGTGAGTAATTCCAACCCTCTGAGAATTGTGGCACGCTATTTTGTAAAAAGTATAAAAAAAGAGATAAAGTTCTTTTATTTGAGTTATTTAAGTACGTGTTAAGAGTGAAATATTGTTTGAAATACAAGGTGTGTGGCAGATAAATAAATGAAATGAAAATAATCTGTATAATTATTTAGTCAACATTGTTCTTAAGTAAATAGTAAATTTAACTTTTTTTTATCTCATACAAAAGAATAACGTATTTCAAGCATTAGGATTCGATATCTTAAATGATCTTTGTAGAAAAATATTATACAGAGTTATTTATAACTAAAATCCGACATATCTTTACAATTACAAGAAATTAAAAAAAAACCGGCCAAGTGCAAGTCGGACTTGTGCAATTAGTGAGTTGATTGCTTTTAAAATAGAAATTTTTGTTACGGAGGTATAAATGATCAATGAGTTCACGACCAAACACGCTTTCAATAAAGTTTTTTTCCGATCTTTACTGAAAACTGATGACCTTGTGACTTTTGGTCTTTTATATACCAAATAAGCTATTAAAGGTAATGCACTCGTGATAATTTTCGTTCAATCTATGCCCTGAGAAGAATATTCTAATTTTTTTTTTATCACTGCATTTCGAGATAAAGAGGGACTGGGATTTTTTGTAATTTTTGAAAATAATACAAAGAAAAGTGTGCGCAAGTATTACATTATATATATATATATATATATATATATATATATATATATATATATATATACTAAGTGATAGTTTAAAGGCTGGGATAGCTCCTAATATATTGAAGAGAGAGCAATGAAAAATCTAAGTAGCTCTAAGGAACTGTATTTTTATTCGAACTTTCTAGCTATCGTCCATGTATGTGGACTTCTTCAGGAAATCTGAAATGTGCAAACATTCTGGAGCAGAAAGATGTAATTTAGGGAAAATAAACGTACTTACACAATATTTACAGCATTGCTCTTCCCGGAGAAAGTTTATTACACATTTCTCGTTTTCAAGACAAGCAGTAAGGCATGATCACAAAAAACATTTTAAAAAGTGAAAACTTACTAAGCCTCAATTTGAGGTGTCACATATTAAAATAATTAAATTTAACTACTCTAAAATTAATATAATACAATATAATTGAACTGGAAAGACACCACAAAGACCACCAGAAAAACGTAGTACAGGAAAATCACTTTTGTTTCCCGCCAATATTTATCAATAGGTTGACATTTGTTTAGTGATATTTCTGGGGATTTTTATAACTTTTTATAAAATTTGTTATTAGAAGACATGGTTGCCAATTGATATCTTGGTATTGGTTGAACCTTAGGGTCCAGAAGTACTTTGCTACTATGCAGAGGGTCGAGGGTTCATTCCGCACTTATTTATTAATTTATTTAAGTATATTTGGCCTGGTCACGTACCCAGGTAGTAGTTGTTTGCAGAAACGGAAATAACGTCCGTAGCAGGACTACCGCGTTGTTTAAAAGGCGCAGTGAAATACAAAAATGTATGTTTCGGCACTTGGAAAACATTAACGGGTATTACGACATCCTCGCCGATATCCTTGAGATATGGAAAAAAGGATAAAATCCCTACTGAGGCGGGGAGGTGAGCGATAAAAAAAATAACATACCACATGTATGAATTGAACTGTTTTGGAATTATTGTCATTTGAAATTTAAAATAAAAAAAGGCAAAAAAAAACTAATAATAAATACTGTAGGTTTATTTTTAATGTAACAATTGCTCAAAATGTCTACCGTCAACAGCGATTCAATGACCCACTCTATTATAAACAGACTGAACAGAGTTTTACAGAGAATCCCGGGTGATCTGTGCTACTTCATATTGAATTCTTTGTTGTAAATCTTCTACAGTTTCAGATCGACTTCGGTAAACTTTGTTTTTTAAATGACCTCATAAAAAAAAAATTGAGTGGCGTAAGGTCGGGACTGCTTGCAAGCCATTCTACAGCACCTCTTCTGCTTATCCATCGATTAGCAAAAATCGCATCCAAATATCTACGAACATTGATTTCATAGTGAGGAGTTGCCCTGTCCTGTTGAAACCACAGATTCCTGTTAGGGGTATCCAAATTATTTTCATCGGGAAAAATACCTTCACAAGTTGGAATAACTTGCTCTTGGAGTAACTGTAATTACCGCTGTCCTGTAAGATTTCAATCGAAAAAAAGGGACGAATGATATGACGTCCATAAATCCCGGCCCACACGTTTATCTTTTGTGGTCTTTGAGAATGACTGTTGATTATCCAGTGGGGTTCTCAGTAGAATACTACTGGCAGTTATGCCTGTTAACTCTTCCGTTAAGACAATGTGGCCTCGTCAGAAAAAACAATATTATGAATTAGGTTAGGATCATTACTGATTCGTTCCATCATGACCTCGCAAAATTTAACGCGTTTATCGTAGTAATCTTCAGATAATTCTTGCAATAGAATGCAATTTTTCTTCATTAAGTATACGATTTAAGATACCTTTACTTATGTGGTGGTCTAGGCAAAGCTGATGAGTGGCTGTATGGGGATTTTCTGTAATTTCCAATAAAACATTTAACTTTTTATCATCGCTTGTTTTAACTTTTGGAGGTCCAGATTTAGAACGATCCTTAACATGACCTGATTGTCTAAATCGTTTTAATGTTTTGCTAATAACGGATTTGGTAATAGGTTCTCCATTCGGATATTCTGCGCTAAAACGATCGCACCCCTCATGTGTGATCTCCTACGGTCTTCGTAACCAACGATCATTAACAAAGTGATTCTTTTAGTTTCTGTTAAATATACCATTATGATATTACGCTCAAATTGCAGTTTCACAAAATGCAGCAATAAACGTTTTCGTCAATAAATTATTTTTTGACGCGTAAAGTCGTTCCCTGACAGTAAATGTTTGTCACAAGCCAGCTTAAAAAAAAAAAATAATTTGATCTCTTTCATGTAAAGTATTAATAGTTCCAATCATTCTAAACATATGATATGTTAAACAAATAATATCTAAAACTGGTAGTAGGTCTCAAAAATAAAATAATATACAGGGCTTTCCATTTAAAAAGAATTTAAGATGGCGTAATTTCTTCGAACTGATAGTCCAAAACATTTTATTTTCAACGTCAGTATGTGTGCCGTTTAACACCCTATAGTTTTTATTTAAACATTTTTTTGATACACTGATTAATAAATGCTGTGGAATCATTATACCATACATATGGGGCACAGTATATATATATATATATATATATATATATATATATATATATATATATATATATATATATATATATATATATATATTTACATATATATATATATATATATATATATATATATATATATATATATATTTTACATATATATATATATATATATATATATATATATATATATATATATATATATACATATATATATATATATATATATATATATATATATATATATATATATATATATATATATATATATATATATATATATATATATATATATATATATATATATATATATAGGGTGTTATGGAAGCATATATATGGCATTTATTGGAACTGGCGCTTCCCTGTAGCAAGGCTGATTGCAGAAAATTCAGCTTAAATAGCGAATCTCAATAATAAAGAAAAAAAAACAACCCTAAAGACATAATGCCATGAATATTGTTTCTGCTGCGCCACTGGTATACAAACACCTCAGTAATATTAAAAGAAACGCGAGATCTCAAGTGTATTTCTGATCAGATTTATCTGCTCCTATCACAATAAATTTAATAAAAAAAAAATATATAAAAATTGTTACCTTTTAAAATAACTGATACCCAACAATAAATTACACTTGAAGTTTTATATTTCAATATTGTAATTATCCAAGGAGCTTAAAATTTTGTATAATCTTTTATTCAAAGATGCTGAATTGCATCACATTCACTTATTCAAATACTTAACCCCATTTATTTGTGGTTTGATTTCAGTTAATTCCTTTTTTAATGATACTAGTTTAAAAAAAAAAACACTTTAAAATCACTTTACGATTTCTAATTTATAGAAAAACGTTTATAAAGCTGAGGCCGACACAACCAACAAGTTATTACGTAAGGTTGTAGACTCAATTCACGTTGATAGGCAAGTCAGTCTACTTCTTGTATCAAGAGGGCATTTATACTGTAGGTCATAGCCACTGGTAGATTTGACCTTTTCACTTAACCTCACTTTGGGCAAAATAAGAACGGAATTTGAAAAAGATTCTTCTAATTTGGAAGATGAATACCGAAATGGTAAACGATTTTTGTCTAACAAATCTAAGGTGTACTAGTGCCAAACTGAAGAAACAAGGTACCATAAATATGGAATCTTTAAATTCTAAAATTTAAATACAACGCATAAAAATGTTTTTCTTAATATTTCCTCTCCTTTTTACAGTGAAACTCACGCGGAAGTTTATCTGCTGCACGATGTATTTACTTACTGTATTTAATATCTTATTGCATTTACAGGTAGTACAAAAGTTTATAGACCTTTTTAAAAACATATGAAATATATATTTTTTCTAAGCTTCCCAGAAAATAAAAAAATTAAACTTTTGTCTGAAAATATTCGTATAAAATTTTATTTTTTCAGGGCTTCCAGTGACAATGCAGTAGGTTCTCTCCAAATCAAAAATAAAAATTAAAGATCAAAATTACTTACTTCCAATAGTAGTCTACAGTCCCGTGTGTGGGAATAACTTAGCTAAACTCCTTGGTCACATTTTCTTATCATTTTTAATAATAATTTTTCCCAAAAAGATATTTATCTGACAAATTTTTCTTAACTAATTGAAGACTAAATAGAGATTAAAAGTTTTTTTCTTCAATACATAGAGTTTCCGGTGGTCTATAACTTTATAATTTGGAACACATATAATTACTACTTGAAATAGAAGTTGAACCTATAGTTTTTAAGCTCTATAGTCTAAAGAATTTCAAAAATATATGTATTTTATTAACATAAAATAAATGGAAATCCGTTAACACTGAATGAACCGAGTGTAATGATCGATTTGCAGATGTAAAGCATAGTACACGTATTATTTTATGTTGGTTTAGTACCTTTTCGAATTGATGTATTTCGTGTATTTTCTATCAACTACCTTTCTGGATTCTAGTGATAAAGGAGGGGAATAATGGACCTAAAATGCAATTTTTAGGAAAAAAATGTTAACACTAATAAGAAAAAACGATTTATCAATGCAGGTAATTTCTCGACTTATTGTAATTTCTTAATTTGTTTCAAATTTTTAACCTGGAAATTTCAGCTAAATAAGAACTACATTTTTCTTCTGTTCTTAGATTAACTTTGTGTTTATGCTACTTCAAATTATATCCTTTCATTAGATTTTTTACTAACAAAAGCTGAGAAACTAAGAAAGCATTATCTTACCGCCCAATTAACTGAAATGTCTGACCATTAACTGGTGGAAGATCCGCCATCTTTCTGCATATTATGGTCCTATAAATATTTAAAATCTTCGTAAAAGATCTTAAGATAATTAGATATTTAATTTTCACCCTAAGAGGTGTAAAAATACCCAACACTGAAGGACAAAATGTCGTTCGACGTCTGCTATATTCGATTCGTATTGACGAGTCTTTTGCAACCTCACTAATTAAAATCCGCCCGACAGTTTAAGCTCCATGAGAGAATAAATTAACATAAATATATATTATCTTTCTTACGTTCATAGTTAGGTAAAAAGGAAATGTAGTTCGACATTTTGGCTTGCAAAGAGGATGATGTTTACTTTTTTTAAGTATTTTATATTTAATAAGTTATCTCATAGCCGAAACCTAAAATCTATACACGAAATTGCTTTTGTTTGAAATTAATTAATCGTTTTATATATATTTTATTAAAAATCTCAATTGTTCTTACAGGCCACCTTGTATATGTATGAAGGTAAAAAAATAGGAGAACATTAGCAAATTAGTTACACAAAATTAAAATAAATTGCCGAAAAAAGTTTTCAGTTTACTAAGCGTTCTGGATTATCTCGTCCTTCTAAGCACGATACTGTGTATATTTCTTTTTAACTATCGCACATAGGGGCATTTCAGCGTTTTATGCGGCCAAAATTATTTTTTTGTTTTTAGATATCGGGTTTTATTTCTAAATATAGCAATGAAAGCTTTTTGGAGTACATATTTTAAAGAAAAATATATTTTATTACATAATATATATATATATATATATATATATATATATATATATATATATATATATATATATATATATAATTTAATATATAAAAAGTATATTGAGAAAAAATATATGTTGAGGTAAACAAAAATTACAAAAACAATTATTCACTATGAAGAATCTCACGCTTCTTCGTCCGCACCTCGGCTTCCTCTGCAGGTTACTCCGTGGATGTCTCTTCTTCTTTGGAACTTTCGTCGTTAATATTGGGTTCAGCAGAAACAAGCATTTGTATTGCTTCTTTACTAAAGGATATTTTTTGGGGGGATTTTTTTGGGTTTAGGCCTTATACTAGTTATTAAGGGATCTGAGCTGAGCAATAATCTGTTGAGGACATCTAAATTGCATTCTTCCCTTGAGAATTTTCTAGGAAATTTTTACCAGTACAGGCGAACGTGCTTGTGTCGCACCTTTGCTGCTTCTTCGGACAGTAATCCAATGGGCAAGTTCCTTTTCCATTACTGTTACACTATGAATTATTATTTTGTGGATCGTAGGAATCATGGGATGCCAAGGATATAACTCCTTATAAATTTTTCCGGTCTCATATCAATGTCTGCAAATTTTTTTAACTCCACTTTATAACCACTCGGTATTACTTCCAAAATCACTTTCAAACGATCGATGAGGTTGAAGTCGACACCGATAATTTCAGCGGAACCTCTGGGTCGGCAAAAAATCTTCTACTTTTATTGCCACCATTGGTGTTACCAAATACAGCTTTTGACACATTTATGATTAAGTCCTTTTGCTCTCTGAATTTTGCCTGTATTTCTGCCTTTTTTTTGCTTCCTATGTCATTGTCCGATCTTAGCTGCCATTTTTGCACAGGAAGCTTGTATTACAAATGCAGAATACTTTCGAATAATCAGATTCTAACGTGCATTACAGATAGGCCAAACTATAATGCATCTGTGTCGACGTTATTTTTTACATTGAGGCATACAAGATTAAATGTAGCATTTCATTGTTGAAGTAGCATTATTTCACCCTTTTCCATTCACCATAGTTAGGGTCATTATATATTTGAATTTATTTTCTTAAGTTGTGCATGTTGCGATCCGTCACATCCCCATTTCGAAATGAGCATCAATGATTGACGCTCTTCTAGATTTAATTCTTTTAGTACATCCTCCAAATATGCGGCCAAACGTTTAGCCATCTGATCCAATAAATATTGTAAGTTCATTTCAACACATATTTCAGTTACCTGATAAGCCTCTTTCGCCTGATAACAAGTCATTTTTGCTTGCTGTAACACGGAGTAACTTGGATAATAATTCTTGTTACTATTTCTTATTATTTCATACTGTCTTCTTGAGAGGCCAGCTTCTACAAACGTTGAGAGGACGGCTATTGGATTTAGTTGTGACCGTTTTTCATGCTGCTTTGATATTTTGGATCCTTCTGGTATGCTTGGGTTGTCTGGGGAGAGTTAGTTATGTCTTTTAGAATACTGAATGCAATTCTCTCTCCAGAACTTTAAAAGAATGTTTGACTAGCAAGCATTATTACTTCTTTATCTACAGCATAGCGTACTTCCTCTGTTTTTCTACGTTTGCTCCTCTCACTTGATTCTTCAAATGACTTTTTTGGTCGACCAGAAGAACAACGTTTAACCATAGGTATTTCAAATGTTCCTTGTAACTATTCGCCATTCTTTTTAAGAAAAACTTTTGCTTGTTTATGCGCTTCTGTCCACTTTTTCATGAATTGTAACTTCAAATAGGAAAACTTATTCTTCACTTCCTTCCTTTGCTCATCACAATATTCATCTTGTATAAAATATAACTCTCAAGATATAAAAATTTTTCTTTAAATTTTGTTTTAAGTTTTATCCCTGCATTTTTTCAAAAAGTACTCTACGCGTTAGCACTCGAGCACCTAAAGTATCCTCAGATCTTAGAACAAAAACTGTTTAAATTATAAAAATAAATAAATACAAAATACCATGTGGTTTTCACCTTCTGATTTGAAGACCATGAAAACCTCGATTTCATCGGAAATCATGGCTAATATTGATATATTTTATTAGTGCAAATACTCTTTTTCTGTTAAAGCCAATAAAATCACTGGGACGCACCCTGAAGTATAACAAATACCTTTTTTATGCCGCAAAATGGGTTTTCATAGAAGAATTTCGAGTAACATTTTCTACCTTCAAAACATTACTAATGAATTTAATTATTTAAAGAAAATACATAAAAATGATCAGTATGCATGCACTCTTACCTGTATTATTCAAATCCATGACAATTTTCTCCAAAAAAGAAAAATTACTTTTTTAAGTAACTGTTTTGTAATGAATGTCGAGAAGAGAAACGAATACTCAGAGCGACGATCAAATGTCGACTGCGACTCCGGCGCGTGCGCTGTCAAATAGGTAACGGGAGGGGTCGCCTATTGTTCTATGTCTATTCAACATTATTAGGTAGCAAATTTTTTCTACCTGGGACAAGTTTTAAGAAATCGATTTATGGCCGCCTAAAACGCTGAAATACCTCTATGTGCGTCGGCACCTCCTACTCATTAAAAAATGTATCTGTATTTTAGAATTAATATTATAGTCAGATAATATGACTGTTTCAATAAAATTTAGAAATGGTTTTGAATTGTTTAAATAAACTTCAGTTAATTATTTCGAATTAATATCTGTAGTGGACAGTGATTTGTAATATAAATTGGAAAGTATTGATTTCAAACAGCATAATAGCCATGAAACTCAATATAATAATTGTTATTAGTATTTTATTTTCATATATGTATATTATAGAATAGTTATGAAATAAAATATGTGTATTTTAATTTTCATCTTTCCTGTCGTCTAAGTGGGTTTTGTACCACGGATTAAATGCTAAAGGCCTATAAACTCGTTTCTAGTACTATCGTTGCTTGTATTTTTACTTATAGATGCCATTGCAGGGAGTACTGCACGTGAGTGCGAACACTTTCCATGAATATATTTATAAAATAAACTTCTCACTGACTTTTTTATAATGTTCCAAAGAATGACGCTTTTTGGTGAGTTTCGGGTTCCTATTCAAGCCAAGAGCTCTCTTCAGATAGAATTCGACAAACGTAGAATATGTTTGGGAGAACCTCCCCAAACATGAAAGTAGTAAAATTATATAAAAACAACTCTATGTTTTAATTTCCAATATATTTAAAATGACTTGACAATTGTTTCACGATACAATGGCTTCTTCAGAAGTGAATTAGAAAGAAAAATGTTTGGTAATAATACTGGTTATATAGTGCATAAAACTATCATTAACTACATGATATTATGTTAATCGTTTTATTCTATTATTTACTGACAAAGTTATTTTAAAGACGCAAATCTGTGGTACTATTTCAAAGAACTAATAAAGGTTAAGTAAGGATGAATGGTTTAAGCCTACCTATTCGTTTAATAATAGATTGGAGTTTTTCCGTTTGTTAATTTCAAGACATTCAAACATATTTAATTATTTGGATTTATTTTCTACATTTAGGACTTTGAATGTATCATCAAAATTATGGGATTCGTTTATTATATGGGTTGCGTAATGTGAATTGTTCTTGTTTTTTAAATAACTATGTTTATGTTCTTTAAGCGATTTTCAAAAGATCTACCAGTTTGTCCTACGTAGGTTTTAGTATATAATCTACAATTTAATAAATAAACTCCTGATTTTAAGGATTATTAGATTTGGTTTTGTTATTCAAAATTATATTCCTTAAGGTACTACTGGTTTTAAATGCTAGTTTATTGTTCTTTTTTGTTAAACATTTTGAAATTGTTCTAGTTATTTTCCCTGTGTACGTGAGTGTGCTAAATTTTCCTTTTTTGTCATTAATGGTGGGATGAATTAGAGAGATTGTTTATTTAAACGATTTTTTATTCAAGATTTTATCTATAATGCTAGAGTCATATTCATTATTATGTTGAAGTTGTTTGATTATGTTGAATTCTTTGTTAAAATTAGTTTTGGTCAGAGGGATATGTAACAGTCTATGTATGAAAGAGTTAAAAGCTGCCATTTTGTGAGTATAAGGGTGGGATGAACTATTGTGTATGACCGTGTCAGTATGTGAAGGCTTGTGAAAAATCGAGAATTCGTGTTTATTGTTCGCTTTTGATATAGATATATCTAAGAAATTTATAGAGTTATTGGTTTCTAATTCTAAGATGAATTTAATGTTAGTAGTGTAGAAAGTAAATCTAAAAAATTAAATATGCTGGAATATCTTGAAATTAACAAATGGAAAAACTCCAATCTATTATTAAACGAACAGGTAGACTTAATCCATTCACCTTTACTTAATCTTTATTAGTTCTCTGAAATAGTACCACAGATATGCATCTTTAAAATAACTTTATCAGTAAATAATATAATAAAACGATTGACATAATCTTATGTAATTAAGGATAGTTTTAAGCACTATATAACCAGTATTATTACCAAACATTATTTTTCTTTCTAATTCACTTCTGAAGAAGCCATTGTATGATGAAACAATTGTCAAGCCATTTTAAACATATTGAAAATTAAAACATAGTGTTGTTTTTTATATAATTTTATTATGAATTTCCAACAAGTATCGGCTAACACAATCAAAAATGAAAGTAGTACTTTATCGATGGTCAAGTGTAATTTTTGTACGGGATGAAATGCTGTAAAGTATGGATCATTCTGGTACGAAATAATATTTCCAGTTTTTGAAAAGCTCCCGAGATAACACCTTGCAAGTTGAGTGATGATTTTTATAGTGGTCGCAAATAATGTAACATCCTTCCAGATATTTTGGATGATGCTGATAGGTATTATTTTTCATAGTATTGGCTATCATTGAAAGCAAAATCTGTTCGGTAGTTGTTTGACGTAGTCATTGTTCTTTTTTTCTATTTATCGGCTAAACTCAAGCCCATTTTTAGTATTCTTTTCCTGCAGGAAAAGTTGAAAAATCCAAAAACGCATGTATCAGTTCGGTGGCGCAGAGTACATAGGTAATACATCAGGGCCGAAAGTTTTTTCGGTGCTTAGCTTCATTACCATGCGTTGGCATTTTTTACTGCGTGACAAGAATAGCAGGTGGTGTTTTTCACTGGAAATTGATAGTACAATATGAAGTGAAGAGTTCAGTTATCAAGTTGGCTTGATAGTATCTTATCGTAAGTAATAATATGTTGACTCGGCGAAAATTTGACTAATGGCAGGCAATCGACCAAAAAATCTTGCACCGTTTGAGCAAGGAAGAAGTGTAAATTTAATTCCGGATCTTTTTTCTTTCCTGGACTATTTGTTTTAAGCAGTAACATAGGTTTAAAGTTGTTCACGGTAGAGGTTTCTCGCCAATGCTGGTAGATTTAAAAAGTTTACTGAACCCGACCTAGCTCTGTCGGGACACTTCATTCTTCTGGCAGTGTTACTCAATTTACTGGGCGTTAATTTGGCCATTTCATTTAACCAGGTCATCGAGTGGGGTGTCAAATGAAAGCGTGTGAAAACACGAGTTCAAAAATATATACGATATAATACTTGCGCACACTTTTCTTTGTATTATTTTTAAAAAATGCCACAATTTAATGTCCCCCCTATCTCGAAAAGTACTGATCAAAAAATTAAAAAAAAAATTATGAAATATTTTCCATAAAGTATAGATTGAGTGAATATTAGCACGAGTGCATTACGGTTGACAATTTATCTAGTATATAAAAAAGCCAATTTTTTTAAGGTCATCAGTTTTCAACGAAAATTGGAAACAAACTTTGTTGAAAACTTATTTGGGATGTGTTTTGTGAAGTAGCTGATCATCCTATACCTCCGTAACAAATATTTTTTATGTTAAAAGCATTCACCGTAGGGAACACTAATAGCGCAAGTCGGATTTGCACTTGGCCCGTTTTTTATTATTCCGTACGGAACACTTATAAGATCACTTCGGTGTCTGTCTGTACGTCTGTCTGTCCGTCTGTCACACCCGATTTTCTCCGAAAATATTTGACATATAAAGTTGAAATTTGACACTACAACAGGAATTGATGGCCTCATCAGAGGTGTGTAGTTTTGAAAGTTAAAATTTGACTTACGGGATTAGTTTTGGGGGGGGGGGTGAAATCGCAAGTGAAAAAAAAAAAAATTACCATCAAGTGGGGGTCAAACAAAAGCTTGTAAAAACACGAGTTAAAATACATATAATGTAATACTTGCGTATACATTGTATTATTTTAAAATTGCCAAAAATCGATGCCCCTCCCTTATCTTGAAAAGTTGTGAACAAAAATTCTGGAGTTTTCTCCACAGAGTGAACGAAATCTGGTATATAAAAAAACAAAAAAAATTCAAGGTTATCAGTTTTTAGGAAAGATTAGAAAAAACGTTGTTGAAGACTCATTTGGGATGTGCTTTGTGAAATCGTTGATCATTTTATACATCCGTAACAAAATTTTTTATTTTAAGAGCAATCAATGTAAGGAACACTAATTTCGCAAGTCCGATTTGCAGTTGGTTCGTTTTTTTTATATATATAAAAGCTTTCTACAACCACGTGGCGGCAGCATAGAAGACTTCTCAAAATGACTTCAGGGGATAATCTGGTAACTCGCAGTTTTTTTTTTTAAGAATTTTTTTTCATTGTAAAATTTATTTGTGAATTTTATAATTCGTTTGTGAATTTTAATATTTTTATACATAATAATAGAGGTCTTAAACTAATTGAATTCTTTTTTTGTTTTTTCATGATTCATTTCCTTGGTAGGGCCGCTTGAAGGCGGCCCACTTTAAATCTGATTGACATGATATCTGAAATTTGGAGCATCTGAAAGCAAATATTCGAGGTGATTCTTATTATATAGAGTTGTCGCTATAGCCGGCACTAAAATTGTATACTCACGATGAAAAAAAAACGAAACGGCGGACTTTTGAAATTTTCGACTTTATTTTTGCAACTTAAATTGTTCAAAAATATGGTTAAATATTAATGAATAATTATAAAAGTAGTACCGGCGATAGCCATTCATGTGTAGAATGAGCCCTAAAAATTTGAGCTCGATCCGTGTAATAGTTTTTTTCTAAATCATGTCAACCAGGTCAAAAAAGGTTGTTTCGGGAAAAACCTGTTTAAAGCGTTATACTAAACGATATACCGTCGCGCGACTGCTTCTTTCTTGACGAAAACCAACACTTAAATGCTCGAAAACTGAAACTGAAAAGCCTGTAGACTGGAAGTATATGAAAACGGGACGGAGACAGTAAGTATACGCTGCACGTTGGGCGTGCCAAGTATACACTAACTGCCTCGAGACGTCTTTGTTTTATCGCATTTTTCAGCCTGTTCTCGACTTTTAAAGGGCAAATAAAGGTTTCTACCGTATTTCTATATAAATTTACTATAAGAAAACGATGTTTTTAGAAAATCGATTTCTTGAAAAAAAAATTACCAGACTATGGTACCTCCGTAAGACCACAACAAATAAAAAACTTCAGTGCCATCGTGAGGAAACAATAGGCATACATAGACGCAAGACAATGTAACAAGGAATTACATCTAACAAGTGGTGATTAGATTTTCATAAATATTAAATTTTGTTGAGCCTAGATTCAGTTGATGAACACAAATTGGAACTAATTGGACTAGTATTTGGGCAGTGAGACCACACAGTGCAGTCGTCCTACTTGTTTCGCATTTATAGAAATTCCAAATTTATAATTTCGGATTTGTATGTGAAAGGATCGCTTGTCGCTTTTCGTAAAAGAGAATATTCAAAAATTCTGTTTTTAGTTAATTCGCAGTTAGGCTTTTTTTGCGAATGTAAAAGACGTAGTAGTTCCATAACGATTGAGTTCATATTAGAGAGCCAAATGGCTCAAACAGTAGTCTTTGGAAAAGAACTAAAAAGTTTTGGACACCTCTTTAGCTACGCCAAGCTTTCGAAAATATTTCATTTTCTTCATCAGGGCTACAATTAGAGTAGAATATCAGTATTTTTGATATTAAAAGTAAAGAATAACCCTATTTTATATGTAAGTTTGTGAAAATTAGTGGGATTATTATCAAAGAGATATGTCAGATATATTGTAAGTTTTCACTCTGACTGCCTATTTGTAATAAATTGGAGAAAATTAGACTCAGATCCTCAATGTCAGTTTTTTTATTGATCGAGTTCGGTTGAAGGTGGATTTTCACCATCTCCCTAAAGATTCTCCTGCCGAGATTTCTCTCTTTACATAGGATTTTGGTTTCAGAAAAACATCAATATTTTTACTTGTCTAAAAGACAAAGATGAAGTCACAAAAGTTTCAGAAGTAGTTTACAGCATCCCTTGCTCTCAGTGTGAAAAAATCTATATAGGACAAACATCTAGAGTCCTAGAGGACAGAATCACTTCCCACAAAAGTGATTGCAGATTAAAGAAAAACTTTTGTGCGCTTGCCCAACATAGTAGCCAATTTTCACATGAATTTAATTATGCTGAAATCAAAATCCTATGTAAAGAAAGAAATCTCGGCAGGAGAATCTTTAGGGAGATGGTGAAAATCCACCTTCAACCGAAATCGATCGGTAAAAAAACTGACATTGAGGATCTGAGTCTAATTTTCTCCAATTTATTACAAATAGGCAGTCAGAGTGAAAACTCTTACAATATATCTGACATATCTCGTTGATAATAATCCCACTAATTTTCACTAACTTTTCAACTTTAAAACAATCAAACAAAATGTCAACGTCATTCTATTTTCAAATATAAATTAACCACAACTTAACTAAGAGATAGAAACACACTGCCCTTAGCAAAATGACAAAATAACATAACAAAAAAAATCCTTTAAAAATTAAAATCATTTTGCGATCACAAATTCTCTGTACTCTTCCAACAAAATGAAGTAAAATTTTATTTTATTTCCCAGAGATGAATATGTCGAGTTTTCTTGTGTTTTTTTCTGTTTTTTTCTGATGAATAAGTGCAATAAAGTGCCCCCACAAACAACAATTTTTGAACACACCACTTAGCAGTAAGTACTTTAATGTTACATATAAAATAGGGTTGTTCTTTACTTTTAATCTCAAAAATACTGATATTTTTATTATTATTAATTGTAGCCCTGATGAAGAAAATGAAATATTTCGAAAGCTTGGCGTAGCTAAAAAAGGTGTCCAAAACTTTTTAGTTCTTTTCCAAAGACCGCTTATCCCAAGAACACAATACTGCTGTTTAACTAGTCGGTCAAAACTACCCTTCTCCTCTATATATATATATATATATATATATATATATATATATATATATATATATATATATATATATATATATATATACGATTAAGCGGACGAATACCGTACTCTGTGCCCTTACATGCAAAAGTAAAGGAGTCCAAAACTATGGACTACCTGGGCGTGCCATATATGAAACACCCAATACCGGAATTCATCAGCTAGCCTAGGTAAAGCGGCAAATAGCGAACACACAATATCAATACGAGAGATTTAAAAGTCACACACCCAAAAGTGTCAGTATCCAACAGACCTTGGAGCCGTGTGGTGTGGAACCACCAAAACTTGTAATTCAGTCCCTAACGCAAGGATAACATAGGATTTAGTAGGATTAGTAGTAATAAATAGGCTAGTCATAATTGATCCATGTTATGATAGATATGAATAGTCATTTAATCGTGTAGTTGCTGTTTTAATACAATTGATGTTGGGTATCTCGAAAGGCGGAAAGTAGGGGTCTAAAAGAGAATTCTTGTTAATAGTAATTCCCGCCTTAGACTAATTTGGGAACCACTGTTCTACAATATCAATACTTTATTAACTGACTACTATCACCTAGCAAACAGTGAAATAAGAAAAAAAGTTAAATTTAATCAATTCTGACAGTTGACTGTCAATTGACTCTAATTGCAAACCTACATAAAATGAAATTAAAAAAAACCTGTAAAGTTCTCAAGAAAGTAGTGACCTTTACTGCAACATATTAATGAATAACGTAATCCAAGCATTACTGCTTGGTGTTTTATAGTCATATATTAATTACAAAATAAGCTGAATAAAGTTTTAGAGATATTAAAGGGATTTTTGCAACGCTTATGTCCCGCATGCCTTTATCCTTATCATTATCTCAAGCATGCGCAGTATTAACGCGAAGGAATTACAAGGTTAGGTTAGTATTCATCTTTTATAATTTCAGAGGATTTCTTTTCGTTCATTTCGTGGTTAAGGACACCGGTTATTAGTCTGTGATGGGTCTTCACAAGTTTCTAAATTAAACTTGTGTCTAGTAAGTTTCTATCTCTTCCTTCAATATTTCCAAGGTAATGCGAAAGTGTGAAATTTCATTTGAAATTAGCACTACACATACTTTAATGCCATTGTACCAAAGATTGCAAAATCTCAACATAATCAGAACACCAATTAATTGTTGTCAGTGTTATTTGCAATAAAAGATTATCATTTCAATTTTACTGTATTTTCTTAGTGGTTTGTATACCTAAGTGGGAAAAAAAATAGGCCTTACCATAATAGCGATAAGAATCACGAACTTCAAATAATCTATCTTGTAAGTTCCTAAATAAGGGAAATCGCTATCCTTAATAAAGGAGTCTCTTATTTTGTTTCAATACTGCGCAAACTCCAAATGGTGGGCGTATGCTTCGATTAACGAAAACAGCGAGTCCTTATATTTAATTTCTTCCCTTTTGGTACTGCGCACGTTCCAAACTGTGGGCGCATGCTTTAAATAAAGATAATGACAGTGGCCTACCAAAATAAGCTTTGCAAAATTTCTCTATTCACAACTGAAATCTGATATTTATATTTATAGTGAAACCTGTGTTAACGGCCACCTGTCATAAGCAGCCTATGGTAACGGACAGCATTAAGCTTCCCGAAACCTACTGCATATAAATTCCCGTATACAAAAACCTGTTAATTACGGCCACTTGTATTAAACGGCCACGGCCAGTTAAACCGAAATTTTTATGGCAAATTTCCTTCGAAATTTACCTGGTAATAACGACCGGGCTGGCCGAAGGGTTTTATGACATACTAATTATTTTTATGGGCCTTCAACCTTTTACTTTTACTATTACTGTAATTGGGCAATTTATTCAAGGAAATATCTATTATTGTTGATAAAATTATCTGGTTTAAATTTGAAGTTTTCTGTTTATTCCATTATTTTAAAGTTATCTTCGTACTGAACACGTTCTTAATAATGTCGCTGAAACGAAAACATTTGTCACTAAAAGACAAAATTATTATCATCGCTGAAAGTGAAAAGTTTGCGTTAAGTTCGCGAAAACTCGCTGAAAAGTTCGAGGTTGGAAAAACGCAAATTCTCGATATATTAAAAAATTAGAATGAGCTAAAAAAGATGTTTAAAGAGGGTGTTAACTTGGAGCAAAAACGAAAATTTCTCAAGTCAGCAGGATTAGCAGTGGATCAAGTTGTCTACAAATGGTTTTGCAAGACTAGGAATAAAGAAGCTCCAATATCTGGACCACTACTCAAACCTAAAGCACTGGAGGCGTCAAGCAGCTTGAAAGTGCAAAATTTTGCTGCATCAAATATATTTACATATTTTAGGTCAGTTTCTGGTGAGTCCGCAGATGTAAATTTGAAAGATGTAGAGGCCTGGAAAACTACATTACCGCTAATTTTAAAAGATTATTCTCCACGAGATGTATACAATGCTGATGAAACGGATCTTTCTTACCGAGCCATACCAAATAAGACATTTGCTTTAAAAAACGATAAGTGTGCAGGAAAGACGGTAGCAAAACAGCGATTAATTATTTTACTGTGTGCAAATATGGAAGGAGAAAAAGAAAATCCGTTAATAATGAAGAAAAGCAAAAATCCTCATTGTTTTAATGATAGTCATGTTGACAAATTTCCCTTAGAATGGGAATCTAACAAAAAGGCCTGGATGACGTCAGAAATTATGTCCATAAATTTGATAATAAAATGAAGAAACAAAATAGAAAAGTGCTACTTTTCTTGGACAATGTTACCTCCCATTCTGAAGTGCCACTAAAAAATGTTAAGCTGGTTTTTTCGCCACCAAATACCACCTCCTATTGTCAGCCTTTAGACCAAGGAATAATTCAAAATTTTAAGATGATATATAGACAATTTTTGTTCAAAAGGCTGCTTACATTTGTTGACAGTTACTGCGATTTTGAAAAATCTGAAAAAAAGCATAAATTTAACAAATGCACTAATATGGATTACGACTACGTGGAAAAATCTTTCTCCAGCTACAATTAAAAGAATGTTTTTTCAATGCCGGATTCTTCGATGTTGTTCCAGAAGATACTATTTTTGACGAAGAAGACGAAATACCCCTTGCTCTTTCCTTCAGTCCATGATAAAACTGTAAACTTGGATGAGTTTGTTTCCATTGATAGTGATGTGCCTACAGAAGTTCAAACATCAGTATTTCGGGAATTGTTGAAGAACTGCGCGACCAAAAGCTTAACCCTGATTCAGACAGTGATGTGGACGAATGTGAAGTTCCTAAATCTACTTTATCTAGTATAAGTGAAGTTTCTTCAAATTTAAGAGACATATAAAAGTATTTTTTGTGTAATAACAGTGCTGAAATGGCTATAGATATTTCTCGAGTGTCACTTTCATGTGAATCTGAGGTTTTGAAATCAAAGCTAAACAATTTTAAACAAACGACAATTGAAACATATTTCAAAAAAGCTTAATAATATGTATACATTTTAAAAAAATTCATATTATTTTATTATTATACTGTATATACTGTATATTCAAAATATTTTGTTTATATTAAATCATTTTCACTTTTCAATCTGTGTGTATGCTAACTCTATTTGGTATTCCTAAATTTTTTTTGGCCGCTTTTGACAGGTTTTACTGTATTTTTAAACATTGCCTCGACTGAAATTATTATAATTAGGATGTACAATACGATTTATTTGAAATTTTAAGTCAGTATTCGTTACTAAGGCTAGCCTTTCAATTACTAATAAAACAGATTCTGGAATATTTAATAACAAATATTTTTAACAAGCACTTAGTTTCATTTAAAAGATACACTTTAAAATTAAACAATGATACTTTAGTGAAATAGTGTTTATTCTAGTTACCTGGCCATCTTTGTCAATATCTTCGTAGCTTCCTCGTACCTTCCCTGAGCTAATAGCCATCTCGGACTTTCGGGTAGAAGCCACCATGTTAAAAATAAGGCGATAAAAGGAACAGTAGTAGCTAAAGCCATCCACCTACAATTATACATGTTTTTTTAAAAAATAGTTTGTTTTTATTTATTATTCACAAAAATGAATACTACAACATAAGGCTAGTGTTACTCTATAAGTTAGTAAAAATATTTCATCCAAATAAGATGATCTATAATTTTTCCTTTCAACGACACACTTTACAATGACGAGCAAGGAATCCTTACGAACGGACTAAATAAATAAAATGCAGTATGCGGATGTTTCGATTCTTTTGGCAAGTAGTCATGAGGGCTGCAACGGCTTCTCATTAGAGTGCCGAGAATAAGAACAAAATGTGGCCTAGAATTAAATCTCAAAAAGACTAAATATATAGTCATATCTAAGGGCAATGTCTAAAATTGGATACCCCTTACCAAAGATCAGCCTATTGAAAGCGTAAATAAATTTACTTATTTGAGAAGTAAAATAAACGAAGATCTTGTGCACTTGCTAGAAATTAAATGCGGAGCAGAGAAGGCTATGACACACACACACACACATTTATTAAAATGAAGCTAGCTCTCTTTTCTAGAGACCTTGGCTTACGCCTCAGAAGCGTGAATACTCTCAGAGGCATAAGGCATTTGAAATGTGGATCTGCAAGAAAATAAAGAAAATTCCCTGTACAGATCATGTTACAAACGAGGAGGTTAGCTGCGGAATCGGCCATGAATCTGAACACGTGATAACGATTAACAAAAAATTCTAGTATCTATGCCACAACATGAGAAACGAAAAATATCGTTATTATCTTGGCTGACAAACTTGAGGAAATGGTTTGGAAAGACTTCCGTCCAACCCTTCAGAGTGGCAGCTAATAAAATCAGGATTGTCATAATGACCGCCATCATCCAGAAGAAATAGGCACCAGAAGAACAAGATGATTTTTCCAAGAGTAAGTTTCGCTGTAGTGGCAATTTCCGTTAATCGCAGAAAATTATAAAAAGGTAAGTCTATTGTTGTCACAGATCGCAACTAAAATACCAACAGCAGTGTTTTTTGAACTAATGAATACTGTCATTCAATATGAATTACGACAAGCCTTTAGTTGAAAATGAAAACTCCCCGCAGTAGATGTGGAATGCTCTTAGAAACAAACACAATATGTTTTATTTCCGACTAAATTTAAGTAATATATACCAAATTCTAAAATGTACTAAATGTTAATTTGAAACTGTATTGAAATGACTTTATATATATATATATATATATATATATATATATATATATATATATATATATATATTATTATATTTTATTTTAAAGACCTAACTCTCTATGATATTGTAGCTCTTACAAATTTTATTCTTACAATGCTTCGACGTAAAAAGATTAAAATTTTTAGAAATAAATGTTGATTATACAAACTCCTTGTATAGCTGATGACAGTGACTAGGGGCAAAGGGTAAACGAAAGATATGCTGGCATTAACATAGAAAAACGTTTGCCTTTCTGCATATTACATATTGTCACGAAAATATATTAAAAACCATTCAATAGAGCAACTCAAAATTTCCATACAATTTGGCAGATGCTCTGGGATATTAAGATTCCATAGAAAAATTGGAAAATTTAAAAATCTAGAATGTTTTTTGTCAACTTTTAATAGACCTTAACCTAGAAAATAGAGTTGTGAATTAATCAAAATAATACTTTGGGAAAATATAGATTTCATTCTGGACCAAACTTATGAAGTAATATTTTCAAAAATATTTTTTTCCAACTGAATGGGTTTATACATCTCTAAAAGTAGAGTCTACTCAATTTTACTAAGCCCTAAAAGATTTTAATTGCAATATAATTTAAAATTAAGTTTGCACAACACATATCGAAGAATTGTTGTTCGGTTTATTTTTTTTGCGCGAAGCATGCTTAAATAAGTACCACCCCTCTGAAGACGACCTTAAATTTTGAACTTAGATTAGTCAAAAACATGACACTATATATTATGGACACTGCTAGATCAACATTTTAAATGGGTACAATGAGATTAAATGATAATGTCAGTTCTAGCTATCAACATTTCTTGGTATCATAGTTTTTCAGCCATTTATTAAATAAAACGGTTTCTTTTTAACTATATATTCTAACCCTCCCCCGTCGCCCAAAAACGGATATTTAGTGACAAAATTTAATTGTTTGTTTAAATTACTACAGTAATTTTATTTTAAGATGGTTTTGTAACAAGTTTTATAGCTTGAAGGCACATTTTTCGAAAAGTATTAAAAATGCAGTAAAAAATTAGTTATTACGTTCAAGCTGGAGCATTTCAGTGTAAATCATCTTAATACGTTTCTGTTTTCGGTTTTATAGTTTGCCCAAATGTCTTCATTTTTTTGTTTAAATGAAAAAAAAATTAAATATTAGTTCATATCATCTCTAAATTTATAATACTTCTAACAGAATAACAGTCTTTGTTGCTGTTAAAATATATCTAGCAGATTAAAAGTTTTAGTTAAGGACAAGCATTAATTTACCTACTAATAAAAATCTTTTTTTTTCTGTATTGAGATTGTAGACATAAAGTGAAATTTCATATAATATTTTGTCACCAAACAAACCAATAAAATAATATGAATTCATTGTACACATCCCAGTCTTCACTGGTTATTGTTAGTGTTCACTTATAAGATCACTCCGGTGTCCGTCTCTCTGTCTGCCTGTCCGTCTGTCGGTCACATCCAATTTTCTCCGGAACTATTTGACACAGAAAGTTAAAATTTGGCAATAATATAGGAATTCCTAGCCTCATCATAGCACTGTAGTTTTGAAAGTTAAATTTTGATTTTAGGGGTTAGTTTTGGGGGATGAAATCGGAAGTGAGAAAATATTTTCTTACCAGGTCATGGAGTGGGGTGTCAAATGAAAGCTTGTTAAAAGACAAGTTCAAAAATATATATAATGTGATACTTGCGCACAATTCTCTATGTATTATTTTTTAAAAAGTGTGAAAAAATCTCTGTCCTCCACCTTATCTCGAAAAGTACCTATCAAAAAATTTTCAAAAAAATTCTGGAATATCCTCTCCAGGAATTCTCACGAGTGCATTACCTTTAATAAATTAATTTATCAGGTATATAAAAAAACAAAAATTTCAAGTTAACCAGTTTTTACTATAGATCGGAAAAAAAATGTTTCGAAAACTCATTTGGAATGTGTTTTGTGAAGTTACTGATTATTTTATACTGCCGTAACGAAAATTTTTATTTTAAAAGCAATCAACGCACGGGAATTGCGCAAGTCTTGGGTTATTTTATTTTAACATTATATTTACACTTGGTTACCCAAGGACATTAAAAATAACATAGAATATGATACATTCCCAACGTGTTTCCGAAGATTTAGAAATATAATAGTATTTTCAACGTCCCATACACACCAAAAAAAGCTTTAAGCTCTGAAGAAATAACTGCCATAATAATTAAAAACTTATGAGCAAACTAATGCCAGTATTTGTAGTCTTTTTATCCTATCCTACAGATTAGAAATACTTCCTTCTTGCTGAAAATGCGCTACAGATTAGCCGATATCCAAAAAGGGCAAAATACCTTGCCAAACAACTCGCCACTAATCACACTGCTTTCAATAATACCGATAGTTATAGAAAAAACTATCAATCAATAGTTCCATTTTATTAGCGACCATCAATAAGGTTTTCCTAAGTGAAAATCAACTTACATCACACATGTTTGAAACAACTCGACTGAACATTTTGGAGAATCTCGGGAGTTTGCACTTGATACATCCCAGGCCTTCGATCGTATTTGGCATAAAGAACTCTTGGCTACGGCATATCTGAAACGTTTCGTGTATGGCAGTCGTGTTTCCTCAACACCGTTCTTTATGAATAGCAGATCTCCTCTTTAATGTTCCATACGAAATACTTATGAGTTTACTTTAGTGTCCGTCTGTCCGCCTATCCATCTGTCTGTCACACCAGATTTTCTCCGAAATTATTTGATATATAGACTTGAAATTTGGCAGAAATATAGAAATTGATAGCTCAATCAGAGCCGTGTAGCCTTGAAAGTAAAATATTGACATACGGGTTTAGTTTTGGGCGGTGAAATCGGAAGTGAAATAAATAAATTTTACTAGGTCATCGAGTGAAGTGTCAAATGAAAGCTTGTTCAAACATGATATGAGGTAATACTTGCAAATATTTTTCTATGTATTATTTTTCAAAAATTGCCACAAATTGTTGTCCCCCTCCCCTTATCTCGAAAAGTACTGATCAAAAAATTATGAGAAAATTCTGAGATATTCTTCATAAAGCGTGGATTGAGTGAAAATTATCACGAGTGCATTACGTTTAATAATTTATATGGTACAAAAAAAACTACGAAAATTATGTTACTGCACTATATGGTGAAGATTTTTATATTATAGTTATGTATTTATTTTATTTGTTAATAACTAAACAAATATTTAGATAGTAAATATTTGTTTTACACTTTTATTACTAGATTCTAGATAGATCTAGATTTATTATTGTTGACTCAGAAAAACGTGAAAATACGTATTAAATTTTAAGGTATATACCAATCAGGGACCTATTTCACTTATCCTAAGTAAAGATTTTATGTTGTTTTAATAGCAGTCACCGTACGGAACACTAACGGCGCAGGTCCGACCCTCACTTGTCGGTTTCTTCATTGTAATACCTCCACTATTAACGCTAGTACGTTCCGACGGTTTATACAGTTTCCCACTCTCTTCTTCATTATACTAATGATCTGCTGGAAATAGCCAAGAATTCGATCTACGGCTTTGCCGATGGCAGTACGCTTGTTTCTCCATTTACTTTAAACGTTCAAACATCATCCACTCATTCAAATATTCACAGACAGTAGGAAATTGTTCAACTGAAAAGACTTGAAAAATTTCTTTTGGGATGACCACCCACCAAGTAGAGCTTAACGCTGCAAAAACCCAAGCGGCTGTTTATTTTAAAGCGTTTACACTGCGAAAGCTGACGTAGTTGTGTCGGGATAGTTCATTACTATAGCATCGTCACTCAACTTGCTGGAGGTTATCTTGGGAGGAAATATGTATCGGCACAAACATATTGTATAGCAAAGAGAAGCTCTCTTTGCTATAGTGATGGGATTGTTATTTCATACTAGAAAGTTGTACACTTCTTAACAATTTTTGATCCCATATTAAGCCCAATTTCGACAAAGGATGACATACTGCTCAGATGTTTGGTGCTCTTCTCCCCAATTTGTTGGATTCTATTCAGAAGAGTGCTACTCACCTGAATGAAGCCCCCGAATTCACCAGCAACCTTAATTCTTCGGAACGTTTAAGAAGCTACTTGATATAAGTATCTTTATGGAAAATGGTTGGCTAATGTAGCTCTCTTAATTACTTCTAAAGCGGTTCGTGCTATTAACACTCGTCGCACTAATACTTCACACCCGTATGAGGTTCAGATATTCACTCCTGGTGCCACCTTTTTCAAGAACACTATTATATGGAGAACAACATCCTTTTGGAATGATTTGTTCAGGACAATTTACAGCGATTCAAAATCAACGTGAATTGCTTTTTCTACCTACTCGTCGCTCCTGTAGCTCTTTAGTGATATCTCTGCAGCACATGTGCTGTACCAATAAAAAAATGAAAACAAACCCTTCTCACATCATTCCAGGTCCTTTATATCTTTTATATGAACGTTTAAATATAATTGCATTTAAAATAATTTTCTTAACAACTAATATAAGAAAAACAAATAATCCAATTTATTTTTTGAGGATCATGCTATAAATCACATCTCTGTCCTTTATATACACTCTCACTGTTAAGATTAAAAATAATGACAAAATAACCTAAATTTCAGATTCCTCCAAGCCGAGAAACCCGAAAAAGTCATCGTGATATATTTTGAAACTATCTCACTGGGATTCGTTTGACGTAAATAATTGTTCTCTAAATCAAATCCAAGGAAAAAATTCCTATTATATCAGTGAAACTGTTTGAGTATAAATAACGTAACACAAGCTGTGGCTATACAGGGTGTTATGAAAATCGTTTAGAATATTTAAAAGGTAAATCCTTTTATCAAAAGCAACTGTGGGAAGCTGATAGGTAACCTTCCTCTATAACTAGTTAGCAAATTTACCCCGGAGATGAATGATTTTTCAACACGTATGCTAATTTCGTCAGCAAATCGAGACCTAAAAAGCAACTGACACAGAATTGAACTAAAACTTCAAGAATTACTAGGGAATACATATACGCTCTGAGACAGAATAAAGGATTATTTTTCAAATGAAAGAAAAATACAATGTTGACTCATCTTTAATTATACAGAATGATGAAACTTGTGACTAATCGAGAAAAGTTTAAATTGGTCAATATATGTTATCAACTAGAGTTAAATTTACTTACTGGGGCCTGAATTGGACTCTCTATTACTGCGATCCTGCAGACTAGAGAACCTAGAGAGACTTTCTACATGCATCAGTTCCTTATTTGTTTATGTAACGTAAATTTTGTTACAGTCTGCTAAATAAGACACCAAGAAGGCTTCTGGCGCTGACGGAATACCTGCCTCAATGCAATAGTTCTCAAAAACTGTGCAAGGGAACTAACACCAGTTTTCTGTAGACTTTTTAACCTATCCTACAGAAAGGGAATATTTCCGTCCTGCTGGAAATGTGCCACGGTTCAGCCGATACCTAAAAAAGGTAAGAAGACCTTGCCAAATAACTACCGACCAGTTGCACTGCTTTCAATAATATCGAAAGTCATGGAAAAGGTTATCAATGAGCAACTTCTAAAATATCTTGAACGATTCAATATTATTAGCGATCACCAATATGGTTTTCGTAAACATAGATCAACAGGAGATCTTCTGACTTATGTAACACATGTTTGGAACAACGTAATTGAACACTTTGGAGAACCTTGAGCGGTTGCTCTTGACATATCCAAGGCATTCGACCGTGTTTGGCATGATGGACTGTTGGCTAAGTTGCGCTCTTATGGTATGTCTGAAAGATTCTGTTTGTGGCTCTCATGTTTCCTCAGAGAGCGTTCTTTACGAGTGGCGGTCGACGGATTTCTTTCTAACACCCTCACTATCAACGCCGGTGTGCCCCAGGGCTCCATACTGTCTCCTACTCTCTTTCTCATTTACATTAACGATCTGCTGGAAAAGACCGGGAATCCAATCTATAGCTTTGCAGATGACAGTATGCTTGTCTCTTCATTCACCTTGAACGCTCGGACATCGGCTGCTCAGGCGAATATCCGCAGACAGCAGAAGGTCGTTCAACTTAACAAAGACCTGGAAGAAATTCTATCTTGGGGTGACAGTAACCAAGTGGAATTTAACGCTACAAAAACCCAAGCGGCAGTTTTTTCTAAAAAAGTTAACGTTGCTGAACCCGACATAGTTATGTCGGGGCACTCCATTCCCCTAGCATCGTCGCTCAATTTGTTGGGCGTTAAGTTTGGGAGCAAATATGTCTTGGCATGAACATGTTGCAGGCATAGCAAGGAGAGCTTCTCAAAAGTTGGGAATATTATTTAGAACCAGAAAGCTTTACACCCCACAGCAACTGTTAATTCTTTACAAAGCCCAAATTCGACCAACTATGGAATACTGCTCCCACGTTTGGGGCTCCGCTCCCAAACATACACTGCATTTGTTGGATTCTGTTCAGAGAAGAGCGGTCCGTCTGATTGGGGACCCGGAATTGACCGGCAGCCTTGATTCGCTGGAACATCGAAGAACGGTTGGCGACTTGAGTCTGTTCTACAAGTATTTTCATGGAAAGTGTTCGAAGGATGTAGCCCGCTTAATTCCTCCCAAAGCGATGCATGTTAGAAATACACGTCGCGCTGGTGCTTCGCATCCGTATGAGGTTCAGCTTGTTACTCCGCGTACGACGCTTTTCAAGCAATCTTTTATATGGAGAACGTCATCCCTTTGGAATAATTTGCCCAGCGCTGTGTTTCCCACCGAGTACAATTTACAGCGATTCAAGAACAACGTGAATCGCTTTTTCCGCACTCGTGCCGCTCCTGGAGTGCTTTAGGGACTTCCCTGCAGCACGTGTGCTAGACCAATAAAAAAAAAAAAAAAGAACGTGACCATTCGTATTCTTGAAAAAATATGTTTCGAGAATATTTTTTGCCATCCATGTATTCTTTGTTGTCCTAACAACGCCACAATTATCTTAGTAAGTTGTTTAATCGCCTCCTGCAACAATAATCGCCTAGTATCTTCGAGGCATGCTGTCGGCGAGATTTTCTGCATACTTTGCAAATTTTTCGACTCTCGCGAGAGAACTGAGTTAAAGTCCTTAACGTCTTTTCTCTTAGCTTTCTCTTTACAAGGATCAAACGTTTTCAATAGGATTGGCGTCCGACGATCGTGAGCCCAAGCAAGCCGCTTTGAGACATGATTTACGCCCAGCAAAGGTTTCTTCAACGTGCTTCGGAATTTGATATCATGAGAACGAAGATGTTATCGAATGGTCTCATGGGATACATTCAAACCCGATTTTCTTAATTTTGCCTCTCCTTGACGCAGCGTCAATTTCGTGTCCCGTGAAAACAAAGACACGATTCGTTTTTCGACTTTTGAAGTGACTGCCTACCGAGCCACGTTTTGGCAAGTTGTCGACCTTTTTCCTCTCGTTAAAATGATTTACCCACTTCTTCATAAACGACATTGACTTTTTAATATATTTAGCGGCCGCGGAATGTGCCATTTTAGATCCCTTTAGGTAATAACAAAGAAAGACTGCTCGAACCGACGCGCAAACAAGTTACTCATTTTGGATTTTACGTGATTTCGACTTTTTGACGAACTACCAAAAATGAATTGTCGCAGACACGTTCTTACTTCATAGAGCAGGGGTTCCCTAACTGTGCGTCGCGACTCTATCCTAGGGGAGTCGCGAGACGATACGCACAGGTCGCCTGCAAGCGTCGTAATCAGCTACAGCGCGGCGCGGCGCGGCGCGGTGTGGGTCTCTGGGTTTCGGTGCTTTATTTATTCGTCGATTACAAACGTTGTTTTGATTTCAAGTGTGCTGTATTTAATTTACGCGCGCGTATTAATTACTGAAAATGGATAACTTTATTGAATTAAATAGAAGACGTGTTGAAGACGCAGGAGAGAGTAGAAAAGAAACTGTAGATAAACGAAAAAAGTACAGAAAATATGATGGTCAATATTTAGATTTTGGATTTACCTACGTTAGCAAAGGAAATATGGAACTTCTCCAATGTGTTGTTTGTCATAAGGTGCTGGCTGCTGCAAGTATACTTCCTAATAAATTGAAACGTCATTTAGAAACAACTCACAGTAATTTACAAGAAAAGCAGCGAGATTTTTTTTGCACGAAAATTGCGAGAACTGAAACTCAGTCGACATCCTTGTTTTCCAGAGTATTTATTCCTTCCCAAGCACTGCTTACCTCTTACAATGTCTTGTTTCACAAGAATTTTGTTCATTTTGTTTACGACAATTATAATTTTTTATATATATAGTAGTAGCGTCATCTCTAGCAGCGACCAGGTACTTATCATAACCCTTGTATATACATATATTTTTAGATGCAGCCATGGCGAAGTGGGTAAGTTGTCTGTTTTCTACGCCGGAGACCTGAGTTTCGATTCTCAGCTCACAAAAATAATAAATTAAAAGAAAAAAAACTTTACAACGAAATGGTTGCATTTGTGGGTAAAGCAATGGCAAACCACCCGTAGTATCATGCTTAGCCCTCTCACTTTGAACATTAGAAAAGACACCAACCACGTGCAAGCGCGCAAGGGGTGCCTACGTCTATATCGGATATGACCCTTTAAAAAAAATAAATATATTTTATAAGACTTTTAATTATATAATATAGTGTGTCTAATCTTTTGTCACTTCACAAGTAAATCAATTTTATTTAACGCTTATTTTGACCTTTATCTAATATCAAAGTGTCCACTAATATTTTATTAAAGTGTGTCTTACTTTGTGACTGTACATTATTATTAGTAGAAATAAAAACTTATATACATTGTTAAACAAGTGACTAGATACAGCAACTTGTTTAATAAGGTAAATACTAACTGACATTATTGTTTGACATCCAAACTTTGAACAGAAAATTCAAATCAACTCTGCAGCATGTGGTCAAAGGTGACACGAAAGAATGCACTTTTACTGGAAATTTTAGAAACAGCCGAAAAGAAATATGGAGGTTACGCAGTGATCAGTTTTCTACCCGAAACTATAAAAAAAACCTGATTTTGACAATCTTAAATCAGTTCTAAATATGACTATAATAATGTAACTGGTTTAATAACTAAAATTTTAATTGTAACTAATACAAATTTTTTAATCCTACTAGAATTACAAGTAGTATTATTCCTTTCGAAACCTTTAATAAAGGTTATTGCTTCGTCATCCCGTTGAAAACAGTCTAATATAATTCCGGCAAATAATATAGTCAAAACAAGTCGTTTAAGCTTCAACGCGACGGTAAAGCCTATTTATAGCCTTTAAAAAACTTCTATTCCTTCTTTTCCATAATAATAAAACATAAGATTTACTTAGTTTCCAAATCTTTTAAGGTGTTTGAGTATGTAAGATTCTACTTTAAATCTCCCTTTTTTGTATGAGACAATCATGTCGTTATCACTAGCGCTAACTTACAGAGTTCGGAATACGAGGTTGGATCAAGTATAAACGAGACTTTCAGTACTGTGTGCTTAGTATCGTTTGGAACAGGCCGCCGCTTCCATCAATGTTGGTTGGGTTTGTTAGGAGTGGGGAGAACGATCGACACCCTTCGATTGCGCATGACTTCATTATTAAATTTCTTACTCGTGAAGGCGTGAAACTGACCGAACTTCTGCGGAAATTGGCAGCACAATTCGGGAATCAAACACTGTCAAAGCCTCTGTGTTCGCCTGGCATAAGGAATTCATGGGAGGCCATGAAGAAGTCGGAAATGAGATTCAAGATTTTTGTCCACCAACGAGCATTACCGAGAGGAACATTCCCACCATTCATGACCTTATTGAGGGCACCATCAGTACGGCGTACTACTGTAAACTTTTGGATGAGGTTAAACTAGCTTATCGCAGCAACCGATAAGAGACGTAATTCTTCTCCATGACAACGCATGACCCCACATTGCAACTCTCACTAGCGAAAAATTGGAGAAAATGAGTTGGACAACACTTGATCACTCTCTCTACAGCCCTGGTCTATCGCCAATTTTCATCTCTTTGGGCCACTTAAAGAAGCGCTAAGAGGCCAACGATATGATGACGACAACGCAGTGGAGGGCTTCGTGCGCAACTGGTTACTCACACAGCCCCTTCCTTTTACGACGACCGTATCAAAAAGCTTCCGATAAGTTGAGAAACGTGCATTTCCAAAGCAGGAGATTATGTTGAAAAATGATACGTATGTGGTTTATTTGTTACAGTCAATAACAAAAATTAAAAAAAATAAATCTCGTTTATATTTGATTCACAATATCAAATATTTGGAATTTTTTAAAAATTTGAATAAATATTACTTTACAAAAAATTGTATAACTTAAGATATTTTAAGCAGTTTGTAGCACTAATTAAAGGGAATGGTCTCAAAAAATATCATCCAAGTTTTAAAGTGTTTGTTATCTGACCCTCACAATTTTAATAAGCTACATTAAAGGATTATTAGTTCTACAATTTTTCATTGCTGTTAAGACAGGATGTTTTTAAGTTTTCATTTTTAATCCAATACAAAATTTGGTATCATTCAGATTATCCATGGCTGTGCAACTTAATTTTGTTTATTAGTTTTGTGATTATATATACAGTCAGTTCAAAAAGTATCCCTACACCACCTGCTTCCTATACTTTTTTCTGTTATGTTTACCTAATTAACTGGAACTATGAGAAAACATATTTAGATTAATATTTAAAACTTAGCGAACGAGGATTAGTATTAAAAAACAACTACGGAACATTTTATTTAGAAGTTATAGCATTGTTATAAAAAATGTAAACAAAATTAATGTCAAAAAAAGTCTCCGTACACTCAAGAACTGCATTGAAAAAAACACATTATAATCAACCGCATTGCTCGCTAAACTGAAAACAAATGAATAATTTGTCACTTGTACCTAGTAATTTTGCAGTGGGTTTTCAAAGTAGTATTAAAAATGAGCGAGAGAAATTGTGAAATTCGAGTTCGGAAGGTCATAACTGATTTGTGGAAAGATGGAACATCGCACAGAAATATAGGAAAAATTGTTTAAAAAGTCGCATGCTACTGTTCAGTACAATGTAAACCAGTATAAATCAATGGGTTCCTATATAATTCGACCACGTTCCGGTCGTCCCAAGAAACTGAATCCACATGAAGAGACCAGTATTGTTAGACAAATAATTATAGATTCCCAGAAAAGTGCACCAAAATTAAAAAAAGTACGGAAACTATTATCGAAAAATGTTTATTCACAAACAGTAATTGTTTACACAGGGAAGGCTATAAGGGGTGTTCAGCCAGGAAGAAGCCGTTAATTTCGGAAGTTAATCGCAAAAAGTTGTTAGCTTTTGTTAGGAAATACGTTACTAAACCTCCTAAATTTTGAGAAGCCGTAATGAAAACAAAAATAACCTTTTTGAGTCTGATGACAGAGCTAAAGTTTGGAGAAAGAAGAATACCGCATTCGATATTAAAAAACATTTGTTCCACGGTGAGCCTAGGGGGTGGCAGTGTTCTGCTTTGGGGATGCATGCCCACCCAAATTTAGCTTTCAAAATTACATGGCTTTGATATATATATATATATATATATATATATATATATATATATATATATATACATATATATATATATATATATATATATATATATATATATATATATACATATATATATATATATATATATATATATATATATATATATATATATATATATATATACATATATATATATATATATATATATATATATATATATATATATATATATATATATATATATATGTATGTATATATATAGATATATATATATATATATATATATATATATA
This sequence comes from Pachyrhynchus sulphureomaculatus, assembly GCA_019049505.1. NCBI lineage: Eukaryota > Metazoa > Arthropoda > Insecta > Coleoptera > Curculionidae > Pachyrhynchus > Pachyrhynchus sulphureomaculatus. The sequence goes on from CM032451.1 coordinate 31,565,193, forward strand.
TATATATATATATATATATATATATATATATGGTTTAAAATCTTTTAGCCCTAAAAAGATTTTAACGGTGTATTATCTAATTTTAGAATGAATAATAAAAAATAAATAATTAAATTTTTGAAAATGCCTAAAAAAATAAAAACGAAGCTTTAAATAAACTAGTTTGTATTTTCCAAGAAAAACCAACCAAGTTTATGTAAACAAAAGGTTCAACAGAAAAATTATTATGTATATATATATATATATATATATATATATATCAACATTGGCTTATTCCATCCATAGTCGGATGTAAGCCTCCCCAGTTTGTCTCCGGTGAGCTTTGTTGTTTGCTTCTTGCATCCAATCGTATCCTGCTAGTCTTTTTATGTCTTGTCTGTGGTCTACCTCTGCATCTTTTTTGTTCTCTATGCCTCCATTCAACTATACGGCGAGTCCATCTATTATCATTCAGTCTTGCGATATGTACCGCCCAATTCCACCCTAATACACATATTCGTTGCACTTCATTTGTCAGGATAGGAATTCGATCTTGGAGTCCAGTATTTAGCATTCTTCTCTCCATTACTGTTTGGGTGGCCTGGAGTTTATTTATTATATTTTTATTTAAAGCCCACGTTTGAGTGCTATATGTTAATACCAGCAGTACATACTGATCGAATACTCGGCTTTATTGTATTTGGGATGCCCAGTCGGAATGTAGATTGTCCCCTTCCAAACGCAGACCAAGCTAACGAGACTCTTCTCTCCAAGTCAGCTTTTAAATTATTTTTTAATATTTCGATTTTTTGTACTAAATAAATTAATTTTTGTACCTTTTCTATTCTTTCACTTTCTATTAATAGTTCCCGGCTGTTTTCTTCACTTTCGTTTTTGAAATATTTGGTTTTGTTGAGATTTATATATATATATATATATATATATATATATATATATATATAAAATAATACATGTATATATATATATATATATATATATATATATATATATATATATATATATATATATATATATATATATATATATACATATATTTATAATAATAATAATTTTTGTCGACACTAGGATCAAAATAGTAGGTGGAATTGAGCTTGAACCCTTTGTCGATATTATTTACTATTTAAATAATGTAAGTCATGAAGCCCTCGAAGACGATAATGATTTAAATAATAACTATGAAATTATATTGATTGCTGAATTACCAAGAGGCTGCTAGATTATTTCTAATTTCCGCTCTTCAAATAGGAAATAAACTAAAATTAACACAGTACAAACTAAAAGACAATATGGCTTGATAGACTATGTATAAATCACAATTTAATTAAACTTTGAAATGAACAGACACATATACGTAATTACGGGGTTCCGATCTGATTTATGTATTTTCTGACAGGCGATTACTCAATATTGGTTATTTATTAATTTCATTTGATGTTGCAGTATTTACAATTAAGCATTCTCTCGCTTGTTAGTGTCTATATTATCTTTCTTATTAGACTTTTATAAAGTAATATAAAGAGTTCTCAAGAAATAAACAATCAATACATGATATAACTTTAATCGAAACTCTTAGAAATCATCTAACAAAATCTTTTTTGATAAATTCAATGGAGAGCATTAGACTTATCTGTTGGCTGGATAGAAGATTTTCAATATTAATTTTGGTAATGATAACGTAGTACTGATATGTAAATTAGTTGTATGGTATCATTTTCCAGTTGAGGTACGAGATAAAGTATTGCGTTGTAGAACCACCGTCAAATACATTAAAATAATCTTTGCCCAATGTACTTAACACAAACAATACAGAACATAATGACCTATTTACAAAAACTAGGCGTTGAACAGTACAATTGACAAAATACTGGATTCAATGTAAACTGTGTCAATAATGTTATGTTATTTTTAACTTTTCAATTTCAAATTTAATTTTAAGCGATGGATATAGAGGTATAAAAATTAAATTAGTGTCAATATGTACATTCAAGTATAATACAATATCGTTGAATAAATGTGTTGGTGAACTCATTCCATACTGCTTGGATATGGCTGAAATGTTCGGAGTTGTTGTCAAGTTATAGAACATTTATCTACAAATAGACTATAAAGTCAGTTTCTACCAACCTTTAGATGAACGACAGTCATCAATAGTTACCATTTTTATGAAGTGATATGGCTCAAGAGATGGTAAGTAGACGAAATATTAATTGGTGACAAAGTACTTGAATATTGTTTTGTGAATGCGAAGGCTCACATGAAATACTGTTTTCACAATGTCCTAAGACGTTTTATGAGAAAAGTTTCTACTAAATACTATTCTAGAATGAACTAGTTTTTCCTAAGCCAAACATCTTCATCCAGCTTCAATCAGTTTAGCCTAGGATAAAGTCCTTGCACAAAAAAGCACATTCCACGACCAACTGAGATAGCCTAGGCTAAATTGATTAAACCTAGTCGACAATGATAAAATAGGCATGTCAAGAGGTGCTAATGCGTAGAGCTATGACCGTTTTTCTTTCTACCTTGTGTTTCCGTCATCACTGTTTTGTTTACTCATTGCACATCGTGTACTCTTATCGTATTCGGCTTTAATTAAAGTTTTAGTTGATCTCGTATCATAATATTTATTATCATTATTTACGTAAGTGAAAATAAAAAACTGGTCCAGTGCAAGTTGGACTTGCGCAATTAGTGTTCTGTACCATGATTACTGTTAAAATAAAAAATCTAGCTCAATTTAGAATCTAGTAAGTATATATATATATATATATATATATATATATATATATATATATATATATATATATACATATATATATATATATATATATATATATATATATATATATATATATATATATATATATATGTATATATATACATATATACATATATATATATATATATATATATATATATATATATATATATATATATATATATATATATATATATATATATATATATATATATATATATATATATATATATATATACACCTAAATATTTGTTTAATTATAAAGAAATAAAATAAAATTATTTTGTCTTTGATACCTATCCGTCGATCACCAGTCATCATGATATTACTGATAGCACCGAATACGTACTGATATTTCGTAGCTCTTGGTCCCTGTGGAATTCCCAACTTTCCAAACCGTCACCATTCTATCATGCCACATTTTTTTTTATGCCAGAAAAATTATCAAATGTAATGCACTCGTGATAATTTTTGCTCAATATAAACCTTATGAAGAATATTCCAGAATTTTTTCAAAATTTTTTGATGACTACTTTTCGAGATAGGGAGATGGACAGATATTTTTGACCATTTTTTAAAACTAATACAAAAAAAAATTGTGCGCAAGTATTTTATCATATATATTTGTGAACTCGTGTTTTCACGAACTTTCATTTGACACCCTATTCAATAATTTGGTAATTTTTTTTCATATCCGATTTCAGCCCCCACAACTAACCCCTTATGTCAAAGTTTAACTTTCAAAACTAGACGACTCTGATTGGACCATCAATTCCTATATTTATGCCAAATTTCACCTTTATATGTCGTTCAACTTTATAAGTTTCGGAGAAAGTCTCGTGTAACAGACGGACAGCGTGTATGGTTGTCGGTTATAGTCATCGCGCCAGAATGTTGGCCTAAATCACAAAACTTGTTCATACGTGGAACAAATAAGGAATCAATACTAGTTTCAAAGTTGCCAAGTCGATCTTATTGATTTCAGAACATAACTTGAAGAAAAACTCAAGTTTATTGTAGTACCAAGACTATTTGACAAAATTTGTTTCGCTCCGTGCGTCGGAATTTAAAAGAGCAACAGAAATGGCCCATCACCCAATTATAGGGGTATTACGCATCCTGTAATTGAGAAATGAGAGACAACTTCTCAACTATGTTATAACTGAACCTACTATTCTTTGACCAGAACTCAAACTAGTGTAAAGACAACCAAGACGTATTTAGAATCAGGGCTTCCCTAGAATGTGCTGATCATAATCTCGAATATACGATTAGTTATTGATTGATTAAGAATAATAAAATGACATAATGGTCCCAAGATTTTAGGTATGTCCGATTTATGTAAAATCGGGCACTACATTCGTGAATGGAACCACCAAGGTTCAGTCCCAAATATTTGGGACTGAACCCTTGGGCAGGACTTTCGACTACATCGTTGCTATCACAACTAATAAAAAAATATTTGGGCGAGAATGCCTATCGAAGACTTATTAAGGATGAGAGAAGATTTGACCTGACTAAAGATAATGATAAAGAACACGATGATAATATTCAAGAAAATGGTGATGACGATGGTAGTTCTTTAGTCGAAAGTGATATTCAAAAGGCAGTAAAAACAACTGTAGAAAATCCTAAGAGGCATTCTAAGAAAATGACAGGTATAGTAGCCTATGATTTACGTTATTTTACGTTTGTACAAAACTTCAACACTGATTGTAAAAATTTTTGATTCTTGGAGTAATAATTTTACCATGAACTATCTACTAAAACTCACTTTAGTAGATGGCTTTTGTTATTTTTCGATAAGACTTTAAAACTGATCTGAATAATATATACCCCAACATAAAATTCACATTGGAAATGTGAAAAGATAATAAAATAAATTTCCTAGATATTATAATTTTAAAGAATGAAAATAGATTATAATTCGATATTTTCGCTAAATCAATCTTTTCAGATGTCACCATCCTAGCAGACTCAATACACCCTAACTTCATAAACTAACGGCTTATAGATCTATGATCCATAGAGGCTTCAGTGTCCTTCTTAGTAAAAATGACTTAAAAAAGAACTGGACACAATCAAAAATATAGCACTCAATAACGGCTTCCAACCTAAAATAATTAATACCCTAACAAGCCGTAAAAAAAAGCAAATCACTTTCAGCTTAATTATTTATCCCATAAAAAAAATACCAAGAAAGTCATATCTTTGACATATTTTTGTCCCATCTCGGATAAAATATCTCAAGTTCTCACAGCCGAAAAAACAAGAATAACTTTAAAACCCGCTCAAAAATTATCCAATATATTTTTCAATGCCAAAGATAAAACTAATAAACATAATAAATCAGGAGTTTATAAACTTAAATGTCACGAGTGTAATCGTTGTTTCGTAGGCCAAACAGGACGGAATTTCAAAACAAGATTGGCAGAACATAATGCATTTTATAGGTTAAAAAATTAAAAATCACACTTTGCTAAGCATTTTTTAGAAACTGACTTTCCTAATATTAATTGTTTATCAACAACAAATGGCACCTGAAGGGTGAAAACTTAATTTCTTGGAATTAATAAAAATTTACAGACATTCAAGGAACCATAATGTAAATTTAGTAAATAGTCAAGTAAACGTAGGAAATTTCGTCCTTTACCAATTTTTATAGCACCTAAGATACCCATATCCTTTCATTATATAAAAATAAATACAAAAGATCTGTTTTTAGTCTTAGGTAAGCCTTTGAAAATGTAGTAGTACTACGAAATCGCGATAACGTATTTGTAAATCCTTACAAAAAATATATTTAGTGTCAGTTAAAAAAGTAAATAAGTAATTTTATTGACGAAATAATACCTATATAGTACTGTTCCAGAATCGCGTCAATCATTTTGTCCTAGGAATGGTCCCGAAGTGGGCCCTTACGCATCAGGATAAATAGTTAATCTTATAGTAAATTGGCTGATCCTAACACGCTTTGGAGGAGCTAGTTTGGCACAGAAAAACCTATTTTATCCTAAAATCGAGTTTGACCGGTAACAGAAATATCATTGTTTTATAAAGTTCTAAAATCTTCTACACACAAGTCCGACTAAATATATTTGTTTTACAAATATGTCATTTAAAAATCACTGGAAGGGCATATAATTTTACAAGGCTATGGCATATTATATCTTTAAATCAGGCTGAATTCTCCCTGTAAAGCTCTATGCGGAACACAGAGTACAAGTGTTTTTATAAAATTAGGCGATACATAATATTTTAATGAACTTGAAATGATGGAAATAATTCGCTTTTAAAAAACATCAATTCTTTACAGAAATCAGTTCAAATGCACACAAATTTTATTGGCAATGAAATATTCTGCTTACATGTCAGACTAAAGAAAGGCATTTACCCAAAGAAAAATTTCTGAAGTTCTAGAAACTGAAAAATGAAGTTTTGGGGCATTCTACGTGAAAACTAGTTGAAGACACAATTTCTAAAATGTTTAGGAATATTTCAACTGGTAAAATTATTAAACAATCACATTATATATGAAGCAGTTTAATTAATGAAATTGAGTTAATATAGTTGTAAATTAAATCTAAAGCTGTAGATGTGGATTATATTTCAACATGTACCATATATGTATCCAATATTGCCGAAGTCTATTAAACCCTATTTGTGGTTTTGCGCTTATAATTCATAATACCGGAAATATCACACCGGTTTGTTCATAAAAAATGACAAACTTAAAGTTAGTTTTTAAATTTTAGTTCGCAAAAATTAAGGATTTCAAAATTCTTACCTCCAACTCCTTATTGCCCATACAACTATAGCTAGACATACTAATGCTAAGGAGTAAGCTATATTTATTAGTATAGTGACGGTAGTTCTATCGTTTGGTCCAACAAGTTCAATAGCTAAAACAATCAAAATTAACCTTCTATGTGTAGGCTATTTTATAGCCTTACACATAAATTAATAAAACAATTTTTAAAAATTTAATCAGACGTATTATTGAATTTGTTTTATGGATAATTTTTTAAGAGGTATAGCCTGTCCCAAAATATAAGATCCTGATTTTTGCCGTTTTAAGTGGACAATATAAAAATTTTGACCTTTTGTTTATGATAGGTTGCAGAGATGGACTTAAGAATTTTATTCTCTAATGCAAATAAATAAAATTATAAGTGTTTTTGGAGATGTTTATTTATAGATGCATGTAAAAACAAATTGATAAGAAGTACAAATATACAGTTTGAATGAATGGGGTTTACAAGAGGGGACATATTGTATAAATAAAAATATATTAAGCCTAAGTAATTATCAATGGTTTTATATTATTTACATAAATATATGAATCTTCAACTTTAACAACGTGCTGATTGGAATTTTTCCAGCTTTCACAAGGTATATCATTTATAACATTTTTTACTAATTCAACCACTGACACGCTTAAAATAAGAGTAAAGATCCAGCATGCAAAATGGTTATTCGTTAACCTTTATTTGAAGGTGCGTTACTCTGACATTTTGTACTGCTGTCAACTCACCCTTTTTACACAATGTCATGGGTATCGACCCATGTTTCGTCAAGGTAAATTATTGGCCAATTCTCTGATCGATACTTTACAATTTCTTGTAAATAAGAATGTCACAAGATTCGTAATCTTTGTGACTCCATCACTACTTGTATTTTGTTGATTTTTCGAAACGTGAATCCCATTCTTAAGAAAATTCTGTGAAGGCTTGATCGGCCACAATGTATATTGGTCCCGTCTTGCACCAGTCTTAATTTTATCTTGTCTAGTGTCGGCACCAACTGCTCTTCATACATAGAATATATTTTCCCCTGATGACGTCTTTTTCACAATCGTCTACATGATGCATTTGAAAATCTTTCCGTTTTTTCTTGCTCCTGAGTGATGGTTTTCCTACAATACCCTTAATAGTAGAAATTGGGGTTTTTGTTAGTTCACTGGTTCCTTGCAAAGCACTTTGTTTATTCAAATTTCTTTTTACCAAACTGTCGTAAACATTTTTCACTATTTATTTAGCGTCAAGTGGTAAATGTTTTCTCTTGCGATAGCCACTATTACAATTTTCCCACGGACGCCACATAATTAAAATAGAACTGTTTTGTTGTAAGTAAACTAAAAATAAAAATAATAAAAAGTATGTTTCGAATCTTAATGGGGACCTGTGGTGTTTAGGCCTATATTATCAAATACTTAAAGAGCGCCAAACCGGGTTGACAGGTCGTAAATATATAGGTAAAAATATATCCAATATGATTGCAGATGCAAGTGAGGGCGGTATACAAAGCAGGTAAAATAAAAATACGTTTATCGTAATACCTGGCAACTATGCACAAAACCCTAATAGGGTCGTTTATTCCCCTATTGATAAAGCAAAAAGGTAGGATCTTATATCTTGGGATTTACTTTAACAGCAGTCATTAAAATAGCCACTTTATTTAAAACTTGAAGTGTTATCCTGCGCAACCTAATTCATTATCCTCTATTGCTCTAGATTACTTACAACTTTAGTCGAACATGTAATAATTTCATAAAATTTATCTTTTATTGGTATTTGATGCTACCAGTCCAAACAAGATTTTTGGAAATGAAAGCAATTTTACATTCAATGAAAAAGCATGTAGGTTTTTGAAGTCAAATTTTTTAAGCGGGGTACAATATTCTTTAACTTATTTTGCAGCTAATTCAGTACTTTTGTTTATTCTAAACTGCGATTCCTAGGTGACCTTTTGTGTTTAGCGTGACAAAGAGAAATTTTAGCAACTACCTTTAGAGTAAAACAATATTAACACAAATTTTACTACATCAATTTAGTTTATGAAGAAAAAGTAAAGTAAACAACTTCCAAAAACCTCACGTTTGACTATTTTTCGTTTCTTTTGAAAAATACTATCAATTATTTCATTCTACTGGCAGAATTGCCAAACTAGGTGAGTTTAATGTTCACAAGATCTACTGCCATTGGTACTCTAAGCAGACATATATAAATATTCGGCGAGAGGCACGAATTAAAGAATTAAAAACAAATTTTTTAACTGCCTTCCAGTTTAGATTTTTTTTTCATTTGGCCGCACAGGCCATTAGTCAAAACTTTACAAAATCAGTTACACCATCAGCTATACGCTGATAGTGGTTAAGCTGAGTAACTTGTTAGGTACTCGTAAACTTCCTTGTCTCTGCCCACTATTCCCAATGTAGAAGCCAAAATGCCAGATATTTTCGGGAGTATCATATAACATATCTCACTTAGGCTAGACAGCAAAAGAATTTCTGGCGAATAAATGACCTAGTACTCAAGAAATATATGATCAAACTAATACCAGTTATTTGTAGACTTTCAGCTTATCCTTATCCTACAAAAAGGAATATTTCGTTTCCGTGGCAAATACACTCCAGTTCAGGCGATATTTAAAAAGTCAAAAAGATCATGCTAAATAATTATCGACCAGTAATACTACTTTCAGTAATGTCAAAGCTTATTGAAAAAGCTCTCAATCAGCACCTTTTAAAATGTATGAAAGTAGTTAATAATATTGGCGACCACTAACACAGCTTTGGTAAGCATATATGAACAGATAATCTTTTATCTACATTACACATATTTGCAGTAACAATGGAGACTATGGAGTATCATGAGTTTGATCGTGTTTAGCATTATATTTTTTGTTTGATTCACCATCTTACGGTATGCCTGAAACGTAGTATCTATAGCTCACAAGTTTTCTCAGAGATCGTTCTTTGGGAGTGGTAGTAAATGAATTTCTTTCAAATAGCTTTACGATTAACGCCCGTGTAATCAAGACCTTTACTTGGCCTCTTATTCTCTTTCTTCTTGATATTGATGACCTACTGGAAAAGACATAACATTTAATCAACTCAAGCTCAAATTCGACCAACTATGGAATATTGCTCCCATGTTTGGGGCTCCGCTTCCAAACATACACGGCATTTGTTGGATTCTGTTTAGGGAAGAGCTGTTCGTCTGATTGGAGACCCGGAATTGACCGGCGGCCTTGATTCGCTGGAACATCGAAGAACGGTTGGCGACTTGAATCTGTTCTACAAGTATTTTTATGGAAAGTATTCGAAGGATGTAGCCAGCTTAATTTCTCCCAAAGCGGTGCATGTTAGAATTACACGTCGCGCTGGTGCTTCACATCCATATGAGGTTCAGCTTGTTACTCCGTGTGCAACGCTTTTCAAGCAGTCTTTTATATGGAGAACATCATCCCTTTGGAATATATTGCCCAGCGCTGTGTTTCCCAGCGTCTACAATTTACAGCGATTCAAGAACAACGTGAATCGCTTTTTCCGCACACATGCCGCTCCTGGAGCGCTTTAAGGACCTCCCTGCAGCACGTGTGCTAGACCCATAAATAAAAAATAAATAAAACTTTACTGATAATAGTACCTTATTTCTTTGTTTACCCTGAGTAATCCAACAGCAGCTGCAGCTGCCTATACAAATATCTACACAGCAGAAAATTTTACAACTTATCAACTACACTACAAAAAACGCGACTATAATCCAGTCATTACTTTTTTTCCAAAAATTTTGGCAATATAGAACCAGACGTAGGTATGTCGAAATGCTTCATTCCACTATTAGCGTCACTCAATCACTTGGAAGCTAATATGTCTTGGAACGATCATGTTGCATGCATGACAAAGGGAGCTTTTCAAAAGCCGGGAATATTATTTCGCACCTGAGAGCTTCATATTTCACAATAACTTTCAGTCTTTACGAATCTCAAAATCGACCGTCGATGTAATACTACTCTGGAATTCTACTCTCAAACTTAACCTACAATGTTTAGATTCTGTTCAAAAGATAATTGTTCACCAGATTGTGAACCCAGTATTCTCCTGCAACTTATAATCGTTAGAACGTCAAATAATCGTGAGTTGTATCTACTCTATAAATACTTTTATGTCACGGTTTCCGATGAATCTAGCAAGTTGGATTCTACCAAAGTAACGCAAGCTAATGTATATAAATTGGTTTAAAACAAGCGACGACGTTGTCCGATGGCTAGATTCCACTGTCTTCGGTCTTCCCATTGTCCTTCTTATAGATTTCAATCGCTCATAGTCTTTCTAATTCCTTCTATCCAATTTTTCTTCGGTCTTCCTCTTTTCCTTCTCAAATGCGGTACCCATTCCATTGTTACTTTTGGTAGTCGTGTTTTTTTCATTCGTTGAACATGACCATACCAAGTTAATTGCTTCCTCTCAATATCCCTCATAACTGTGTCCACAAGTCCCATTTGCTGGCGAATCTCTTCGTTTGTTTTTCTTTGCATTCTCGACATTCTGGCTGATCTTCTTAAAGCATCTATTTCGGTAGCTTCTATTCTTTTCTTATTTTTTTTTCCGTAATTCTCCAGGTCTGAGATCCGTATATCAAATTACTCTTTATGATTGTGTTGTAGATATTAAATTTTCGTTTTTGTGTTATGTGTTTACTCCATAGAATCCCATTCAAACATCCTATTATTTTTCTTGCTTCTGTTACTCTTGTTCTTATTTCCTTTTCATCTGTACCACTTGTGTCGAACATTATACCTAAATACTTATATTCTTCGCATACTTTTATATCTTTTGTATTGTCAATCTCTAGGGTACTAATTTTGTCTCTGATACAAAGATATTTCGTTTTCTCTGTATTTATACCTAGCCCCCAGCTTTCGTACGTTCCTTTCAGTTTTTTTTATGGGTCTAGCATACGTGCTGCACGGAAGTCCCTAAAGTGCTATAGGAGCGACACGTGTGCGGAAAAAGCGATTCACTTTTTTCTTGAATAGCAGTAAATTGTACTCGGTGGGAAACACAGTTTTGGGCAAATTATTACAAAGGGGTGATATTCTCCATACAAAAGACTGCTTGAAAAGGGTTGTACGAGGAGTAACAAGCTGAACCTCATACAGATGTGAAGTATTAGCGTGCTCAAGTCGCCAACCGTTCTTAGATGTTCCAGCGAATCAAGGCCGTCGGTCAGTTCCAGGTCTCTAATCAGACGAACAGCTTTTCTCTGAATAGAATCCAACAAATGCAGTTTGGGTTTGGGAGCGGAGTCCCAAACATGGGCGCAGTATTCCATAGTTGGTCAAATTTGAGCTTTGTAAAGAATTACGTTAAAAAATAAGTTTACGTGTCATATACTGTAGGTCATCTTTGTCTGTAACTGCAAAGTGTAGATCGTTGTTTCGTTCAAAGGTATCCCCATTCCAAAACATTTTCGTTTTCATTGCATTAGTGTATGTTTAACAAAAAACTTAAATGGAGTGGCTGAGATAGAGCAGCCTTATCGTAATCCCTTTGTTATATAAAAAGGCCTTGACAGTCTGTTACCTATTTTAATTTGAGACGTTAATTTATTATAGAGGTTTTGTAAAGCCATTATCAGAGACCGATTAATATTCGTACTTTGAAGAACATCCAATAGTTTACACCAAGGTGTTGAATCGTAAGCCTTGATTAAATCTACAAATAAAATATGTGATGCTAGATTAACAGAGATCCTTTTTTCAATTATTTGCTTCATACAAAACACATTGTCGGTACAAGATCTTCCGGCTCTAAATACACATCTTTTTTCTTTATCGTTAGAATCTTCCTCTATCATATTTCTTAAGATTCTACCGTACAGTCTACTAATTGTGCTTGTTACGGAGATATCTCTGTAATTACAGCAGCAGTCTTTTCTTCCTTTTTTATGTATTGAGGAAATACACGCTAGTTTCCAATTTTGTGGAACTTCTTCTCCGTTGACATATCTGTTGAAAATTATTGTTAGTAACCCGAACAGTTTCTTTGTTCCATTATTAAGAAGTTCTACATATACCCCTTATGGTCCAAAAGCTATACCAGCCACATAGCCACAAATACTACCGACGAACAAGGTCGTGAAGCTGAATCATTCTTAATCAGTTGTGGCTTAACTCAGCTTATTGACGAACCAACACGGATCCCTGATCGAGACGGGGAGTTCACTAGTCTTCTTGATCTGTTTTTAACCACCAATCCGGAGATTTACACGATCACCGTAAATACGCCGTTAGGTTCTTCCGACCATAAACTGCTTTCGACATCGAGTATCCTGCCAATCAGTGACAGAGAGGCGCCTAGGCCGCGCATGATTTGGCACTACAAATCTGCTAAATGGGAAGATCTCATGAAATATTTTCGAACTTTCCCTTGGATGGACGTTTGTTTTCGATCTGACTGCGCCAGGGAGGTCTCCGCTGTTATTTTGGCTGGTATGGAAGCTTACATCCCTATTTCGAAGAAATGCCCCTCCAACGGCAAGCCTTGGTTTGACCGAAAATGCAAAGAAGCTGTTGCGTCTAAACATATTGCATACCGACTATGGCGTGAAAATTCTAACACCATAAATCATAACACCTTTGTTCGTACCCGGAACAGATCACACACGCAATCAACGAATTAGAAACAAACTTCTCGCTTGTCCCAACAATTCCAGGTGCTTTTGGGCAGTCGCTAAGGCAGTTAGTCAACATTTCACCAAATCCACCCTGCCACCACTCACACGGTCAGATAATTCCATTGCAACCACAACTGTTGAGAAAGCGAACTTGTTGGCTGAACTCTTTGCTTCACATTCTACTATCGATTTCCAAGGAAAAACACTACCTACTATTCCCATATTGCAGTCGCAGATGCCAGATGTTGTCTTCAGACAGCGTATCATAAAGCGTATTTTAATGAAGCTAGACACCAAAAAGGCTTCTGGCGCTGACGGAAAACCTGCCATAGTTCTTAAAAACTGTGCAAGTGAACTAACACCAGTTTTCTGTAGACTGTTCAACCTATCCTACAGAAACGGAATATTTCCATCCTGCTGGAAATGTGCCACGGTTCAGCCGATACCTAAAAAAGGCAAGAAGATCTTGCCAAATAACTACCGGCCAGTCGCACTGCTATCAATAATATCGAAAGTCATGGAAAAGGTTATCAATCAGCATCTTCCAAAATATCTTGAACGATTCAATATTATTAGCGATCACCAATATAGCTTTCGTAAACATAGATCCACAGGAGATCTTCTGACTTATGTAACACATGTTTGGAACAACGCAATTGAACACTTTGGAGAATCTCGAGCGGTTGCTCTTGACATATCCAAGGTATTCGACCGTGTTTGGCACGATGGACTGTTGGCTAAGCTACGCTCTTGTGGTATGTCTGAAAAGTTCTGTTTGTGGCTCTCATGTTTCCTCAGAGAGCGTTCTTTACGAGTGATGGTAAACGGATTTCTTTCTAACACCTTCACAATCAACACCGGTGTGCACCAAGGCTCCATACTGTCTCCTACTCTTATTCTCATTTACATTAACGATCTACTGGAGAAGACTGGGAACCCAATCTACAGCTTTGCAGATGATAGTACGCTTATCTTTTCACTCACTTTAAACGCTCGCACATCGGCTGCTCAGGCGAATATCCATAGACAGCAGGAGGTCGTGCAACTTAACAAAGACCTGGAAGAAATTCTACCTTGGGGGGGCAGTAACCAAGTGGAATTTAACGCTACAAAAACCCAGGCGGCAGTTTTTTCTAAAAAAGTTAACGTCGCTGAACCCGACATAGTTATGTCGGAGCACTCCATTCCCCTAGCATCGTCGCTCAATTTGTTGGGCGTTAGTTTGGGAGCAAATATGTCCTGGCATGAACATGTTGCAGGCATAGCAAGGAGAGCTTCTCAAAAGTTAGGAATATTATTTCGAACCAGAAAGCTTTACACTCCACAACAACTGCTAATTCTTTACAAAGCTCAAATTCGACCAACTATGGAACACTTCTCCCATGTTTGGGGCTCCGCTACCAAACATATACTGCATTTGTTGGATTCCGTGCAGAAAATAGCTGTTCGTCTGATTGGAG
>CM032451.1:31584873-31720260 GCA_019049505.1 Pachyrhynchus sulphureomaculatus
GATCAGAGATCCGTGTTAGCTCATCGATAAGCTGAGCTTTATGACTTTGTTCGTCGGCCGTATTTGATTACTTAAGCCGGTTGATGTTGTGGACATTAAAGTCGACCAAAATGGTAACCTCGGTATTTGGACCAATACTATGTAAATAATTGATGGTGTTTGCAAGATAAGCGAAAAGTATTCTAGAGTTAGTATCACTTGGTGGCAGATAGAAGCAGCAGATAAACCTTTTGGTTTGTTGAGTCGTTATTTTCAATCACATAAAATCAAGGTTTCTGGGTTCTAGAGCCTCCTCTCGTTGGCAAGAGATATCGCTTCTGACAAAAATACAGATTCCAGAGTTACGCCTAAATCGGAAATAGAATTCATCCCAGGATAGAGAAAGTTTTAATGTGCTGGTCAATCAACTAACCTTGGTTTCACAAAGAGCGACTACATGGGTGTAGGTACACTGAATTTATGTTCTAGTTTAAACCCCGCATGTTGCAAAAAAAGTTATTTTAAAATTGTGATCTCTGCATGTTGACGCAGTCAAATCAGCCCCCATCTAGAAATCCGAATGGGGGGATATTTTACCTCCGGAATTTTTTGATCCTGGGAGCTTCATCATGCTATTTAGTCCCACAGTCAGGGAATATCGACAAAGCCACGACACGTTAAGCAAATTCACGTAGCCTAAGCCCATGCGATGGTATCACACCGGGCGATACCTAGTGGGATCTAGGCATCTACCATATAAGTTGCCCTTTTGGTTCCCTTCTACGACAGGCAGAACATACGAGGGTGATATTCTGTCCTGCCCCCCACGGAGATACTAGGGCCAAAACTCACCTATTTTGACAAAGAAATTTAATGCTTTGTTAGAACATTCAATTCGTTTCAAAAAATATTTATTAGGTACTCAACAATTCCATTAATAATAATAAAGACAAACAAAATTAATTTTAAAAATGTCAAACTGGTATTAAAACTCTGAATGTCCACTATTTCGCTCCATTGTTCGAGATCAAATTTCTCTTAAAATGTTTTTAAGTATTCCAGTAGTTATTTAGCATACTCGAGTTCATGATGTTTAGTTTTTATTAACGCACTTTTAGGTACCGCCTCAAAAAAATATAGGGGTGAAAGAGATTTTCTTTGAATCGGCCTATCCACTAGTTGCCAAACTCCCCGTGTAAACATCATCAGTGGTGGAGTGAACACTATCCTGGATTGTTTTGGCCGATACTTGGTGGAAATCCATTAAGCTTAAGTTAAGTGAACAGTAAAACAATAATAATTTTTTTCGTTTACTGGTAAACTCCACATTTATTTTAATATATCAACATGTTTCGCTATCACTATAGCTTTAACAAGATTAAATGAACAAGATGGAAAATTTTGTTATATATATATATATATATATATATATATATATATATAAGATCCCTACAGGTAAAATACAATAATGTTGGAAATCCCTAGTTATACTATTATAAAGACTTTATATTATAGGTAACAAATTAATTAAGTACGGTATTATTGAAAATATATTTAAAAGAGGTGAATTATTTAATTCTAATTGGTCCTTTAACAAATAATTAGTATTTTTAAGTTTGTTAATTTCCAGAGATTCAAGCAAATTTAATTTATACCCTTTATTTTCAACATGTAAAATTTAAAAGTTATTATTAAACTGATGTTCTGATTCTATTAAATGGTTAGCGTAATTTCAGTCTGATTTGCTAGTTTATATATATATATATATATATATATATATATATATATATATATATATATATATATATATATATCAATCGGTTTTATAACGTCTTCCGTCTTCCGATGCCTAATTTCCACTCCTCCCGGTTTCTCCATCCCTCCTCCTCCCGATCTCTCTCTAGTACTTCCTTGTTGATTCCTGTTCTCCCGCTTTGGCGTGGTCTTCCTCGCTGTCTTTTTCCATGAGGTTTCCAATTTAAAATCTTTTTAGGCAGTCGGTCTTGTGACATTCTCTGTACATGTTCGTACCATACCAACTGTTGGGTTCTGATTTCGTCCACTATATCGTGCTTTATTTCTAAAGCTCGCCTTATCGTGTCATTTGGTATGCGGTCTTTTCTGGATTTTCTGGCTGCTCGTCTCCAGAAATCCATTTCTGTAGCTTTTAGTATTTTTTCTGTTCTTTCCTTTAATGGCCACACTTGGGAGCTGTAAGTTATTATACTTTTCACTATTGAGTTGTAAATTCTCTTCTTATTTTCAATGGTTATGTTTTTGTCCCATAGTAATACTATTAAGCATTACCATCGCTTTTCTTCCTTGGATATTCCTCTCGAATATTGCTTCTTCCAGTGTTCCGTCCCTAGATATTCTCGTTCCAAAATACTTATAACTGGCACAGTGTTTGATGGTGTGTACTGTGGCCAGTTTCAAGTCCTGTTGTTTGTCCTTCGACGCACATGTACTCGGTCTTTTTAATATTGACTTCTAGGCCCCATTTCTCATATTCATCCATAAATTTTCGTGTCATGTATTCCATATCATCGATGTCCTGCGAATGATAGCGTGTACATTGTAGTATCGTCATCCAGTGGTAATCCCATACTGCTGCATTTCCTTATCCAGTTCTTCAGTGCACTCTCCAAATAGATTTTAAATAGCGTTGGGGATATACAGCAGCCTGTTTGAGACCCTTTGTGACCGGGAACCCTGTTGTTATACCATATTTGGTTTTCACACTACTTCTTGCGTCTTGGTATAAGGATTTTACGGCTTTAATTATTTCGGTGCTTACATTACTCTGTTGTAGTGTTTCCCACAATCTCATTAGGGGCACGCTGTCGTAGGCCTTTTTTAAATCAACAAACAAGACATGGACTTCCTGATCAAATGCGGTTTTCTTTTCTAGGATTTGTGTCAGTGAGAAGAGATGGTCTATTGTGGATCTTCCTGCTCTAAAGCCTGCCTGTTCTTCAGCTTCTACGTCCGCGTATTCCGTTTCTATTCTATTTTTAAATATTTGCTAGTTATAAAAGATGTAAAATGTTCTTTTATTCTTTTTTTAAAATTTCTTCCCTGTTTGATCAATATAAGTACAATCGCAATTTTCACAGTTTATAAACACCTGATTTTTGGTTTTTGTCTATTTTTGATTTATTATTTTTTTATATATTTGCTTAGGGTATTATTTGTTTTAAATGCTACATTAATATTTAGTTTTTTTGTTAAGATATTTCTAATTTTATTGTTAGTCTCAACTATATATGTAATAACACTATAACGTTCGTGATTCATTTTTTGCCTAGGAAAAATTAGTTCTAAGACTTTTTTATATTTTTTCTTTTTTAAAATTTTGTTTACTATATCTACATTATATCCGTTGTTTACTGCAATTTGTTTTATTCTGTTTAATTCTTTAAGAAAATCTTTTTCATTTAATGGAATAGCTAGTAGTCTATGGATCATGCTATGAAAGGCAGCTAGTTTGTGTTGGATTTATTATGTATTGTTGTACCAGTATGCGATGGTCTGTGGTAAATAGAGAATGTATGTTTATTATTATTATTTGTTATAGTTCAGTCTAAGAAGTTTATGCTATTATTAGTTTCTTCTTCTGTAGTGAATTTTATGTGAGCATGTAAATTATTTATATAATCACAAAATATTTTGAGTTGTCTATCTGTTCCTTTGAAACAGGCTAAAATATATCGACATATCTACACCAATAAATTATTTTTTAAAAAAACGAATGTTCAATGATTTTGTATTCTATAGAATTCATGAAAATTTCTGCTAGTAAGGGACTAAGGGGATTACCCATTATGAGGCCTTTATTATTAGTGTATATAGTGTTATTAAATTCAAAATAGTTTTGTGTTAAACAAGTTTTAAGTATAATGAGTATTTCTTGTTTTTTAATATAATTAATGTAGTTTGAGTTTAAAAGCTGTTCGACTAGTGTTATAGTATCTTGAGGTGGTATATTCGGGAATAAATTGGTTACGTTAAAAGAGATGAGTTTCGTTTTGTTAGGAAGTTGTATATTTTGAATTCGATGAACTAAATCATTTTTATTTGAAACTTAGCAATAAAATTAGTATTCTCATCAATTATTTCTATTAATTTATTTGACAACTTCTAAGATGGTGCTAAAGTAAAAGAGACTACTGGTCTTATAGGATAATCTTTTTTATGCAATTTTATTAAAGAATATAGTTTTGATGTTTGTGGGTTCATCGAAGTTAATTTGTTTAAATCTTTATCATCAAATAAACTTTTACAATCACTAATAATAGATTTAACATTCTTTTGAAATTTTTCTGTTGGGTTATTATTTAACTTCTCATAATTACTATTGTTGAGGAAATCTCAATATCAGACTCAAATTACGCTAACCATTTAATAGAAATCAGAACATCAGTTTTAATAAAAACTTTGAAATTTATTTGTTGAAAATAAAGGGTATAAATTAAATTTGCTTGAATCTCTGGAAATCAATAAACTTAAAATACTAATCATTTGTTAAACGACCAATTAGAATTAAATAATTCACCTCTTTTAAATATATTTCAATAATACCGTACTTAATTAATTTTTACCTATAATATAAAGTCTTTATAATAGTATAATTAGGGATTTCCAACATTATTGTATTTTAACCTGTAGGGATCTTATATATATAACAAATTTTCCATCTTGTTCATTTAATCTTGATAAAGCTACAATGATAGCGAAACATGTTGATATATTAAAATAAATGTGGAGTTTAACAGTAAACGAAACAAATTATTGTTTTACTTTTCACTTAACTTAAGAACACTATCCTGCTAAAAGTGCACAGGTCTTATTTTCATTAAAGGGAGATTCTCTAGAAAGTCTGATAAATCTGGCTGTAAAACTATTAAGTACATAGCAGAAGAAACTCTTGGAAAAAAGAGTCCTTACTTAAAAAAATATTTGACAACAATGTTTTAAACTAAACCGGAAGCATTGAAAAGGGTTTACAAAAGAAATTTTTAAATTGTTAGAATTGAGAAAAAAAGTAGAGAAAGCCTGCTTACGTGACCTGACGAGTTACTTATTTCCATATAGTAAACAATTTTCATAACATTCGGTAGATAAAAAGAAAAAAAAGACGACTAACTTTTGAAATTCGTTACAGCTCCTTTATATAACTTTTGAAAATGAGGATCCTAAATAATTAATTCAAATTTGTTAACATGCTTTTTAATTTACCCGAAGATAAATAATCAAAAAAAGTCTTTAAAAAGGAAATAAACCTATTTGAAGTTAGAAGTACCACTTAAAAAAGTAAGAAAGGAAACTTAATTTATTTGTTCTGTAAGTAAGTAAGTAAAATTCTACATCACTCTTTTACTTTAAAACTTTACTACTCTACAATTTTAACAATAAATTTTTGGCTTTTAGGAGACCACCACCTACAATTTTGTGAACTTAGGCTCCAGTGAAAAACTGAATGTGGCTTGGTCTGAACATAAAATTTTTCTTGGAAACTTTTAAGATTTCCTCGACCATGTTCGGGAACTTTGCACATACAAGTCAAAACGCGTATCATACTCTTGGACTTTTAACACTCAATTTTCGGTTTGTATTTAACAAGATTTATTTTTAATATTCTTCGTACCGACCGTTCTTCAATATTTATTGCCTCCAAAATATGAGCAAATAAAACTTGCTGTATTTCTGAAAGTGTCAGTAGTACACTCAAACTATTCTCTTTATTACTCACGATTTTTTCATGGAAAACTTTTGGTCTGATTTTCTACAGTACCGGTTTCCTCAAATTTTTTTCAGTAAGAGCGTAATAGAAGAATAATGTGGAGTTTTGTGCTTTTCAATAAATATTGCTACTATCTGTCAAGCACTCTTGTAGTTAGCCCCCACAAATTTTAATAATTTCAATTTTTTCTGCGAGGATTAATGATAGGGGCATTTTAAGCACTTTTCATAATTAAATAGAAAGAGTGAATAAAATACACTAATTAAATTCGCAAATACAATTAGAATTCGATAAGAAAATAGAAATACGCGTAGGATAAGATGACAGATTTCTGTTAGTAGGACTTTCTTTTAGGTCAATTTCAATGTTTACCTCGTTAGTCCATTGTTTTATAGTTTCCAAGCCAAGTGCAGTTTTTGGCTTGCTTGTTATTTTAAAATTTGCTTTTTTACATTGGTCTAAATATTATGCAAAAATGTGAATTTCTTGCTATGGAAATATAAGAAAAAGTAAATAGTGGATGTAATTTTAATCTACATGGTTATGTTGACTGGCTATCCTATTAAATATTAGATTAAAGCAAAAAGAAAGAAACAATCAAATGAAAATTACTTTTAAGTTTATTTGTAAATATCTAAACTGATTTTTTAAACTTAACTAAAACTTGACAAGGATCAATAAACTGATGCATTTTAAAACACTTGAGGATTTTCTTGTTGCAAAACACCGAAAATGCAATTGAATACAAACTATTGCGACATTTGGTTTTCAAAAGTAAATTCATTTTTTTAATTATTAATTTAGCTAGATAAAGAAAGACGATTTTAATTTTTTATGTAAATGCTCAAAACAATCATGACTCTTGCAGTTTTTTCGCTGTTCTGTTTTCCACCATACCAATGGTCACGTGACTTATATCAGAATTAATTTTTAGGATACATGCAGAACTTAATAACCGAAAAGAAATTTCGGTACTCTAATAACGAAAATTATTCAGGTCAAATATGCAATAAAAATTAACCCTTAACATCAAAGTAAAAATGATGGCTCTGTGTTAACATAGACTACCTAATTCCTTACTCCGTGGTATTAAATTTAAAGATATTTAAGAAAAAAAAAAATTAAAAAAAAAAATTAGATATTAATGGTAGTACCACTATTGTATTTATTATATAAAGGCCTGATTTTATTAATAGGACTAATACATATCTACTTCTTCTTCTTCATGTGCCATATCCGGTCGCCCGGACGTTGGCGATCACTATGGAGAGTGCTTGTCTGTCTTCGGCCAATCTAAAAAGATCTCCAGCGTTTTGGATTCCTGTCCACTCTCTGATGTTCTTTAGCCAGGACATTTGTTTTCTACCAACTCCGCGCCTTCCCTCAATTTTTCCTTTCATGATGAGCTGGAGAAGACCGTACTTTTCTCCACGTAGTATATGTCCGAGATAAGCAATTTTGCGACATTTTATAGTATTGATCAACAGTCTTTCAGAGTTTGCTCTACGCAAAGACTTCCTCATTTGTCAGCAAGTCAGTCCACGGTATTCGAAGCATTCTACGGTGGATCCACATTTCAAAAGCTTCCAGTCGGTTCAATGTGCTTATTTTTATGGTCCAGCACTCCACTTCATACAACAACCCTGACCAGATATAGCATTTGGCCATCCGTTGTCTCAGTTTGAGGTTCAAATTGTCATTGCATAGAAGAGTGCTCATTTTTCTGAAAGTTGTACGAGCTGTTTCAATTCTGCATCTTATCTCTATGTCGGGATCCAAGTCATCTGTTATTATACTTCCAAGATATTTAAATTTATGAACCCGCTCTATCGGTGAGTTGTTGAGTATCAGCTTCGCATCATCATATTGGCTTCGGCTAAACACCATAAACTTGGTTTTGCCAACGTTGACATTCAGGCCCAGACCCCGTCCAGCCTCATCAATTCTGTTTACCATAGTTTGCAGACCGTCCAGTCTATCGCACATAATGAGGGTGTCATCAGCATATCTTATTGTGCTCAGCACAACCCCATTAACCTTAACACCCAGCTCCACATCCTCTAATGCTTCCCTGAAAATCCTGTCCGAGTATAGGTTGAACAAGAGTGGAGACAGGACACAGCCCTGTCGGACCCCGCGCTTAATTTTTATGTTATTTGTTTTTAACTCTCCTATGCGGACTTCGGCTGTTTGTCCCCAGTATAGGTTTTCAATTATTGGAATGTCCCTGTCATCCAGCTGTAGTTGTTGCAGTATTGATATTAGTTTGTCTTGTGTAACCTTATCGAAAGCCTTCTCATAGTCGACAAAGCAGACGAAACACATCCTTACGCTGATCTCGACATTTCTGCAAGAGCACATTGACACCGAACAAAGCTTCGCGCGTCCCGAATGTATTTCTGAACCCCATCTGACTATTATCTAGATCGAACTCACACTTTGTACGAATTCTGGAATGGATGATCCGTAGAAAAAACCTTTAAGAGGTGACTCATTAAGCTGATTAAGCGGTAATCACTACACTTTTTGGGATGTGATTTTTTGGGGATTGTGATGAATGTTGATTTTTAACCATTCTTCTGGTATATTGCCTGTGCTGTATATTAGATTAAACAGTTTTGCAATTTGTCCTATATTTTCTTCTGCTATAAGTTTGATTACTTCAATGGGAATTTCGTCAGGTCATGTGGCTTTCTTATTCTGTGTAATAGAGATTGCGTGAAGGATTTCTTCCTTTAAGATTTCGGGCCCATTTAAACAGTTGTCATTGTTTCCTTTGGAAGCTCTGTTGTCATCAAAAAGTTCGTTGATATATATTTCCCAAGCTTCTTTGATTTCTTCATCCCGTATAATAGGTTGATTGGATGAATCGAATAATACATGGGCTGGTTGTTTTCGATACATACCAGTTATATCTCTCACCTTTCGGTACATTTGGAAAAATATCATGTTTCTTTTCCATTTCTTCTATCTCTTCACACATCTCTCTCATCCATCATTCTTTTGCCATTTTTGCTTCCTTTCGAATCACTTTACTAAGTCTTTTATATCCTTCCCTATTTGCTTTAATACATATCTACACTCTTTCTAAACATATTTTTTTGTAATAATTGGTTTCATTAGTAGTACTTTTAGTATGGGTGGCGAGACTTATACTAAGCAAATAGACCAGAGGGATCTTTTTGCAAATTCCAATTAACATCTAGGTAATGTCAACTAGATGTGACTTACTGTTTAGCCTGTGATCCGAATCACATGATTGGCAAATGATTCTCTCCGCTATTTTAGAGCCTCGTTCTGTTAACTTTCCTCTAGCCTCGAATTTAGATAATCTGCCGGATCTTTAATACATCTATCAACAGCTCTATGGCGTTCTAACTGAGTATGTTTATTAGCATTCGAACCTTCCACCTCGATTTCAGACCTGCTTCTCGGTTTGAGTAACCATGCGTTAATAACATGCTGTCGCAGTTTTTCTATCGGGGTAGGCTCCCAGTTCAATCTGCATTTGTTTACATCAAAACGAGACCAAACGAGATAGAGCATTAAGAGTAGACTCAAAAAAGGGCGACTGGAAACGATTAGTTAAGATTTGTTTGAATGTAAGTGTTGTCAGTGTTATAAAATTTCAAATATCCAGTGGTTCACCGACTTTTGCAATATTATTAAATGTTTAATCCAAACACGTAAAATTATCGTACATTGTTTCAGCTAATGGAGAAGAAATTAAATATCATTATATTTATAAGAAACAGCTAAATATTATCCCAATATATATTTTCATAAGACACATATAGCCACATATAACCTATTAAAATAATTAATGTAAGTGATAAAACCGGCACACATTCCCAACAAGTTGTACAACAAAGACAACGTGCAGTCATTTAGGTTTTTAGCAGGGCTATACGGAAGAGTGATATATTAATTTTTTTGCATAAGACAGTTTTGAAATTTTGTCCAGTATTTTCTATTTGTCCTTACCGCGCTCATTGCAAGTTACCTAATGAATAATTTATTTGGGGGAAATAATGTTTTCAATGGCACGTTTTGTCCATTCTTCTTTGTGTCTTGGCTCTAAGTCCTCGAATACTATTTTCGGGTATTTGCTCCACTCGTTGGGAACAGAGTCTTCATCGTAAACCTTTTATATGTTAAACAGACTCTCACCAATAATCAAATGCCTGCTTTTACAGCTCGCCAAAATTTCAGAGTTGACCTTTACCTGCTGGCAAGCAGCATAATGCCAAATAGAAAATAGCCAAATATACTTGAAAACAAAAGTGTTTTAACATATTGGACATCATTTCAAAAACTATGGACACAGTAAAGAAACTTTACCATGGAGCCAAAGCTGCCACATATGTTTCAAAAAATAAAATTTTATTTTTAGGATTTTTCTTCCTAATATATTCGTAACTATATAGAGCAAACTTGTAGAGTTTTAACAGACAGAATTATGCAACACAAAAGTGACTGTAATTAAAAAAGAAAACATGTGCTTTTTCAGAACACAGATCTTAACCAATATTCTGATTACTTCACTATCTATACAGATGGCTCCAAGTCATGTTCAGGGGTTGGCGCCGCCTTTATCGCTCAAAATATTCAGAAAACTTTCAAATTACTTCACTCATCTATTTTCTCAGCTGAGCTTCTTGCCATCAGGGAGAGCATAAAATATGCGATTACGACTCTTCCTAATTTAAAATTCCTAATTGCTTCCGATTCTTAGAGCGCTCTTAAATCCATTCAACATGCGAACCTTGATGACGCATACATCAGACAAATAAAGGATTTATGATAAGTTGTTAGACTAAAAAACAAATCCTTTACACTCATTTGGATACCAGGACACTGTGACATTGAGGGAAATGACAAAGCTGATACTTTTGCGAAAGAGGCCTCTCTCTCTGGTGCTCCTGTTCTGGGCGAAAATCATCCCCGAGATTACATAAAACATCTATCTCAGGAATTTAGAAAATTATTCCAATTATAATGGGATCTTGAGGATACCAGTAATAAAACTATAGGACCTCAAAACTGACGTCTATCCTCCATTACATCATCAAACACTGAATAGAAAGGAAAACACCATTGTTAGAAGACTGGCCATTGGACATCCATATCAGACCCATTCTTTCCTTTTAAACAAAGAGGGTCCCCCCAATTGTCCATCATGTCATCTACCACTTACTGTCAAACACATATTTGAATCACAATATTTATCTGATACCCGTGAAAAGTATCACAGTCCTCCCAACCTAAAATCGGTCATCCAAACCTACAACATCATTCACAGACAAATTGGTGAATACTTGAAGGAAATAAATTTTAAAGTATAAAATTCAATACATTCGGGCGCTAAATGACCGTTGCAGTCGACTCGCCTTACCCCCTTAAATCCTCTCTCCCTCTCTCTAATGTAGGACATGTTTTAAATTATGGATGACTTACCGCCAAAGAATGCATACTAAAACTTGAATTGCGAAACATTTAATTTACCTTCCTTAAAGATTTAGGATAAATTATTACAATTTTTTATAACTGTAGTCAATATATACAAGTTAAAGTTGAAAAAAAAATAAAATAAAATTATGAGGGTACCAGACAATAAAATTTTGTTAAATTGGTATATAAAACCAATAAATTCATGAATATTTATTAACCACTACTCTAACCATGCCACTAAAATGAAAAGTAATTTAATATTAACTTCAGAACGCATATAAACTGAATTTTTCGTTGATCACTACTTAAGCTTCATTTAAAGAAATTATACTCTTAACTTTTAACAAATTTTTACTGTAAAAAATCAACTAAATTAATTATAAACACAGTTTAATAAACCCTTTTGTTAGTGATAATAATAATAAGAAACTCCTGCCTGCAAAGCCTATTTTTTATTTTTCATTTCCTTATATAAAAGACACAAAAACAGAATAAAAAAAACTTTTAAAACTTGGCAGTATACATAGCTTTCAAACAATAGGAAGTATTTTCAGTAAACTAAAAGACAAAGATGATAATTAAAAATAATAAGAATATTGTTCATATTATTCTTTCTTCTAAATATAATAGCAATTGTAATACGCAGGCTGAAAAGTGTTTGGTCGGACAAAAATCAAATGATACGTGCCAAAATTTCATGACATTTCGACGATTAGCTTACAAGTTACAGCGTTGGATTGATTGTATCGCTCTTGAAGGAGACTATATTTATGAATAAAGTCGAATTTTGCAAAAAAAAAAAATGTGTTTTAAGTAACTAGACCAAAAACTTTTCAGTCTACGTGTTATAATATAAACTTCTAGAGTTTTAAAAGACTCAGAACAAAAGTGACTGCAGGCTTAACAGAAAAGATATGCTCTTTCAGAACACGCATTTAATTTAGAACATATTTTATTTAATAAAACAATATATGGTTATATTTTCTTATATTAGAGATATATACTAGTCTTAATTAATAAAAGGAATTGATGGCCTTACTACCTGCTTTTCCAATCTTTTAATTTCAAATAGTAATTATAATAATGCCATTAAAAATAAATAAAAACCGGTCAAGTGCAAGTTAAACTTGCGCAATTAGTGTTCTGTACGTTGATTGCTTTTAAAATAAAAAAATTTTGTTACAGAGGTATAAAATGATCAGTGACTTCACAAAATACACCCCAAATGAGTTTTCAACAAAGTTTGTTTCCAATCTTTACTGAAATCTGATGACCTTGAAATTTTTGTTTTTTTTATATACCATATAAATTATTAAAGGTAATGCACTCGTGATAATTTTCGTTCAATCTACACCCCGTGGAGAATATTCCAGAATTTTTTTCAAAATTTTTTGATAAGTACTTTTCGAGATAATGCCGGGACAGCGATTTTTCGCGAATTTTTAAAAATAATACAAAGAAAAAGTGCGCGCAAGTATAATATTATATATATATTTTTTACTCGTGTTTTCACAAGCTTTCATTTGACACCACACTCGATGACCTAGTAAAAAAATTTTTTTTTCACTTCCGACTTCACCACCCAAAAACTAACCCCTTAAGTCAAAATTTAATTCTCAAAACTATATGGCTCTGATGAGGCCATCAATTCCTATATTATTACCAAATTTCACCTTTCTATGTCAAATAGTTTCGGAGAAAATCGGTGTGACAGACAGACAGATAGACAGACAGACAGACAGACAGACAGACAGACAGACAGATAGACAGACAGACAGACAGACAGACAGACAGACAGACAGACAGACAGACAGACAGACAGACAGACAGACAGACAGACAGACAGACAGACAGACAGACACCGAAGTGATCTTATAAGTGTTTCCGTACGGAACACTAAAAAATGATGTAAAATAACCTTCTTTTTCTAATATATTTATACTATATATAATACAGCATCATCAAATTGTAGTTTGACCATTCTAGTTAGATAAATTTAACATGAAAAAAGCTATAAATAAATATTTTTTATTTTTGTTTTCCTTTTATCACTTAGATATCTACAGGAGAACCGTAAGACTAGTATGCTTCTTCTACGGCACCCATTTTCCTAGCAGATAGGGCGGCCTTTTAAGACCAGCAGCTCGTCCCTGTCTAACACGCACGTAAATTTATGTTGCAAATCCGTGAGTCTAGTATGCATATTTCTGCCCCTTGTATTCCCGCTGATAGGACGGATTGGTGCAGGCCCGTATAATCAGCATTCCGTCTCTGTTTAGTATATTGCTAGGGGAATACTGTGAGACACCCGCTGATGCTAACGATCACCGACAAGACATGACTTTGACCAAAGAACCGATTGTGCAGTTGCGTTATATACGACATCTACTTACCCATTACTCTCATCATACTACGAGTTCATCAGGTAACAAACGTATGGTAACTAGTGGCATACTAAGCCCTCGCTATTTAACCGCGCAACCAGCGTTGGATCGCAGTTGAATCGAAAACCACCTGTTGAAACTCCACAGAAGCTTGACATAGGAGCACAAGAAGTACAAACTACCATCACCTTTAGCACAGCCACCTACCAACTCTCGGAACAGCTACTGATATGCCACTGTCATGGTTCATCGACCTCCGGAACCAACGCTGTATATAGTCGTCCGAGTTCCTGTATACTCACGCTTGTCGCTTTTCGACGACAGGTAACGACACATCGCCTAGTATGTGTAGTATGTCTTGATAAGTTTTACCACATGATCGAGTATTGCTGAAAAGGGAATGTCTTGCGTCACGCGACTGACCGAGATTGGATATTCCGGTGAGACTGGGATTGTTGCTGGGGAATGTTTGGCGCTGTTTCAAAAAGGATACCGGCCGAGGTAAGGCATTCTTGTCTATCCGGTCGTAGCACTGCCCCCTGCCGGCCACGATTCCTGTCCGTCGTCATCAACGGGAAAGTTTTCCACCACTTCGATGACGTCACCTTATGCACCACTATCCCTTTCGTTCTCGCGCATACTGCCTTCCTTCTCACTCTCCACCCCCCCTCGTCATTTAGTTGTATCTTGGTTAAACCGCTTGTTTTATTTCTTTTCCCAGTCTCTTCTGCTTTTCAAGGCGTATCCAACCTAGAGCACCATCAGCTAGTAGCTGACATGAGCATTGATGCTATTAGTTACTCTCTCTCCACTATAACCAGTTGCCCAATGCTCCAGCGCGCCCTTTACCACATGAATCAAAAGGGTGGCGCCCGAGGTTTGACCGTTGGATAACCCTCCGAAAATTTACATATCCACACAACAGACACCTTATGCGCCGAAGAGACGAAAAAACGCAACTGCAGTACATGTAAAAGTATACAATACTAAACATAAAACATCTACTTTGAACAAGGCCATTTTCTTTTAATAATGTATATTAAAATATTATTATTATTCACAAGCATAACCACCCACATTTATGGGTATCCAAACACTGATTCTTATTCTTATATTCTTATGAGCGGCACGTAGATCTTACTGTGTATATATATATATATATATATATATATATATATATATATATATATATATATATATATATATATATATATATATATATATATATATATATATATATATATATATATATATATATATATATATATATATATATATATATATATATATATATATATATATATATATATATATATATATATATATTATATATATATGTATATATATATATATATATATATATATATATATATATATATATATATATATATACATATAAAGCTAATAAGCCCATTCAATTTCTAGGAAAAAATGCTAGAACTTTTGTCTGAAACATTTTTTTCTCAAGTTGCCTTCCTGTCGAGTTTATTTAGGTGTGTCAATCTTGTTTCCAACAGAGCGCTTCATTCTCGCTGTCTTTGTCTCATATTACTCGTACTCCATAAAATTTCCCAAAGATCTATGTCATATCTATGATTTTGCATCATAAGACTTGATCTACAAAGCTTCGCGTAAATTTTACGGAACTTTAATAAACGGAAAACGCATTTTCTCACTCTTAATACGCACTTAACATGAGCACTGTGGAAAACCGAAGGACTTTAGGGGTAAACGGCCCTTGAGAACGGATTCAGCATCAAAGAATTTACAAAAAAATACCTTCATATTCCCCAAATTCAAATCAAAAGTCTAACTGGGGGCTGTTGAAGGGGAAAAAACGATTGAGAAGGAAAAATATATTTTCAATCGATAGATTGATAGAAGATTTCTTTTAAGAAATTTAGGGGCTTCATTTTTTTTTATAAAATTGAACATTTTGCGGGGCTAAGACCAAGGAAAATCAAAATAATTTTTGGCTTATCACCCTCTTATATATATATATATATATATATATATATATATATATATATATATATATATATATATATATATACATATATATATATATATATATATATATATATATATATATATATGTATATATATGTATATATATATATATATATATATATATATATATATATATATATATATATATGTATTCTTTTTTATATTCGAAAATTTTTGAAAAATTAAGAAAGGAGGTAAAACTGCATTTTTATGAAACATTTACAAAATCAACCTGCCTATGGCCAACATTGAAAAGAAACAATTCCTTAGAAAAACTGGATCATTTTCTCTTAACAGCCGATTTTCAAGTAAGGAGAGTAGGGCAAATCTAGTCTCAACTTGAAAAAATCGTAGATAAAAATAGAGAGTTTTAGAATTAAAAAGGAAACAAATTGGCACAATCACAAGAAGAGAAAGAGGCCTTGTGTTGTGCCAGTTTTGCTGAACAGTTTATTCCACCAATGCTTATATTTAAAAGAATGAGACAAAATCCTAAATTGGAGAATGGCACACCTTTTGAGAGTGTTGTCACCATTCCAGACACTGGCTATATTAACTCAAACTTATTTGTAAAATGGATGAAACATTTTATAAACGTCGTAAAATCAACCCCTGAAAATAAACTGTTACTTCTGTTTGATGGAAAAAAGAACCTGGAAGCCTTAAACATAACAAAAGGTAATGGATAATAATGTTACAACGGCCAGGTCTTACTGCTCACCCGCCTCAGCCACCGGATGTTTTTTTAAACCTATGAGCAGTTATTATATTCGAGCAACAGAGCAATGGTTGAAGACAAATCCAGGTCAAGTAACGCAATATCAAGTTGTACGTTCATTTGCTGAAGCTTACCAAAGAGCTGTTATTATTGGCGCCATTGTAAATGGATTTAAAGCTGAAGTTTGGCCTGAACAGCTGAAAATATAAATACTCTTTCTCAAATAAACACAAATAGTGAAAGCACATCGATCCTACAAGACGCTTCTATTATCATTAATAATAAAAACAAGCAAATTGCTCAGAAACCTGATGTATTCGAATATACTCGTATTGCTATATGTAAATGCTGAACCGTCTACTTCGGGATTTCATGCTCTAATTTTTTTAATCTTTATGCCCAATACTACTAAAAGTACTGTACAAAAAAACTGTGGAAATTACATCAAAACCTTACATAAATATTTTGGAAAAACGATCAACCAAACCGAGGAAAAATACAACGCCAAGAATAAAAAATAATACGATTCACTTAACTCTCTACCAACTTAACCTAAAAAGCTATGGACCGTCAGCAGACGCCAAAAAAAAACACTTTGAGGACGGCATCTGCCGCCGTAACAAAGGAAGAATTTATTTTCTGCGTTCGACAAAAAATCCTTTGTAGCCTTTAGAAGAAAGCCGAACAGGGTGAATGACTTTAAAAACCTACCTCAATAATTTATTTATTATGCTATATGAAGCCAATAAAATTTTAGTGGATTACATGTAATAAAATTTTAACATGTGTAATTAATTTTTGATGTCAGGGAGTAATTATTTTAAAAGGTAACAATTGTTTACAAAACTTTCTTTTATTATTAAATTTATTGAGAAAAACCTATGGTACATATGGTATATCAGTGCCGGCTTGAAAAAATATTAATATCATCATTTATTTAAGGTGAATTTTCTGCAAATGAACTTACTATAAGGACGCGGCTGTTCCAATATATATATATATATATATATATATATATATATATATATATATATATATATATATATATATATATATATATATATATATATATATATATATATATATATATATATATATATATATATATTTAGATATATTTATATATATATACATATATATATATATATATATATATATATATATATATATATATATATATATATATATATGTATATATATATATATATTTATATATATATATATATATATATATATATATATATATATATATATATATTATATATATATATATGTATATATAAATATATATATATATATATATATATATATATATATATATATATAAAATATATATATATATATATATATATATATATATATATATATATATATATGTATATATATATATATTATATATATATATATTTATGGGTCTAGCACACGTGCTGCAGGAAAGTCCCTAAAGCGGTCTAGGAGCGGCATGTGTGCGGAAAAAGCGATTCACGTTGTTCTTGAATCGCTGCATATATGCATGTCCTAACAGACATGTATTTACTAATATGAATTATGCAAACTTACCTAAAACATAAGGTGTTCCTAAAATAGCAGGTACTGTGAAACCAACTCCAATCCTAAATATAACCCATACTACGTAATTATTGGCCAATGCAGTAGCCACTCCAAATATGCATTGTATAAGCAGATAAATGAAATACGCAGGTTTTCGTCCTAAGCCGTCTTGAATATAGCCAAAAATATAATTTCCTACTAGGCCACTAATACCAAATAGCACCAGTGCTAATGTTGGCGCAAAATCATTAGAACAGACGAGATTCCACTAAAAATGTATAGCTCTTTCAAAAAACTTTGCAACAATTGTGATATTTTTTTTTTACTTGATTCTAAAACTCTAGTTTTTATTTTTAACTGATCTGTTAAGACACCTTTTGTTTACAATATACAGGCTATAAAAAAAAAACAAGAAATAACTAGAAAAAAGGTTGTTAGTCCTACTTTTCATGTTTCTATTAGATTGTAAGACGAAAAATCAACATAATTAATTAAAAATATTAGATTTTTCTTCAATGTAACACAATTAAGAGTTACAAATATTTATATTTGTAAAATTTATAGCTAATGACACAGCTGAAATTGAAAATTTATAATTTTTCCATTTTTAGGTCTAATTTAGTCAAAAAATCTACTTCATATAAAACGGCGTCATTAGACCTAGTTATTGATATTTTTGTGATGTTTTGTTCGAATCAATTTAAGATATTTTTAACGTTGCACATAGGGATATTCCAGCGTTCTATGCGGCCAATATTATTTTTTTGTTTTCAGATATTTTAAATCGGGTTTTATTTCTAAGAATAACAGTAAGAGCTTTTTAGAGTACATATTTTGAAGGAAAATACTTTTTAATATACAAATAAAAGTATATTGAGAAAAAAAAAACATGTTGACTTAAACTAAAATTACAAAAATAATTATTCACGTTGAAGAATATCACTTCTCTTCGTCCGCGCTCAAATTCCATAACTTGGCTTCCTCTTCAGATTCCTTCGCGGATTTCTCTCTTTCTTCGGAACTTGCGTCGTTAATATTAGCAGGTTCAGCAGAAACAAACATTTGTATTGCTTGTTTGCTTAACGATATATATCTTTTTTTGGGTTCTGACCTCATACAAGATATTAGAGGATCTGAGGTGAGCAATAATCTATTGAGGACAAATTCTCGAGAGAAGAATGCAATTTTCTTCTCTTGAGAATTTTCTAGCAAAATTTTGCTGGTATACACAAAAGTACTTGTTTTGCTCCTCTGCTGGTTTTTCGGACAGTAATCTAATCGACAAAAATGCCTTTTCCATTACTGTTGCATCGTGAATTAATATTTTGTACATCGTAGGAGTCATGACTACATAAATTTTTAGCAGTCTCATATCCATAGTCTGTAAATTTTTTCAAGCCAACTTTATGACAACTCAATATTACTTCCAAAATCACTTTCAAGTAATTTCTGAGGTTGAAGTCGACACCGGTAATTTCAGCGGCTACCACTGGATTGGCAAAAATCTCCTACTTGTATTGCCATCATTGGTGTTACCAAATCCAGCTTTTGACACATCTGTGATTAAGTCCGTTTGGTCTCTGAATTTTGCCTGTGTTTCTGTCTCTTTTTTGCTTGTCAATTTCTTTGTCACTGTCCGATCTTAGCTGCCACTTTTATACAGGAAGTGTGTGTGACAAATGCAGGATACTTTCGAATAATCAGATTCTAACCTACAATACAGACAGACCAAACTGTAATGCTCTGTGTCGACGTTATTTTTTACATTGGTGTCATTAAACTGCTTTGAACTAGCACCACAAATGTAGCATCTCATTGTTGAAGTAGTTGAACTAGTTGCATTGCACACTTTTGCATCGATTATAGTTTGATTGGAAGTAAAGTTGAAGACAATTTTATTTCATGCCGTATACCTTTGATGTAGAGAAACAATTCTCAATATTTTTATATCAGTTATGAACGGTATTTAAGCAAAATATTTTGTACCTTCACGCAACGCTAGGATGCGCCTGCATGCTGTGCGGGGCGCTAAACAATATTATTTATCACAAATGCGAAGAGCAATCAGAACGGTTCCTTAATCTTAAGCATTCAAAGCTCCTTCTACTTGAAAAAAATTTTCAATTTCGGTAGGTAGAACACGGCAAAATCGGCATTTGTTTATACAAAAGTGATAAAAAAATTAGCAACAAAGTGAATAAACAAATTAATTTTTCTCAAAAAGTTTTATGATGTGATATTTTACTTCTTAGTGGATTATGTTTCAATAGTCAGTTTTAATTTTTCTCACATCATCAAAAATCGTGGGTTCACTTGGGAAATTTTTGCTCATAATATAAATGACAGGATAGTAAACAGAAAAATAGAATGGAACAAACATTTTATCTATGTAGTGATAAAAGAAAGGATGGTTCGAATTACAAAGGTAAGTCTCCTGTGGAAAGTAGAAACATGTGAAATAGGTCGACGACTTGCCAAAACGTGGCTCGGTGGGAAAAGCCACTCCAAAAGTCGAAAAACGAATCGTGCCCCTGTTTTCACGGGACCCGAAATTGACGCTACGGCGGAAAAATTAAGAAAATCGGTTTTGAATGTGTCCCATAAGACTATTCGATAACATCTTCTTGCTTATATATCAAATTCCGAAGTACGTTGAAGAAACTTTTGGTGTGCGAAAATCACGTCACGAAGCTACTCCCTTGGGCCCACGAAAAGATACTAAAATGGCCCTCATAATCGCCGGACGCCAACCCTACTGAAAACGTTTACTCCATTGTAAATAGAAAGCTCAGAGTAAAGACTCTGAGGACTTTCCTCAGTGGTCTCGCGAGATTCGAAAAATTTGGAGATCATTGCCTTGCGAGCATGCGTCGAAGATGCCAGGCGATTATTGATGCAGGAGGCGATTGGACAACTTACTAAGGTCATTGCGCCGTTGTTAGCACATCAAAAAATACATTTATGGCAAAAAATTTTTTCGAAATACGTTTCTCGAAGAATA
Source organism: Pachyrhynchus sulphureomaculatus (assembly GCA_019049505.1). Classification (NCBI taxonomy): domain Eukaryota; kingdom Metazoa; phylum Arthropoda; class Insecta; order Coleoptera; family Curculionidae; genus Pachyrhynchus; species Pachyrhynchus sulphureomaculatus. The sequence goes on from CM032451.1 coordinate 31,605,711, forward strand.
CGAGAGTGACGTTCTTACTTGACAAACTGTGGCTAATAACATTTTAAGAGTAAAAAATGACAAATATTTTTTAAAAAACATAATAGATATCTTAGAGGATATAAAGATTTAAATTTTAAATTATTACGGTAGATGCTTTTAATTATATCCAATATACAGAGTCCTTTATTTTAGGCAATATAACCAGGCACTGTTGGATCTCTCTCTATATATCAAAAATAATTTGACATAAAAAATTTATTTTCTTAAATGATATTTTTGTTTCAGATATTTTTGTGAAATCAAGAAAAAAAACCGTCAAGTGCAAGTTGAACTTGCACAATTAGTGTTCCGTACGTTGATTGTTTTTAAAATAAAAAATCTTGTTAGGGTGGTATAAAATGATCAGTGACTTCACAAAACACACCCCAAATGAGTTTTCAACAAAGTTTTTTTCCAATCTTTACTGAAAACTGGTGACTTGAAATTTTGGTTTTTTTATATACCAGATAAATTATCAAAGGTAATGATAATTTTCGTTCAATCTATACCTCGTGGAGAATAGTCCAGGATTTTTTCAAAATTTTTTGATCAGTACTTTTCGAGATAAGGTAGGGGACAGCGATTTTTCACGATTTTTTAAAAGTAATACGAAGAAAAGTGTGCGCAAGTATTACATTATATATATATTTTTTACTCGTGTTTTCACAAGCTTTCATTTGACACCACCCTCGATGATCTAATAAAAAAATTTTTTTTTTTCACTTCCGATTTCAGCCCTCAAAACGAATCCCTTAAGTCAAAATTTATGTTACGGTGATATAAAATGATCAGTGACTTCACAAAACACACCCCAAATAAGTTTTAACAAAGTTTATTTCCAAACTTTACTGAAAATTGATGACCTTGAAATTTCTGTTTTTTTTTATATACCAGATAAATTATTACAGGTAATGCACTCGTAATAATTTTCGTTCAATCTACACCCCGTGGAGAATATTCCAGAATTTTTTCAAAATTTTTTGATAAGTACTTTCCGAGATAGGGCGCGATTTTTTAAAAATAATACAAAGAAAAGTGCGCGCTAGTATTACATTATATATATATTTTTTACTCGTGTTTTCACGAGCTTTCATTTGACACCACACTCGATTACCTAGTAAAAAATTTTTTTTTTCACTTCCGATTTCACCCCCCAAAACTAACTCCTTAAGTCAAAATTTAACTTTCAAAACTACATGGCTCTGATGAGGCCATCAATTCCTATATTACTACCAAATTTCAACTTTCTATGATAAATAGTTTCGGAGAAAATCGGGTGTGACAGACGGACAGACAGACGGACAGACGGTCAGACGGACAGACGGACAGACGGACAGACGGACAGACGGACAGACGGACAGACGGACAGACGGACAGACGGACAGACGGACAGACGGACAGACGGACAGACGGACAGACGGACAGACGGACAGACGGACAGACGGACAGACACCAAAGTGATCTTATAAGTGTTCCGTACGGAACACTAAAAAGTTGACTATAGAATTTTTGTGGTAGGTAATTAAATCTAATAAACATTTCTTTTGCTTTTGATATAATCATAGAGAAGCATGTTAGATTATCTTTATATATCTTAGAACAAATACATAGAAAAATTAAATTAACTTCCTTGTAAGGCCCTTCAGAAAAAGTCTGACAAACTGGACAATTTATATTAATGTGGGTTTACCCCAGGGCGAAGATGTGCCAACCTGTTTTTTCTGAAATAAGCAAATACGTTAAAAGACCTACTTAAATAGTAGGTTGATGTAAAAGTTTCTAGGAAAAGTATAATAAAACATAAATTTAAGATTTATACCCTTTTGCATGCAATCGAACAAATTCTGCAGACATTTTTTCTTCTCAGAAATATGTACCTCAAAAATATGATGTATAAACACATGAACTACCTCTGCAGGTATTGAAATATACTCTACATAGAACTCAGAAGGTGATAATTTAGGACTGTATGGACAAGAAGATATTACCTCCAAGTTTTTCGCCTGTAAATATTCGATTGTTTGTGTCGAATTGTCATTATGAAGGATGATACGACGTTTTTGTTACAATTTACGCAATTTATCGATGACCTTTGGCAAAAAAGTTCTTGTATAGTAATCAGCAATAATAGTCCTTTAAACTACCAAAGCGACAGTATTCATGTCTTTTGAAGCGCTCGAGAATTAATTTTTTTGGTGATTTAGACTCATCTTGGAATACCCAAACAAATGACTGATTTTTAATATCGGGTTCACAGGAATAAATCTAAATTTCATCACCAGTTGCAATGTTGTAAACAGGATTTGAGGCACCTCGGGTGAATTTCGTAAATATTTGTCACGAGTCCTTTTTTGAGCTTCGGTTAAATTGTGTGCACAATGATTTTTCGCGGCTAAATGTTCATGAAAGATTTCATGTATTTATTTTATGCCAATGCCCATAGATGCCATAATCTTATGTAATATTACAGAGGTTCATGGGCGATATTTACGAAATTCATCAATGAAATTTCTACATCCATGCTTAGAATTCTACGAACCAGTTGCGAATAGTACTATTTGATGGCTGGTACTTTCTCTCGAACAGTTATATGAAGTTGAATTAACTCATACAGAAAATTGTGCAAAATTATCGTTCGAAATATTTCACGAGGAAATTCTATTCTTTCACAACAATAGCTTGTTTAAAGCCATATACGCATGCAACCAGTTGGATTCTTTTGATTTGTTAATGGTGTTCAACCCAAACAATATTATATTTTGCGAAATTCATACTCTCAACTTTCAGTTACGTTATTTAGTATTGGTTTCTAAAAATTTTCGCTGCTTTGTATAAGTATAATTATAAATACTAATAATACATAAACGCTCTATTCAATTATCTTTAAAAATTTGGATTGGTTTTAGGGTAGGAGATTATATAATTATCAAATAAATTCATATATCAAATATCAATATTTTTACAAATACAATAAATGGACAATTAAATTTATAAAAACTTATCTTGATTTAGGATGATCTACCCGGTGACACAAAAAGAAGTATTTGCCTATAATAAAGGATTCAATTTCACTAGGATTAATTGTCTAATAGTATCGACTTTTCTTAATCAGTGCGGGTATTTGGAGATGATATTGATAGAACGGTGTTTATTTTTGAAGAAAAAATACAGACAATCCTGTACATATGCCACATGTAGTAGTAAAAGTGCATTTTGTGATAAAATTGAACTAAAAGATTCTAAATAATTAATATGCCATATTGTTCTAATATACCGAATACTACATCCTTACTGATATCCTATAAGATATAAAAAAAGGAAAAAATCCCTACTCAGACGAGAAGATAAACAAAAAAACACCGTTGTGGATTTTAAATGCTCTCTTGCTTAGTTTCCTTAAATGAAAATTACATATCTCTTCATAATAAAAAAAAAAAACGGTCAAGTGCAAGTTGAACTAGCACAATTAGTGTTCCGTACGTTGATTGTTTTTAAAATAAAAATTTTTGTTAGGGTGGTATAAAATGATCAGTGACTTCACAAAACATACCCCAAATGAGTTTTCAACAAAGTTTGTTTCCAGTCTTTACTAAAAACTGGTGACCTTGAAATTTGTTTTTTTTTTTTATATACCAAATAAATTATTAAAGGTAATGCACTCGTGATAATTTTTTTTTCAATCTATACCCCGTGGAGAATATTCCAGAATTTTTTAAAAATTTTTTGATCAGTACTTTTCGAGATAAGGTAGGGGACAGCAATTTTTAAAAGTAATACGAAGAAAATTGTGCGCAAGTATTACATTATATATATATTTTTTACTCGTGTTTTCACAAGCTTTCATTTGACACCACACTCGATGACCTAGTAAAAAAATTTTTTTTTCACTTCCGACTTCACCCCCCAAAACTAACCCCTTAAGTCAAAATTTAATTCTCAAAACTACATGGCTCTGATGAGGCCATCAATTCCTATATTATTACCAAATTTCATCTTTCTATCTCAAATAGTTTCGGAGAAAATCGGGTGTGACCGGCAGACAGACAGACAGACAGACAGACAGACACCGAAGTGATCTTATAAGTGTTCCGTACGGAACACTAATAACGAAAATAAGCAATTTTCACAATTTTGTTGCGACAATTGTTCAGCAGTATTAGTCTACAACATGCAAGACTAAGTATACTGCACAACTCATGAATATATAATAATAATTATATTTTAAATGTTTTCTAAAATATTGCCTAATAATTTCATTATATATTCTACATATATACTATAATTTACTTCTACCCGTAATAATTTTAAAGTGCTCAGAGGGTTTGACTTTCGATTCCATAGTTTTGAAAAAGTTAACATTAATTTTAGATGGATTGAGCTCTATTTAATCATTAATTATGTTTACTAACAACTCCACTTCTTGCAATATTTATTGCCCTCAATCATACTACGAACAGTAACCATGAAGAACAAACTAGAGTTATCTGCATAACTGACAATAGCAACACCTGAAAAATATTTTGTAAAATCGTTAATAAAAATCAGAAATACTAACGGTCCCAACTGGAAACATCCCAATCCAGAGCCCTCAAGTTTATACGTTATTCATCAGTAGTAATTTGAACAAATTGTTAGGTGTCACTTAAGTAACTAAGAAACCATTTATGCGAACCGCATCATATACAACAATAAAATAATCTGCTTGATAAAAATGTTTAGTTGACGATTTTGAAGGCCCGAGAGAGGTCGTAAAAACTCCAAAGGTGACACCCTTTGATTTCAGGATATCACAAGTAATATGAGTAAATTCGTAGAGTGCAGATACTCATATGGTACTATTATCTTTTAAAAACCGATATATTAATTTAGAAATGACCTTACATTGATTTAAAAATTTAAAATTGTATTAGCATCTGTAGTGTCCGAAACTTTAAGATGATGTTATTTTACTGATCGAAACATAAGTGGAGATTTTTACTAAGTATTTTATTTTGTTTATCATCCGTAAATTAATAAGGCATCACGGTAGAGTGGTCGACTTGTATTCATTGATATCCTACGATGTTTTAGAATATAAGGGTTAAATCTTGCCGTATTATCGCTGCAAGATATTTGTTACTACTTAGTAGACAGCTGATAAGATCCAATAAATCCGAACGAGCCCATTTAGCTAGTGAGTGCGCCTTGAGTAGGTCCGTTATTTTTGGCGTTCCAGTGCTTTTAATGCAGCAGAAAACGTTAGCGATAATTTTCGGCAACTGAACAACTAAAATTTTTCATTTTTTTTTTTTTCGATTTCTTTGCTAATTTAGTAAACCAGTAGATCGTTGAACTTCAAAATTCTCAATCATTCTTTCACTTTGAATCTTGTAGAAATGTCGGACTGTTGTCAGTCGCATAGGGAAAAATATCGTGACGTGAATTCATTTAGAATTTACTTTCTTAAACAGTTTTCAGAAAGTTTTAGCCCTGTTATATTTGTCGCTGACTTTATTTAATTAGTATTGTAACCAGATAAATTAGTGCTCCAACTTAGAGAAACCATTCTCTAGGTTTAACTTTCAAAACTACATGGCTCTGATGAGGCCATCAATTCCTATATTACTACCAAATTTCAACTTTCTATGACAAATAGTTTCGGAGAAAATCGGGTGTGACAGACGGACAGACAGACGGACAGACGGACAGACATCGAAGTGATCTTATAAGTTTTCCGTACGGAACACTAAACACACATGATGTTAAGACATATGTTATCTATTGTTATTTTAAATTTTTAAATCTAATTTTGATAAATATTCAATAATGCCATGTTTAATAGTATTAATCTCGTATCTTCATTTTGTAGACATTTTGTGTATAATTAGATCCCTATATATGACGAGAACTAGAAAAAGGTCTTTAAAATTTTAAAATTAGATTTAGCAATAGTGGAATTTTAAAAGAAAATGAACAAGAAAATGTAAAACTGTTAAATGTTCTTCCAATCTTTAAATCGAGTGACAAGACTGATGTTAGTTGTGGTATACCGCTTCCCCTTGCCATTCCAAAACTATTTTAGCAGATGTGATGATGATCTTTGAAGCTTTCGGAAATTATATTATAGCAGATCAATTTAGCTTACACGCTTTATTAGAACTTTGGAATTTCATCAGTTAAATCGGGACAGCAAATTTTTGCATTTCAAGGTTCATCGACAGCAAGTTCCCTCATTAATTAACATAGAAATTGAAAGTTAAATTTGATATATCCTGTTGCATAATCCTCATCAGCATGAAGTCGTGTGCTCTTCTGTTTCCTCTAAAGTTTTTGTGACCATTAGTGCAGCACTGGTATCATACAGAGAACGTTTACTTATTTTATTCTATATTTGCGATAATATATCTTGTTTGAAACATTACATATGTTATTATATGACGACACTCAAGAGCCTATAAGAAGAACTGGACAAGTTTATCAATTGTTGTAACTGTAGCCATTTCAAGATTAGTTTGTCGAAGTGTAAAATTATCAGTTTTTATAAATGATCCACTGAGACAGGCTAGAAACTTAACAGAGTAATTTACATCTGAAGTTATTTTACTACCTTAAAATATTTAGATTCATAAAGAAAACTACAAGATATATTAAAGGCACAAAGTAGTTTACTTCTTGATAAAATAGCTTAGTATGTAATATGTTAGGGTATTGCTATCAAACCAATCTATAGAATGAACAAAGAAGTAAAACAAAATCGATTTTTCTGTAAAAAATCAATTATGGCCTGTCAAAACGTATACGAGGCTGGTTTGAAAAGTCCGTGCAAAGTCCGAGAGATGGCACCACCGGCGCGTATCGAGGTCATGTTTAGTTAGTAGTATCTCTTGAATGAACGCACACCAAGTTTCAGCCATATTGGTCTATTTCTTTGTGTTTGGCATTCGTGTGAATCAAGGAAGTCGAGTGATTTTCAAGAAATGGACGAAAAAGAATTTCGTGTGGTGATTAAACATTACTTTATGAAAGGCAAAACGCCTCAGGAGACTAAAGAGAAGCTTGATAAACATTATGGTGACTCTGCACCTTCGATTAGAACAGTTTATAAGTGGTTTCAAAATTTTCGGACTGGCCATATGGGCACAAGTGACGCTGAACGTTCTGGACGACCTGTGGAGGTTACGACTCCAGAAATCATTGATCAAATCCATGATATGGTGATGGATGACAGAAGAGTTAAGGTGCGTGAGATTGCTAGTGCTGTGGGCATCTCGACTGAACGGGTACATAATATTTTGCATAAACATTTGGACATGAGAAAGCTATCCGCAAGATGGGTGCCGCGATTGCTCACGCTTGACCAAAAACGGAATCGTGTGAAGTGTTGCAAGGATGGTTTGCAGCTGTTCCAGAAGAATCCGGAGGACTTTAAGCATCGTTTCGTCACTATGGATGAAACATGGATACATTACGATACTCCTGAGACCAAACAACAATCTAAACAATGGGTTACCAAGGGGGAATCTGCACCAAAAAAGGCGAAGACCGTTCCTTCGGCCGGAAAGGTTATGGCGACTGTCTTTTGGGATTCGCAAGGGATAATCCTCATCGACTATCTGGAAAAGGGTAAAACTATATACAGGTGAATATTATTCATCGTTATTGGACCGTTTGAAAACCGAGCTGCAAGAAAAACGCCCGCGATTGGCCCACAAGAAAGTCCTTTTCCATCACGACAACGCACCAGCACAAACCTCAGCAGTTGTGGTCGCAAAATTAATAGAAATAGGATTCCAACTCGTTTCACATCCCCCCTATTCTCCAGACTTGGCTCCCTTGGACTACTATTTGTTCCCCAATTTGAAGAAATGGCTGGCGGGACAAAGATTTTATTCAAACGAGGAGGTGATTGTAGACACTAATGGATATTTTGCAGACTTGGACAAATCCTATTATTCGGAAGAGATCAACAAACTAGAACCTCGTTGGACGAAGTGTATAAGCCTAAAAGGAGACTATGTCGAAAAATAAAAAAGGTTTACCCCAAACACATAAGTAGTTTTTATTTTTGCACGAACTTTTCAAACCAGCCTCGTATATAACTCCATATTCAGTTCACTTCCAAAATGTTTGTTTACGTATTACGCAAAGTGCATACTGAATTAAGAGTAAAATTCAATTATACAGAAATATACGAAGTATTTCTTTTTCAGTGTAACTCCATATATCTTAATAACATATAAAAGTTATTTGATTAGTCACAAATTTTGTGGCACTTATAACCAAAACTCCTGTACATATATTTAAAAACGGCTGTATAAAATTGCTTCTGGTTTAATAGATCATTTTTAAATAGTAAATTTAGACACGTATTAGGGCGTTAAATCTAATTTTCATACCTCACTAACAATGGAATTTTTAATGTCGTTTGTTTCATACATCCATCCATTTCTGCATGGAATCCTATTAACCATTTGCAATCGGTCAATATCTCTTCGGTTAAAATTTATGTTATCATAGTTTAGATCGTACATCAAGCATTGACTGAATTTTGATTTGTTATCGAGGGATATCTCAATAGGAATGCTGGAAAAGGAAAGACTGCACTTTAGTATAACTGGATAGTAATTAATTTTAGTTCTCATTTAAATTGTTCATTTAAAATAATTTCATATTCTAAAATTGACTATAAACTAGTAAATATTATTCAATAATGCAATGGTCTTCGAGGTAATATGGATGTTTTTACTAGATGAAAATTCCTGAAGCGAGATTTATTGTAATAATATATATTATTTTCTTTTGTATGACACCTTTGTGACAGTGTATGAGCAGTAGTAAATAGAAAATGCCATTTTAATATCTATGAATTGTATAACCTGGGTAATTGACGCTAGCTGAGAGAGGTAAAGGTTGTTCCTATTCGGAATACTAGCATATCCGAAGATGAAGAGCCACCACTATCGCCTTCTATAATTATCGAACCACCAGTAGAGTCGTCGGAGCCCTCTAATGTACATGCAGCTCTTGTTACTCAATAACAGGCTATGAATATTCGACAGAGTTCACCAATCCCAGGAACTGAACAAGAAAACATTATTTTAGCTCCGGAAACTTTGATTATACCACCCAGACGTCTCAATAGTATTAGTATTTAGCAAATTTCGTGAAAACCAATTTCTCCGTTGACAAATCGACCTGAAAATGTAGCGTCTTCTAGTGCTTCAATTGTATTTACGCCGGAAGCAATACGACCATTACCGAAAGCTCCTTCGAGGAAAACACTGATACACCAAAGAAAGAAGAGATAAGAAAGGAACCTGCAAACACATTAAAACGGATCAAAGCTAAGCAAGTTAAGACAAGATCGGATGGAGGAAAGATTAAAAGAAATACCACAAAAAGGAAGAAAACTAATACATAACAGAAAACATCATCAGAAGAGGAGTGCCACTGCCTTGCGTTGTGGGCTCACGAAGAGTGCACAGAAGGTGGTCTTAGCTATATTTGCCACAACTGTGACTCTGAATGATCCCGAAACTAGAATTTATATATTATTATTTTTGTTTGATTTATTACTAATCAAAATCAATAGCATTGTTAAATAGAAATATTTTCCTTTTTTTTCTAGTCGAAGTGCTATAAATTTAGTTCGTTTTGTATTCAAAAAATGATGTTGATTTATATTGTTTTTGATAAGTACAATCATTGTGTATAATTTTTAAGTAATCATATTTTCAGAGACTACATTTTAAGTTATGCGCCCTAAAAACACTGATGGCTGATTAGAAATATTGTTAGTTGTATCTTTAAACATTGAAGACTGATTTATATTGTTAAACGGTGCCATAATTATTCTTAAAATTGAAATAAATGATAAATAAGACATGTTATAATATTATATTTTTTATTATTTGCATGTGTTTCAACCGCCCCTGGTATGGGGACGGTTGAAACAAATCGGATATTTTTATTTGATCTTATACTAAAAATAAAACACCAGGTACTCAAATGGTACTGACCATTAGTAGATAGACACACGCTCTTGTATTTAGCACATCTCCATCATCGCTCGGTTTATTAATGGCAATGCTATGGACGATATAAGCTAAATTGTTTCAACCGTACCCAGTCTAACTTACTATGTAATGTCGAAACCCTTTAAGGCTACACTGAATAGAAGCATTTAAACTGCGAAAACTTTTTTGATACTTCTGTTTATAAATAAAGGGTGTTTTTTATAGAGATATAGAACTTTGAAATGGAATAAAACAAAGATGAATTTTTTAAATTGACATGAAATTTACTTTATTCGAAAGATAATCTTCTGGCATTATAATTTAAATATGACTTCTGGCATATGACCGCCACGGCTGGCTCGGACGTAGTCTAATCTGGAGGTCCAATTTTCGATGACTTTTTCCAACATTTGTGGCCGTATATCGGCAATAACGCGGCGAATGTTGTCCTCCCAGTGGTCAATCGTTTCGGGCTTATCGGCGTAGACTAGCGACTTCACATATCCCCACAGAAAATAGTCTAGCGGCGTTAAATCGCACGATGCCTTGGAGGCCAATTCACGGGTCCGAAACGTGAAACTATGCGGTTACCAAACGTTTCCTTCAATTGTGGCACGAGCTGTGTGACATGTTGCGCCGTCTTGTTGAAACCACAGCTCCTGCACATCATGATTGTTCAATTGATGAACGAAAAAGTCATCATGGCTCTATAGCGGTCACCATTGACTGTAACGTTCTGACCAGCATCGTTTTTAAAGAAGTACGGACCAATGATTCCCCCAGCCCATAAAGCACACCAAACAGTCAGTTCTTCTGGATGTAACGGTGTCTCAACATACACTTGAGGATTATCATCACTCCAAATACGGCAGTTTTGTTTATTGACGTATCCATTCAAACAAAAGTGAGCTTCATCGCTAAACAAAATTCGCTTATAAAAATCGGGATCAACGGCAATCTTGTTTTGGGCCCATTCACCGAATCTACGCCTTGCTAGGTGATCGTGTGGCTTCAATTGTTGCACGAGTTGGATTTTGTAAGCACGCAAACCAAGATCTTTCCGCAAAATCTTCCGTAAAGTGGATGGACACATATCCAATTCCTGTGCACGATGGCGGATAGACTGATTCGGGTCTTCCTCTACGCTACGCTCTACAGCAGCAACGACTTCTTCTGTACGCACTGTACGACGTCTCTGTGGATGCGTATTATCATTTAGAGTAAACGTGGTGCGAAAACGTTCTATAGTTAATCGAATTAATTGCTCTGATGGACGATTATGTTGACCGTAAAATGGACGTAGTGCGCGATACGTATTTCGAACAGAACCATGATTTTCAAAATAAATTTGCACAATTTGGAAGCATTGTTCAGGCATCAGTCTAATCATGTTGAAATGCCAAACCAAACTAAACATAAATCACTTGACAGCTGACAAAATGGCCGCCAGTTAAAAAAGTGTTGCCAACTTAAAGTTTTATACCTCTATAAAAAACGTCCTTTATTTACTTTTACTTAGTTTATTCTAGGAAGAATTTTTAGCTTAAAAAAATAAAATTTGAACATAAAATTTTAAAATCTATAAAAAATAGTTAAATTTTAGTTCAGTTGCTTACAAAAGAAAAAAAAAAAACGCTTTATTTCGCAAACGGGTACCCAACAAACTTTTTGGAAATATTGAATATGAAGACAAGATATATTATTATTATTACTCAATTTCTTCTTTTGTTACTTATTGTTTTTACTTAGTAAGGAAGTTCTTTAAACTAAATAAATACCTCAAATATGAAGAAGTTAGAATACTCGTAAACACTGCCACTATAACTTCTATAACTTTATAAACGACCGATATAATTACGCTTACCGAACTTTTACTGTTGTACTTCAAAATGGGGGTTTATGGCTATTATCATAAAAGGCCAGAAGCTAATAAAAGAACCCGTCGCGAATGTATAAGGAAAATATTAAAAAGTTTTTAGCTATTAATATTTGCAAAGTGCAAATTTGGGTACGCAGTATTCACTTTTAATATACCGACAACTTTTTCCTGATTTTAGGTACAGTATGCTTTATTAAAAAACAAAGTTTAGTCTGTCAGGTAAGAACGTGATCGCTCATATTCTTGAAAAAATGTGTTTCGATAACATTTTTGCCATCAATGTATTCTTTGGTGTGCTAACAACGACGCAATTACATTAGTAAGTTGTTCAATCGCCTCCTGCATCAATAATCGCCTGGCATCTTCGAGGCATGCCGTCGACGAGATTTTCTGCATACTACGGCAATGATCTCCAAATTTTTTGAGTCTCATGAGACTACTGAGTCAAAGTCTCCAGCGTCTTTCCCCTGAGCTTTCTTTTTAGAAGAGACTGACACTTTTACTAAAATGCGTCGTAGACAAAGGTTCCCTCTACCCAAACATTGTTGAATTGCTAGAATCGTATCATCGAAAAATGAATTATCGCGGACACGTTCTTAGTTAACAGACTGTAAAGATACTGCATTAAGTGGTAGAAATTCCATAAATATTAATTCATTTTCCTTTTTTTACAAAGCACGACTGTTTGTAGTAAAGATAATTAATAACTTAACCTTTTTAAATTGGAGTGACAATTTCTTTACTTTTTCTAATTTTTATAATTAACCAAGTTTATCATCTATTTCAAATTCACTTCTGATGCCGTACAGGTGTTGGTATTTCCTTTTACTAATTTTAATAATTGGTTATATAGGATTAAATATTACTAATAAAAATCAAATTCAGAAAATACTTAGCTGTTAATGATAAATATTATATTATTTATTTCCTGCTCTATTAGCTAAAATCGTGTGGTTCATTAGATTAGACTTTTAGTGATATTGTGGGAGCTAATAACGAAAGGAATCTTTTAAGTTTTGGAAGTCTGATAGCATTATAAAATTTTCGTTGATAGTACTTTAGATGATTGATTGCACGCTTGATATGCGGAGATATGCGGAGGCTTATAACGTTCAGGTTAAATAACACATGGGCTGAAAAGTCCCGGGCCTAACACATAGATGGCGCTAGTTTTATTGCAGTCACCTTTTTTTCAGTTAATACTAACCTTCAAAAGACAGCTGTTAAAATTTCATGATATTCTATTCATTAGTTTGTGAGTTATTGTGCTAAGAGTGACGCTACTTTTGTTATTTTCAAAACAATGGATCAAAAACAATTTCGTGTTTTAATTTTACACTGCTTTTTGATGGGAAAAAATACCGTTCAAGCGAAGCAATGGCTTGAAAAGTGTTATGGAGACTCCGCTCCATCAGAAACAACAATAAAACGTTGGTTTGCTGACTTCAAACGTGGTCGTAGAGACACCGATGATGCAGAACGCAGTGGACGTCCAAATGAGGCGGTAACACCAGAAAACATCAAAAAAATCCATAAAATCGTTTTGAATGATCGAAAAGTGAAGTTGCGTGAGTTAGGTGACATCGTAAAGATATCAAAAGAACGTGTTGGCTTTATATTGCATGAGCATTTGACTATGAGAAAGCTCTGTTCAAAGTGGGTGCCGCGTTTGCTCACTGTTGATCAAAAACAAGAACGTGTTGATGATTCTGAGCAGTGTTTGGCCATGTTTAAACGTAACAAACCGGAATTTTTGCGTCGATATGTGACAATGGATGAAACATGGATCCATCACTTCACTCCGGAATCAAAACGATCGTCATCTGAGTGGACAGCAACTGGTGAACCTCGTCCAAAGCGCCCGAAAGCACAACAATCGGCTGGAAAGGTTATGGCCTCGGTATTTTGGGATGTGCGTGGTGTAATATTCATCGACTATCTTGAGAAAGGAAATAGCATCAACAGTGAATATTATATAGCGTTATTGGAGCGTTTGAAGGCCGAAATTGCAAAGAAACGACCGCATATGGCAAAGAAAAAAATTTTGTTTCATCAAGACAAGTCAATCAAAACAATGGCAAAACTACATGAATTGAACTTCGAATTGCTCCCACATCCACCGTATTCGCCAGATTTGGCTCCCAGCGACTACTGGCTGTTCGCAGACCTGAAAAAAATGCTCGCCGGTAAGAAATTTCGCACGAATGAAGAGGTTATCGCTGAAACTGAGGCCTATTTTGAGGCAAAAGATAAATCGTTCTACAAAAGTTTTATTGAAATGTTAGAGCGGCGCTGGAATGATTGCGTTGCTCTTGATGGAGATTACGTTGATGAATAAAGCTAATTTTGAACCAAAAAAACCGTGTTTTCTTTGTTAGGCCCGGGACTTTTCAGCCCATGTGTTACAGTTAAAAGCGATACTTTTCTGTGTTATTGCGTAGTTCTTTCATTGCATTAATTTCAATAAAAACCCTTCGTTTCCCCTAGAGCTAAAAATTACGGGAATTTCAGGCTTGTAATTTTAGCTGCCAAAAAACTGATTAACAATTGCCTACCTAACTGCAGGAAAACTAGTTGTTCAAAAAATCTCGTACAGTAGAATTACAATTTTTGAGGAAAGGAGAAGGAATTTTGGTTTACGACGTATAAAGTCTTTCTGTGTAACGGAAGGTCGTGGTGAATACGGAGAGAAAAGACGCCCTAAGAAAAGCTGACCCCTGGAATAAATACAACTTTTAGCCAGGTAGAGGGGTTTCCACTAATCAAAGTAAGTTTTCGTAGGGTTGCTAAACCAAATATAGCAGAATGTTTGATATAAAATTGAAAAGTCATCAAAGTAGAGTAGAGACAAAGACGGCAGGTAGTAAAATTGATCTGAAAGCGTTTTAATGTAGAGGCTAGTATTTCTGATGTGGAGACAGTTTCAGATGATATCAAATATAAAGACCTACAAAGAGAATTCATACATAGATTGGCCGTGGTGATTTTGCGGATTAAAGAGATGATGGGGTGCGAAGATGGCTATTAGGAAATGGACTTGGGAAATCGTTTCACAGAGGCATATGAAAATAATAGGGGAGGGGAAGAGGGGAAAGGTAACGGGGTAAATACTTGGAGAGATGTTGAGTCGACATCCATGTTTCCAGTGTGTTAAGTTAGCATGCAAGTTACAAGTTTTAAAATACACAATTCTTAAGAATGCAAAAATGGCTTTTTTAGGAAACTTAGGTTACATGTTTTCCAAATTTTCAAAATTTCTAAAAATACTTTTTTGCATTTCTTGCTTAAAAAATAGTTATTTTAAATTTTTAATATTTGCTGCATATCAGTTAAAAATCAACTTTTTGGATAAAATTTTGTTTATGTATATATATATATATATATATATATATATATATATATATATACATATATACATATATACATATATACATATATATATATATATATATATATATATATATATATATATATATATATATATATATATATGTATATATATACATATATATATATATATATATATATATATATATATATATATATATATATATATATATATATCTATATATATTTATATATATCTATATATCTATATATATATATATATATATATATATATATATATATATATATATATATATATATATATATATATATATATATATATATATATATATATATATATATATATATATGTATATATATATATATATATATATATATATATATATATATATATATATATATATATATAAATTTACTCACCTAATATTTTTTAATAAACTTTTCTCCACTCCTGCCACCTTCGCCAATTTACACCAATGATTTGGCACTGTAGCCATAAAAAGCTGGTTGTAAGCATGAAAACCACATGGAAATACTGTTGGTAGCAAGATAAACCATAATACTAACTTTTGATACTTTCCAAATTCACCAATATTTGGCAATATATCGTCTAAATCCATACTTAAAACTCTTCTTTGTTTGTTAAAATTACCTGCTTTCAATTATAAAAGTAGAACATGTTAGATATATAGATATTGTACAGTTATTGTAGTTCTAAAATTTGTATATATATATATATATATATATATATATATATATATATATATATATATATATATATATACATATATATATATATATATATATATATATATATATATATATATATATATATATATATATATATATATATATATATATATATATATATATATATATATATATATATATATATATATATATATATATATATATATATACATATATATATATATATATATATATATATATATATATATATATATATATATATATATATACACACATGTCCCTTGGAAGCAAGTAACTAAAGGACCAATAAATATTAAAACGAATATACGAGGATATTTTTTTAAGTTATCTACCTGACTAGGAAGCAAAAGCTAGCAGAGTTTCAAAAAAACTTTATTTAGTTACACAACTGACGTCTAAACTAGTGCATTTATTCCAGTATTTCTGGAGTTGTTTCATTCTATCCAAAAAATCCTTTATTAACATAATAAACAACGACGTTGCTTTAAACTAACAATCTGAGGAGAATTTCCACAACAGAAGGAGGTATTTTTTTAAATGTTTGAACAAAAAGAAGCCAGATGGTGCTAAATCAAGGCTATAGGGTGGATATTATTAGTCGGTGAGAACAGAGATTGGTTGAAGTGTGCTAGCTTTACGATCCCTGCAATTGTGAAGCAACAAATTTTTGATTCCCCGTGAATTTGGACATTGGCCTCAAATGGCCCGGTTCAGAATTTGGATCGCCTTTCCGTAAAGTTCTCCATTAATTGTGGGTCCTTTTCCATATATTCAATAAGTCTCAGAAAAAGATGGTAATTATTTTTCTAGAATACGACTGAGTTTTTTGTTCTTTGGAGATGGAAAGCCCTTTTAAAACCCATTGCTTCGATCCCCAAGTCTGGTCACCTCTCGTTTCTACTCTGATGTTTGGGGATCTATATTTCTTATACCATTTCCTAAGATCCTCGACACAAACATAACATACTTTGTGAGTATCCCAACATTTTTTTTGATTACCGATTTCTACACCAAAATATGCAAAGTATACTTTTTTTACAAAGTCAGTAATGTTTCTTTAATGTTTTTTAACTGCAAACTCACCACATATATATCAAAAAGTGTTGGGAGAGTTTTTACAACCACTATTAGCCATACTTTGAGTGTAAATTAAAGCACACTGCAATGCGAGGTTATATTAACTGGAAGGAAACGAACAGTTGTGACATTTATCGGAACTGCCAACTTATTAACATTTGATTTTATTGCCAACCTAATAACATTCGAATTATATAAAATAAACATTTTGAATATTAAAATGTGAAAAATTGGTGGGTGATAAGACTTTTTTATTATTATTTTCGGACTCAGCACACCAAAAAACATAGGAATCAGGTAAAACTATTAAAATTTTTTTTCATTTCATTTTCTGCAATGATCTCCAAATTTTGCGAATCTCGCGAAATAATTGAGTCAAGGTCCTCAGAGTTTTTCCTCTGAGCTTTCTTTTTACAAGGGACCAAACGTTTTCAATAGGGTTGACGTGCGGCAAATGTGAAGGCCACTCTAGTATCTTATCTTATGCCCAAGCGAGCTGATTCGCAACGTGACTGGCCCAGCAAAGGTTTCTTCGATATACTGCGGAATTTGACATCATGAGCACGAAGATGTCGAATGGTCTCATGGGACACATTCAAATCCGATTTTCTTAATTTTGCCGCTTCTTGACATAGCGTCAATTTCGGGTCTCGTGAAAACAAAGACACGATTTGTTTATCGACTTTTCGAGTGATTTTGCCTACCGAGCCACGTTTTGACAAGTCGTCGACATTTTTCGTCTCGTTAACTTCTTCACAAACGATATCGACATTTTAATACATTTAGCGGCCGTGGAATGTGTTATTTTAGAGCCCTTTGGATGACAAAAAAAGAATGACTGCTTCTAACTGACGCGCAAACAAGTGACTCATATATATATATATATATATATATGTATATGTGTATGTATGTATATTGAACTACAAAATCAATTTGAATAATCCCTTCTTTGCAATAAATATCACAACACAAAAAATTTAAATCAAAATCAGTCTAGTAGTTTTGTAAATATTTTAGGACAAACATCTATGCATGCATTCGCGAAACTTGATGTGATGGTTGGGAAGCCTATATAGACTAACATGAACAAATATTGCACTTGAACAATATTACATTCATATCTGTTGAATTGAGAACCACCTTCTCTTGAGGTCGACTGTGCAACAAGTATAGCATCAAATATTGACTCTGTAGATTGAATGGAATTCAGTCAAGTCATGAGGAAAGAATTCGATTATTTAGTTGCCATGGCAGACTTATTTGATCAATATTGTTTTAAATAAATACGTATTTAATTTACAAAGTAAATGGCAAAAGTTAATAACAATACTTCCACGTAGTCATAATAAATCAATAATGTCACATTTAGCTTTTCTTTTAATTATGATAAATTTCAAATCATATCAGTTAATACATCCCTTAATTGTCAATGTATATCTAAATCAAAGGGATAATATTTTTATTTCTTCTTATTCTAAGATCATTTTACCCCTAAAAATTGAATTCAGTATAACTTATAAAATAAATTATTCACTTTTATCAACTTTGCTCCGAATATAACAGAATTTTTGAGAGCTCTTCTTCAGTAAATTTTATTAAAAAAGTATTTTTTTATGGTCGGATAGTTTTCTAATTTTTAGAGATTTTGCGAATATTAAAGCGTTGTTTCAACACTTATATAAAAATTGCTAAATCCTTTGAACAATTTGCGAAATTTTAAAAAATACGCGTGTGTGTAATATATATACTCGACAACGAATAATTTATGCAGTTTTCTTCCACTTATAGATACATCGTTTAACCAGATCTTTTACTATATTTGATTAAAACTAATTTAAAAACGATGAAGGTATTGTAAAAATCATACGGAAATATAATTCTGTTTAAGTTATTACAACCTCTTCTCATATTGTGACACTTCTAAAGCTACTTCGAAATTAGACTGAATCTCACAATCCATTATAACATAAATAGCGAAACGTCAATTGAATCAATCTTTATCCATAACTTTAACTTAGCCGTGGAAAAAGAGTGAGTTCCAATTAGTTCTTAATATATTTTTCTTCCCCCGCTAATATTCGCAATACTCTCCGACACTTTTGCACTTGCTCAACTCCAATTTCTCAATTTCCTTAGTATAAGTCTGCCAAGGTGGGAGGGCCGCAGAAAGAAGTATACTGATCTCACGGGTCCACAGTATACCCTTACGTGCAAACTAAACGGAGATGGGTTGCGGGTCTAAGGGACTCCCAGCTAGTCGGCCCTATTTGCCGTAAAATGGGGTGTAGTCATGTATCTGGTAGTAGTAGCGACGAGTAAGTAGCAGAAAGAAACATACTGGTCCGCAGTATACCTTTAGGACAGTGTCAGACAGAAATGGACTACTGGTCTCAGGATTCCGCGGCTAGTCCGTGCCTGTCTATTGGTTAACTCGATAATTAAAAATTAAATCCTTGCTAAACAAAGGATTGTATTTGTGAAAAAATCACCTTAAGAAATTTTTGCTTTTTTCGTGCTGTAGGGTTCCTAGATCGCGAAAAATAATGTCACTCGTTTCCGTCGGTCAATCAGTTTGTTGGAACGATAACTCTCTAACAAAATGAAATATCAGTTTTAGTACTAAGTACATGTATAATGCCTCATGACAGGATGAGACCCATAGGGTTTGGGTGGTATCTCTTTCAGGGAAGGGGCTGAAGAAGGCGTGTCGATAAATTTTGAAAGGCCCAATCGTAATATGATAATTTTTCGTATTTCTTTATTGAGATAATAAAAGAAAATGTACGTGTATATTTCTAGTAAAACGTATAAGGGGTCGAAAGGCTGGGGCTGAAATTGGATCAACTGTTCCAAAAATATATTATATGTCCCTTTCAGGGTTTGTGTAGTCAAAAAATCCAAAAATTAATTTAGTCTTTCATTATTTTTAATTTTAACTAAACGAGAGGTTAAAATGGGCGAGGGTAGTTAAATATTGCAGAGTGTCAATAGTACCGTACGAATTTTTCCAGGCTTTATACTTGTCGTAATAAACAATTTGTAAGCACATAATTTATAGTGAAATATTTTAAGGGTTAAAGGGATGATTAAAGGGGTTGCTTGGTATATATCGTACTTTGTAAGAGTTCTTGAAATCGAGCGATTTGAAAATTAAATTGGCTTTCATTACTTTCAATTTAAGCATGAGAGAGGGGTGAAAGGAGTCGGAGTCGTTAAATATTATATATATATATATATATATATATATATATATATATATATATATATATATATATATATATATATATATATATATATATATATATATATATATATATAACACATGGGCTGAAAAGTCCCGGGCCTAACACATAGATGGCGCTAGTTTTATTGTAGTCACCTTTTTTTTTCAGTTAATACTAACCTTCAAAAGACAGCTGTTAAAATTTCATGATATTCTATTCATTAGTTTGTGAGTTATTGTGCTAAGAGTGACGCTACTTTTGTTATTTTCAAAACAATGGATCAAAAACAATTTCGTGTTTTAATTTTACACTGCTTCTTGATGGGAAAAAATACCGTTCAAGCGAAGCAATGGCTTGAAAAGTGTTATGGGGACTCCGCTCTATCAGAAACAACAATAAAACGTTGGTTTGCTGACTTCAAACGTGGTCGTAGAGACACCGATGATGCAGAACGCAGTGGACGTCCAAATGAGGCGGTAACACCAGAAAACATCAAAAAAATCCATAAAATCGTTTTGAATGATCGAAAAGTGAAGTTGCGTGAGTTAGCTGACATCGTAAAGATATCAAAAGAACGTGTTGGCTTTATATTGCATGAGCATTTGACTATGAGAAAGCTCTGTTCAAAGTGGGTGCCGCGTTTGCTCACTGTTGATCAAAAACAAGAACGTGTTGATGATTCTGAGCAGTGTTTGGCCATGTTTAAACGTAACAAACCGGAATTTTTGCGTCGATATGTGACAATGGATGAAACATGGATCCATCACTTCACTCCGGAATCAAAACGATCGTCATCTGAGTGGACAGCAACTGGTGAACCTCGTCCAAAGCGCCCGAAAGCACAACAATCGGCTGGAAAGGTTATGGCCTCGGTATTTTGGGATGTGCGTGGTGTAATATTCATCGACTATCTTGAGAAAGGAAATACCATCAACAGTGAATATTATATAGCGTTATTGGAGCGTTTGAAGGCCGAAATTGCAAAGAAACGACCGCATATGGCAAAGAAAAAAATTTTTTTTCATCAAGACAACGCACCGTGTCACAAGTCAATCAAAACAATGGCAAAACTACATGAATTGAACTTCGAATTGCTCCCACATCCACCGTATTCGCCAGATTTGGCTCCCAGCGACTACTGGCTGTTCGCAGACCTGAAAAAAAAAAATGCTCGCCGGTAAGAAATTTCGCACGAATGAAGAGGTTATCGCTGAAACTGAGGCCTATTTTGAGGCAAAAGATAAATCGTTCTACAAAAGTGGTATTGAAATGTTAGAGCGGCGCTGGAATGATTGCGTTGCTCTTGATGGAGATTACGTTGATGAATAAAGCTAATTTTGAACCAAAAAAACCGTTTTCTTTGTTAGGCCCGGGACTTTTCAGCCCATGTGTTATATATACGAGTATATATATATATATATATATATATATATATATATATATATATATATATATATATATATATATATATATATATATATATATATATATATATATATATATATATATATATATATATATATATATATATATATATATATATATATATATATATATATATATATATATATATATATATATATATATATATAATAATACTATGAGAATATCCAAGTTTTTTGGTTGATGTGATGAAAAAATTTTTGGCATATTCTTTATAGTAAAACATATAAGGGATTAAAGTAGTAAGAAAGGAGCCCAGAGGGGTTGCTTCATAGATATCTTTTTTTAGGACTGATGGAATCGGGGACTCTGCAAATTAATTTCACTATTTTCAATTTTAACAACAAAAAAAGGTGTTAAAAGAGAGATCCTTTAAGTATTGTTTAATTTCAATAATATTTTGACCATTTTTCCATGTTTTTGGTTGTGACAATGGACAAATTTTTTTATTAATGTCTCACTGGAAAGTAGCTCCTGTGTTAAATGTTGAGTTGTAATGCCTAGATTAAGTTATTATTTGGAAAGAGAAAGTTAGAGTAAATGTTTATTTCAGAGCTGCGTGTTTGCAAGGTAACTAATTTTGTTAAGTAGGAAAAAAATTGTTTTTTTTTTTATAAAAAGATGTTAGAAGGCACGGAAGACTCTAATTTCTTTCTCATTTTAATACTATAAGAAGTAATAAATAATCACTTTGGAACTTACTACAACAAATCGCATCCAGTTGGACTAATGTTTGAAAATCGTCGGAGAATCGATATAATAAAATAATTTATATACAAAAATATTCGCATAAAGATATTGTAACTTTAGCCAAAAGTTACCCTAAACAGGAGATTTTAAGGTACAAAGGGTAATTATGTAGGCCTTTTCGCAACTGACTTGCACAAAATTTTAAATGTTCTCGAAATTGCACAGCTGAAACTTTTTCGTTTGTGTCATAATACGATTTTCCTATCTGGACACATATCTCGAGGCATATTCAAGATTTTAAGCTTATCGTTGACATTATAGAAAATATTAATTTGGGAGCTTTAAGGGTTTGCTTTAATTTCCAGTCACCAAACCTCAACTCCTCCGTAACTGTTTTTAGAATTGCAAAAAAATTCATACTAAATCTAGTATATTTGATAATACAAGGAAACTTTTTAAATGAATAAATTACACAGCCACACAAAAAAAAAAGTTCGTTACCAAGAACTAAAATACATGGATCTAGTGTATTTTTCACCGTTGAATTCGAATCCATAGTTAAAAATAACCGGTCAAGTGCAAATTGAACTTGCACAATGAGTGTTCCGTACGTTGATTGCTTTTAAAATTAAAAATTTTGTTACGGAGGTATAAAGTGATCAGTGACTTCACAAAACACACCTTAAATTAGTTTTCAACAAAGTTTGTTTCCAATCTTTACTGAAAACTGATGACCTTGAATTTTTTTTTTATATATCAGATAAATTACACAGCCCCACAAAAAAAAAAGTGGGGTATACTTTTGATGCGATATATCAGATCCGTAGTATTTTTGCCCGCTGATCACGAATCTGACGTCAGAATATCGCCATCACATCTCAATTTTTTTCTAACCTCAAAAAATAGGTAAAAATTAGTAAAAATTAAGAAAAATATACTCCTAAAAAATTTATTCAAGCTTTTTCATGAATCCAAAGATGTATTAATATGTATTCGGACACGCTAAGCTAATATTCATCGGTTGGATTAAGCCATACAGTTCTGTTTTCTTTCTAACCTCAATAAATCAGACAGATATAGTGCTTCTCGAATGCAAAAACGAATTCAAATTAAAATTCAACCGATCCTTACCAAATTTGGTACACGGGGATTTTTTGGGTCGCTGATCACGAATCTGAGGTTGGATTTGCAAAATTCAAGATGGCAGATGTTTTCGCGCCATTTCACCAGGAGTGAACGATTCTCTTGTTGGCCAAATTTTTTTCTTATAATGATGTTCCTGTGTCTGCTATTCCACAGACATTTATAACAGGGATAAAGTGACTGTTGGCCAAGCAATATTGTTACAATTTTCAGATCTCCACAAATTTTCCAGTTATGATCAGCATATTTTATTTTTATCAAAAGCTGCTTCATTTTTTCATATTGCTCTTCCATAACTGTGGAATGAGCAATCGGAATGGGAGCGTAAACGTTGGTATTATGCAGCAAAACTGCCTTAATGCTCCGTTTAGAAGAATCAATGAACATTCTCCATTCTTCAGGATCGTATGAGTTATTTTGAAATTCATCCATTAGACCTTTTACATCGGTACAATATGAAAGTGACAATTCCTCGTCCATTGTGAAATATTTTCGAAATTCTTCATCTCTGTTTCTGTAATAAGAAATCGTAGCTTCTTGTAGCATTATACTCTACATGAGCCAAGTCACCCACACATGAAGAGCTACGGTCGCTGGATGACGACGGCTGCGGGCCCGCTTTCCCACCCTGACCAACCGCCGATACTGGGTTTCCGAGTCCCTGCATCGTAATTCTCTTTCTTCTACCTGCCATGACGGCATCTAAGCCGTTATCCAGGGACTCTGCCGGCTAGTGGAGTAACACCGTTGCCCACCGTCACCACGTGGAGGTGCCCTAGATGCAGGTAGAAGAATAAAAATCGACCGATGAATTTTCTCGGCGTTCAAAATGGCGCGAAAACATCTGCCATCTTGAATTTTGCAAATCCAACCTCAGATTCGTGATCAGCGACCCAAAAAATCCCCGTGTACCAAATTTGGTAAGGATCGGTTGAATTTTAATTTGAATTCGTTTTTGCATTCGAGAAGCACTATATCTGTCTGATTTATTGAGGTTAGAAAGAAAACAGAACTGTATGGCTCAATCCAACCGATGAATATTAGCTTAGCGTGTCCGAATACATATTAATACATCTTTGGATTCATGAAAAAGCTTGAATCAATTTTTTAGGAGTATATTTTTCTTAATTTTTACTAATTTTTACCTATTTTTTGAGGTTAGAAAAAAGTTGAGATGTGATGGCGATATTCTGACGTCAGATTCGTGATCAGCGGGCAAAAATACTACGGATCTGATATATCGCATCAAAAGTATACCCCACTTTGTTTTTTTTGTGGGGCTGTGTTATTAAAGGTAATGCCCTCGTGATAATTTTCGCTCAATCTAGACCACGTGGATGATATTCCACGTGGTGTAAATTGTGTGTCCACTCGTGTTTTCGCAAGCTTTCAGTTGATACCACACTCGATGATCTAGTAAAAAAAAATTTTTTCACTCCGATTTTTGTCCTTTGCATATGTTATTTAACCAAACCTGCTTTATTTGAATTTTAGGGGTACTTTTCACCCCCTGTAACGGTGGATCTTGGTTTAATTAATAGAAATAGCTTGCTATGGTTTGAATGCTTATTCTCTTCTTTAGACTATATAAATATCTACAATTTTTCACACTTTATTAAAAGTCAATATATTGTTACTAGAGTTTTACCCCATTTCAAGGGACGCCGGACGCTTTTGGCCAAAAAAAAGAATGACAGAATAAATCTTATTTTAAAATACAGATTCGAATTCAGCGGCGAAAAATCTACTTGATCCATCTATTTTGGTTCGTTCTAATGAACTTTTTTTTTCTTTGTGCGGCTGTGTTATTTTTAAATATATTTGATATATATATGTTATCTAAAATATGTTAACTGTATGGTATTTTAAATTATTAGATATTTATCTCAGAGTGGTGTCAGGAAACTATTTATTTTCACTTTATACTATGAGAGGAAAAATACTTTACACTATAAATCAAAATCTACTTACAAATTAAAAAAAAAAAATCCGAGTAAGACAAATTCTAATAAATCGCATTAGCTCTTACGGGAAATCAGTTGTGACCCGCGTAGTGTTACTTTTGTAGAAGAGTTTATTACTGTAGCATACGAAAATAATATTTTGATAAGGACACATTTTATTTATTTCTGTTGTTTCCTGGCAGATGATTTGTTTTGGCTCACTCCGTAGACCGAGACATTTTAATTAAAAGTGGAAAAAAGATTAAAACGTTATGGAAATTGTACAAAGTGTTACATTACATAGGAAGGTAAAAAGAATATGTCAAAATATTATGCCTGTAAAAATGAACTAATCTGTATCTTCCCTTTATCACTTCTTCTTTTCGAAGGTCCATATCCGATATGGACGTAGGTGACCCTCTTACCTTTGCCTGTGGTTCTGGCATTTCTTAAGTGGTCCACAGACAAATGAAACCTACAGTTTAATGCCGATTCCGAATAGCCAAAGTGAGAGGACTTTACTAGGCATGATACTACGGGTGATTTGCCATTGCCTTCTCGAGAGAGGCGACAATAACATTGTAATTTTATTTATTTTTTTTTGTTTTATTTCCCGAGCCGAGAGGTAGATACGATAACCTCTACGCTATGGCCACTAAAAAGAAACAGAAATTAGTAAAAAGTAAGTGCTCCCCAAATAAGTTATTTAAATATCTAAATTTAATTAAACTAAAAAAGAACTTAAAAACATTTCAATATCTGGCGTCTTTGATGAGGCGTAAGAATTTAGAAACCGATAATCAAGACTATCCTTTTAAAACAATTTCGTGGCTTCAAGGATAAACTTAAAATCGCAAACTGTCAGGAGATGTGTGTCTAATAATGAAAATCACAGTATTAGCCAACCGAATATATTACAACTCTAAGCCAAAAAAGCAGACGGGTTGCAAGAAACCCTGCATAAACATCGTTTTAATTTTTTTTCATATCTTGCTCAAAGAAGCTTTTCCTTCATTTACAAGAAATCACACTCACAGCTAGTATAAATATCTGAAGTAAAGAATTTTTTGTTATGCGAATATTTTAATTATTAGTCTTATATTTCGTGGTAGGTTACTTCTTTACGATAATTATAATAAATTCCACAGTCCTACAATAATAAAGATAGTTTCAGTTTGTAAAATATTTAAATTCAAAACGAATTCTTTGTCTGTCTGTATAATTACCCCAACTTAGAAGAGTTTTCTCAAATTGCTATAAGCTTAAAATATCCAAATGCTTTTTTTAGACAGTTCACTATCACTTTTAAATTTGTGGAACAACCACTTTAAATTCACTTTCTCAAAGACACTAATTTTTAAGTAACTTTTGTCTTCAATTTTAGCCTCTTTTGATTAATCAGATTAGATCAGTATGCAGATTTTTACTACAATGAATTAATTTCTATAAAGTTTCGCATGCTTAATATATTAATTTGTCTTAATGAACAAATAAGCATAATTTAATTTTAACGTTGAATGAGGAAGCGGTCTTGATTAGATTATCGCAATAGGAATTGTTGTTCTTTTTATTTATAGAGGCAATGTGGCGTAGCAGTGAAACGTAAAAAAATATATGTCTCGAAAAAGCATAGCTAGTAACAAGAAAACAAGAAATCCTCTAAAAGTTGGTCTAACGTAGTGAAACGTAACATCTTTGTTCGTGCCCGGAACAGATACAAAGAAATTATCGCTGAAACCAAGGAGGCACACAATCAGCGAATTAGAAACAAATGTCTTGCTTGTCCCAACAATTCCAGGTCCTTTTAGTGAGCCGCTAAGACAGTTAGTCAAGTTTCACCACATTCACTATAGCACCACTCACACGACCAGGCAATCCTATTGCAACAACACCAGTTGCGAACCTGTTAGCTGAACTCTTTGCTTCACATTCTACTGTTGATTTCCAAGGAAAAGCACCACCTGCTATTCCCATATTGCAGTCAAGGATGCCCGATATTGTCTTTAGACAGCGTGTCATCAAGCGTATTTTAATGAATCTAGAAAACAAAAAAGCTTCTGGCGTTGACGGAATAGTACTCAAAAACTGCGAAAGAACTAACGCGAGTTTTCTGCAGACTTTTCAACCTATCCTACAGAAAGGGAATATTTTTTTCCTGCTGGAAATGCGCCACAGTTCAGCTGATACACGAAAAAGGCAAGTTAGCGACCATCAATATGGCTTTCGTAAACATAGATCAACAAGAGATCTAACTTATGTAACAGTTGTTTGGAACAACCCAATTGAACACTGTGGAGAAATTTCGTGTGGTTGTTCTTGATATACCCAAGGCATTCGACCATATTTGGCACGATGGATTGTTGACTAAGCTACGCTCTTCTGGCATGTCTGAAAAGTTCTATTTATGGCTCTCAAGTTTCCTCAAAGAGCGTTCTTTACGAATGGCAATCGAGAAGTTTCTTTCTAACACCTTCACTATCAACGCCGATGTACCCCAGTGCCCCATACTGTCTCTCACTCTATTTCTCATTTACATTAACTGCTGGAAAAGACCAGGAATCCAATCTACAGCTTTATAGATTGGATTCTGTTATCTCATTATTCACTTTGAACTTTCGAACATCGGCTACTCATGCAGATATCCGCAGATAGCAGAAGGTCGTCCAATTTAACAAAGACCTGTAAGAAATTCTATCCAAGTAGAATTTAACGCTACAAAAATACAGGCGGCAGTTTTTTCTAAAAAAGTTACCGTTGCTGAATCCGACACACTTATGTCAGGGCACTCCATTCCTCTAACATCGTCACTCAATTTGCTCGGCTTTAATTTGGGAACAAATATGTCTTGGCATGAACATGCTGCAAGCATAGCAAAGAGAGCTTCTCAAAAGCTAGAAATATTATTTCGAACCAGAAAGCTTTACACTCCACAACAACTGTTAATTCTATACAAAGTTCAAATTCGACCAACGATGGAATACTTCTCCCATATATGGGACTCTGCTCCCAACATACACTGCATCTGTTGGATACTATTCAGAAGGGAGCTGTTCGCTTGATTGGTGACCCGGAACTGGCCAGCAGCCTTGATTCATTGTAACATTGAAGAACGGTTGGCGACTTGAGTCTATTCTACAAGTATTTTCTTGGGAAGTGATCGATGGATGTAGCCCGCTTAATTCCTCCCAAAGCAATGCATGCTAGAAATACACGGCGCGCCAATACTTCACATCCGTATGAAGTTCAGCTTGCTACTCCTTGTACAACCCTTTTCAAGCAGTCTTTTATATGGAGATCCTCATCCCTTTGGAATAATTTTCCCGGGACTGTGTTTCCGACCGAGTACCATTTACAGAGAATCGAGACCAACATGAATCGCTTTTTCCGCCCACGTGCCGCTCCCGTAGCAGTTTAAGGATTTTCTTGCAGCACGTATACTAGGCCAATAAAAAAAAGTTTTTTCTTGTCGTGCGCCACCAGAAAAGATTTTTTTTGTCTTGAACTATTATGAGTTTTACAATCTCACAATATAATTCCTCTGGATTTCTTCTGTGTTTATTGAACAAATAATGTTGACGTTTCGCTGTTCATCCAGCTTTCTTCTTTTGGGTTTTTTGGAGAAGTACTCGTAAATGTAGCACGAAACTGATTCTAGACCTCTTGCACAGGCCTTTCATATTAGTGAACTGGAGTAGGGGGTGGATTGTTCCCACATTGGCGAAAGGTAAAGACCAGTATCACGATTACGATTGTGGGAATATTTAGACATCTCAATTTAGATGATCAATCCAGGAGAAATCCGGAAGAATTATACTAGTAAGCTTTGTAACCTGTGGAAGATTCTTATCAAATTAAATGTCCCTTTATGGAGAGGATATTAAATCATAAGAAAGCTGGAAGACCCTCGCTTGAAATTAGTAAAAATCTCCCATCACATCAAGATCCCTTCGGCTTACGGGATTTACAGGCACACAAGCTTCACTCTTCTCAGCGAAAGAATACATAATGCTGGCAAAGAGATCTACCGCCTTAATAACAAATCTCCTTCATCTGGAAATACCGTCTACTTTATCTTTCTTCAACTCGATAATCTGATACAGGAAAGAGTCAGCCACTTATATACCATCTTCCCACAACGGCATATTTAGAAATATCAGAAACTAGCAAGCATAGGTACTTTCCAACATAGTCATCAACATTTTATCACATCCTCTTTCCTAGTCGGAAAAATCAGTCTTATCTAAAAGTCACATTTTCGTATGGGCTTCCCGCAAAATTTCAAGGAAAGAAGTAATTTCTAATATGGAAAGTGTTCTCAACAAAGTTCCTTCACAAGCTGCAAATTAAGTCCGTTTCGAAACAACTATAATTCTCAGAAAGACTGAGCCGCCCGCCAAAATATTTCAAAATCAGAAACTTTGGCATTGAGATATCTCAAGTCGGACCCGAATTAGAAAATTTTGGAAACGAATGCCGGTCATTCTATTTTTATTATGGGTCCAGGGGATTATTGTAACAAAATTCAAGAAATACTATCCGGCAGCTCATATCGACCCCTGAAGAAAGATCAAACACTTTCACTAGAACGCTCAATTAAAGCAGCAATTAAGATAGCGTCACTAGACTTCAAAATTCTATCCATCTATGGGCTTCCGAAGGTTTATAAATCAAAAAACCCTCTTCGCCCAATTGTTAGTGCGGTTGGCACTCTAATATCCGTGACTTATTTCCTACACAATGGTGAAATATATGCACAAATCTCCTTTTGCTCCAGTTATGGCAAACATATTTATGGAGCACTTCGAAAAACAAGCCATCGACACTTTTTATCTGAAACCAAAACTGTGGAAATGTTAGGTACCCAAAAACACTTGCTATCACGTTATGTTACAAGAAGTTTTATTTTTCCCTTCAAGATTGCTGGTAAATTCTGGGTCTCTAATCAGACGAATAGCTCTCCTTTAAGTAGAATCCAACAAATGCAATGTATGTTTGGAAGCAGAACTTCAAATATTCGAGTAGTATTCCATCTTTGGTTAAATTTAAGCTATGTACAAAATTCACAGTTATTGTGGAGTGTAAAGCTTTCTAGTTTCAAAGAATATTTCCAGCTTTTGAGAAGCTCTCTTTATTATGCATGCAACATAACCAAGCCAAGTTATATTTTCCCCCGAGTTAACATCCAGCTAATTGAGTGACAATGCTGGAGGAATGGAGTGTCCTGATATAACTATGTCGGATTCAGCAAAGTTAACTTTTTTAGAAAATGGTATTAGAAAGAAATCCGTCGACTGCCATTTCTAAAGAATGCTCTCTAAGAAAATACGAGAGCTATAAACAAAAATTTTCAGACTTATCATAAGAGGGTAACTTAGACAACAATCCGTGATGCTAAACACGGTCGAATGACTTGGATATCTCAAGTGCAATCCTTCAAAATTCTCCAAAGTGTTCAATTGCGTGCTGCATAAGTTAGATGTTAATCTTTACTTACGACAGCCGTATTGATGGTCACTAATAATATTTAATCACATATTTTAGAAGATACAGATTGATAGCCCTTTCCATCATTTTCGATATTATTGAACGCACTGCAATTAGTCGGTTGTTATTTGGCAAGGTCTTTTTACTTTTTTGGCTATCGGCGGAACTGTAGCGCATTTCCAACAGTAAGGAAATATTCCCTTTCTCTAGGATAAGTTGCTGCTTGAAGACAATATCGGGCATCGTGGTATTTTTCCTTGGAAATCGACAGTGGAACGTGAAGTAAAAAGTTCAGCAAACAAGTTGGATTTCTCAACTGGTGCTGTAGTGCCTTAGCAACTGACCAAAAGACCTTGAATTGTTATGACAGGCAAGAAGTTTGTTTTTAATTGTTTGATTGTGTACTTCCTCAGTTTCAT
This sequence comes from Pachyrhynchus sulphureomaculatus, assembly GCA_019049505.1. Lineage (NCBI taxonomy): Eukaryota > Metazoa > Arthropoda > Insecta > Coleoptera > Curculionidae > Pachyrhynchus > Pachyrhynchus sulphureomaculatus. The sequence goes on from CM032451.1 coordinate 31,637,109, forward strand.
CGATAATTTCTTTGTATCTGTTCTGGGTACGAACAAAAATGTAACGATTTATAACTTTAGGGGTTTCACACCATTGTCGGTAGGCAAGATATTTAGAGACAACAGCTTCTTTGCATTTTTGGTCGAACCAATATTTGCTGTTAGAAGGACATTTCTTCGATAAAGGGATGTAAGCTTCTATACCAGCTAAAATGTCATCGAAAACCTCCTTAGCGCAGTCCGAGGGGTAGTCGGATCTAAAACAAACGTCTAACAAAGGTAAAATTCCATAATATTTCATGAGTTCTTCTCATTTAGCAGATTTTTAGTGTTAAATATCGTTCAGTTTAGGCGCCTCTTTGTCACTAGTCGGTAGAGAACTCGATATCGAAAGCAGTTTATAGTCGGAAATACCTGGATTGTTGGATAAAAACAGACCATTTAACTCAACTTACCTTAGTTCAAAAATTGGAAATTTTTGAGATACAGGGTGTCAAAGTTATACTTTTATTTTAGTTTTTCTTAAGGAGCTTTCTTAATAATTGTACTATTTGCACGAGATTCGGTGCTTATTGGTTTTTTTGAGATGGGAAATCGAAATGAGCTCACAGTTTTATTGTAAATTATAGGGGGCGCCACGTATTGCACTGTGTATACTTTTAAATTATCATAACTTTTTTATACCACACAGCACGATCTTTTTATTTAAATATTCATATTTTCGGCCTTTTCCTGTTTAAAAAAGCTCTCTTGGTACATGTTGCTCCCAGCAAACAGTTTTTGAGATAATGGGATGTTTGTTTGCATTTTTTAATTCCATTATCACATTCGCAAATGCTTTCCTTCACCTTTCATCCAGGCTTAGGACAGGTCCAGAAGAATAGTCTTTGAAATTTGGAGCCTGCTTAAAGGCAAATACGCTAAAAACAATAAATTTAAAGATCAACAGCCAACAACAGTAAGAATGTAAAAACCAACTGGCTAAGGACATAAAAGATTACCATTACCCACAAACTGATAAATTCGAAAAAAGTTGAACCGCTCAATTGAGGAGGTATTGGTTGCACAATAAATGTTTAGTATGGCCGCCACCTTCGTTAATGCAAAAATTAAAAAGTCGCAGGAAATTGAAATGTGCTCTTCGTAAAGTGTCAGCAGAATCCTATTCCACAATTGCTCAATGTTGTCGATTTAAACTTGATAAACTTTCAATTACAATGCACCCCAAAGGAAAAAATCGCATGGATTTAAGTCTGGGGAACAAGGTAATCAGTGAATAGGAGCATCTTTACCTCTTCCGATCCAATTATCTGGGTAACTTTGGTTCAAAAAAATTCTGACATTATGCGCAAAATGGGGTGGTGCACCATCGTACATGAAAAACATGTCGCAACGTAAATTAATGGGTAAGTTTTCTAATAATTCAGGAATAGTTTTACGGATGAAATTCAAGTAAATGTCCCCATCAAGTCGATTTGGTAATCTAAACAGCCCGATCAAGCAGTTCGCAACAAATCCCATCCAGACATTAATACTGAATTCGCGTTGAAACTGTCTTTGTTGCACATAATGTGGGTTTTCTTCAGCGTAAACATGATTATTATGCATATTTGCTAGACCACGTCGAGGGAAGCGTGCTTCGTCTGTAAACAGGATTTTAGTGTGAAAAGCTCGAACAGTCGCTATGCGTGCTCGAATAATTTGTGAAAAATGCAAACGGTATCCAAGACCTGGAGGTAAGAGTTCCTGGATGAACTGTATATGAAAGGGGTGAATAATTTGTTGTCTAATGATCCGGTTAGTTGTAATTTTTGATATTCCCGTTTGACGTTCAGTTAAACAAGTGCTAATTTCAGGATTATCGTGTACAATTTCAAGGATTTCCTGTTCAACATCGAGTGCCTCAGCTTGTGAAGGCGGCCCAGCATTATTCCTGATCGACTTAAGTTGTCCAATTTCTCGAAGTCGCCTGTCAATATTGGCAAAAGTCTGATGGTTAGGAGTCCGACGATTCGGAAATCTTTTGTGATATACGCGAGCCCTTTTGCGACCGTTGCCGTTACAAAAACCAAACACTAAAATCAAATCAGTTTACTCACCAAAAGTGTACTCTGTGTGTACTAATGTGTATTAATAATATAGATTTAAAACCCTGTTGAGCTTGAGAAGGGACTAATTCTCGTTAATACTCGTAAAACTTGTTTGATATCTGTCAAAAATTACTTTCTATCGGTATTACTACAAGCCAGTGAAGTCATAGAATATACGATATCTTATATCATTGCTAGAGTGATTTTTGAGCGTTGCCAAGTCACTATACAATGTGAAGAAACGTGTGAAGGAACGCATTTGCAAATTTGACAATGGAATTAAAAATGGAAACAAACATCCCACTATCGCAGAAACTGTTGCTCGATGCAACATTTACCGAGAGAGCTTCTTTAGACAGGAGAAGGCGGAAAATACGAATATTTCATTAAAAATATCATACAGCGTGGTGTAAAAAGTTATGACAATTTAAAAATACACACAGTGCAATAACTGGCGCCCCCTACAATTTACAACAAAACTGTGAGCTGATTTCGATTTCTCATATCAGAAAACCCCTTAGAACCGAATCTTGTACAAATAGTACATTTATTAAGAAAGCTACTTGAAAAGAACTAAAATAAAAGTATAAATTTGACACTCAGTGTCTGAAAATTTACAAATTTTTGAACTAAGGTAAGTTGGGTTAAATGGTGATGATTTCATCCATATCATATATATATATATATATATATATATATATATATATATATATATATATATATATATATATACATATGTATATATATATATATATATATGTATGTATATATATATATATATATATATATATATATATATATATATATATATATATATATATGTACATATATATATATATATATATATATATATATATACATATATATATATATATATATATATATATACATATATATATATATATATATATATATATATATATATATATATATATATATATATATATATATATATATATATATATATATATATATATATATATATATATATATATATACATATATATATATATATATATATACATATATATATATATATATATATATATATATATATATATATATATATATATATATATTCTGTGCTTTTCTTTTGTTTCTTAGGATTTTGGTTAAACTTATTAAAACAACTTATCTTATTTTGTTTAGTCTTTACTGACGTTTTACCCATTTTTTCTTGGATATATATATATATATATATATATATATATATATATATATATATATATATATATATATATATATATGTCTGTCCGTTAGTGCGCCTATCACTGAAGAACCACTTATCCGATTTACGTACTTTTTTTTTTAAAACATACATATGTTCTCTGGCCAGGTTATAGGCTATATTTTATTGCGATAGGTAGCATAAGGAATGAGCAGTGACGTAAAATAGCGAATGATGTCGGAAATAAGTATGCCGCTAGCGCGTGCCTTTGCAATACACAGCCTAAACCATTAAATATGGAACAATGTTATGTAGCAAAGAATATCCGTAATCTATAATCTATAATATATATAAAATGCAATGTCTCTCTGTCTGTTTGTCTGTCCATTAGTGCGTTTATCACGCGGGAACAACTTATCCAATTTACCTGTCTTTTTTTAAATTCATACATATATTCTTTGGCCAGGTTATATAATAATAATAATAATAATCTATATCTATAATATATATAAAATGCAATGTTTGTCTGTCTGTCCGTTAATGCGCTTATCCCTCGAGAACCACTTATCCGATTTACGTGATTTTTTAAATTCATACATATATTCTCTGACCAGGTTATAGGTATATATTTTATTACATCTATAATATATATAAAATGCAACGTATCTCTGTCTGTCCGTTAGTGCGCTTATCACTGGAGAACCACTTATCCTATTTTCGCACTTTTTTTTTTTAAACCATACATATGTTCTCCGGCCAGGTTATAGGCTATATTTTATTACGATAGGTAGCATAAGGAATGAGCAGTGACAATAATAGTAAATGAAGTCGGACAAAGTTTGCCGCTAGCACGTTCTCTTGCAATACACAGTCCAAACCATTAAATATGGAACAATATTATGTAGCAGAGAATATCTATAATATATATAAAATGCAATGTCTCTCTGTCTGTCTGGCTGTCTGTCCGTCCGTTAGAACCACTTATCCGATTTACGTGCCTTTTTTTTAAACATACGTATGTTCACTGGCCAGGTTATAGGATATATTTTATTAGGTGACATAAGAAATAAGCAGTGACGACAATAGTGAATCAAGTCGGAGAAAAGTTTGCCGCTAGCGCGTTCTCTTGTAATACACTCCCTAAAGCACTAAATATGGAACAATATCATGTAGCAAAGAATACAATATATATAAATGCAACGTCTCTCTGTCTGTCTGTCTGTCCGTTAGTGCGCTTATCACTCGAGAACCACTTATCCGAGTTTTTATAAATTTATACATATGTTCTATATAATTCGATATAAGCCCTAATAATGGGAGATAAGGTGAGATAATGAGAGATTAGGAGAAATAATGGGAGATAAGTCGAGATAAGCCTCGATAATGGGAGATAAGGTGAGATAATGAGAGATAAGTATAAATAATAGGAGATAAGGAGAGATAATGAGGGATAAGCAGAGATATGTCTAGATAATGAGAGTTATGGTGAGGTAATGGGAGATAAGGAGAAATAATGGGAGATAAGGTGAGATAATGGGAGATAAGTATAAATAATAGGAGATAAGGAGAGATAATGAGGGATAAGCAGAGATAAGTCTAGATAATGAGAGTTATGGTGAGATAATGGGAAACAAGGAGAAATAATGGGAGATAAGTCGAGATAAGCCTAGATAATGGGAAATAAGGTCAGATAATGGGAGATAAGCAGAGATAAGTCTAGATAATGGGAGTTATGGTGAGATAATGGGAGATAAGGAGAAATAATGGGAGATAAGGAGAAATAATGGGAGATAAGTCGAGATATGCCTAGATAATGAGAAATAAGATGAGATAATGGGAGATAAAGAGAAATAATGGGAGATAAGGAGAAATAATGGGAGATGAGCAGAGATAAGTCTAGATAATGGAAATTATGTAGAGATAATGGGAGAGAAGGAGAAATATTGGGAGATAAGGAGAAATAATGGGAGATATTTTATTACGTTGGGTAACATAAGGAATAAGCAGTGATGATAGTAGTGAATCAAGTCCACGTGAGCGGAGCCGCGGGCCCGGCTAGTATATATATATATATATATATATATATATATATATATATATATATATATATATATATATATATATATATATAATGAAAATAATTTTTTGAAAACGTTTCTTTATATATTCTCTTGGTTGTAAACATCTGTTTGTGCTTATTTTTTTATTTTATATTTGAAATACCTGCAAAATAAAATAAAACATTTTATGAACATACAACATAACAACTAACTAAACGTTGCATACAACATAACAACTAACTAAATTTATTTTTATTTTACATAACTTCCACATTTTTTAATTTTGTAGGCAATCCAAATAAAAAATAAACGTTGATAAAACTTAACGCAATTGGCGAAACTTCATTAAAATCGTGTTTTATAACATAAAAATAACTACAAACCTATGCCTATGAATAAACAACCAAAAAAATGGAGAAATTTAAGTGTAATAGATACTTCAAGTAAATGGCGATTTTGAAAAGAAAAACAATTGACTTCCAATTTCACAGCAAATATTTTATTTTTATTTGAAATTAATTTTTATTTTTATAATATTTTTCAATTTTATTAATTTCTATGGAGAAATTTAGATAACTTTCATGGTTTTAGATATAACAACCTACAATTAAATTTAGAAAGTTAGTAATGTAGGTATTCATAGGCAATTTCTCGTCATATAACCGATTTTTTTTTTTTAAATCGACCTTCAACTAATACATTCCTAAATTGATCATTAATCACTTATACTAGGGACACCTGAAATCTAGAATCTATTCCTAACGTAGTTTTTATAAGTGTACCATGGTTTCAACAATTTAATGGATAATATTGTATTGTTGCTAGTTAATATAATTTTATAGGTTTCAATTCACTTGTCGTGGCTTACTTCTAAAAGTTATTGGCATTAAGAAGGGTTTTTTTCGATATCAGATGATTATGTGGTATATAAGAGTGGTACATTTTTTATTAAAGACAAAAAACTGCCTTTAGATAGTAACACTGTCGATCTTCTAAACCGTTTTAACGTAACAATTGTTTAGTTTGGAGTTCAGGCAATATAAAATTGTAAAATTTTCAGAGACCACCATGTTAAGTGTATTGGTGGCCCATGCCACCGTGGCGTAGTAACTTGCTGCGGTGCAGAAGGTCTCGCGTTCAATCCTGGCACGTCGATATACCTTATTTATTAATTTATTTAAGTATATTTGGCCTGACCACGTACATAGGAAGCAGTTGCTTGCAGAAATGCAATAACGTCCGGGGCAGCACTATCGCGATGTCTAAAAGGTGCTGTGAAATACAGAAATATATGTTTCGGCACTTGGACAACGTTGACGGGTATTACGATATCCCCGTCGATATCCTCCGGATATGAAAAAGGGTAAAATCCCTACTCAGACGGGGAGGTGAACAATAAAAAAATACTGATATTTGACATAGGAATTGGTACATATAGGTTATCCAGCATTTTCTGTATAACATATATAATTCATAACATATATAATTCAAAATATATATAAATATATATATATATATATATATATATATATATATATATATATATATATATATATAGATATATATATATATATATGTGGTATTTCATTTAAACTAAAAATTGTCAAGTTTCCCGTGAAACCGGAATTGACTTTCAGGTATTTTCCTATTTAAACTAGACATCTAAAGTCCGTTTGTTTTGAGTTGATAGCACACAACATGAGTTATAAACATTAAAGTGTCATAAACCCTAAGCGTCCGAAATTTCTCTACCAATTATTTGCAGTTTTAGTTTTAATAACCTTTATTTTCTATCTCTATACAATAGTGCGACTTTTTTCTAAAAAATATTTTATTACATGCCTTCTAAACTTTACAATAAGCTATAAAAATTAACGCATTTCAAAGTTTATTTTAATGAGTAAATGATGAAACTAAAAATTTTATTTGTATAAAAAAGGCCTAAACGACTACAATTAACAATTCTTAAGAACTAGACATCAACAGCCAACAAGCCAAGTCCGTGAAATTGTGGAAACCTATGCCAACATGACGGGAGTTGAATCAGCAACTATTTATATATTTCTAAAAGAAAGAAAACGCGGTCCTTGCAACGAACCTCAGAATCACAAAGGAAAGGAGGCCTTAGAGATTGATGAAGACTTTAAAAACTCAATAAGAAGAAAAGTACACCATTTTTTTTATTAAGAAAGAAATACCTACACTACATAAAGTGTTGAAAGAAATCAGAGAAGACCGGGAACTATCAGATTTAGAAAAATGGAAAAATCTTTCATAACCTGAATTTTCGTTGGGAAAAACACAATAGAAAATCTGTTTTTATCAACACAACAGAAATAATTTGTTGTAGAAGAGAATATCTTGGAGCCGAAGAAAGAAATATTTTTTATTTAGATGAGACTTGGATTAATGAGGAATAAACAGTGAAAAAATTCTGGATTGACAAAAACATTAAAAGTGCCAAACAAGCTTTTATGAAAGGTTGGTCAACTGGATTACAACCCTCTTCAGGAAAAGGTCGCAAGCTAATTATAGCACATATTGGTAGTGAAAACGGATTTCTCGACGGTGGCTTATTGGAATTCGAATCAAAGTCAACTAAAGATTACCATGAGATGACGGCCGATGTTTTTGAGAGGTACTTCCAACAAATGATTGAATGTATACCAGCAGAATCAGTTATAGTATTAGACAATTCCCCATACCATTTTCGATTATTAGAACGACTCCCGACAAATTCATGGAAGAAAGCGGATATTCTTCAGTGGGTAAGAGTCAAAAATCTCAAACATAAAGATGGTATGTTAAAAACCGGACTTCTCAAAACTGCGAAACAAAATAAGGCACAGTTCAAGAAATATGCAATCGATGAGATGACAAAGGAACGGAATATCACAGTGTTTAGATTACCTCCATATCATTGCGGATTGAATCCCATAGAGCTAATTTGGGCACAAATGAAAGGTTTCGTTGCAAGGGAAAACACCACGTTTAAACTTCAAGGCGTAAGGCAATTATTACTCGCCGGAATAGACAAGATCAAAAAGGATAATTGGAAAAACACCATTCGACATGTTATAGAAGAACAAAATAAAATGTGGAAACTTGACGAATACATGGAAGAAACTGTGGAAATAGAACTCTTAATTATAAAGTTAAGAGAGGTCGAGTCTTCAGATTTTGAAGATGACGATCGTTATACATATATCGTGAATTGTGAATTTGTACATATACATAGAACTATAGTTTAAAAATTTTTTTGACAATAAATCTTATATTTCTGTAAGTTTATTTTTAAGATAATTTAATTTATTAAACACTAAAAGCAGGTAACACTCGGACGGCTATGCTATCGATGAACCCTCATTTAGATTTTATGACTCCATTGTATAGCAGAGGTTTTCTGCCTAAAATGGGGTGAACCTTTAAAAATAATTCAAAACAGGTAGCAAAATCCAGTAATATGCCTAAGAAATCCCCTTTTTTTGGCCACACTCAACACGTATTTACATCTACGGTGAGAGAATTCTCTATGAACTCCAAATAAATACACTATACTAAAACTATCCTATTATTTTAAATTTCATTTTACTATCTAAGACAATTTAAATATAGCACCATGAATAGTAACTTCTGGGCAACCTGGTATGCTGTGTTACAATTGAGGACTAACTTTTGATATTATTTTGCCGTGACTCGTCAGTTCTCTTTAGATTACTTCATATTAATTTAATGATATATTTAAATAATCTTCTAATAAACATTTACAGTGATATCTAAATTAAAATAGTTTATCTTATTATGGTCTAAATAATCGTAATAAATATAGCATTAAAACAACACATAGGACAGCTTTTTTCTTTTCAAATACTGTAGAAACACGCGTTCTAATATTTTCAGCTCGTCTACTTACTTTATTATTTTATTTAAAATAATTTATTTATAGTTTACGTAATGGTGAGCAAAAACAGATTTTAAGTTCTATACTGTTATCAAAATAATTATGTTAGGTGTATTGCACTTTACTCGTCATTAATTACAAGTAAACATCGGGTAATGATAATAAAAACACTCAAAGATAAGCTGATAATATGTGGCTGAGTTTGTTAAAATTATAAAAATGTTGAACGTCTCCTAACTGTTTGTAAAAATATTATGCCGGTAAAATAAGATTTTTTTGTGAAAAGTTGTTATTTTTATGTGAATTAGCCTGTAAGTATGTTAAAGATACAGGGTGTTTGGTTTTTTTAGTCAGCTTTTTTAGTCAGTTTTTTTTTTTTCCATTATTTATTGATAAAAAGGTATACGGTTTTCACAGTTTTGATTTAGAATTGATGTGATTTTAAATAGAATTCAGTGAAGCAATTAAATTTCTCTGCGTGTTTAATCTTCCGTAGCAACTATGATAGGATGGAAAGTACTATTAAAAAAAGTTAGAGCAGAACATTAATTAAAACTTTTAATTCACAGTTTTGATTTTATCTAATAAATTTGCATGTATATAAGTTCACATTTTTGCCAGTTTTATTTTATTAAATATATACCTAGTAGATTCAGAAACAAAAAATTTACTTTTAGATTTATTGTTCGAACAACTGTACGTATTTTATGGAGCATTTGATCGTAAAAGTAAAAAATGTTCCAGATATCTTGAAAGAAAATCTTAACTTACTGAAAATATTTTCTTTTGTTCTTGTTTCACAAGAAACCATAATGAATATTTGAAAAAATATTAAAAGTAAATTTTATACTGTGTTAAATTCAATATTACCTTAATTTTCTCGTGCTAACCTCAAATTTTGCATCCATTAACATATATTATAAACTGCTGCATTGAAAATTGTTATTTTTCTCTAAAGTAGATGTAAGCTAATATAACTCCACTAACGAAAATAGAGAAATATACTGCCTAAACTAAGCGTAGGTTTGAGTTTTGTACTTCTGGATTCGTCCATTATTTGCCATATGCAAGTCAGTTAGGCCCATAGATATAATCGCATATATTTACAATGATAATGCCAAAGATTGGGAAAGTATTTTTTAAATTTTTCGATATAAATATTATTTGAAAATTTTCGATGCTGAACATCACACTTTTAACTGAGCATTGACATATTTTTAGTGCTGCGTACGGAACACTTATAAGGTCACTTCGATGTCTGCCTGTCCGTCTGTCAAGTCACACAAGATTTTCTCCGAAACTATTTGACATAGAAAGTTGAAATTTGGCACTAATATAGGAATTGAAGGTCTCATCGGAGTAGCGTAGTTTTGAAAGTTAAATTTTAACTTAAGGACCCTAAATCGGAGGTGAAAAATTTTTTTTTTTACCAGGTCATCGAGTGGGGTGTCAAATGAAAGCTTGTAAAAACACTACTTCAAGCATATATGTAACGTAATACTTGCGCACAGTTTTTTTTCTATCATTTTTAAGAAATTGCTAAAAATCGCTGCCCCCTTCCTTTATCTCGAAAAGTACTGATAAAAAAAATTTGAAAAAAATCTGGAATATTCTCAACAGGGTGTAGATTAAACGAAAATTATTACGAGTGCATTACCTTAATAATTTATCTGGTATATAAAAAACAAAAATTTCAAGGTCATCAGTTTTCAGTAACGTTTGGAAAAACTTTATTGAAAACTCATTTGGGGTATGTTTTGTGATGATTTTATATACCTACATAACAAAAATTTTTGTTTTAAGGGGTCACATATACCTGGGCGCTGCAAAAAGTATGTATATTTAAAAAAATAATATTTTGAAGGTTATTAAGTGAATGATACAAAAGAATGGCGGTTATATATTTTCATTGTACTTTAAATTATAAGATTTTTTTTTTTTAATATGTTTTAAATGTTAACATTATTTGTTATCAGGTTAAATAGAGCACTGATGAAAATAATGTCTGCAGGATAACTTCACAAAAAATAATTCTGCAAAAATAAAAATTAATCTTGTAAAATAATGTAGTAGCTAAAAATTGTCGACGGAGTTTTTTTTCTTCAAATATAAAAAATGTGTTTCAAAACTTCAGTATGCAATTTTCGGCCTAAAAATGTATGTCTAATTATTTATAATTATTTTTTATTATTAGAAAAACTAAAAAAACCTCTCGACATTTTGTAAAAAAAGTAATTATTAAGCCTTAACAAAAAAAAAGCTAAAAAATATTAAAAATTAACTGAGAAACATTGCAGAGAGTGCATTGAGACCTTTCCCAATCCGACGCCAGGTCACATTTAATGCTCTAACTTTGTAATGGAATGGATTTTTCAAAAAAATTTAAAAATAATTTTTAGTAGTATAGAGAATAAAAATCTGTAAAAAAAATGAATTTTTGAAAATTACAGGTGTACGTAACCCCTTAAAAGCAAACATACGGAACACTAATTGCGCAAGTCTGAGTTGCACATGGTCGGTTATTTTGTCTTAATTTATGGTCAAGAACGAGACTCAAGAGTTTTTTCTGAATTTTTATGCGATATATTATTTTAATTAAAAATTTCTCTTTTTTTTTCTAAGATGAATGTTACCTACTATTAATTCTTATTCATTTCAAGCAGTTTTCACAATTTTCTGTATACCTTTTCAAAGGCCTCAACATCGCCTACATAATGTATCTATATAGGTGGCTGTATTCGGGGTAAATTTGCTAATTTTATGTAGTTGTAATCGGCATAGGATAGAAGCAGAAGTCAACCTTATCCACAAGAAAGGAGATATAACAAAACTTAGTAGCTATAGGCCTATAAATTGGCCGCCTTAAATGTATAAATTTTTTACAAAAATATTAACCAACAGATTGACGTCAAACATAGATTATCAAAAGCCTCGTGGGTTTCGCTAGGGTTGTAGTACTATGGATCATTTACACCTAGTCAGTAACCTAATAGAAAAATGTCATGAATAAAACTTAAATCTCCACATGGCCTTCACCAACTATGAAAAGGCCTTTGACACCATCGTGATGTGGGCGGTACTAAACTCAATGACAAAATGTTGTATAGACAGTAGATAAACAAAATTAATAGAAAACATGTATTTATAGGCAATAATGCATATGTTCCTATGGGAAAAAACATCTCCAATTCCAATAAAGAGAGGTGTAAGGCAAGGCGACACTATCTTTCTCAGATTATTTATATTATCTTCTGAAAAGATTCGCAAAGAAATGAACTGGTCATGTAAAGGCATAACTCCAAGGAAGAATATCTTTACCACCTTCGCCGACGATATTCTTCCAATAAGGAGTGCCCCTGCGGAACTACAAGAGATGATTACGGAACTAGGCCACCACTCCAAATTAGTAGAATTACCAAGCAATATGAACAAAATAAAGATCATGACGAATACAGATACACACATGAATATAACTCTCAAAGGCCAAAAACTAGAAAAAGTTGAACATTATAGATACTTAGGATAGAAAATCACTACAAATAAAGACCGCCTAACGAATCTAAATGTTTTGGACAGCATTTAGCAACTTAAATGACAGCCTTATATTAGAAGAACCCAACACTTTAAAAAGAATACTATACGATCAGTTTCTTCTCCCTGTATTCTCCTGCGGAGTTGAGACATGGAGGCTCAAAAAAATATGATCAAAGATTGGCCAGAAGAAAGCGAGCGCATGAACTTTGGGTATTAAATTAACGGACTGAAAACGCAACGAATGAATCCGACAACAAATTTAGGTCGTGAACGTTTTAGAAATGGTGGCTGAAATAAAATGAAGGTGGACTGGACACGTGGCCCGTAGAACAGATGCCAAATGGACGAGAATAATTTTGGACTAAAGACCAAGACTTAGATAAGGATGTACAGGGTGAGTCAACGATAGAGTAAAGTTTGTTATTTCATTTGTTTCGGGAATGACGAAAAAATGTTAAATACGATAGTTTCAGGGAATGTAAAGGTGCGTAGTTTAAAATTATTTTTGAGTATACAGGGTACTTCAAAAAAGTGTGGCCGATAAAACACATGTCTTTTTTTAAATGGAACATCCTATTTTCTAATTTATTTTAAAATTCTGCGTAAAATTTTATACCTTTTTTTATTAATAATGTTATATACCTAAACTAGTAGTTTTTCTAATATTTCAATTTTCTTAAAAAAATACTAGTTTTCAGTTTTGTCAAAAATTGCCAGTAGCGTCATTGTTTCTAAAGGTGGAATACTCATAATTGGTACGAGCTTTCTATAGAGATGAAAAAAAAGATATGTGGAAAGAAATTTGAGTTTGATGCTACAGGGTGTTCAAAATAAATTTATACATTTCGACTATTTTAAATTGAAAAATCTCAAATTTTTTAAATGACACACCCTGTATATTGTTATTTTTTCTGATAGATTTTACAAAACCCTCCAACTTTTATTAAGTATGTCATATACCTATTTCTAAAAGTTTTCGATTTATTTTGAATTTTTCCCGTCTACTTGAATACAAATGTTTATCGTTTTACTATACTTTCCTTCACTTTCCTAAGCATAAAGGGCGTTATTGTCCTGCACGCATCCCGTGTCCTATTTTCCATATCTACTGGTGTTGCAGGGGGATTCACATAAACACGATCTTTAGCCCCACAAAAAGAAATCTAAATTTGTTAAGTCACATGATCGAGGGGGCCACTGAATGAATCCATCCCTACCGATCCATTTTTGTGGATAACGATCGTTTAAAAATTTTCGAACTTCCCGGTGGTAATGAGCAGGAGCTTCCCCTTGTTGAATCCACATTTGTTCTCTTTCAAAGTTATTAACTTTTTCAAGACGTCGGGGTAATTCGTTTTGCAAAAAATTTAGATATCTAGGCCCATCCCATCCGCGGTTCTCGAAAAAAATATGAACCAATAATTCGAAAATATAGTATTCCACACCATACATTATGCGACCTACGGTTTTGGTTTTGAACTTCCCGGACTCCAAATGGATTAACTGTTGAATAATAATGCATGTTATGGCTCCATTACTGCTAAAAATAGCTTCATCAGATAACATTATTTTGGATAAATAATAATTTTGATCGATCGGCCTCTATTGTTCCATTCATGGTGGTACAAAAGTTTACTTGTCGTTCAAAATCACGGTCTTGAAGTTCTTAGTGTAGTTCCATATTAGCCGTAGATTGGGATGTGTCAGATAAGTCAGCTAGTTGACGGCTGCTGACCTGGGAATTATCTTCGACATGAAGTAAAATCTTCATTTCTTTTTCCTCATAACATTCTGGTTTTCTACTTTTCGTTTCGTATACTCAACGCTACCACTACCATCAAACCGTTCCATTAAGCACTGAAAAGATTTTCTGAATGGTATACGTCTATTAGGGTACTTCGCTCCGTAAAGCCTTACTGCCAAAAGACAATTTTTTCCCGCCTCGCCCAGTATATAAACCATATCAGTTAATTCATTTTTAGGAAAATCCATCACTATTACCTTCATACCTCACTTGCTACAACAAATTAAACTATTTTTACTTGCTTAATAGACATGTCAAAATTTGACAGTGCCTACATTTTTGTTTTGTCTTGGCAACTATGATGTCATACCAATTATGAGTATTCCACCTTCAGAAACAATGGCAATTTTTTACAAAACTGAAAACTAGTATTTTTAAAAAAAAAAATGAAATATTATAAAAACTACTAGGTTTAGGTATATAACATTATTAATAAAAAAGTTATAAAATTTTACGCAAAATTTAAAAATAAATTATAAAATAGGACGTTCCATTTAAAAAAACATATGTTATATCGGCCACACTTTTTTAAAGTACCTGTATACTCAAAAATAATTTTAAACTCTGTACCTTAACACTCCCAAAAACTATTGTATTTATCATTTTTTCGTCATTCCCGAAACAAATGAGATACCATCAAGAAAAGGGCAGGAACTCAGTGGATGAGAAAAGCACAGAACAGATGGCAATGGCATGAAAAGGGAAAAGCCTATATCCAGCAGTGTATTGATATGTGTATAGGCAGATCGTGATCGTAAATCGGCATAAGGCATTTTATGAATTTTTCAATTGAGTTGAAACAGTTTCATTATTATTATTATAATTCGTGACTTTTGAGAGTTTACCTATGTGTGTTTCATAATAGTATGACGCGGCATAATCAAATATACTTAAATAACACAATTTAATTCCTACTTTGGATAGCGGCACCATATAAGATACTAAAACGTCAAATTCTCATTTACACAAAATAAGTTAATGTGAAACAAGTAACTTAATTTTTTTTTAGTGTTTTTAGTAGTCAGCGATAAATTTAAAATGAACAGAGTCAATTACAAATAGGTTTGTTTCTAGAAAACTTTGAAAAAAGAATACAAATAAGTTAATAATAATATTGTTTAAATTATCTAATAATAGTAGGGGAAATTCGATGGCTAAATTTATGTAAGTAAAACTTTGTTTTGTTTAATTTACAGAGTATCATCATGTATATGGACCTCCTTGCCGGAGCCTTAGTGCTCTTTTTAACTTATGTATTTATTCAAAACAAGAAAGATCCGAAAAAGATTTTTGGTGTATATAGTCAACCCGGAAAAAAATGGTATTTTTTAAAGTACCCAGCTATTTTAACCATGATTTTCTTAAGAAGAATAAAGTACTTTATATCTGGAAAAGAAGGAATGTTTGATGTTAAAGAGATGGATCAACGTCAACCTTTATCGGACCACCCACTAGTAAGTAAAGCTACAAGTTATGAAACTACAGTCTGTCAAGTACGAACGTGCCCGCGATAATTCATTTTTGGTAGATACGATTCTAACGATTCAACACAAAATCGGCAGAGGCAACCTTTGTCTACTACCCATTTTAGTAAAAGTATTAGTCGATTCCAAACTTTCGTCGAAATCACGTAAAACCCAAAATGAGTCACTTGTTTGCGTGTTGGGTTGAGGCAGTCTTTCTTTATTCCCATCCAAAGGGGCATAAATGACATATTTCGCGGGCGCTAAATATATTAAAAAATCGGTATCGCTTGTGAAGATCTTTTTAACAAGACGAAAAATGTCGATGACTTGCCAAAGCGTGGCTCAGTAGGCAATGTCACTCCCAAAATCGAAAAACGGATC
The DNA here is from genome assembly GCA_019049505.1 of Pachyrhynchus sulphureomaculatus. Lineage (NCBI taxonomy): Eukaryota > Metazoa > Arthropoda > Insecta > Coleoptera > Curculionidae > Pachyrhynchus > Pachyrhynchus sulphureomaculatus. The sequence goes on from CM032451.1 coordinate 31,653,492, forward strand.
GTGTCTTGGTTTTCACGGAACCTGAAATTGACGCTGCGTCAAGGAGCGGTAAAATTAAGAAAATCAGGTTTGAATATATTTCATGAGACCATTCGACAACATCTCAGTGCTGATGATGTCATATTCCGAAGCACGTTGAAGAAACCTATGCTGAGCGAAAATCATGTCGCAAAGCTGCTCGCTTGGGCCCACTATAAAATACTAGAGAGGCCCTCACAATCGACGGACGCTAACCCTATTGAAAACGTTTGGTCCCTCCAAAAGAGAAAGCTCAAAGGAAAAACTTTAAGGACTTTGTCTCAGTTATCTCGCACGATTCGAAAAATTTGGAGATAAATTACCTCGTGAGTATGCAGAAAATCTCGTTGACATCATGCCTCGAAGACGCCAGGGGATTATTGATGCAGGAAGCCATTGGACAACTTACTAAGGTAATTGTCCCTCGTTAGCACACCAAAGAATACACTAAGGCAAAACATATTCTCGATACACATTTTTTTCAAGAATACGAACAGACACGTTCTTACTTGACAGACCGTACATTAGCTCACTACAAACTAATACGCTAATATATAATAATAAAGTTTATCGTTTTTCAATTAAAACAAAATCTGTTTGTTAAGTAAATAAGGTTAAAAGCTTTGATTAACGGTGTTAAAAATTAAAATTTTTTTATTAACTCTTAGTGTAAATATTAAAAACGTACAAGAAGAACAATTTTTCTTTATTTCTTGTTATTTGGCAATCATTATTTCGACTTCTGGGTAAATTTATTTTGGCTTATTTTGTCAATATAAGCATTTTTTTTCTTTAAAGGCCTTTGATGCTGTGTTTTTTCATGCAGTTTCACGAGATGGAATTTTTATAGCAGCAGGAACGGAGAAGCGACATGAAGGTGTAATAAACGGATTATTCTATTTGTTGGTAAGTTATTTTTATTCGAGATTGAAATGTTACTAAAAGTGAGCTTTTGTTGCAATAAATTAAGAATATCCTGTACATATTCGATTAAAAACAATTAATAAATTTTGACCAAGGTGCCACACTTCAGATGCTCTATAGACTGAAATGTATTGGTCAGGTTCGTTTATTTTCGAGAAGTGAAAATTATACAAAAAAAAAAATTAAAAATGCTCAGATCCAGGGGCGAAACCTCAAACAAAAAAAATTAAAACAAAAAAAAGAACCTACACCCAAGATATCTTGGTTAGCGAAATGCGCGTCGAGTGCAAAAATAAAGTGTTTAGTGTAGTGGCGACATATACTGAGTAGTCAGAAATACAAGTTTAAAAATTAATCCTCCGCGTTGCTTCTGTAAGTATTTTCTAATAAGAATGGAAATAATTAAACAATATGATGAAATAATTTTCATATATTTTGACTATGAACTATAGCCTGCATATGTTCCATGAATATTATACATTACCACCACTCATATCTCTAAACTTGTTATAGTTCTTGAACCTTGAGCTAAAAATAATTAAGCTAAAAACTAGCTATTCGTTGAATTAAAATGGAAGAAAAATGTAAAATAATGTAAATTTTTAAGTAAAAGAGCCAAACAGTGCTATTTTTTTCTTGAAATTTCCATTACATATCATCCAAATGTCTATGGTTGGTTAGTTGTAGGCGAGATAGGCGAGTGTGCCTGTTTATACACTGCAGTTTCTGGGCTTATTGTGTTCCCTTTTTTTGGTTCCATGAGCGTCGTTACGTTAAGAAGATTTACCAGCTTCCTTCCAAGCCCTTCATGTGGTAATCCATCGCCACGATGTAGATCTCCAAACAGTTTCTGTCTGTTCCGAGATAACATCGTGCATTTATATAAGATGTGCATATCGTGGATACATATTTTCTGAAAGTATTTCCTCAAGTGACAGTGGCCTGTAATTAGTCCCACTACTAGTTTCGTCTGGGCCCTTTTTAAACAAGGAACATCAGTTTCTATGAAGGGCCGCCAATTACGTCCCTCGCATGTCTTTGGCCAGATGTTGTGAGCCAACGAACTAGATTGATTGTTGATTGTCATTTTTATCACTTGTTTTTTTATAGCAAATGCTGGTTCTGAACTGGAAATATCCGTGACACTATATGGTTATTTATTCAGTTGATAAATATAAATGTTCTGATACTAACAATAAAATATCAGAGTACAATAAAACATTTGGGTTTCTTCCTTCAATTTGGGTTATAGTTTTGGGTAATAAAAAAAAAAAATTAACTTCAATAGTAAATGATAATAGGAAAAGTAAAATTACTTGACATCCTTTTCTAAAAATTTATATAGGTACGTTGACTACATCATAATAGTTTAACTAGAACTCATAGACCTTTAGATTTATAATATGCATATAATAACCAATATACAAAAATAAAATAATTCTGTCCAAAAAGAAGAGGACAATATTATAAACGTGGTCGATTTAGATTAGTGATAGATTAGAAAAAAAAGGGTAAATGCCTATTTTTAGTTGCCATAATTTATACATCCAACACAACATAAATTAGCTGCTTTTTATAGTATGATTCACAGGAAGATTAACCTCACATTTAGTCAAATTTATTTTGAAAGAGAGCTAAACCTTATTGGACAGATTGTTGTTAACCGTAGTCATAAATCTAACCTAATTTATAACATTTAAAATAAAGAAAAGTTTAATAAAAGGGCATCTATAATTCTTTCTATTACCAATATTTGAAATACTTTTAAACTCTTTTTTTTTCAATGGGGATTGCTGCAATCAAATTTAAACAGACTTACCAAATAAACTAATATAACAAATCGGAGGTTAATACGTTAACATGTGGTAATTTTACGTAGATATGCCAAATAGAAAAAGGTACTCTTTAGTAAGTTTGTAATTGCTTGTAGTGTAGTATATTTTTCATCTGAAAAAACCACATGTATATTTTAATAAAATTCAGTGGAAATTTGGAGCAGAACTAGGCTCACCTAAAAGTTAATTATAGATTTCCTTCAAATATCGGTTGATTCACCCAAAAAAATGAAATAGTACTATTTTTTTCCATGTCACTCTGTTATACACTTCTTAATATCATCATATCCCTTAAAATTAAGAATAATGAAAAATCAACGTACTTTTCAAATTTCCTGACACCAAGCGCCGCTAGGGGGCCATAAAATATAATATACTCGAAGCTACCTATCCCTAAACCCTTTCATCACTCCCTGTTTGTGACACTTGTTCATTTTCTTAAACCAGGAAAACTTTCAAGAACACACTGAAATCGTACGAAGGGTGACCACAAAAAGAGGCCAAAAATCGCCCGTTTTGGCACCCTCGAATTCTGATACAAATTGTATGCTAAAAGATTGTTAATGATGAAGACTTACTCATGATAAAGTTTTGAGTTGAGTAAACTTTTGGTTTTTGAGGTATCAGGGATTGAAGTTATAATACTAGGTGATGCGCAAATATGTGCTATCAAATAAAGTTCTATAACTAGACCTTCACCCTACTAGATATCAGCACTTCCAAAAACCCCCCAATATGAACTTAAAAAACAAACAAGACGTATTTTTGCCGTTCCGAATTTGCACCCCTTTTTTCCCAGTTTAGCTAGATTTTCACCCCTAGAAAATACGGCTCGCTTTTGGCATCGCTATGTGTGTAAGTGTGGAAATGTAAATGGGCCGTTTTGTTCTACACATAACATATATTTGCATCGCTTATTATAACACCATTTGTGTAATATACATCCAAACAGGTTTGAAAGCAAAAATTGTAACTTTCATCCCTTTTACCTCAAAAAACAAATGTATACTCAACTTGAAGCTTTGTCATGAGAAAGTCATCATCATTAATAATCAGTTAGCATAAAATTTGTATCAGAATTCAAGGGTGATAAAACGGTCGATTTTTGGGGTTACCCTTTCTCACGTGCAAATGACAGATTCTTTCCTCACTTTTAGTGCTATAGGTATACCAAATTTCAAGTCGATTTCTTATTTCTTTCAGTAGTTATCGTAGTAACAGTCATATAAGTAAACCCGTAAAAATTAGAGCTTTTTGTTTTATCACCTAGGGACTCTAAAACGGCAATACACTTAAAGCCACGGGGGTAGATTTTTAAGAAATATAGTATTTTTTTAACCAGGGAAGTTAAAAAATACATTTGCATTACCCCAATAATTCTCAAACAAATATAAGCTGTTAAATAAATATGAGATGTGAGCTTCTTACGCTATATTTGAACGACCCCAATACCTCGTAATGAAACATATTAATCACAAGGTACTGAAACCTATCTTTGACACTTAAATCATTTGTTTTGAATAAATTAACCTCATTTTGAACTAGAAACTATTAAAAATTAGAATTATGCACTTAATCTTTTTGAAGTCGCCCTCTACGTACTATTTTTGTTAAGGCTAGAAAGAATAAAAAAAATATGGTTTTTAAATTACTGTACCCTGCGAAGAAGACTTTCTCTTAAATTCCCTCCCTTCACCCTTATATATTTGACTATAAATATTTTTACTCAAAATTTGTTAAGTCCTCTACACAACTACAAGAAACAATTCTGATGAATCTACTGAAACTTTACAAAATTTGTCGCGCCATCACTTCCCCTAAAGTCGCATTAATGTAGTTCCTTCCCTACTGCAACTATTATAAAGGAACCAAACCTGTAACTAACATTTTATTTCGTTAGGTAGCTACCGCTGCAAGAGATCCATGGATGCCCATCCATCCAGTGGAAATTATTTATAGTTTCCATGATCAAATGGGATGATTATTTTTCGATTATAATATTGCCTTTAGTGGTAAAAGTAAAAAGAACTAAAAACGTTAGAAACATGAGGCTCACAACTAAAAAAAATGAAACGTATCTGCTCTCTAATATTAGAAAAATCTCAATTGAAGCAGTATAGATAGATACCTCGACTCAAAGAATTATGAAAAGGATAAACAACATGATATATACTCTTTTAACATTTTATAGAGATAAATAAGATCAATTTAAAATTAAACAGCTTTCAAATTTGTCGACTCTTAGAACTGTAAGAGGGACCTATAATATTACAAATAAAGCAAAGTCTTTAACCTCCCTTCCTGACTCTTTTGTCCTCTTGTATATTGAAAATAATAATGCTTAAAATTAAATCATAATCCTATATATATATATATATATATATATATATATATATATATATATATATATATATATATATATATATATATATATATATATATATATATATATATATATATATATATATATATTATATATATATATATATATATATAATATATATATATATATATATATATATATATATATATATATATATATGAAAGTTTGAAGTCTTTACTTCACTACTTTCGACCGCCCTGTGGAACTTTTTTAAAATGGCTGTTTAATTTGACAGTGTCAGAAAAATTATTGTTCCAAAGTGGTTTTCTCTGTCCAAGTCACTCTAAATCCGTTGTAATATTTTGAGAATATATGATTGAAGGACCCAGGTGTACTCGATGATCGATTTTATTCCAGAATACCGAAACCAAAAATGGCGGATACAATATGGCGGTTCTAACTAGAGGGCATTGTTCTTCGCATAAATAATGATTTTCGAAAAAGCCTATCTACAGTTATATTGTTTGAAATTGAAAGTGGACTTGTGGATTGTACAGGGTGAGTCAACAATAGAGTAATGTACATTATTTTATTTGTTTCAGGAATGACGAAAAAATGTTAAATACAATAGTTTTAGGGAATATTAACGTGCACAGTTTAAAATTATTTTTGGGTATACAGGGTACTTCAAAAAAGTTGAGCCGATATAACATATGTTTTTTTAAATGGAACAATCTATTTTCTAATTTATTTTTAAATTTTGCGTAAGATTCTATAACTTTTTTATTAATAGTGTTATATACCTAAACCTAGTAGTTCTTGTAATATTTCAATTTTTTTTTAAAAAATACTAGTTTTCAGTTTTGCAAATAATTGCCAGTAGCGCCATTGTTTCTGAAGGTGGAATACTCATAATTGGTACGAGCGTTCCATAGAGTTGAAAAAAAAAAGATATATGTAAAGGAATTTGAGTTAGATGCTACAGGGAGTTCAAAATAAATTTATACATTTCGAACTATTTTAAATTGAAAAATCCAAATTTTTTAAATGTCACACCCTGTATATTAGTATTTTGTCTGATAGATTGTATAAAACCCTTCAAGTTTTATTAAGTATATCATGTAACTATTTCTAATAGTTTCCAATTTATTTTTGTTTTTAATACACTTCCGCTATTATGAAAATATAAACAAATAGTTAATAATAATTACAATATAGTTTAACCTAGCTAATGATTAATTATTATTACGTAATAAATAAATGTCCGTCTACTTGAATACACATGTTTAGTCGTTTTACTATATTTTCCTTCACTTTCCTTAGCATAAAGGACGTTATTGTCCTGCACGCATCCCGTATATAGGGGATTCACATAAGCACGATCTTTAATGTAGCCTCACAAAAAGAAATCTATAGGGGTTAAGTCACATAATCGAGGGAGTCACTGAATGAATCCATCACTACCGATCCATTTTTGTGGGTAACGATCGTTTAAAAATTCCCGAACTTCCCAGTGGTAATGAGTAAGAGCTCCGTTTTGTTGAATCCACATTTGTTCCCTTTCAAAGTTATCAACTTCTTCAAGAAGCTGGGGTAATCCTTTTTGAAAAAAATTTAGATATCTAACTGTTGAATAATAATACATGTTATGGCTGTTAACTGCTCCTTTACTGCGAAAAGTAGCTTCATCAGAAAATAACTTGGTGCAGTTCCATATGAAAGGGATGATACTTGTACTTTCTCGTGGTGCGATTGGCCGTAGATTGGGATATGTCAGATAAATCAGCTAGTTGACAGCTGCTGACCTGGGGATTATCTTCAACATGAAGTAAAATTTCTATTTCTTTTTCCTCATTATGGTTTACTACTTTCCGTTTCGTATAGTCAGCGCTACCACTACCATCAAACCGTTCCATTAAGCACTGAAAAGATTTTATAGATGGTATACGCCTATTAGGGTACTTCGCTTCGTAAAGCCTTACTGCCAAAAGACAATTTTTTCCCGCCTAGCCCAGTATATAAAACCATATCAATTAATTCATTTTTAGGAAAATCCATAACTATTACCACTTACTTACCTCCATTTCTATTTCCTCATTGCTAACATCCTGGTTTACTACTTTCCGTTTCTATTACTTTTATACGTCACTTTCTACAACAAATTAAACTTTTTTTACTTGTTTAATAGACATGTCAAATTTGACAATGCCTACATTTTTGTTTTGTCTTGGCAACTACGTTTTTATAGCGTAAGTGCGTTAAAAACAAGGGTAAAAATTGAAAAATTCCAAATAAATCGAAGACTATTAGAAATAGGTATATGGCATACTCAATAAAAGTTGGAGGGTTTTGTAAAATCTATCAGAAAAAATAATAATATACAGGATGTGCCATTTAAAAATTTAAGATTTTTCAATTTAAAATGGCCGAAATGCATAAATTTATTTTGAACACCCTGTAGCATCTAACTCAAATTGCTTTACAGATTTTTTTCATCTCTACCACCTAGTACCAATTATGAGTATTCCACCTTCTGAAATAATGGCGCTACTGGCAAGTTTTTACAAAACTGAAAACTAGTATTTTTTAAAAAAAATTGAAATATTAAAAAAACTACTAGGTTTAGGTATATATCATTATAGATAAAATAATTATAAAATTTTACGAAGAATTTAAAAATAAATTAGAGAATAGTATACTCCATTTTTTAAAGAAACATATTATATCGCCACACTTTTTTGAAGTACCCTGTATACTCAAAAATAATTTTAAACCGTGCACCTTAACATTCCCTAAAACTATTGGGATTAACATTTTTTCGTCATTCCTGAAAAAAATGAACTTTGGTACTCAGTATATATCACCACTACACTAAACACTTTATTTTTGCACTCGACGCGCGTTTCGCTAACCATGTTAACTTCATCAGGAGCGATGATTGACTACCAGTCCTGATGAAGCTGGTTAGCGAAACGCGCGTCAAGTGCAAAAATAAAGTGTTTGATGTAGTGGTGATATATACTGAGTAGTATCATTGTGCCAAAGATTCCACATTCCCAACTTAAATGAACTTTACTCTATCGTTGACTCACCCTGCATGTGTTGAGTGTTGTAATGCGATATGAGGACAACGTACATACGTACGTAATTATTTCAAACGTATTATTCTGTATAATTTCCTTAATTAAAATACAAAAGAACATTTATACTCTGAAGAAGGACAATGCACTTATAAGGGAATATGTTGATTAATGTGAAAACTCTAAAGAAATTTTTGTTATTATAAAATTAACAACACTGATGAGAAGAAATATTAGGGATAAAAATTTTGTGTTATAATGATATTATATATATAAATATATTATTATATATGATACTAATACTAATGCTCAATCTTAAGGTATTTTATAAACTTGTTTAAACATAGTTATAGTCTGAGAGCTGGTAGACAATTTTGGGTAGGTATTTGGGGCACCATGAAAACTTGTCAAATACTTCTTTATTGATACCTGACTACAAAAAAACGCAGACCTGGCTGAAGGGTAGTGGGGCCAGATTATTTAGTCGGGTCTAAAACTTAGCAAGATGTTTGTAAAATTATATTTAAAAAAAATCGAAGAAATATATTTGAAGCACGTGGAAATTTAAACAGCATAATATTGGTAACTAAAAAAAGATATTTTTAAAAAGACGTGCGAGTGAACAGAGCTATGAGTAAGCTGAAGTGCGAGTGCGCGTATATCGGCAGCTGTCTTAGTCGAAGAACGCTGCGGTGCAATTGGCTCTCGCAAGACCACGTGACTCACAGCACCCATACGTTTGTTAGTAAGAATTTTGGAGTAGTTTTAAAATTCTCATTCGTATAATTTGACGTATTCGTGTAACGTGTTATTGTAAAAGTCCCTTTTAGTTGTTGGTTATTTACGATGGATAGTGATAATAGTGCTAAATTAGTGTGTATTATTTGGACAAAAGACAATGAAAAGGTAATTGCTTTTAGTGAAAAAACCTTGAAAAAAGTCATGAAGTGTTGGAAATTACAAAAATATATGGTTTAAAACAAAACATTATTTTACCAACCAATGTTAATCTAAAAGACGGTTTTCATACCCAATGTTACTTGCTGTAATGAAAAAATACTATGACAACACTTCAAAAATATCTGATGTGCCTCCTTCTTCATTAGGTATGTTATAATTTTACTTTTTTTCATCTGATATATACCCAAAAATAGCGTAACCCAGCTTACCCATAGCGCTGTTCACTCGCACTCATGCTTAACATGCTCGATCACCTGGCAGGTAGAATGCCCCACCGAAACGATCTGTCTTTTTAAAAATATCTTTTTTAGTTACCAATATTATGCTGTTTAAATTTCAACGTGCTTCAAATATATGTTTTCGATTTTTTTGAAATATAATTTTACAAACATCTCTCAAGTTTTAGACCCGACTAAATAATCTGGCCCCACTACCCTTCAGCCAGATCTGCGTTTTTGTATTCAGGTATCACTAAAGAAGTATTTGACAGGTTTTCATGGTGCCTCAAATTCCTACCCAAAAATGTCTACCAGCTCTCCTACTATATAGGTAGTAGTTGTTTGCAGAAATGCAAAAATAACTTCCGTGGCAGCACTACCGCGTTGTCTAAAAGGTGCCATGAAATACAAAAATGTATGTTTTGGCACTTGGACAACGTTGACGGGTATTACAACATCCTCGCCGATATCCTTGGGATATGGAAAAGGGTAGAATCCCTACTGAGGCGGGAAGGTGAGCGATAAAAAAAAAGAGTTATTTAAATGAAACTATTTCCGTTTAACGCTAATATTTATGTATTATTCAGTTCAGTTAAGAGAAAACTTGAAAATATTGCTGCGGCTGTATATGAACAGGTAAAAGGGCTAGTTTACTTCTTGCTGCCTATTATATCTTATAATCATTCCACAATGGGATGAGTTGAAGAAATAGGAATTTGTGTAACAGTTTTGAAGTAGGTAGATATTTTCATCTTATTTACTATGGCCGTAGTCACGCACACACATCCTTTATCTAAATGAATCTATACACACATGTTGCTAACTGCTGGCGATAGAGTCGTCGTATACAGCTATTAAATTCAGCAAATTAAGTTTATCTCTCAATGTGTGAAGAAAACATTCGTAGGTCATGACTTTAAATAAGGTGAAACTCTTCTCATGGGCTTTTCTTATTGAAAAGTTATAGCAGTTCTCTATCAAGAAATACTATCAGTTCCATCTGACCTAACACCCTAAACACGTACTGCAATCTACTGAAAACTCATCGGATTATCTTGCATATAGTGATTTGGTTGAGTTTATTGACTAATCGTGTAGGAATCGACGCCACAATATGCCACAATGCCACACTCTCAAACTCAAGAAGGCGGATCGAATATGATGGACCCCCAGGTACAGAATCTCATCATAGTCAGAACGAAAATTAAAATTCAACCCCGTACCGTCTTTTTCCACCTCTAGAAGGGTGGAAGTAGATAAAGACCTCAGTTTCATTATCAGTGACCCTAAAAACCCCCAGGTACAGAATCTCATCCTAGTCAGACTGAAAATTAAAATTCAACACCTGTACATTCTTTTTCCACCCCTAGAAGGGTGGAAGTAGAAAAAAAACCTCAGATTAATTACCAGCGACCCTAAGGTACAGAATCTCATCCTAATCCTCAGATTCATGATCAGCGACCTCAAAAACCCTCGAGTACAGAATCTCCTTCTGATCCATCTCCGGACACCACTATCAATATAGTGGATTCGTATTCGGCCGCCATATTGTATCCGCCATTTTTGATTTTGGTATTCTGGAATAAAATCGATCATCGAGTACCAGTGAGTCGTTCAATCATACATTCCCAGAATATTACAACAACGGATTTGGAGTGACTTGGAGAGAGAAAACCACCTAAAATGATAATTTTTCTGACACTTTGTCAGTTTAAGCCGCCATATTGAGTCCGTCATTTCGACTTTCAAAAAGTGCCACACGGCAATCGGAAGCAGCGGCGTCCGATTGCCGTGTGTCTTTCATTTGAACCCCGGTTGATACCGCCGGTTGATTTTTTTTGGATCAAATCAATTTTCGAGAACATGTGGTCTCCCAACCAAAACGAATGCCCTGTATATATATATATATATATATATATATATATATATATATATATATATATATATATACATATATATATATATATATATATATATATATATATATATATATATATATATATATATATACATACAAATTTTAAATCGATATCTAATTTCGCTCAAAAGTTATCATGCCCACCGATCGACAGACAGACAGAGGACTATGCGTTTTGTGATCGGTGAAATGCAAAATCACGGAAGATGGTTATTTCACACATAGTAAGAAGTAAAAAAAACTTTTTGCTGCAAATATCCTATTTTGAATTATCATCAGTTAAGTTCTTCTGAAGTGCCATATCTGATATGGACGTAGGTGACCCTCTCGCCTTTGCCGGTGGTTAGTACCTTTTTTTTAGTATTTCACAGACAAAGGGGATCGACAGTTTCATGGCCAAACGGCCAAAGTGAGAGGGCTTTACTAGGCATGGTACTACGTGTGGTTTGCCATTGCCTTAGCGAGAGAGGCGACGGTCACATTATAATTTTTTTTTCTATTATTTCCCTAGCTGAGATTTGAACTCGGGTCTCCGGCGTAGAAGGCAGACAGGTTAACCTCTACGCTATGGCCTTCTCTCATTAGTTAGGTTAAATAGTTAATTTAGAAGACAAAATTTTGGTGACTTTAAAAATTTAATATATTGACTATATCCTAAATTATGAATTGCATAAAGGGTTGGTTGTGGCACTGACATCTTTTCAAATTCTAAATTTCAATATCCGATAACCTAATGACAAATCTTTGACTCGTTTAACACACAATCCAATTGATTTCCTTTTTCTTTGATATAACTTTCGTCAAAGGAAATTGTCAGAAAAGAAAAATGTAACCATATTTCTTTCTTGTTATATGCTTAGATGGAAATTTTTTAATTTAAAAATGTGTGCGATATGTAATATACATTTTTCTTCATCGTATATTAACACAATATCGATAAAATTGTTTACACTGTAAAATGAGTTTAAGATTGACTTTGAACATACTCAAAAATTGACCTTTTAAAATCTTACACACAGGGCGAAAATATAATTTTCAGTTGCTTTTTTTTTATTTAATATATTTTATTGCTACATCAACGCATTTTTTACAATAACTTTATGATAGGCTAGCTTATTTTGTGGGATTGACTACAAGAAGCACAGAAGCCCTCCTTCTCAGTTTCTATGAGGTCATCTGCCATGAATTCATTAATTCTATCAATTATACTGGTCAACAAACGAAAACTTTCGGAAAAATACTTGGACCTGGACATATTCCTACGTATTTTGACCAGCTAAACACAAATTTTAGGTTCATTTTGCTCCATTAAGTCAGGATTTTTTTCTAACTTCAAAAGATACCTAAAAATGAACTAAAGTACTGTTTAATGGTTAAATATAGACTCAATGTTTTTTGGGATGCTGAATTCAAAATTTACATAAAAATTGCGCTCTGTGGTCAGTATTCCTTACCTGAAAAAGTACCTAAAAATGAACTACGACCGTAAATAATTCAAGAACTGTTCAAAATTACCTCAGGGTATTTTCTTGGGTTAAAACTTTTCGTATAGCTCATTAAACATTTGAGATTGGAATATTGAAATTTTTAAATCAAAGATGGCATATACAAATTGACGGGCGCAAATGTTATAAAATAAGGTATAAACTATATGAATGAAACATGTTTTTGGACTATAATCTCCCTGACGTTATGGATAACAACTGGAAGTTCCCACCATAACCTTACAAATTAACCCCCTGTCCAAATTACCCCCCATGTTAAATTTCCTCCCTACACCTACCTATCAGAGATTTTCCAAAAACAAATTCCATGTATAGAGTTTGTATACAATGAACATGTTTTTACCCTTAATTGGTCCGCTAGATGGCCACCATTAATACCTCCTAGCGATTCAGGAGCTTTCGATACTTGTATAAGTAGACATTATTAAACTTGTAAGATTCAATTTGGAGGTTATATATATATATATATATATATATATATATATATATATATATATATATATATAGTTCAAAGACAATACGCCATCTTAATTTTTTTTTCATGGAAAGCCCTGCATATTATTTTATTTTTAAGTCTTACTAAAAATTCTAGATATTATTTGTCTAATATATCATATGTATAAATTGAACTGTTTTGGAATTATTGATATTTGAAATTAAGGAGATAAAATTAAAAAAAAAAAATAAGCTGGCTTGTGTCAAGCATTTACTGTCAGATAACGACTTAACGCGTCAAAAAATGATATATTGACGAAAACGTTTATTGCTCCATTTTGTGAAACTGCAATTTGAACGTAATATCATAATGCTACATTCAACAGAAATTGAAAGAATCATTTTGTTAATGATGGTTGGTTACGAAGACCATAGGAGAACACAACAGGAGAGGAGACAATCAGGTCATGTTAAAGATCGTTCTAAATATGAACCTCCAAAAGTTAAAACAAACGATGTTAAACAGTTAGATGTTTTATTGGAAATTACAGAAAATCTCCACACAGTCACTTGTCAGCTTTACCTAGACCACGACATAGGTAAAGGTACCTTAAATTGTATACTAAATAAAGACAAATTTGATCCATACAAACCCATTCTATTGCAATAATTATCTGAAGATGACTACAATAGACGCATTGAATTTTGTGAGGTCATAATGGAAAGAATCAGTAATGATCCTAACCTAATTCATAGTATTGTTTTTTCTGACGAGGCCATATTTTGTCTTAACAAAAGAGTTAACAGGCATAACTGCCGGTACTGATCTACTGAGAATCCTCACTGGATAATCGACAGTCATTCTCAAAGACTACAAAAGATAAACTTGTGGGCAAGGATTTGTGGACGTCATGTCATTCATTGGTCCCTTTTTTATCGATGGATATCTTACAGGACAGCGGTATTTACAGATGCTCCAAGAGCAAGTTATTCCAACATGTGCAGGTCTTTTTCCCGGTGAAAATAATTTGGATACCCCTAACAGGAATCTGTGGTATCAAGAGGACGGAGCACCTTCTCACTATGAAATCAATGTTCGTAGATATTTGGATTCGATTTTTCCTAATTGATGGATAGGCAGAAGAGGTGCTGGGGAATAGCCTGCAAGGATCCCCGACGTTATGCCATTCGATTTCTTTTTTATAGGGTCATTTGAAAACCAAAATTTACCGACGTCGACCTGAAACTGTAGAAGATTTACAACAAAGAATTCAATATGAAGTAGCACAGATCATCTCAGATTCTCTGCAAAACTCGGTTAAGGCTGTTTATGACAGATTCGATCATTACCTCGCTATTAACGGTAGACATTTTGAACAATTGTTACCTTAAAAATAAACCTAGAGTTTTTATAAATAGTTTTTTGTCTTTTTTTTATTTTAATTTTCAAGTGACAATAATTCGAAAACAGTTAGACATGTGGGATGTTAGACAAATAATTTCTAGAATTTTTAGAAAAAAAGTCAAGATGGCGTAGTTTCTTCGAACTGACAGTTCAAAACATTCCATTGTCAGCATGAGCGCCGTATAACACTCTATAACTTTTATTTAAACATTTTTTTTGATACATTGATTAATAAATGCTGTGGAATCATTATTCCATACATATGGGGCAGTATATATATATATATATATATATATATATATATATATATATATATATATATATATATATATATATATATATATATATATATATTCACTCGCCGAATATTAACTTACTTTGTGATATCTTTAGGTATTTTGACCCCCAAATTACGAATTTACCAACTACAGTTTTATTACCGACTGCATAAAACTCAACAAATGTTCAAGTAGTTGTTAAGATTGTAAAAAGCTTTGTTTACTCCAAGTTAAACTTAATATTAATTAAGATTAACTTAAGCTAATCCGGTGGCAGGGGGTCGATGGGTCCTGGCAGATGGTGGCGGGCTTGGTGAAGACGGCGACGCGACGGTAGGCGGTTGGGGTCGTAAATGGCTTTGTCCAGGAAGTTGAGCTTGGCGCTGCTTATGAATTTCTGGATTATGGGCACCTGTATATCTCTGTGAAGCTGATGTTTTGGATGGTTTGGAGGGTGGATCTGCAGGTACTTGACAATTGACAATTTGCTGCATTTGTTCAGCTTACTCAGGAGTTGGTTTGCTTTCTTGGCGGAGGCAGTAACCTGGTCCTTTCATACTAGCCGCTTGTCGTAGTGGAGGCCCAGGAATTTAATGAAAATAGAAGTGTGGTCCAATTTGGGAATATCAACAGTGTAGATGTTAAATAAATGGGGGAAAAGGATGTAGCCTTGTCGGATTCCGGCTCGAATGGGCCTGACTTCGGAAATAGTCTGATCGGCTCGAACCTGGAATGTACGGTTCGAGAGGACCAGTCGCGAAATTTGTGGGATAGTCGTGACGGATTAACTTGAGGATGAGTCCGTCGTGCCATATTCGGTTGAAGGCTTTAGAAACGTCGAGGAATACAGCTCCAACCTGACGCTTGCGATTGAAGCTGTCGATGATGTGTTGGGAGTAAGTGGTCACTTTTTATTATGCAGATATAAAAGACATTATTACCATTGTTTAACAATAATGAAATGAAAAATGTATTTCTAGGATACAGTAGCAACGCTGGTCAATTTAAAACCATGTGATTTTTACCACTTTCCTTTATAATAATAAGGGGAAATTCAGAGTGGTTATTTAAGAATTGAAAAAGAATGTTGCTTCTCTAACTACAAATACGCGACATCAATGTTATTCAATGATTTATACCTTTTAAATCTTCTTAATGCTAAGGAAAAATGAGTTGATATTTTCAAGTAATTTTTTTGCAACTAAAGAAAATACAGCAATGCCGAAATTGGGCAATCGTAATTGGAGAATCGGCCCACAGACGGTAGAATATCAACAACATTTATGCTTATGCCTTAAAAAATCAAAATAGAAATCTTTGATGTTGCAGAGACAACTAAAGATTAAATTTTCCTTATTAGATTATTGTAAAGACATTATTCTCAATTTTCTTTTTATATGTTGTTTTTCGATAACCTATATGTTCCGTCAGTAGACCTATAACTAATCTAAAAAGATACTGGTTTAAAATTTTTTCTAAAGTGGGATTTCCTTTTTACTAGAATTTTGTCAGCTACGAATTAACTTAAAATAGTGATTTAAAAATTAATTACGTAATTTTAAAACTTTTTCAGTTTTAATTTTAAATTTCATCGCGAGATTGATAGCTAGTTAGCCTAGCCTACTTTCCAATGTCAAAAACCAATGCGGTTGCTAGAATAGTAGATTGACATTAAGTAAATGTGTACACAAAGTTTGGTAGTGTAGATTTTGCTGTGCTATTAATAGTAAATTTTTGAAGCAGATATTATCGACAAAAATTGTGAATTTAGTAACATCGAATATCGATCGTTGATAAAGTTCCTTTTTTAGTATTAGGTACGGAACACTTCGGTGTCCGTCTGTCTGTCTGTCACATCCGATTTTCTCCGAAACTATTTGACATACAAAGTTGAAATTTGGCACATATAGGAATTGATGGCTCAATCAGGGCCGGAAGTGAAAAGGTCATCCAGTTGGGTGTCAAATGAACGCTTGTGAAAAGACGAATTCAAAAATATATATGATGTAATATTTCCGCAAACTTTTCTTTGTATTGTTTTTAAAAAATAGCCGGAACCCCCCTATCCACCCACTCTGTCGAAAAATACTAATCAAAAAATTTTGAAAAAAATCTCGAATAGTCTCCACAAAGTGTAGGTTGAGTAAAAATTATCACGAGTGCATTACGTCTGATAATTAAATTGAACTGGGACTAACAGCTACTGCTTTAAGCATTAGGTACCGAGACAAGATAATTTTATTTGATTTGTTTATAATTAAACAAATATTCAGGTCGTAAATATTTATTTTAAACTTTTACCACTAGACTCTAAGATTGAGTTAAATTGATTTATTGGCTATTAGGTAGCTAAGAGGTACACCATTGACTAAGAAAAAACGTGAAAATATATATTAGATCTTAAGATATATACATGTTACATAGAACTTTTTTGTCTTATTCTGGTTGCTTTCTGGTTGCTCTGATTGGCCTACTTAGTCAGTATCTGATTGGACATGTTTGTAATCTGGCCCCCTAATTCTTTGGGATGTGTTTTGTGAAGTTACTGATCATTTTATACTTTCATGACACTATGGAACACTAATTACGTAAATCCAACTTGCACTGGACTTTTTTTTTAAAGAGACTATGCGTTAAAATTTGCCACGACATGCCTACATTAAAGGAACAATGTTCTTCCTACGCCACTACCAAATATTGGGTTGCGAATTCTAAGAGAAAAAGAACGGACCTCAGTGAGGAGCACCATGCTGTAAGACCCGTTTCTATGTCTACCAAAGAGAATGTTGAGAGTCTACATAAAATAATTTTGAAGAATCGACGAATTGGACTCAAACATGTAGCATAGACTTTAAACATTTTATAGGAATGTATTTTTTACATTGATCTTTTTGATGTGGGTATGAGAAAATTATCAGCTAAATGTTTGAACGCCTATCAAAAACGAATGAGCGTCACAATATGAAAGTTGATTTGTAATCGGTTTAAAAAGGATTCATATAACCTTTCGGATCAAATGTTCTACTTCTTCCTTTTTATATGGTGTGTCATATAAGTAGACATACTGCCTGTTTTATCCCCATTAGACCTCTTCTGATGTGGAAGTCCAGCATTCCTTCCATCTTTTCTGGGGTCTGCCCCTAGTTCTTCTACCGCAGGGTTTATTGAGTTTGGCCCTTTTTACCAGTCTGTTGTCATCCATCCGATCTAGGTGCTTATTCCATTGTTTTCTTCTAGTTCTGGTCCAATTGAATATTCTTTGGATCTTACTTAGTTCCTGTAGATCTTTGTTGAGAATTCTGTCGTGGATAGTTTTTCCATGTATGTCCCTAATTACCTACATTTCTGTTGTCCTCATCATTTTAGTAGAGCGCCTGGAGCGTTAAAAACATAAAAACCTCGGATTACAGTTACAGTGAATGAAATTTTAAAAAAATATATGGAATGTTTAGCTAATAATATATATAAAAAAGTTTACCTATTAAAAAATTGTGATCTTGATTTTGAAAAAAAAAAATTGATAATTGCAATAATTCAAATAGTATAATACATATTAGGCTGTAGAATATTTTTGTATATCAAAATTAAGTTAACCTATATATTTATATAGAGATAGTAATCGGGAAAAAGAAGTAAATTAATTTAAAAGAAAATTATTAATAAAATATTTGTTTATTTAAACATTTTACATTTTTGTCCATATCAAATATTTTCTTCGACTTCATTTATTTGAATGATAGGTGAAGTATTGAAGCAACTATTTTCGCTGCACTGTAGACATGCTACACTACAGTATCGACATCCACAAGCAGCTCCACATCCTTTATTGCAATTACAAAAAAACATTTGCAATAGATTCTCCGGAGCTGGTAATTGATTCATTGATATTGGGATGAACATGTTATTGGAATACTTCCATCCCAAATTTTCAATATCTACGTCATTTCCTAGCCATATCTGGATTTGCAGGTACATTCTTTTTAGGTGTTCAAATGCTGCATCAGTTGTAGGAGGTAATGATGACAAAAGAACACTTGTATTTTTGGCTGTTGCTTTTGTGAAAGAATTGAACCTCAACGTATTCAAATCTTTAATTTTTGCCGGAGCTCCATATAAACCAAAAATACATGCTACACCCGCTTGAAATATATTATTGGAGTCTTCGTTGACATTTTTATATACTTTTGCTGATTCGTGTAAATCATGACGTTTCTCAAAATTTTTGGCAAACTTAATTTTCCCTTTACTGAAAAACGTAGATGTAGTATGACAACCCGTGAAAGCATGGAAAAAAAGAATATGTTCTTTACATTTCAGTAGCGATTTTTCTAAACTTTTCGACGAAAATATTTTTTATTGGACTTTGCCTCGGGATGGTTTTAGAAAATATATTATATTTCACGATCCTCATCTACTAATGCCGTTAATATAACCAAGATGTGAATATCTTCTGAAACTATAACAACATCTTTTCCGTTTGGTTGTCCATTACAGCTGCCGCTGCCGTTCACCCCTCCACGTTTTACTACCTGTCGACTCTCAATACACACAGGTATCTTTTAAAGATGTTCTTCTATGTCTATTTAGGTGAAATTCAACGTATAGATAAAAAAAAATACTATTTAAAATAAAATTATATGCTCAAATATTATTTTTTTCTAGTTTTTTGTTTAAATAATGAAAAAATAGAGAGCACAAAAAAATTTTGGTAAACTTTGCAATTTATAGTATAAAAAACAAAATCCCACCTCGACCATATAAATTCATTCACTGTAACTGTATTAAAGAGAATCCTCAAAAATAAAAATATCGATGACCTAGATATCCGTATCAAATGCAATCTATATTGGAACCAGACAGCGAGAGTAAAAATAGAGAACATGATTACGAAAGAGATAGAGATCCGCCGGGGAGTACGTCAGGGCTGCATACTGTCACCCATTTTGTTTAATATCTATAGCGAGAGTATATGTCAGGAAGCTCTGTCTGAGGCGGACGAGGGCATAACGGTAAACGGTGAAACCCTGAATAATGTAAGATACGCCGATGACACAGTTCTGTTAGCAGAAAGTTTAGAAGACCTACAATATCTTGTTGAGCGGTTAAATAACAGCTGCAATAAATTTGGTCTAAAAATAAATCCAAAGAAAACAAAATTTATAGTGATGGCAAAATCTCAAAATAACCAGGATCGCCTTCTGGTTAATAACATAAGTGTTGAGAAAGTCAATTGCTACAAATACTTGGGAACATGGCTGAACGAGAACACAGATCAGAAAAAGGAGATTAAAACCCGAATAGAGATATCAAGATCAAGCTTTAATAGAATAAGAAAACTCTTTTGCAATCGAGATCTAAGCCTGGTACTGCGGTTACGAATGTTGCGTTGTTATGTCTTCTCAACGCTTCTTTGTGGAGTGAAAGCATGGACTTTGAGGCAGAAAAATACTAAAAGTATTGAAGCTTTTGAGATGTGGTGTTATCGGCGCATTCTAAAAGTGTCATGGATTGATAGGGTAACCAATAACGAGATTCTCCAAAGACTAAACAAAGCCCCAAAACTAATGAATACTATTAAAAAAAGGAAGCTGAAATATTTAGGACATGTATTGAGGGGAGAAAGGTATTCACTGTTGCGGAATGTTATGCAGGGCAAAATTAAAGGGAAGAGAAATATTGGACGAAGAAGATTATCGTGGTTGCGTAACTTGCGCGACTGGTTTGGTTGCAGCTTGGTTAAACTGTTTAGAAGAGCAATAAATAAAGTGAGAGTAGCTGTGATGATTTCTAATCTCCGATAGGAGTGGCACTCGAAGAAGAAGAACTATATTCCGATGTTAAAACCCCCAGGCACTCCACTATTTGTACTGTTTTATATGTGTCTGCTTTTATTTCTACAGCATATGTAAGGATCAGTTTCACTGTTGTTTTGTATATTCTTATTTTACTTTCCACTGTGAGGTATTTATTTTTCCATACTATACCCGTCAAACAACCTGCCATTAGTGATGCCTTCGTAGACTGTTGTTTTACTTCCCTGTTTAAGTCTCCGTAGCTTATTGTCATTATTCCCAGGTATTTAAAATTATTAACCTGTTCAATAATACTTCCTTGGATCTCCAGCTTACTTCTTAATAATTTTTTTGAAGCTACCATACAGTTAGTCTTAGTTATGCCGATAATCGTGTTTAGTTTTATCGCTTCCAAATTGAAGGCATGAAAGATTTTCTGAAGATTGCTCTCAAAATCGGAGACAAGGACTGCATCATCGGCGCAGCAGATTGTGTCGAAGTGTGTGTTGCCCATTTTGTATTCTCTAGTTTTTGGAAGATTCTCCACTATTCTGTCCATGACGAGGTTGAAGATAAAGCGGCTAAGTGAATCTTGTCTTATTCCGGCATTTATTTTACTTCATTGCTTAGTAGCTGTCCCACTTTTATATTTGTTCTACATTGTGTGTTAATGTCATATTTGATTTTTATTAGCGTCTGGTTTGTCTGCTTTTCTGTAATAATTTTATGATATCTGTTAATTGCACTCTATCGAAGGCTTGAGTCATGTCGACGAAACACATATACGTAGGTTTGTTAAATTCTTTAGCTTTTTCCATTATCTGCATCACTATAAATATGGCATCTAAGGTTGATCGATTTTTGCGGAATTCCTGTTGTTCCTCTTTTATTTGAATATTCTTTCTCATTTCTTCCAGTATGATTTTTTTGTTAATACTTTCAAGGTAGTATTTAGGAGCGTTATTCCTCGGTAGTTTTCAGGTGACGTCTTTTGTCCTTTTTAGTGTTCCGTACGGAACACTTATAAGATCACTTCGGTGTCTGTCTGTCTGTCTGTCTGTCACACCAGATTTTCTCCGAAACTATTTGACATAGAAAGATGAAATTTGGTACTAATATAGGAATTGATGGCCTCATCAGAGCCATGTAGTTTTGAAAGTTAAATTTTGACTTAAGGGGTTAGTTTTGGGGGGTGAAATCGGAAGTGAAAAAAAATTTTTTTTTACTAGCTCATCGAGTGTGGTGTCAAATGAAAGCTTGTGAAAACACGAGTAATATATATATATATATATATATATATATATATATATATATATATATATATATATATATATATATATATATGTAATACTTGTGCACACTTTTCTCAGTATTATTTTTAAATAACCGGTCAAGTGCAAGTTCAACTTGCACAATAAGTGTTCCTTGCGTTGATTGCTTTTAAAATAAAGAATTTTGTTACGGTGGTATAAAATGATCAGTGACTTCACAAAATACACCCCAAATGAGTTTTCAACAAAGTTTGTTTCCAATCTTTACTGGAAACTGATGACCTTGAAATTTTTGTTTTTTTTATTGAAAATTCCTTGTCGTTTGAATACCACGTTCAAAGCGGGGTGCTGCAGTGCTCAGTTCTCGGATTATTTCATTGTTTGCAAACGACAGATAATTTTTACCAACCCGATGACAAATACTAGTGTCTTGAGAAATGACGCTAAACTGATGGAAGATTGGTTCAGTAGACGGAATTTTTGCCATAAAATGTAAAATGTAAACGTAAACGTACCGTTTTACACACCGGCCACAAACAATCCAAACACTCAATATACTATGTTTGGTGTAATAAATAAACGGTGGATCAGATAAAGAAAACTTGGCATAATAACAACAGGGCTGAAAAGTTTTTGGTCTAGCTACCTAAAACACACTTTTTTTTTTGCAAAATTCGACTTTATTCATCAACATCGTCTCCTTCAAGAGCGATATAATCAGTCCAATGCTTTTCTAATATTTTGATACCTTTGTTGTAGAAGGATTTGTCTTTGTCTTCAAAATAGGCTTCAGTTTCGGCGATAACTTCTTCCTTGGAGCCAAATCTCTTTCCCGCGAGTATTCCGAACCATTCCAAAGGGATGATGTTCTCCATATGAAAGACAAGACTAACATGCATCGCTTTGGAAGGAATTAAGCGGGCTACATCCTTCGAAGACTCTCCATGAAAATACTTGTAGAATAGACTCAAGTCGCCAACCGTTCTTCGATGTTCCAGCGAATCAAGGCCGCCGATAAGGTTCTGGGTCTCCAATCAGACGAACAGCCCTTCTCTGAACAGAATCCAACAAATGCAGTGTATGTTTGGGAGCGGAGCTCCCAACAGGGGAGCAGTATTCCATAGTTGGTCTAATTTGAGCTTTGTAAAGAATTAACAATTGTTGTGGAGTGTAAAGCTGTCTGGTTCGAAATAATATTCCCAACCTTTGAGAAGCTCTCCTTGCTATACCTGCAACATGTTCATGCCAGGACATATTTGCTCCCAAATTAACGCCCAACTAATTGAGTGACGATGCTAAGGGAATGGAATGCCCCGACATAACTTCGTCGGGTTCAGCAACGTTAACTTTTTTAGAAAAAACTGTCGCCTGGGTTTTTGTAGCGTTAAATTCCACTTGGTTACTGTCACCCCAAGATAGAATTTCTTACAGGTCTTTGTTAAGTTGAATGACTTCCTGTTGTCTGCGGATATTCGCCTGAGCAGCCGATGTCCGAGCATTCAAAGTGAATGAAGAGATAAGCGTACTGTCATCTGCAAAGCTGTAGATTGGATTCCCGGTCTTTTCCAGCAGATCGTTAATGTAAATGAGAAAGAGAGTATGAGACCGTATGGAGCCTTGGGGCACACCGGCGTTAACAGTAAAGGTGTTAGAAAGAAATCCGTCGACTGCGACTCGTAAAGAACGCTCTCGGAGGAAACATGAGAGCCACAAAAAGAACTTTTCAGACATACCATAAGAGAGTAGCTTAGCCAACAGTCCATCGTGCCAAACACGGTCGAATGCCTTGGATATGTCAAAAGCAACCGCTCGAGATTCTCCGAAGTGTTCAATTGGGTTGTTCCAAACATGTGTTACATAACTCAGAACATCTCCTGTTGATCTATGTTTACGAAAGCCATATTGGTGATCGCTAATAATGATGAATCCTTCGAGGTATTTTAGATGATGCTGATTGACAGCCTTTTCCATAACTTTCGATATTATTGAAAGCAGTGCGACTGGTCGGTATTTGTTTGGCAAGGTCTTCTTGCCTTTTTTAGGTATCGGCTGAACTGTGGCGCATTTCCAACAGGAAGGAAATATTCCCTTTCTGTAAGATAGGTTGAAAAGTTTACAGAGAACTGGTGTTAGTTCCCTCGCGCAGTTTTTGAGAACTATGGCAGATATTCCGTCAGCACCAGAAGCTATTTTCGTGTCTAGCTTCATTAAAATACATTTTATGATACTATGTCTGAAGACAACATCGGGCATCCTTGACTGCACTATGAGAATAGTAGGTGGTGTTTTTCCTTGGAAATCGGCAGAATGTGAAGCAAACAGTTCGGCCAAAAAGTTTGCCTTGTCAACAGGTGTCATTGCAATAGAACTATCTGGCCGTGTGAGTGATGGTATAGTGCTATGGTGTATCTTTGGTCGCTTCGGGCGGCTTTCGCCGGCTACTATCCACGCATGTAAATCCTTTTTATTGCGCTTAAACAGGTCGAAACAGCGCTGAGAATCACCAACACGTTGTTGGTTTTGTTCCACTGCGAACAAACTCGGTACCCATTTCGAATAGAGCTTTCTCATGCCCAAATATTCTTGGAAAATATGACCAATCTGTTCTTTTGATATCTTTAGGGTGTCAGCTATAACACGCAATTTCACTTTATGGTCTTCCAAAACAATTTTGTGGGTTTTTTATGTTTTCCGGTGTAACCATTTCATTTGGGCATCCAGAGCGATCAGCATCATTTGTGTCTGTACGACTGCATTTAAACTCAGAATACCAGTAAATGATGAGTAATTTTCCAGGAGCAGAGTGCCCGTAACACTTATCAAACCATTGCTTTGTTTGAACGGAATTTTTTCCCATCAAAAAACAGGGTTTAATCAACACACGAAGTTTGATTTTTTTCATTGTTTTAAAATATCAAAAGTAGCAATACTAAGACCACTGTAACTTGTAAATTAATCGTCGAAATGTTATGAAATTTTGACACGTATCAATTAAAGGTTGGTACTTCCTAAAAATCATATGGATATTTTGAAAAGGGAGACATCTATGTGTCAAGCCAAAAACTTGTCAAAGATCTACACCAGCCTTACTACCTAAAACTTCTAAAACATACATCACAAGACATCGATCTTATGTAGTATCTCTAGTACCGACTAGAGTACGCTGTGCTGGTCTGGAATTCTTAATTCATGGCTGATATTCACGCACTTGAACAGTGTCAATGAAAGATTACTCATTTGTCTCCTATCATACGCGAATTGTTTTATGATGAGCGCCTTTTGGTTGTGGACTCCATCCGAAAGAAGGCTACGTGGGGACCCATGGAGAATTATAAAGTCCTTATGGATATTTTTCTAGACATTCTTACTCTTGGTAGTGATGAAATACTATTGGGGCATAGTTGGAGTTAGTTCACAAAAATTTTTACAAGCTACGTAGATAGCATTTCCTTTCTAATAGATTGTAACGCGGATGATACTTACTTCCACATGCAGTGGTGAATGTGAGTAAATATATTCAAGAATGTTTATGATTTGTATTATGCTCAGAAATTATAGTATTCTTGTCATTAACTAGAACCTTGTTTCCTTGCTTTCTGTATAAATTATGTTGCATTACTATTCTTTAAATTTTCATTTGTAAACTATTATTAAATGAAATAAAAAGTCAAAATTTGAACTGCTAACCTGAACTAATTTGTCTGGTAAAAAATTTCTGATATATCAGGAGTTGAAAGTTTTTCTGTGCCCTACCTTTCATTCGATCCATCTAAACAACACTTTAACACTTTGCTTTAATCTAAAGTGGCTATGCATATTGAAGGGAAGGTGATTGGATTTCAATTATTTCATTTGTTTTATGGCACCGTTATCGTTTCATAATTTAGACTGTTCTTTGGACAGCCGTGGCTTGTAAATTAAACCTGAATTTGTCCCTTACAAATATTCTAATCATAAGGCGAGGCGAGAGCATTGTATATTCAACTGAGTCCAGAATGGTTAGAAAATTTATTAAATTTCTAACTTAATAGTTTTCATTAAATAATACTTACCAAGTTCTACAACTGTTATATTTTTAGCTTGTTCTAACTCTTTTCTATTCTAAAAATTAGAATAAATTTGAAAAATATTTCAAATTTATTCTAATTTTTATCTATAGTAACCAGCGTAAACGCCTTTGCCGCCGAAGCTGGTGAAAGAGTAACAAAAATAATAAGTAATAATAGAAAAGAGTTAGAACAAGCTAAAAATATAACAGTTATAGAACTTGGTAAGTATTATTTAATGAAAACTATTAACGCCTAGTTAGCAAAACTTTAACAAGATATTAAAAAGGTTTTAAAAAAATAAAATTTAAGAACGTTTGTGAACATTTTGTCAGTCATATTTTCAGTGCTTTATTGTTTTCTGAATTATTTGAAAAGGGTAACTGTTTATATAATGTAATATTCTATACTTATTTCTAGCTTTTAAGCTAATTCATATATTTCATCTTTTATTATTGTATTATTTATTGATTATTTAATGCGCATTTAATTTCGGTGTAATTGGATGCATCGAAATTATCCGGAATTTTATGAAAAACCACCATAAATAAGAAAAAAATCGCGGAGAGGTAGCATGGACACAATTGTTTTTAATTTCTTTATTTAGTAGATTTTCTGTTTTAATGAATCGTGAATCCTTTTTTTGCAGCATCCAGAATATGGTTTACTTAAATCCGAAAAATTACCTGACACAAAACTGGTGGCAGATCCAGAATCTATCCTGTCCGGGAAGTCATGGGCTGCTGAGGGTATTACGTTCACTCCTGTGGAACCTATGAAGAGATGGGATATTTCGTTCAACGGAAAAATGAGGTAATATTTTAAAATATTTTTTTTTATTCTTTGACAGAATTAATTTTAAAACCATGTATAGAACATATACTACGCAAATTCCTAAATTATGCTACTATTAGTCACCAGATATCGCCGTATGTAGAAATTTAACGATATATGTTCAACAAATTCACCGACCTCTGTCAATAGGGTATTAAGATAGTTAAGATAAGTATGTATATATCTAATTCAAATGTTAGTAGTTGTAAGTATGTATACCAGGTGACACAGCCAACATGTAACACCCTGTAATTTTCTTATTTTGAAAGTTACATATTTGCATTTTTAGATACCAGAATGGGATAATATTAGGCTTTTTTATCACTTATCACTTTCCAGTTTGACCGGAAGTGACTGCAAGTTTCTTATTATATTTCTTTATCAATTTCCATTCGCTTTAAAATTCTCTTTCCAACGATGTATCATAAGTTGACATTTGTTTGTCAGGTGACGGGCAAAAACTCATTTAAACTCAGACTTGGGCGGCCATGGCGGATATACTAGCAATGGTTTTTGTTCGTTTTATCTCACTTTGGAAAGAATTTAAGACTCTCCATTTATCGTAACATTTCCGTGAGTCTAAGTGGCTCCTACAAAATTATATTCTTTACATTCAGTTACAGAATTTTCTCTTTAAATAATGATCAATATCTCTGAAATTAAGATAGGAACACATATTTCTTATTTAACCTAGTTACACATTACAGGTTTTTTGCCAACATACATCTGACAGAACTATCTAACGCAGTATTTAAATGCAATTAATAAAACCAAAACATTTAATAATAAGAATAACACAACAAAACCGATAATTGTAATTAATTAATATTAGAAAGAAGTAATATTTTAACTAAGTAACACAGTAAAAATAAATAAGTAAAGCTATTTTATACTAGATATAAATTTGCTAGGTATTTATTCCAAATGTTCAAAATGCTGTCCGTTGTTAATCCTACACAATCTTTTTTTTCCAACCGTGGCTCTCACAACGTTCTCCAACTGAATTTCAGTAATTTCATTTACTGCTCTTCTTAAGCGCATTTCTAAATCATTTCTGTCTGTTGGTGGGTTTTTGTAAACTTTTTCTTTTAGATCCAATAAAAAAATCAAGAGGCGTAACATCTGGCGATATTACAGGCCACTTATTAGGTTCATTGGTACCTAACCATTTTGCACCAAATCTTTGATTCAAGTTTACTACATTTCTACTATTGTGGGTTGAAGAAAGAGTTTCTAAAAAATTTTCAACATCATTTTGAATGAACTGCAAATATCTTTCTCCATTTAACGCACCATCATATATAATAGGACCAATAATTCTTTTGCCAAGGATACCCAATCACACGTTAAAGCCGAATCTTTCTTGACAGGTACTTCCTCGCATAATTCTAGGATTTTCTTGGGCCTAGTATCGAGTATTGTTAAGATTAGATAGACTCAAATTGGTAAATCTAGATTCATCCGAAAATAGATTGTTGTAATGAAATTGGTTATTAAGGTGGTATCTTTGCAAAAACCAATTACAATAATCCATTCTTCTTTGGTCATCTGTTTGAAATAAATTTTGATTTATTTGATATTTTTAGGACCTGAATTTATATTTATTAAAATGCGGCAAGCAGTTTCACCATTTACACCGGTTTGATCTTCAACAAATTGTAGGATCTACCTGAACAATGCCTAATATAATTATTTCTGACTCTTCGTCACCAATAAATACATCAGCAAGTTAAATCGGTTGCCTTCTAAACTGCTGCCATACTCTTAAAAAATAATTGTTGGGTGGGTGCCTCCTATCGGGATATCTTGCCATGTACAACTCAGCGGCTTGTCGGCTATTCTTTCTGCACTCTCCATAAATTAATAATATGTTTACTTTTTCATCCGTTGAATACATTTTTGTTAAAGAAAAACTATTTTTGACGTAAAGTAAACAATAATAATGGCCATTTTGGTAAAATGACTTTCGGTTCGTCTGTTTTATCACAGCTTACTAAGTCCGTAATGGAACTTGTTGATATCACATTATTGCATAATAAAACGGTTTATTTTCTGAAAATAATATTAAATCCAATTGCCGTTAGACAGTTCTGTTAGATGTATGTTGGCAAAAAACCTGTAATGTGTAACTAGGTTAAAGAGAAAATATGTGTTCGTATCTTAATTTCGGTGATACTGATCATTATTTAAAGAGAAAATTCTGTAGCTGAATGTGAAGCATAAAATTTTGTAGGAACCATTTAGACTTGCGAAAATGACACGATAAATGAATAGTCTTTAATTCTTTCCAAAGTGAGATAAAACGTACAAAAACATTGCTAGTATATCCCCCATGGCCGCCTAAGTCTAAGAGTTTAAATCAGTTATTGCAGGTC
Source organism: Pachyrhynchus sulphureomaculatus (assembly GCA_019049505.1). Taxonomy (NCBI): domain Eukaryota; kingdom Metazoa; phylum Arthropoda; class Insecta; order Coleoptera; family Curculionidae; genus Pachyrhynchus; species Pachyrhynchus sulphureomaculatus. The sequence continues at coordinate 31,682,709 of CM032451.1, forward strand.
AGCTGTCAAACAAATGTCAACTTGTGATATATTGTTGAAAAGGGAATTTCAAAGCTAATTGAAATTGATAAACAAAATATACAGGCTTCCATTAAAAATAAGAAAGTTGCAGTCACTTCCTGTCAAACCGGAAGTAGTTAAAAATATTTCTTAAGTGATAAAAAAGCCTAATAATGTCCCATTCTGGTATCTAACAATGCAAATATGTAACTTTCAAAATAAAAAAATTGCAGGGTGTTACATGCTGGCTGTGTTACCCGGTATATATATATATATATATATATATATATATATATATATATATATATATATATATATATATATATATTAGGGTGACCGCAAAAAATCGATGTCGGAACTTGGTTCGTCTGGACCCCACAAATGATTCCCCTTTCCAGATATTGAGATAGCCGAAATTTGAGCTCGATTAAACGACGTTAACCCGTGCCGCTCGTCGCTCAAAGTTTGAAAAAATCCAAATTTTTGGCCAAAAAAGCTGACATATGGAGCCATAACTCCAGAACGGTAAATAATAGAAACACGCTTAATATCTCAAAAGAAAGCTAATGTTCTTCAAAATTTATATTCTATACATAATTGTTGTTATTTTAAGTCAAACCGAGTTACAACAACCTTTAGCCCCAAAAACGTGACCTGGTACCAGTAGGAGCCAGTTTGGGAGTATTCTAAGAATTTTACGGGTTTTTACATAATGTGTCTCGGAATTAACATTTTTTTGTTAAAAAGTATTTTGGAACTCAATTTTCAAACATAAAGAGCCTTTTGCTCAAATTTAATCTTTTATTATATGGGGATTACCTGACTAGTTTACCAAAGAAAGACCCGTTTGACAAGTAAAAAGGAGGGTGAATCTAATTTCTATTTTAGGGATGGTGATTTTACTTCAGCGTACAACCGACCTTTTATTTATTCAGTTTAGTTTTTAAAGTTGCTTTGAGCTGGTTAGATCGAACAATTATCTAGTGAAGATATTTTAAGACACTGAAGAGGACAGCATCTACCAGGAACTTGAGAGCTTGGAGGAAATGGACATCCCTGAAGAAGCTGCAGAAGATCCAGGACCATCTGAGAGCAAGAGGAGCAATCTTTTATATGGAGAACGTCATCCCTTTGGAATAATTTGTCCAGCGCTGTGTTTCCCACCGAGTACAATTTACAGCGATTCAAGAACAACGTGAATCGCTTTTTTTCCGCACTCGTGCCGCCCCTGGAGCGCTTTAGGGACTTCCCTGCAGCACGTGTGCTAGACCAATAAAAAAAAAAAAAAGTTTCATTTGCAAGGGGCGTTAAAGAGATTTTAAACATGAAATTGTCCATTTTATTAGATCGATGTAAGGTATCCGACAGAAATGCCACGAGAATTTTAATAGCTACTCTAGAAACACTAAACCTTGACCCTCTTGAGTACAAAGTCTCGAAAACTTTATTACATGATAGAAGGCAAATGTTCAGAGAACAATATAATAAAAAAAATTTTGATAAAGTAAACATTCCTGAAAAAGAGCCCGTGGTTGTCCATTGGGACGGTAAACTTTTACCGGGTGTTTTAAAAAATGAACAATGTGAGCGAATAGCTATAGCTATTTCATATGGCGAAAAGGAACAGCTGCTGGGAGTTCCTGTAACAGCAAACAGCTCTGGAGAGGAGCAAGCCGTAGCCGTATATGAATGCCTAAATGAATGGGGTCTTCTCAACACCGTCAAGGCGATGTGCTTCGACACTACAGCATCCAACACGGGAAGACTCAAAGGAGCATGCGTCATATTGGAGCAAATGTTAGGAAGAGAATTGTTATACCTAGCTTGCCGTCACCATATCTTGGAAATTATGTTAAGAGGCGTATTCGACACCAAAATGGGATCAACCACTGGACCTCATCCAGACATTTTCAAGAGATTCCTCACTGCGTGGCCCAAGATAGACAAAGAAAAATACGACACAGGTATCAGTGACAATCTAATACAAAAGCAGCTAACTCCAGAAGTAATTGCAAATGTTACTGCCGAATTCGAGACCAAATTAACTGAGAGCCACCCCAGAGATGACTACAAGGAGCTATTACAGTTGATTCTCGTATTTGTTGGATCACTAGACGGCAATATTGTGGGTTTTAGAACTCCAGGAGCCATTCATCACGCTAGGTGGATGGCAAAGGCTATTTACTGCTTAAAAATGTTCATTTTTCGTCGTCAATTTAAGATGTCTAAAGAAGAAGAAAGTTCTGTGCGTGCCATTTCTGTTTTCCTAGTTAAAATTTATTGTAAATCTTGGTTGAATGCTCCAAAAGCTCATCTTGCACCAAAGCAAGATTTAGGTATTTTGCATTTTTTTTTTTTTTTTTTATTGGTCTAGCACACGTGCTGCAGGGAAGTCCCTAAAGCGCTCCAGGAGCGGCACGAGTGCGGAAAAAGCGATTCACGTTGTTCTTGAATCGCTGTAAATTGTACTCTCTTGTATTGCATAGTCTGTTAGACTATAAAGAATGTGACAACGACATTGCAGAAATAGCCCTGACCAAATTTTCGAACCATTTGTGGTATTTGAATGCAAAGTTGATGGGATTATCGTTTTTAGATCCCACCATTACAGACGATGAAAAGTTGTTAATGGCTAATAAATTGCTCAGTAGCACAGATGAACCATCACAGCACGCTAGGGTTGTAAATCCAAAAGTTAGGAAAGAAAACTTAAAAGAGGTAGTTGATGGAGGATTGGTAAATTTACTTCCAAAGAAACGTTTACATTCTTTGACCAATTTAATATAAAAACAGATTTCCTAAGACAACATCCAAACACCTGGCCTCAAAATAATGACTTCCAAGAAGGATTGAAAATTGTCAAAACATTAAAAGTAGTTAATGATATGGCTGAGCGTGGTGTTAAATTAATAAACGACTTTAACGACCTTCTGACAAAAGATGAAGACCAAAAGCAATATGTCCTGCAAGTTGTAAGTAAATGCCGAGCATTATATCCTGACTTTTCAAAAACTACTTTAACAAAAGCTCTAGAATAGATTAGATAACTATGTAAAATTATCAACTCATGTAGGTACTACGTCTGTATCTTTTCTGTGTCTGTTTTGTATGTATTATATACCTAATTTTTATATTTTAAAATAAAAAATGTCATTAGACTTATCAGTATTACTTGTTTTTTTATTATATTTCTACTTTAAACTCAAAAATATACCAAAAAAAAAAAGCAAAATTTATCACTTAATAACAAAATATACGAAGTATGCTCCTAGTGGTACTAGGTCACGTTTTTGGGGCTAAAGGCTGTTGTAACTCGGTTTGACTTAAAATAACAACAATTATGTATAGAATATAAATTTTGAAGAACGACATTAGCTTTCTTTTGAGATATTAAGCGTGTTTCTATTATTTACCCTTCTGGAGTTATGGCTCCATATGTCAGCTTTTTGGCCAAAAATTTGGATTTTTTCAAACTTTGAGCGACGAGCGGCACGGGTTAATGTCGTTTAATCGAGCTCAAATTTCGGCTGTCTCAATATCTGGAAAGGGGAATCGTTTTGTGGGGTCCAGACGAACTTTCTATGAGATCCGGTCACTCTAATATATATATATATATATATATATATATATATATATATATATATATATATATATATATATATATATATATATATATATATATATATATATATATATATATATATATATATATATATATATATATATATATATATATAGGTATATATATATATATATATATATATATATATATATATATATATATATATATATATATATATATATATATATATATATATATATATATATATATATATATATATATATATATATATATATATATATATATATATATATATATATATATATATATATATATATATATATATATATCTAATTCAAATGTTAGTAGTTCATTATCGCCATTATACTTAATGATGGGATGAAGTCTATAATTTTCGAACCATATCTTTTAAAGTGAAGGGGTGGAAGTTGATAATTTTGTATGATTTTAATAGGAACATGGTAATTTTTTATTATTTTTTGTTAAATAATAAAGAAATATTATGCATAACTATTTACAGTAAAATATAAAAGCAATTATACGGACTAGGGGGGACATTAGAGAGATTGTTTCATATATATAGAGTTATACGCCCTTTTCAAAATCAACGAGTTCAAAAATTAGGTTACTTTTTTCATTACTTTCAACTTTAATCCAAGGCGGTGAAAAGGGTGGAGGTCGTCAAATATTTTATAGTGTCAATAATATTTTGAAAAATTTTCCAGGTTTTGTGGTTGATGTAAATGACAAATTTTAAGCTTATTATTTATAGTAAAATATATAAGGGGTTAAAGGGGTGAGGTAGTGAGTTAGAGGTGGGTGTGAAGTGTATCATACTATATATCCATTTTAGAATTCTTGGACGGTAGGAATATGAGAATTAAGTAATTTTTTTCATTACTTTCAAATTTAATAGGAGAAGAGAGTTAAAGAACTATTTTGTATAGTTTCAATAGTATTATGAACACACTTTTCCAAGTTCTTTTGATGGTCGAATTTTAAGCATAATGATTTATAAAAAAACATATTAGGGACCAAAAAGGTGAAGAAGAAAGGTAGGGTGGAAGCGGTGAGGTCATTGTATCCTTTCAATTATTAATTTCAAAATATTATGATTCTTAATTAGGATATTGGATATTTATTATAAAATAATATTTTATGATAATACGTATAAGGAGTGTGAATTAATTTTGAGGGATTCCTAAGAAAGGGCCTAACTTGTATCATCTCGCATCAGGGTAGACTGTTGCTATATTCTTAGTGAAGCACCGTCATTATACTTAAATTTTTAGTATATAGTTTTTTGCCGAAGTGTAAACATTATATATTTTTTGGGCATTGAATATGTCGAATTACGTATCAACAAAATACGGTTTGCGGGAAGCGTTACTTTTCTTGTTTGATTGCTGCCGGAAATCTATGGTGGTTTTACTCCATCGATAAAAACTTGTGAGTACTGGTTTCGACCTTTTAAAAGTGATAATTTCGACACGGAAGACCAAGAACATCCAGGCAAGCCGAAAAAGTTTAAAGATTAAGAATTGGAGCAATTACTCGATGAAGACCCATGCTAAATAGAAAAGGAACTTTGCACAATCATTTCCAAGTGCTTACATGCACTGGGAATGATTCAATAGCAAGAAAATTGGGTGCCGTACGAATTGAAACCGAGAGACGTTGAAAGGCGATTTTTCACCTGTGAACAACTGTTTCAACGATACAATCGGAAAGGTTTTTTGTATCGTATCGTAACTGGTAATAAAAAAATAGATACGCTAGGATAATCAAAAGCGCTAGAAATTATGGATGAAGCCCGGTAAACCATCAATATCCTCGTCAAAGCCGAATCTTCATGCCTCCATGGATATGTGTATTATGAGCTGCTCCAACCCTACGAAACTATTACTGGGGAATGGTAATGACAACAATTGATACGACTGAGCCAAGAGTGGAAGGAAAAACGACCGCAATATGCCAAAAGATACGACAAAGTGATTTTTCAACATGACAACGCTCGGTTACATGTTGCAAAACCGATCAGGAAAACGCTAGAAGAGCTTGGATGGGATATCCTGCCTCACTCGCAGTACTCACCAAACGTTGCTCCTTCTGATTATCACTTGATGACGCACGTCCTGTCTAAACAGCACTTCCATTCTTATGAAGATACCAAAAAATGGGTCGATTCGTGGATAGGCGGAGTCGTTCTTTCAAAGTGGTATTCATATACTGCCACAAAGATGGGAGAAAATAGTGGCTAGCAATGGACAATACTTTGAATAATCAATTTGAAACAATTTTTTTTACAATAAAGCGATATTTTTACCGAAAAATCCCGCAAAGTTAATTCACACACCCAAGAGTAGTACATATGAATTAAAAGGGATGAAATAGGGGGTCAGAACGGTGATTGAGCATATGTCGTAATATACCATTTCATTATTGTTGATTCTCCCTTATTTTCAGTTTTAATAGAACTAGTATATAGAAAGGATCTCGATCCGATTACAGAGTAACCTAATAAATGTTGAGTTGACTATAGCACAAGTTTCATAAATGCAAAAGGTTAAATTGACGGAAACGCACTTATAGAACAGCAGGTAAATTATTGTATTTGCTTCCCTTAGTAACGGGAAATATTGTATTCGTGAGAAAATTACACTCCAAAATGTTTGCTTTTCTTTGCGTCTTGGCGTTTTTATACCACGAGAAACATATTTTCCCATTTTTATCGCTCTGTCGTCGATATGTTGGCACGATAATTCTCTAACTTGTTGATAATATAATACTTAGAGTATGGATCATACCTACAGGTCTTAATTAATATTGTTTCTGTGGAAGGGGGTGAAAAAGGTGAGAATTTATTTATCCTTTACTTGAGAATGTCAATTTCATTACTTACTCTACAACTACGTGTTTGCTAGGAAAATACTGGAAAAATTACTTTACTGATTTATAAAATTATTTCGCATGTTAAAATATTTTATACAAAAATACATTTTCGAGCCAATATATTGTTTTATGTAACATTTTTTTCTGTTTTTAGTAACTCGTCAGATAGCCGCCAAACCTTTCTAGTCTTTTGTTTTAGTTTTACAAAATCGCAAACGCAAAAACACAACATTTTTATTAAATACAGTGTGTCAAGTAAGAGCAAGTCCGCGATAATTCATTTTTGGTAGATGCGATTCCAGCGATTCAACAAAAAATCGATAGAGGGAACCTTTGTCTACGACGCATTTTAGTAAAAGTATCAGTCGATTCCAAACTTTCATCGAAATCACGAAAAATCCAAAATGAGTCACTTGTTTGCGCAATCTTTCTTTGTTCCCAATCAAAGGAGCCTAAAATGACACATTCCACGGCCGCTGAAGATATTAAAAAGTCGGTATCGTTTGTGAAGAAGTGGGTAAATCATTTTAACGAGATGAAAAATGTCGACGACTTGTCAAAACGTGGCTCGGTAGCCAAAGTCACTCCGAAAGTCAAAAAACGAATCGTGTCATTGTTTTCACGAGATCCGAAATTGCCGCTGCGTCAAGGAGCGGCAAAATTAAGAAAATCGGGTTTGAATGTGTCCCATGGAACTATTCGACAATATCTTCGTGCACGAAGCACGTTGAAGAAACCTATGCTGGGCGAGAATCACATCGCGAAGCGGCTCTCTTAAGTCTACGATAAGATACTAGAGTGGCCCTATACATCTATCTGAAACTATGAAAACAAACATTACAAGAATCTAGCTTATAAGTAGTCATGTCGTTTGACAAAATTTCCCGTCTTTTTGTGGAAATTTATCAGATTTGTCAGTCCACCCTGGCATACTAATGGTGGTTTTGTTCTTTATGCTTTGTGAATTTGCCTAGCTAGGTAGATAACGTAAAAAGCACTCTCGTATATACAACAGCTCTACATCATTTTATCGATAATGGTAAGGGACACAAAAATATATAATTTAATTTCATATTAAAAGTCACAGAGTGTTTTACGAATAAATACTAATATTTTATTTAGGTATGTTGTACAAGGTGAGTCAACGATAGAGTAAAGTAAATACAATGGCTTACGAAAGAACATACTATTACGAATTTGGGTGCAAGCATATATATGACATATATGATGAAAGTATATGTACAGGGTGTGAATGTTAAGGTGCGCAGTTTAAAATTATTTTTGAGTATACAGGGTACTTCAAAAAAGTGTGGCCGATATAACATATGTTTTTTTTAAATAAAATATCCTATTTTCTAATTTACTTTTAAATTCTGCCTAAAATTTTATAACTTTTTTATTAATAATGTTATATACCTAAATCTAGTAGTTTTTCTAATATTTCAATTTTTTTTTTTAAATACTAGTTTTCAGTTTTGTAAATAATTGCGAGTAGCGCCATTGTTTTTGAAGATGGATTTCTCATAATTGGTACGACCGTTCTATAGAGACGAAAAAAAGGTATATGTTAAGAAATTTGAGTTAGATACTACAGGGTGTTCAAAATAAATTTATATATTTTGACTAATTTAAATTGAAAAATCTCAACTTTTTTAAATGGCACGCCCTGTATATTATTACTTTTTCTGTTAGATTTTATAAAACCCTCCAACTTTTATTAAGCATCTCATGTACCTTTTTCTAATAGTTTTGGATTTATTTTGAATTTTTCATTTTTTACCCTTGTTTTTAATACACTTACGCTATTGTGAAAACATAAACAAATAGTTAATAATAATTTTAATATAGTTTAACTTATCCAATGGTTAATTATTATGATATATAATAAATGTTAAAAAATATGCCCATCTACTTGAATATATATGTTTAGTCATTTCACTATATTTTCCTTCACTTCACTCATCCAGTATCCTATTTTCCATATCTACTGGTGTTGTAGGGGGATTCATATAAACACGATCTTTAATGTAGCCCCACAAAAAGAAGCCTAAAGGTGTTAAGTCACATAATCGAGGGGGCCACTGAATGAATCCATCCCTACCGATCCATTTTTGTGGGTAACGATCGTTTAAAAATTCACGAATTTCTCGGTGGTAATGAGCAGGAGCTCCATCTTGTTGAATCCACATTTGTTCCCTTTCAAAGTTTTCAACTTCTTCAAGATGCTAGGGTAATTCGATTTGCAAAAAATTTAGATATCTAGGCACGTTAAGCGGTTCGCGGAAAAAATATCGACCAATTATTCGAAAATTTAATATTCCACACCATACATTAAGCGACCAATGGTTTTGGTTTTGAATTTCCCGGACCGAAAATGGATTAACTGTTAAATAATAATGCATGTTATGGCTGTTAACTCTTCCATTACTGTAGTAGCGAAAGTAGCTTCTTCAAAAAACATTATTTTGGATAAAAAATTTAAATCGGCCTCCATTGCTCCATTCATTTTGGTACAAAAGTTTACCCGTCGTTCAAAATCACGGTCTTGAAGTTCTTGGTGTACTTCCATATGAAAGGGATGATTTTTCTCATGGTGCGATTAGCCGTAGATTGGGATGGGTCAGATAAGTCAGCTAGTTAACGGCTGCTGATCTGGGGATTATCTTCAATATGAAGTAAAATCTCTATTTCTTTTTCCTCATTGGCGGCATTCGGGTTTACTCCTTTCCGTTTCGTATACTCAACCCTACCTCTACCACCAAACCGTTCCATTAAGCATTGAAAAGATTTTTTAGATGGTATACGTCTATTACGGTATTTCGTAAAGCCTTACTGCCAAAAGACAATTTTTTCCCTCCTCAGTATATAAACCAATTAATTCATTTTTAGGAAAATCCAAAACTTTTTTTTTTTTTTTTATGGGTCTAGCACACGTGCTACAGGGAAGTCCCTAAAGCGCTACAGGAGCGACACGTGTGCGGAGAAAGCGATTCACGTTGTTCTTGAATCGCTGTAGATTGTACTCGGTGGGAAACACAGTCCTGGGCAAATTATTCCAAAGGGATGATGTTCTCAATATAAAAGACTGCTTGAAATGCGTTATACGAGAAGTAACAAGCTGAACCTCATACGGATGTGAAGAATTAGCGCGACGTGTACTTCTAACATGCACCGCTCTGGGAGGAATTAAGCGGGCCACATCCTTAGAACACTTTCCATGAAAGTACTTGTAGAATAGGCTCAAGTCGCCAACCGTTCTTCGATGTTCCAGCGAATCAAGGCCGACGGTCAGTTCTACGTCTCCAATCAGACGAACAGCTCTTCTCTGAATAGAATCCAACAAATGCAGTGTGTGTTTGGAAGTGGAGCTCCAAACATGGGAGCAGTATTCCACAGTTGGTCGAATTTGAGCTTTGTAAAGAATTAACAGTTGTTGTGGAGTGTAAAGCTTTCTGGTTCGAAATAATATTCCCAACTTTTGAGATGCTCTCCTTGCTATGCCTGCAACATGTTCATGCCAGGACATATTTGCTCCCAAATTAACGCCCAACAAATTGAGTGACGATGTTAGAGGAATGGAGTGCCCCGACATAACTATGTCGGGTTCAGCAACGTTAACTTTTTTAGAAAAAACTGCTGCCTGGATTTTTTGTAGTGTTAAATTCCACTTGGTTACTGTCACCCCAAGCTAGAATTTCTTCCAGGTCTTTGTTAAGTTGAATGACTTCCTGCTATCTGCGGATATTCGTCTGAGTAGCCGATGTCCGAGCGTTCAAAGCGAATGAAGAGATAAGTGTACTGTCATCTGCAAAGCTGTAGATTGGATTCTCGGTCTTTTCCAGCAGATCGTTAATGTAAATGAGAAAGAGAGTAGGAGACAGTATGGAGCCTTGGGGTGCACCGGCGTTGATAGTGAAGGTGTTAGAAAGAAATCCGTCGACTGCCACTCGTAAAGAACGCTCTCTGAGGAAACATGAGAGCCACAAACAGAACTTTTCCGACATACCATCAGAATGTAGCTTAGCCAACAGCCCATCGTGCCAAACACGGTCGAATGCCTTGGATATATCAAGAGCAACCGCTCGAGATTCTCCAAAGTGTTCAATTGCATTGTTCCAAACATGTGTTACATAAGTCAGAATATCTCTGCTGATCTATTTTTACGAAAGCCATATTGGTGATCGCTAATAATGTTGAATCCTTCAAGATATTTTAGAAGATGCTGATTGATAGCCTTTTCCATGACTTTCGATATTATTGAAAGCAGTGCGATTGGTCGGTAGTTATTTGGCAAGGTCTTTTTGCCTTTTTTAGGTATCGGCTGAACTGTAGCACATTTCCAGCAGGAAGAAAATATTCCCTTTCTGTAGGATAGGTTGAAAAGTCTACAGAAAACTGGTGTTAGTTTCCTCGCACAGATTTTAAGAACTATGGCAGGTATTCCGTCAGCGCCAGAAGCCTTTTTAGTGTCTAGCTTCATCAGAATACGCTTTATGATACACTGTCTGAAGACAACATCGGGAATCCTTGACTGTACTATGGGAATAGTAGGTGGTGTTTTTCCTTGGAAATCGACAGTAGAATAATGTGAAGCAAAGAGTTCAGCCAACAAGTTCGCTTTCTCAACAGGTGTCGTTGCAATAGAATTATCTGGCCGTGTGAGCGGTGGTATGGTGGATTTGGTGAAATTTTGACTAACTGCCTTAGCGACCGACCAAAAGGACCTTGAATTGCCGGGACAGGCGAGAAGTTTGTTTCTAACCCGTTGATTGTTTACCTCCTTGGTTTCGTCGATAATTTCTTTGCATCTGTTCCTGGCACGAACAAATGTGTTACGATTTATGGTGTTAGGATTTTCGCGCCATTGTCGGTATGCAAGATGTTTAGAAGCAACAGCTTCTTTGCATTTTCGGTCAAACCAAGGCTTGCCGTTGGAAGGGCATTTCTTCGAAAAAGGGATGTAAGCCTCCATACCGGCCAAAATAACATCGGAAACCTCCCTGGCGCCGTCAGATGGATCGTCGGATCGAAAACAAACGTCCAACCAAGGGAAAGTTCGAAAATATTCCATGAGATCTTCCCATTTAGCAGACTTGTAGTGCCAAATCTTGCGCGATTTAGGCGCCTCTCTGTCATTGATTGATAGAATACTCGATGTCGAAAGTAGTTTATGGTCGGAAGAACCTAACGGCTGATTTAGGCTGACTGTGTAAATCTCCGGATTGGTGGTTAAAAAGAGATCAAGAAGACTGGCAAACTCTCCGTCTCGATCAGGGATCCGTGTTGGTTCGTCAATAAGCTGAGTTACGCCACAACTGATTGAAAATGATTCGGCTTCACGACCTTGTTCGTCGGTAGTATTTGAATATTTAAGCCAGTTGATGTTGTGGACATTAAAGTCTCCCAGGATGGCAATTTCGACATTTAGATAGTTAATTTGTAAATGATCGATGGTGTCTGCAAGGGAAGCGAAAAGTGTTCTCAAGTTAGTATCACTTGGTGGTCGATAGAGGATACAGATTAACCTTGTGGTTGGTTGAGTCGTTATTTTTAACCACATAACATCAAAGTTTGGGGGCTCCAGAGCCTCTTCTCGTTGGCAAGAGAGGTCGCTTCTGACATAAAGACAGATTCCAAAGTTACGCCTAAATCGGGAATAAAAGTCGTACCCAGGATAAAGATAGTTTGCTGTGCTGGTCGATGAACTTACCTTAGTTTCACAGAGAGCGAGTACATGAGGTTTATTTGATTGCAGGTGTTGGTGCACTGAATTTATGTTCGTGTTTAAACCTCGTATGTTGCAAAAATCCATTTTGAAATTCTGATCTCTGCATGTCGACGCCCCTGAACCAGCCCCCTCCCGGAGATCCGAATGGGGGGCTATTATACCTCCGGAATTTTTTGTATCCAGGTGCCTCATCATCCTATTTGGTCCCACAGTCTGGGTCATCGGCACAGCCACGAAACGTTAAGCAACTTCACGCAGCCTAAGCCGATGCGATGGTATCACACCGGACGATGCTGGTGGGATCTGGGCATCTACCATCTAGGTTGTTCTTTAAGTCGCCTCCTACGACAGGCAGAACATACCGGGGGAGATATTCTATCCCGCTCCCCCACGAAGGGGGATAGAATATACGTCACTTACTACAACAAATTAAACTATTTTTACTTGCTTACTAGAAATGTCAAAATTTGAAAATGCCTACATGATTGTTTTGTCTTCACAACTGTGATGTTATAACGTAAGTGTATTAAAAACAGGGGTAAAAATTGAAAAATTCAAAATAAATCCAAAACTATTAGAAATAGGTATACGACATACTTAATAAAATTTGAAGGGTTTTGTAAAATCTATCAGAAAAAATTATAATATACAGGGTGTGCCTTTTAAAAAATTTGAGATTTTTCAATTTAATATAGACGAAATGCATTAATTTATTTTGAATATCCTGTAGCATGTGACTCAAATTTCTTTACATATATCTTTTTTTTCATCTCTATAGAATGCTCGTACCAATTACGTTTATTTCACCTTCAGAAAGAATGGCGCTACTGGCAATTTTTTACAAAACTGAAAACTAGTATTTAAAAAAAAAAATTTAATATTAGAAAAACTACTAGGTTTAGCTATATAACATTATTAACAAAAGGTTACAAAATTTTACGGAGAATTTAAAAATAAGTTAGAAAATAGGATGTTCCATTTAAAAAAAAAAAACATATCTTATATCGGCCATAGTTTTTTGAATTACCCTGTATACTCAAAAATAATTTTAAACTGTGTACCTTAATATTCCCTAAAACTATTGTATTTAACATTTTTTCGTCATTCCCGAAACAAATGAGATAATGAACTTTACTCTATTGTTGACACACCCTGTACTTTAATCGAAGTAAGCATACAGTTTGTCAAGTAAGACGTATCCGCTATAATTCATTTTTAGTAGATGCGATTCTAGCGATTCAACAAAAGAACGGTAATGTGAATCTTTGTCTACGATGCATTTTAGTAAAAGTATCAGTCGATTCCGAACTTCAGTCGAAATCTCGTAAAATCCAAAACGAGTCACTTGTTTGCGCGTCAGTTCGAGATAGTTTTTCTTTGTTTCTATTCAAAGGGGCCTAAAATAAAACATTCCGCGGCCGCTAAATATATTAAAAAGATGGTATCGTTTGTGAAGAAGTGGGTTAATTGTTCTAACGTGACGAAAAATGCCGACAACTTGCCAAAACGTAGCTCTATAGCCAAAGTTACTCCGAAAGTCAACAAATGAATCGTATATTTGTTTTCACTGGATCCAAAATTGACGCTGCATCAAGGAGCAGCAAAATTAAGAAAATCGGGTTTGAATGTCTCCCATGAGATATTCGACATCTTCGTGCTTATGATATTAAATTCCGAAGCCCGTTGAAGAAACCTTTGCTGGACGAAAATCATGTCGCGAAACGGCTCGCTTGCGCGCACGATAAGATACCAGAGCGGCCCTGACAATTGTTGGACGCCAACCCTATTGCAAACGTTTGGTCCTTTGGAAAGAGAAAGCTCAGAGAAAAGACATAGAACTGTGACTCATTTGTCTGGCGAGCTTCGGAACATTTAGAGAGTTTGTAGAACATCTCGTAGACAGCATACCTTGAGATGCCAGACGATTATTGATGCAGGAGGCGATTGGCCAACTTACTAAAGTAATTGCGCCGTTGTTAGCATACCAAAGAAAACATTGATGTCAAAAAATGTTCTCGAAAAACATTTTTTCAAGAATTCGAGCGGTCACGTTCTTAGTTGACAGAGTGTAAATATTAATATATTGCCGAAACCATTCTCCTCAAATAAAATCATAGATAAATCACCTAAAAAGGATCTTTAAGATCTTGTCTATGACTGTTAAGATGAGTTTTTTGAAAATATAATCTACAAGAATAAAACTAAACAGAAAAATACACTTACCTAATATTTATAAAATACTTTAATAATATCAAATATTACATCAATTATATCCCTTTCCAATGTTTTTTTTATCACTTATTATCTAAGCATTTTACCTTTCAAGTTAATTTTCAATTTTAAATTAAAATACTAACACGTGCCTTCCCTCTTTCTTAAAGCACTTTAGCTCAGTGTAAACAGATTTTCCGAGAAAATGTCTGAACATTTTACGTTTCTCGAATGAAAATTTGTAGATCTCTTTATATCTAGTTTGTTCAATATTGTACCTTTTAATATAACTATGAAGCTAGCAGTTTTCATAATAATGAAAATAGTTTTAAAATATAAAATTCCTTTAGACGCTGTATGTAGTCGGTTATCACAATAAAGTTTAATTAAATCTTATTAATAAAAATCCCTTTTATTCATATTAAATGTAAAAAATTGTTAATTGTATCAATTTTTGCTCTGTTAAAAATACAATGGCCTACGAGGGAACATATTATTACGAAATTCGGTGCATGCATATATATGACATATATGATGAAAGTATATGTACAGGGTGAGTCAACGATAGAGTAAAGTACATTATCTCATTTGTTTCGAGAATGACGAAAAAATGTTAAATATAATAGTTTTAGGGAATGTTAAGGTGCACAGTTTAAAATTATTTTTGAAAATACAGGCTACTCCGAAAAAGTGTGGCCGATATAACATCTGTTTTTAGTGTTCCGTACGGAACACTTATAAGATCACTTCGGTGTCTGTCCGTCTGTCTGTCCGTCTGTCCGTCTGTCCGTCTGTCCGTCTGTCCGTCTGTCCGTCTGTCCGTCTGTCACACCCGATTTTCTCCGAAACTACTTGTCATAGAAAGTTGAAATTTGGTAGCAATATAGGAATTGATGGCCTCATCAGAGCCATGTAGTTTTGAAAATTAAATTTTGACTTAAGGGGTTAGTTTTGGGGGGTGAAATCGAAAATGAAAAAAAAATTTTTTTACTGGGTAATCGAGTGTGGGTGTCAAATGAAAGCTTGTGAAAACACGAATAAAAAATATATATATAATGTAATACTTGCGCTCACTTTTCTTTGTATTATTTTTAAAAAATCACGATAAACCGCTGTCCACCCGCCTTATCTCGGAAAGTACTTATCAAAAAATTTTGAAAAAATTCTGGAATATTCTCCACGGGGTGTAGATTGAACGAAAATTATCACGAGTGCATTACCTGTAATAATTTATCTGTTATACAAAAAAAACAGAAATTTCAAGGTCATCAATTTTCAGTAAAGATTGGTATAAACTTTGTTGAAAACTTATTTGGGGTCTGTTTTGTGAAGTCACTGATCCTTTTTTATATCACCGTAACATAAATTTTGACTTAAGGGATTCGTTTTGAGGGGTGAAATCGGAAGTGAAAAAAAAATTTTTTTACTAGGTCATCGAGTGTGGTGTCAAATGAAAGCTTGTGAAAACACGAGTAAAAAATATATATATAATGTAATACTTGCGCACACTTTTCTTCGTATTACTTTTAAAAAAAAGTGAAAAATCGCTGCCCCCCTACCTTATCTCGAAAAGTACTGATCAAAAAATTTTGAAAAAATTCTGGAATATTCTCCACGGGGTATAGATTGAACGAAAATTATCATTACCTTTAATAATTTATCTGGTATAGAAAAAAAAAAACAATATTTCATGGTCACCAGTTTTCAGTAAAGATTGGAAACAAACTTTGTTGAAAACTCATTTGGGGTGTATTTTGTGAAGTCACTGATCATTTTATACCACCCTAACAAAACTTTTTATTTCAAAAACAATCAACGTACGGAATACTAATTGTGCAAGTTCAACTTGCACTTGACCGTTTATTTTAATTAAAACATCCTGTTTTCTAATTTATTTTTAAATTCTGCGTAAAATTTTATAACTTTTTTATTAATAATATTATATACCTAAACCTAGTAGTTTTTCTAATATTTCAATGTTTTTTAAAAAAAATACTAGTTTTCAGTTTTGTACAAAATTGGCAGTAGCGCCATTGTTTCTGAAGATGGAATACTCATAACTGGTACGAGCGTTCTATAGAGATGAAAAAAAGAGTATATGTAAAAAAAATTGAGTATGATGAAATTGAAAAATCTCAAATTTTTTAAACGGCACACCCTGCATATATATATATATATATATATATATATATATATATATATATATATATATATATATATATATATATATATGTAGGTTGTTGTCTCCGTATCAAAGCAACTCAGTAGATGAAGCTCTTTGCCAAACACTGATTCAAGAAGGCATAGTCCTTTTTTAATACCAAATATACAGGTAAATGGAAGGCACCGTTATACGTTAATTTCTGTTACCAGCCATAACCAACCTCTTCAGCATGATTTGACAATAAAAAAATGTATTCTATCGAATTTCTGTCTGCAACTCTTTACAGAAACATGAACAAATCGGTTCATTTCTAAAGCGATTAATCGGAATGAAAAGTGAATCATGTACGATAGTACTATGTGAAAAAGATAGCGAAGCCCGGACTGACGCCAAAAAAGGGATGCTGTGTATTTGGTGGGATTGAAAGGGAATTATACATCGTGAGCTGGTGCAGCCTGGCCAAATAATTGATTCTGTTCTCTGTTATCAGTAAGTGACATGATTAAAGCAAGCGATTGAAAAAAATCGGCCGAAACTAATCTATAGATAAGGTGAGGTCTTCCATCATGACAACATGAACCGACACACATTTTTGATGACGTCACAAATTGAGAGAGTTTTTTTTTTATATTAAGGGTTAAGGGCGCGTCAACTTCAATGGTTATTTGGCGCCCGATATGATTTAGATTACGATATTTAGTTCTTTTAAGTAATTAATGATTCCCAGCTTATTTGAATGAAAAGTGCTTACGATTTCTTTGATGTTTGATGGTATGTTATGTTTGTTTCTTTTGTGTGAAAAATGCGCTGCCTCAAATATGTGTTTGATTGTCAATGATTGATTGCAGATGGAGCACAGTGGTGCTGGTTCACTCTTTAGTAGATGAGAGTGTGTCTGGTATGTACTCGTATGTCCAGTCGCTAGTCTTCTGAGTTTTACATTCTCTGATCTGTTGAAACTGTGAATGTGTAGAGGCGGAAAAACAGAAGGTTTTACTTCCCAGAGCTTGTTATTAGGATCTATGAGATCCCATTCCAACTGAAAATTATTTCTATTAATTGAGATTAAGTTTTTGTGGAAATCATTGATATGGTTCTCTCCTGTGATATTGTTGCCTGTTTCTATAGCTTGTTTGGCTGCTTGGTCTACTCTGTCATTCCCTTTAATTCCCATATGGCTAAGAATCCAGATTAATATAATGTTTCTATTTCTAGCCTTGGCAATGTATAATAAGTCTGCCATTTGTCTTAAGTATGCATAGTCCGGATTGCTGAATTTGATGGCTTTTATGGCACTTAAGGAATCTGATGCAATGAGGAATTTGTTGTTTTCCTCGTTATTTATTACATACATGATTGCTTCTTTTAGGGCTAACAGTTCAGCAGAAAAGATTGAAGAATATGGAGGAAGTTTAAATTGTTGTGAGTAAGACTTATGTAGGAAGGCTGCTCCCACTCCTTTTGTGGATTTCGAACCGTCAGTGTAGACTATAGAAAAGTTTGAGTAGAGAGTGTGCAGCCTTTCAGAGAAATGATGGATGATATTAGCTCCTATTAGGTCATTTTTATTGCCGGAAGAGTTTGGCTGAGCTCGCTGCAGAGCTCCCTGAAAGGTGTTAATTTAATTTAAAAAAAGGCTTGTGAAAATCACTTTTTTGGCCCAGAAATTACAGAAGTTCTACAATGACGAAATGAGAGTGTTTCCAAAGAAAATACAAAACGTCGTCAAATAAAATGGCATATATTTTAATAAAGTTCTTCCAAATATATAAAACAATTTACTCAATTTTGATTTTAAAAAGATCAATACTTTTTTGACAGCTCTTCTTGCATGAACATGTTCCCTCAGCTCCGTCTCTGCTTCATTTATTATATACATTCAAAAATTATTAAAATCATTGATAAAATATGTCATCTATTAAGCTTTAGCGCCAAACAATTGAGCCTGCAATATAAGTAAAATCTTTATTAAAAACACGAAAACTTTAAAAACAAAAATTACTCTATAATTATATGACTGCATTAATTCAAACTTACAATTTAAAGTTACTCAAGGAAATAATAGTTTTTACATTGGCTTTCTCATAAAACAATATCGTCAATATGCTTTTATTTTATTATTTTGTGGATCGAAGCAAGAAATCAAATTTCCATTTTAAATTTAAAAATATATACCTTTCTCCGAATTTTTAAAATAATCCACGTAAACAGATTTCGTCCCAAAATTTTATGAATATCCTAAATTCACCAAATTGAAATGTATGTCTTTATAGTAGGTTTTTGCATATGCTGAGGTTTCAAAATTAGCATTTTCGAAGCCAATTCTGGCAACACATCGAATTTTAATTCAACAAAAAAAATTATTAGTTAATTTCCTCAATACATCGTATTTTTGCAAGTAAATTATAATAATTTACGTATGATTTTCAAAATCAATTAAAATCGTTCTTTACAGTGGTTTCGTTGGTTGTTTACTATTGGTAGAAGTAGCTATATTAAATTTTTAGCACCGGGTAAAATTAATTAGAAAAAAAAACTAAGATTTACAATAGAGAACATGAAGATTGTTGAAATTTATTATATAGTTTCCGTAAAGTATTAGAAATGAGTTTTCGTGAAGCCGCTTTTAGTCTATAGTTGTGGGCGATATGCCCAATTTCACCTGACATCTTATACGACTAAAAAAAAATAAGTAGTTTTGTACAGAGTATTATGTAAAGAAAATAATCTATTATTAATCAGGAAAAACTCGAGTTGAAGTATCAAACATAATGTTATTTTTCACCACATCCATTTATGATGTGGTGAAAAATAACATATTTTTATATATGTATATATATATATATATATATATATATATATATATATATATATATATATAGAATAAAGAAAGAAAGCAAAAGATTGCCGTATCTACTAAAATTCTTAAAAATAACTTTTGCCGAGTTCCCCAACTAAGATTTTATTTTTAAGTATATTATATATATATATATATATATATATATATATATATATATATATATATATATATATATATATAATATATATATATATATATATATATATATATATATATATATATATATATATATATATATATATATATATGTATATATATATATATATATATATATATATATATATATATATATATATATATATATATATATATATATGTATATATATAAACTTCTGGACAAAATTAACGCAACAATCTGAAAATTAATTTATCTTCTTCTTATGTCAGTTTTAGAGTTTATCGAGTATTTGAATAGTAGGCTATGCATATTTTGTTTCGTTTTTCATGACAGAAATCAAAACAATTCGTTTAAATTTACAGTTTTAAAGAATTTTTTAGAAGATAAACAATTTTCTGTAATAATGCGATAGATTTTCTTTAAAAGAAAGCTTATAAATTGTTTCCTTTTTCAAAGTAATACGTTTTTGTGGTAGACTGTTTTATTTTTGACCCCGAAGAATTAGAAAAATGAATCGAACAAGGAATTTAACTGAACACGAGGTAGTGCGAGCCTCAGTTTTATTGGACGAGGGATATTGTCAGAGTTATGTTGCCAATTTGTTAGGCAAACATCGTTCCACAATAACTCATATGGTAAGACGCTTGAATGAAATAGAAACTTATTCTAGAAGGCTAGGGCAAGGGCGAAAAGGATGCACTAGCGACCTAGATGAACGTTTTATAAGACAATATGCTTTAAGAAACAGGACTGTCACTAGTTCTATAATAAGAAACGAACTCGAAGCTGTTCGCAATGTCACAATTTCTTCTAAAACAGTTAGAAGACGGTTAAATGAAGCTGGATTAAACAGTAGGAGACCAGCCATTGCACCCTTGCTTACTGGAGAGAACAGAGTTGCCAGGTTACGTTTTGCTCGAAATCACGAAAACTAGTCTGTGGATGATTGGAAACAAGTTTTCTTCACAGATGAAACTAGGGTTAGTCTAAAACATCCAGATGGTCGTGAGCGAGTATGGCGAAGACCAGGAAATAGGTTTGCTCCTTGCAATATCTCTGCAAGGATTCCTTTCGGCGGTGGCTCTGTTATACTCTGGGGTGGCATCTGCTTTGATGCTCGCACAGAGTTAGTTCCTGTCCGTACGAGATCCATGGATGCTGACTACTATCTTGAGAATATTGTAATAGAACATGTGATGCTTTTCGGTCATTTTGTGGGGCCCAGTTTCCTGTTTATGCAAGACAACGCTCGACCTCACGTGGCTAGAGAGGTACTCGATTATCTTAGTCAAGTTGATATACCGATTATACAATGGCCACCAAAAAGCCCGGATCTGAATCCGATAGAACATGTATGGGATCACCTTAAGAAAAATGTGAAACGTCATGTACCTGCACCTAGAAACCTGAGGGAACTTGAAAATGCAGTTATCACAGAATGGAAGCAAATTCCTCAAGATTTTATCCAAAATTTAATTAGAAGCATGCCTAGGCACATAAAAACGCTGTCATCCGAAGTAGACGAGGCAACACACGCTACCAGTGGCCCAGTTACACCATTAATTTTGCTACTAGTATCCCAGTTTATTTTTTCATTATTACATAATTTCAACGATTTTGTTATTAGGTCTTAAGAATAATTTTAATTCGAATCTTATAGAGAAATTTGGTAGCTAATTCACTTTTAAAGTATCCGAATAAGTTTTACTAACTTTTAGTGCAACCAATGTTCATAAAAAATTATTAAAATTAATTCATTATAGAGATTTGTATGATTTAATATATTGTTGCGTTAATTTTGTCCAGGAGTGTATATATATATATATATATATATATATATATATATATATATATATATATATATATATATATATAAGGTGTCCCTAAAATCAACATATTTTCTTCGAGGACTGATAGGCCAGCTCATAACTCACCAGAATATGTAAATATGACTTTGGTGAAAAATAATCGATAGATTTCGAGATATTGACCCTCGAATTTCGTGCAAATTTACATCTTATATTAGTTTATCTAGTGCCACAACTACAAATTTCCGTATTCTAAGATTCTAATTATTTTTGCGTAATCCTAAGTAATCCTGCTGTTGATCGAAATTCAAAATGAAATTAATTGTGCTAGACCGTTGGGAAAAAAACATTTTTGCAAGTATCATAAATAAAAACATTTTAATTAGCTAACTCGAAAACGATTTTTCACTAAGGTCATATTTACATATTCTGGTGAGTTATGAGCTAGCTTACATATATATCTAAGACTCACAAAAAAAGTAAACAGGAGGGTTCCTTTATCACTATGTATATATATTTCTTTTTTTAAACTACTGAATAGATTTGAATAAATGGGGGCTTGTTTTATCATAACACACTAAATGACACTGGTTATATGCAGAGTGGTCCAAAAGTCAAAAAAAAGGTTTTAATGTATAATAACTTAAGGAATTTTTTTTACAATATTTTTGTATTATATAAAGGATATATAGAAACTAATTTTACACTGGTCATAAAAAATCACTTCTCGTAAGTGGAGTTCATTTTCTGCATTACTTAAACGTGCTGTTTCTATGGCATATTTCATAACCAGCCTTAATGTATCAAATTTCTCTGCTCTGATTGAGACCTGAATATTATTCTTATCCTGTGGAAATTACTTAAGCTTATTAACATAAAATTATTCTTTAGTATCGCTTCATAAGAAGTAGTCAAAAGCCAAATGCCGGTAAACCATATATATGTTTGAGTAGTTGGATTGTGATTCCTGCTGTGTAAGTGGTGGTTTTGTTCTATTCGAACCACATGTTGGGCTTATCTCGAAACGCTCTTAGTAAGATATTTTAGATCATAGGCCGATCTGCTGTAAATAAAGCTGTAGTGCAGAGTTCTTATAATCACACGGTGGAACTATTGGCTGTCATGTTTGTAATTTTTTTTCTGTGAGCTGTTGAAATGTAAATTTCAAATTACTGTGATATTTCTAACCATTCTTATTTTTTTTCTACATGTTTGTTAATTCTTTGTTTGATTTCACTTTTTTATGGTATATATTTTGTTATGAAGATATCTCCTTACGTTTCTAGGGAGTTTGTTTTTTAAGATAAGACATTTTTTTGTAAACTTTAACAAGCTGATATCTTCTATTATAAAAATTAGCTTTTTTTTGATGAAAATGCTTTTCTTTTGGTTTGAACCCAACAAAAGATATTTATCTTATTACACACGGTTACAAAACAATTCAATCTAATATTTAGGTCACAAATTTGAGAAATTTTTAATAAATTTGAACAGAACACATGAAATACAACAAAAATAGGAAGTACGAAACAACTTTTCGGTTGCTTCTTTTCTGAGGTTTACAAAATTGAAAAAATTTTAAATATAAAAATTGATTTGAAAAAATAACGAACTTCGTGCAGAAATATTGGAAGTTACCAGAAGTAAATTGTCCTAAATATAATTGTTTACGCCTCCTTGTAATCACTACCTGGCTCTGACTACAGAGTTCATTGATTTAGAATTAATAAAACTTATTTTTAATGTTAGCCTTTCACAATTTATGTTCGCCGTTAAGTCGTGACTTTTTTTATGATTAATCTGTTCTTCTTTAGGAATTCTATAAAATAAAGTGAAAAAAAAAGAAAACAATAATAAATATTTCTGACTCTTCTTACCTTTTAGTTTATCCTGTAGTTTTACAGAACCAAATTGAGATAACATTGTGTACAATACTAACAAATAAAAAAAATATCGATTTAGGACCCAAGATATACCGGCAACTAAGCTATTTTCGAAGGGCTTACTTTCATAAGTAATTTTCATAGATTATATAAGGAATTTTAAAAAAATTCATATTTTTCAGAGAAAATTTCTTTCTGAATAGAATTTAAATACCCAGTATATTATTTGTTAATCGTTAACTTGAAGTAGCCTAAATTAACTATATAATATTTAATAAATGAAAAGAAAATATCTACTTTAACAGAGTTATGTTACTCTGTATATTTATAATTCATTATTATTAACATGAACTTACCCAAATTAAATTTCCATCCATCAGTCATCTGCACTAAAAATTTAACATATTGATTTGAGAGGCGTTAATAATATTGCATTTTTAATTAAGGAAAATTAATTTTATCAAGTTAAACATCAATATAAACCTTCATTGGTGTTCAAATTCAATAAAGAGCTTTTTGTTAATAATATTTAATTAAAATTCGTTCTGCTCTACAGGTACATATAGCTAATCAAAAAAATATTACATGTTCAAATTTTATTTCAGTTATTACGAAACCAACTAGCTCCATGGTACTAGGATATTCATATTACTGAACTAACTCCATACAAAAATAAAAACCGGTCAAGCGTAAGTTGGACTTGCGTTGACTGCTTTTAAAATAAAAATTTTTGTTACGGAGGTATAAAATGATCAACGACTTCATAAAACATTTCCCAAATGAGTTCCCAACAAAGTTTTTTTCCGATCTTTACTGAAAATTGATGACCTAGAAATTTTTGTTTTTTTTTATATATACTAGATAAATTATTAAAGGTAATGCACTCGTGATAATTTTCGTTCAATCTACACCTTGTGGAAAATATTCCTGAATTTTTTTAAAATTTCGAGATAAGGGGAGGAATAGCGATTTTTCGATATTTTGTAAAAATAGTACAAAGAAAAGTGACCTGGTAAATTTTTTTTTTCTTTTCCGATTTCATCCCCCAAAACTAACCCCTTAAGTCAAAATTTAACTTTCAAAGCTACATGGCTCTTATGAAGCCATCAATTCTTATATAATACTAAATTTCAACTTTCTATATCAAATAGTTTCGGAGAAAATGGGGTATGACAGACAGGCAGACAGACGGACGGACAGATAGACGGACAAACAGGCGGACAGACGGACAGACACCGAAGTGATCTTATAAGTGTTCTTTATGGAATACTGAAAATATCTACACATATTCATTCGAAAACATAAAATAATTAGAAATGTCCTCGGAAAATCTTTTTACACCGAGCTAAAGTGCTTTATAAAATGGGAGGAGAACCTATAGATATTTTAACAGAAAATATGAAAACTGAATGCAATGAAGCTAGATAATAAATTTGGTAAGATCTTAGAGAGACCGCTAATAGCAGTATATTATACAATATGGTTCAATAAATTACTTCACAATTACAGGAAGGTTTCTACAATATTATATATTTATTCATTATTTGATAAACATATTGTTTTTAACTTTTGCAAAATTTAAAAAAACTCTTGTGTATGATATAGAGTATTTTGAAAAGAAAGAAAGCTATCATAAATACTAAAAATATATGGATACGTACCATTTAAACTATGTATTGTTTGTAGTATACTAATTTATAAAATTTTCTGTTCTGTTTAATTTTGAAGTAACAAAAATTATATAGTGAATATATATATATATATATATATATATATATATATATATATATATATTTATGTATATATATATATATATATATATATATATATATATATATATTTATGTATATTATATATATATATATATATATATATATATATATATATATATATATATATATATATATATATTATATATATATATATATATATATATATATATATATATATATATATATATATATATATATATATATATATATATATATATATATATATATATATATATATATATATATATATATATATATATATATGTACCATACAGAAAGCTAACAAATAGATGGAGGCCGGGGTACATCCCTAGCCTAACAAGTGTTAACTTGTTAGAATGCTCAATTTGTTATGAATAAATGTTTGTGTAAGAGAGGAATTATATTTTTCTGGGATTCTTGCAATGAATACGATAAGAAAGGCACCGTTTTTATGTCAAATTTGCTATTAACCTCGGAAAAAAGTGCTATTAAAACGATGATATATATTCAAATTCCGTCGAATTTCCGGGGAAAACTACGGGGGTTCGGGAAAATCTGCTGTTTACTGCAACCACGACTGAAACCATCGCCGAAGTTCAACAAATCGTTCGCAAAAACCTTCGTCGGAGAATTTTAACTATCTTTGACAAATTGTCCAGCAATATCCAAAATAGTTTCTGGTATCATGACTGTCCTCGCCCACTCCTCTTTTCGCCTGATTTGTATCCTGTGTCTTCGAGCTATTTACTTATCTGATACAAGACGAAATTCAGACAGCCCTTGTCGCAGTGATAGCATCTACCTTCCAAGAAAGGTATATATATATATATATATATATATATATATATATATATATATGTATATATATATATATATATATATATATATACATATATATATATATATATATATATATATATATATATATATATATATATATATATATATATGTATATATATATATATATATATATATATATATATATATATATATATATATATATATATATATATATATATATATATATATATATATATATATATATATATATATATATATATATATATATATATATATGTATATATATATATATATATATATATATATATAACATATATATATATATATATATATATATATATATATATATATATATATATATATATATATATATATATATGTATATTATATATATATATATATATATATATATATATATATATATGTATATATATATATATATGTATATATATATATATATATATATATATATATATATATATATATATTTATATACATGTATATATATATACTATGTGATCAAAAAATAGTAAGATTTTTAAATTTAAATTGCCCGGGCATTTCCAAATCGGGTTAATTATTTTTCGTTAGGTTGGTAGGACCTTAATTGTCATCTGTGTCAAATTTTAAGACCATAGCGTCAGTAGTTAATAAGATTCGCTTGCATTCGTTCACAAAAGTGCGTTTTTCGATTTCTAACATGAGTGAAAAAATTCAGCAAAGAAGTTGCATTAAATTTTATTTTAAAAATGGTTTTTCCGCTTCCCAAACGTTCGAAATGATAAAAAAGTCATTTGGTGATGATGCTCTATCCAGAACAAGTGTTTCTGATTGGTATAAATTGTTTAAAGAAGGCAGAGAACGTGTGGAGGGCGATGAACGTCCTGGTCGTCCTTCAGCATCTATCGATGGGAACCACGTCAAGCAAATTAAGGATTTGGTGCCCAAAACTCGTCGAGTGACAATTAGAGACCTTGTTGACATCACCGACGATCGATTTTTAAAGACAACTTGGGCCTGAAACGCGTCTCCTCTCTATTGGTACCAAAAACACTCAAATTTTTCGATAAAGAGCGTCGTGTTAATGTCTGTGAAACCATGATTTCTGACTATCAAAACGTCCTCAAGCGCATTATTACGAGAGATGAGACATGGATTTACGCATACGATCCGGAAACTGCCGACTAATCAAGCGAATATCGTACTAGAGGTGAGCCCAGACCAAAGAAACCACGCCAAAGCAAGTCGAAAATCAAGGTGATGTTAACAGTTTTCTTCGATTATCGTGGTGTTGTTCATTATGAATTCCTACCGCCGGGCCAAAAATACTCAACATGAAAAAGGTGTCCACTAGTCTACAACGCCGACTGAATTGTTAAAATTACTACACGGCAGTCGCAGAGGGTTAAATAAGAAGTATCGATGAAACACTGTTTTCCCTATCCTTGTCCTATGTTTTATGATCTCCTTTTTTCAAGTAAAAAATGCACATGAGATGCTCAGCACATCTAGCGTCCCAAGTGGGCTGCAGGTAACGCACTTGAGATTAGTGAAAAAAACTGAAAAGCCCATTCATTTATTGCTTTATAGTCACATATAAAAATCTCAATTAGTTTATGGTGGGTTTTTTCCCATATTTCCACGCCGATCAAATAACTGGAATCAACATGGAACACCTAGAAATACCTAATTTTATAATGGTTGTCTATTGAAAAAAAAGGAAACACCAGACGTCCACTAGTCGACCGCGCACCAAACACGCAGCTCTAGAATAATTGACGAAATTCGGAGTTCTATCAACATCTTCTATGCTTCCGTCTTGCCTTGAACACCTTTATTACTGGTAAAAGAATAGTTTTCCAACGTTTCACAGACAGTTTCATTGAACATCCTTAGGGCGTCGATTGTACGCCACGAGTACCAAAAAAGTAGCTTTATTACGTCTTCTTGACCGGCCCAATCTCTCTTTACATTTTCTTCCTCGATGCATCGATAAGGGACCTGGAACTGATTCTAGATTAACGTTGAGACGTTTAACTATCACTTGAATATGACGTCGTCACGGATTATGCGATAAAAACTTTTTCCAACAGATTTAAAACATAATTGATCGACAGTTGGGTGGTGGTCGACCACTGGTGCACATACCCTACCGTATACGCGTTTAGTCCAGAAGATATGAAAAGTATAAATAAATTATAACACATTCATTAAAAAATATGTTTTGAGAATGGTTCTTTTTATTATTATTATATTCATAAGTCTTTTTAATGATTAATTTAGTATTTATTTAATTTTTTAATTATCTAATATTTTAATGAGCTTTGCTTTGTATTCCTTATAAAAAACTCTATAGTTTGTTAAAAATTAATAAATAAATAATTAGTGCTTCAACAGTTTTAAAATTGAAAAAGTAATTACGCGTTCGTAGCTTACAAATTAAATCCATTTTATAACGAAGGACATTACTACTAAACAGAAAGTATACCTATTTGCATGAGATGTCGCTTTTCCAATTTCCCGAGGATTAAAATTCCGAACGCAAATAAAAATGAATCATGTGAACATATATTTTTGCCTTGGCCTGGAAATAATTGATGGCTATTTTCAGAGAACAAATCAAAATACAATTAGTCCCTGCTCGTTGAATTTCTGGAGGATTAGATTTCCACTAAAATCGAGTATTGTTTAAATATCTGCATATTTTTATTTTCTAAAATCTTGGAATTTAAAGAATGTACCTACGATGCTATTAGCTGATTTATTTCGAATTACAAAAAAATAAATGGTTTTTCTCTTGAAAGAAATGACCAAGTCTTACTTACTTTTATGTCTGCTGCTGATCGGAGGCATAACATAATATTACATTATGGTATTTGTGCTTTTGTCTTGGTTATTGCAGATTATTCTTTATCGTTTTAAAAACTGCTAATGTTGTTACGCAATTACTCCTGAACATACTTCAGTCTTAGTCTGAAGACACAGACTATACCTGAGCTTCAGTGTGATTGTTCGTCATGAAAGGGGCAGCATTGGCAGTTTTTACTCTGAACTCTGTAATTCAAATAACTTAAGACTCAAATACTCGGCCAAGTGCTAGTCGGATTTGAGCAATTAGTTGATTGCTTTTAAAATAAAACTTTTGTTACGGAGGTATAAAATGATCAGTGACTTCACAAAACACACCCCGAATGAGTTTTCAATAAAGTATGTTCAGATCTGATGACCTTGAAATTTTTTCTTTTTTTTATATTCCAGATAAATTATAAAGGTAAAGCACTCTCGAGAATTTTCGCTCGATCTACATCCTGTGGAGAATATTTCAAAATTTTTGATCAGTACTTTTCGAGATAAGGGGATGAGGAAGCGAGTTTTGACAATTTTTAAAAAATTCTACAAAGAAAATTCTGCGCAATTACATTAAATATATTTTTGAACTCATATTTTTATAGGCACACCACTCGATGACCTAGTAAAAAAATTTTTTTCACTTCCGATTTCACACCCCAAAACTAACCCTTTAAGTCAAAATTTAACTTTTAAAACTACACGGCTTTGATTGGGCCGTCAATTTCTATGTCAATAGACTTCTACCCCTAATATTAAGGGAGTTACGGGGGTGACAACCATTAACGTTAAAATCGAATTTCTTCGAAACTACTCGAAATATCTCAATAAAATTTATACTGTTAGTAGTTAGTAAGAAGCTTCGTATTATATATTTTTTGGGATTTTTTTGATTGATTACGAATATTCAAATACAAGAAGTATATTTTTTAGGGGTGGGTTTTCTACTAACCTATGCAGGAACACCAGCCAAAAAAATGTATTGTATTATTTCATTAGTTAGCTATTACCTATTAAAATTATAGAAGTATCATATTGGTGGAACATAGTAAAAAAAAATATTTAATGTCACCTTTATAGGCGGGTTGGCGCGTCTAGCTTGCTTGTATAGTCAGACGTCACAAATCAAAATGGATTTCAAGCAATTATTAATTTTAATGGAAAATAGCCATTTGAAAAGTAATGTAATGATCGCATGAGACAATATTAATGATTTCAACAAAAAGTGTAGGGGCGAATTTCATTCTCTTTACGACAAACTGAGAAATTATGCTGAGAAGTTTACCGAATATGCTCGTATGTCTAAGAATACTTTCGACTACATTTTGTATAACACTAGACGTGAATTAGAGCGGAAAACTTCTAATAATTCCATATTTTCATCCATACTCAATTTAAAGGAATTTGAGCTCACATGTTAAAACGCAGAACGACCAGCGCTTACAACGTGAATGCGGGAGTATGGCACTAAAATTCGGCACAACTTGTATTTCAATATTTGTAATAGGGCAAAAAATCTGAAAAAATATATAATATGAAGCTTATTACTAACTAGTAACACTATAAATTTTATTGAGATATCTTAAGTAGTTTCGAAGAAATTCAATTTTAACGTTAACGGTTGTCACCCCCCCGTAATATTAGGGGTAGAAGTCTAAAATCGGGTGTGTGCATGTTTTAGACAAAGAGCAATAAATTAAAGGCAAAATGTGTTAAATCAGACGATGGGGCACTTTTCAATGGCTTATACGGAAAGACCCTTTAAACTTTCTGTGCAAATAGTTTTTCGGAGAAAATCGGGTGTAACAGACGGACAGACGGACAAACACCGAAGTGATCTTATAAGAGACTTTAATGAGTTATTACAGGATAGAGCTATTTATTAAAACTTTTAATTACCGTTAGAGAGGGCGTTCATTCTAGTCCATAAATGCAGCGGATCTTCCTCACTTGTCTCCCATTGGCTTCATACTACGCGTTCTAAAATAAATTTAAAAACTGCATTGTCATTAATTCCAATTTTCCTCATATATTTACAGCGGCGATCGTATCCATAAATGTAAATACACAACTGAAGGACGCCGAGTTTATATAGTGGGATAACTCTACGAAAGTAAACTAAAATAGATGGAAGAAAAATAAAATGAGTTAAAATGACACAGTTTAAAATAAAAATTTTATTCACTATTTGTTCCTAGGAAAGGAAAAAGCAGTATACGAGGGTGGTTTCAATAAGTACCTGTGTTAGAAAACAGATGGCGTTGCTAAGGCACGTTAATATTACCATCGTGTGCTATCATCTAATAGATAGTTTGCATTTGGCAGCCATTTCAGTAAGTAGTCTAACGTATTTATCGCTAAGATGCAAAAAGTGCAGTATCGTTGAGTAATTCGCTTTTTGCTTTTGGATGGGAAAACTTATGAGGAGATAAAAACGAAATTGGATGCTTTTTATGAGGACCCTTCACCATCCATGCCAGCAGTCGGGTATTGGTTCAACGAATTTAAACTTGGTCGAACATCCATTTTTGATAGCGATCGCCCATCAGATGTGGTTACCAAGGAAATCATTGAAAAAGTTCACGACATGATTCTCGCTGATCGTGGAACGAAAATGCGCAAATTAGCAGAAGCTATAAGTGTGTTGACGGAAGCGGTAATTAATATTGTACATGATAAGATAGCTATGAAAAAGATGTCGGCCCGATGGGTGCCGCGGACAACAAGCGGGTGCAGCTTTCAACTTCGAAGCTGTGTTCGGAGAAATTTAAGCGAAATCCGAAGGACTTTTTGCGTCGAGTTGTCATCGTCGATGAGACCTGGATTCATCATTATACACCCAAAGCCAAGTAATCATCAAAACAATGGGTTGCTTCCTGTGAATCTGCTCCAAAGGAGGCGAAGACGATCCCATCGGCCGAAAAAGTTGTGGGGACGATTTTTTGAGATGCGAAAGGTATCATACTCATTGACTTCCTGGACTCTGCTATAGTGAGTTATTGGACCTTTTCGATAAAAATTGAATGAAACATGGCTCCATTTAGCGAAGAAAAAGGTGCTGCTTCACCACGACAATACTTCAACACATTCATCCGGAGTTGTCACCGCCAAGCAACATGAACTGGGTTATTAATTGCTGCTGCACACCACGTATTCGCCCAATCTGGCTCCTTCCGATTTCTTCTTGTTCCCAAACATGAAGAAATGACTCAAATGAGGAAATCATCGCCCAGACATAAAGGTATTTTGGGGAGTTGAACAATTCCTATTTTTTGGAGGGCTTAAAAAAATGGCAAGGACTATATTGAAAAACAGAAAAATTTGTTGCTGACAAAAATGGCGTCTTCAATCCTAACACCGATACTTATGGAACCACCCTCGTATGTACGTCAGAACGTAGATATTTTTTACTAACCTTCAATTACGATGCCAACTTCTTATTCATATTTTATTTTCGCAGCAATTAAGTATCATCGTGAGCGATATGTATATATATATATATATATATATATATATATATATATATATATATATTATATATATATATATATATATATATATATATATATATATATATATATAGATATATATATATATATATTTATATATATATATATATATATATATATATATATATATATTTATAAATATATATATATATATATATATATATATATATATATATATATATATTATATATATATATATATATATATATATATATATATATATATATATATATATATATATTTTATATATATATATATATATATATATAATATATATATATATATATATATATATATATATATATATGGGGGAAAAAAACAAAATGCCCTGAAGGTCGATTGCAAACAGAAACTGATATAAAAAGTAATATTTACTCCGCAATTTACCGCTAGTTTACATTATCAACCTTACAGTAGAGCACGTAGTTTTATATTTTTACTGCCACAACTTTAATTATAAGTTGCTCCAGGCAATTGCAAATTACATTTTTTTATATGCATATATAGTTTTATCGCTATAGGTTCATTTTCATATATATTTTTCAGTAGCGGTTTACGTCTTGTTAGAACAATGGGACTTTATGGACGGTACGATTCTAGATTATTGAGAGGTAAAGACCAATATCACGAATTAGGGTGTTAGTCTGTTTAGATATTTTAAGGGACTCCCAAATCTTCCTACAATAGAGAAAAGAATTTATTACAAATATATTAGATTGCTCAAAGACAATCTGATGCCCGGTTTCATACTGATGTTCTTCAAGTACTGAAGTGGAAAGGTTACGAAAACGAATTGGTGTTCTTTAAATCTGGTACATATTTTCCTGCTCGTTTCACCAATATAGGTTTTAGCACAACTTCATGGATACTGTAAACTCCTGAATTTCAAGGGAAATCTTATTTTTACAAATCTGAGACGTTGTGAGAGTTTAGGACACATAGAAAACCATATTATTATTTTATCGATCCGCAGAATTTTCGAAAGTCGTAGAAGATACCTGGGAGGATGTAGGTTTTTAAATGGAGCGTTCTATATCTCGGTACTAAAAATTATGTAATAGAAAAACAAAATATGGCATTTTAGTTCTGATTAAAGAGATTGTAGCTGATAGAGTATTACAGCTCTATGAATAAGGAAATTGATGTCAGAGTGTTTTTATGTGAGTGGAAATTACTGTATATTGTATGTGTAGAATAAGAATATCTAGGAAAAAGAGAGTATTATTATTTTTAGTATCAAAAGTGAGATGGCTATTTGGAAGTAAACTAATTATTTCACCTCTTTATGGATAGCAATCTGATGACGGATGTTACAAGTGATAAATACTACAAAACTGGGAGCGGATTTAAGAAATTTAAACAAATAGAATATATATTATACTTTTTTGGGGTAAATAATTTAAATAAAGCAACTTTATATTTTCCCGAGTTTCTTTTGGAGGGACGGTACAGGTGCATCAGGAAAATCCCTTAAGTGCTGCAGAAGCGACGCATCTGAGGAAAAAGCAACTAACCTTAGTATTCAATCACTGTAAATTGAACTCGGTAGGGAACACAATTGTGGTAAATTCATTCCAAAGGAATGAGATTCTAGATATAAAAGAATTCTTTGAAAGAGTGGTATTAGAACTGATATGCTGAACCTCATACAGTTAAGAGATATTTCTGGTGAGTTTTTGCATCTCCAATCAAGCAGTAGTTTTCCTTCTGAATATAATCCAGTTATTGCAGCGTATACTTAAGAACAAAGCCCCAAATATGGAAGCAATATTCCATTGTTGGTTGAATTTGATATTATTCCTAGTTTTTGAGAAGTTTCCTTTGCTGTGCATGTAACATTTTCATGATGAGACTTATTCGCTTCTAAATTAACACCAAATATGTCGAGTTCTGCAACATTAACTTTTTTAGAAATAAACACGGCTTGGATTTTCGCAGCATCAAATTCTATTTGAATACTGTCACCGTAATATAGATTCGTTTCCAGGTCTTTGTTAACTTAAGGAACTTCCGCTTGTTTGCGAATATTTGCATAGATAACTGATGTCTGATCATTCAAGAAGACTGGTGCACTAATGCTGCATATCATAGCCAGATAGCGACATCTACAAATTTAAGTTGTTATTTTGAGGCTGCATCGTTTACAGTTTTAAGTTTTAGCTCAACCTATTGGCAGATGACCGATATACAATATCTTATCTAACAATTAAAAAAATATATTGGAGAAATTATACCATGGATCAGAAGGCAGTAATAAAATAGCATGCAAAACATGAAAAAAGCATAGGACTACGATTGTTTATCAACACCAATTTCTAATTAATTTTGGATGCCAAAAAAACTGTTTGACGACGATAAAATGCACGAGAAAACTAATTTTAGTTTGAACGCCAGAAATAATTCAAACATTGAGTACAACAAGGAAGATTGGCTTTTTACAGACTCATCAAAAACTAGTTTAAAAGGTGTTCTGTTACACAACGGAAATACTTATGCTTCACTGCCTGTTGCTCATTCAGTCCATATGAAGGAAACTTATGAAAATCTTAACATGATTTTATAGAAAATTAACTATCCAGCTCACGATTGGATGCTATGTGAAGATTTAAAAGTTGTCTCCATGATCCTTGGTCAACAAAAGGGATCTACAAAGTTTCCGTGTTTTATATGTGAGTGAGATCAACATTGGTCCAAAAATAATGACTCGTAGGAAAAACTTTAGCACCTTGCGAGAAGTTTGCATAAAACTTTAGTAGACCCAAAAAAGATTCTTCTACCACCAACTACACATCAAGTTAGGCCGAATGACACAATTTGTGAAAGCCTTGCCTAAAGATGGTGAATGTTTTAAATATTTGTATAAAAGATTTCCTCATTTATCGGAAGCCAAACTGAAAGAAGGGTTTTCGTTGGGCCTAATATTCATAAA
The DNA here is from genome assembly GCA_019049505.1 of Pachyrhynchus sulphureomaculatus. Classification (NCBI taxonomy): domain Eukaryota; kingdom Metazoa; phylum Arthropoda; class Insecta; order Coleoptera; family Curculionidae; genus Pachyrhynchus; species Pachyrhynchus sulphureomaculatus. Next base: position 31,717,797 of record CM032451.1, read on the forward strand.
ATGATGTTCGATTCCAACTTTGAAGCAAGACTGATTACAAAGGGAAGGGAGGCTTGGATATCATTTAAAGAAGTTGTGACTAAGTTTTTGGGCCATGTGAAAGACCCTAACTATGAACTTATCGTAGCTAATATGATAGATAAGTTCAAAAATCTGGACTGTCCTGATGAGCCTTAAAGTCCACTTCTTGCACAACCATCTTGACTTTTTTCCTAAAAAGTTAGGCGATGTGAGTGAAGAGCAGGGAAACGATTCCATCAAGACATAAAGGAGATGGAGAAACTGTACCAGGGACGGTGGAATATCAACATGATGGGTGATTACTGTTGGTCACTTCATAGAGAACAACAAAATGCATCACATCGGAGAAAAAGCTATACAAGAAACCTCACAGAGAAAAGGGAAAGGAAATACAAAAAAATAAGCACCTAAAATATTCGCATTGAAGTGAAATATATTATCGTGAGTAAAAATTGTAGTCTAATCAAACAAAAGTACGGTTTAAGTTTTTATTTTTTATGTATCAAATTTTCCCTATTTTGAAAATTAATCGATGTCATATTGTGAGCGAATTGTGGGTGATGCAAAAAAACTGACACCAGATACGGTTTCAGCACCCAAAAATACATAACACTTAGATGTATTGGTTTAAAAAGATTTTACAAATAATTTTGTTGGCCTGTGTTATTAATTTTGTATTGCGATCTTTTAGGAATCATACTGAATTATTTCTTGAATATGGAAAAGTAAAACGAAACTCTCTTTTTATTCATCTGCCACTTTTCTGGTAACACTACTGATTCATAAAAATGAGGAAAATATTTAGTCAGTTTTTATATTAAATAAGGATAATCAAAACAAATTTTATTTATGGAAGATAAGTGATACTGGAGCGTGTCATTACAGAGATTGTATATTTTAGTTAAGGAGAATAGGAATTTATACACTCGTTACTTTTTAGTGCTTATTAAGTAATCATTATATTGGCCCTCGGTTTTCATTTATTATTAAATACTTTATTAAGTTTAACTACTCTATGATATTAAATTATCATTAGTTATTAGTTGACAGCGAGCAGTTAAAGAATGAAAAAGCTTAATTTAACCTATTTTCATAATATTAGAATAGCATCCGGTCAGTTCAATGTAATTAGAAACCAATAATTAAATACAAAAAAAAAACAGTCAAGTGCAAGTTGGATTTGCACAATTAGTGTATTCTATGAAATTCAGTCACATTTTCATCTTCAATATAAGAATAACCAAGAATATATAAAAAAAGGATATCTTTGTAGTAAAAAAGTTTTAAAACAAATAAGTACTACCTACTTATTTCTTTAGTCATCTATAATAGATAAAATGCAGCGTCTCTCTACCTGTCTGTGTGTCCGTCTTTCTGTCCGTTAGTGCGCTTATCACTCGAAAACCCCTCCGATTACGTACTTTTTTTTTAAAATATACATATGTTTCTCTGGCCAGGTTATAGGATATATTTTATTACGTTAGGTAACATAAGGAATAAATCAGTGACGATAATAGTAAATCAAGTCGGAAAAAAGTTTTTCCGCTAGCGTCCTCTCTTGCAATATACTGCCTAAACTATTAAAATGCGGAACAATATCACGTAGCAAAGAATATAATATAATATAAAATGCAACGCCTCTACTGTCTGTCTGTTCGTTGGTGCGTTTTATTATCACTCGAGAACCACTTATCCGATTTACGTGTTTTTTTTTTTAAATTCATACGTATGTCCTCTGGTCAGGTTATCTATAATCTATAATATATAAAAGTGCAACGTCCTCTCTGTCTGTGTAGTGTCTGCATGTCTATCTGTCTGTCCGTTAGTGCGCTTATCACTCAAAAACCACTTATTATCCGATTTACGTTCTTTTTTTAAAACAAACATAGCCAGGTAATAGGATACATTTTATTAAGTGTTAGGTAAAATAAGGAATAAGCAGTGACGATAATGTCGGAAAAAAGTTTGCCGCTAGCGCGCCTCTCTTGCAATACATTACCTAAATCGTTAAATATGGAACAATATCATGTAGTAAGAATTGTGTAGAATAAAAAGAATCTAAAAAAAATCCGCGATAGCATATATCTATCTGTAACAGAGAAATACTAATAAACGTTTTTACCATTTAATTTTTCAATAAATAAATACGTAAAATTCAAACTGTTTTTTTTTTCCCCATTAACTACTTAAAATTTATCAAAAAAAACTATAATATATATAAACGGACTGTATGTCTGTCCGTTAGTACGCTTAGTACTCAAGAACCACTTATTCGATTTACGAGTTTTTTTTTTATTTATACATATATTCTCTGGCCAGGTTATAGAATATATTTTATATTACGTTAGGTAATATAAGGAATAAGCAGTGACGATAACAGTTAACCAAGGCGAAAAAAAAATTTGCCGCTAGAGGGCTCTCTTGCAATCCGCTGCCTAAACCG